>OU696529.1:32092858-32732110 GCA_916048285.2 Bellardia pandia
ATTGAGATTTTACTATGTAAAAAAAATTCAACTTATCATAACTTTAAATTAAAAAAAAAAAAAAAACTGGTATGTAAAACTAGTGACTCTTTAATTCAATTTAAAAGCTGTAGCATGCATTACTTGCAATTGCTGCTGACGAAAATAATATATATGTACATACATATGTAATATCGCAGTTTGGTATACATATACATAAGTAATTGATACAACAACAAATGAATATGAAAATGTGAGATGAGAGCAAACTGTGCAACAATAACGGAATTTTTCCGTTTTTTTTTCGGCAACATTCTTTTGTCACGTGCGTAATGCAAAAGAACCACATAATGTCATTATTTGCTCATTATCAGTTGAAGTGTCTTGTTGTTTAGTTTCTAGTGCAAGTTTTTTGTTTGCTGAAACAATTTATTGAAATTAGTAGCCTTCTACAAAAATTAAATTTTTTTTGACTTTTGAACTTTGTCACGTGCGTAATAGTAAGTACAAAAAATTCAATGCTGTTAATTTATGTCCATTTGATAAATATTATTTTAATTTAAAAATATATACATAGTTAAATAATGCTAAAAATCAAGAAAGGTGGAGGGAAAGGCTTAAGCAGAATGAAAACAAGCTTAAAGGAAATAAAGAAAAACAAGCTGAAAGATGCGTGAATATCGCAAGAGAACGGCAAAAACACACGTGAGGCCAAAAATAACTCAAAAATATTGAAAGAAAAAAGAAATAGAGATTTTTTCACCATCGCCCATATCAGCCCAATCATGAATAAAAATTCCGCGGGAGTTTTTTCCCTTTTCTCATTTTTCCTATTTAAATTCAATGTTAAAAAAATAAAAAGAGAAAAAACTCCCGCGAAATTTTTATTCATGATTGGGCTGTATGTGTTTGTAAATACCATGCGAATATGAATGCGCTCGCAAAATCATCAAGGGAGTTTGTTATATATCTCAACAAAGGAGATTGAAGATTTCTCTCCACCAATTAATGAAAAATTGTCCGCTCTATTCCAAGAATACAAAAAATGCATTGCTTTTCCTAGCAAGATAATGAGTATATAAATGTTGCTCGAACAGGATACTCACTTAAGGAAAAAATTAAATTAGATTAATTTTGTATTATATTTTTATTTTTCATTTTTGAATAAAAGTTTATTTTTTTTGGTAAAAAAATATGTATGTATATGTAGGTATATACATATTTAAAATTACTATAATATGTATGAAGTTAAAAAGTGTCACGTGCGTAATGTAACGTGCGTAATAAACAAATTGTTTTTTTCTTAGCAAACTCATGCATAGTTGTTTTTGAACAAACCATGATTATAAAGGTCCATTATTAACCTTTATAAAAACATTTTATCCGAAATAAAAATCTCCTACAATTCGCTTACTTTCGCACTTTTTCTAACGACTCTAAAAGCCACTTCCATTTTTTGTCACGTGTGTAAGTCAACTTTGATTGCATGGAACTTGGGTACCCAGTGCTCAATTTTCCAATATATATACTTTTTGGAAAGACTCATTACATACAATGCAACGATTCTAAAATTCCAATCCATTTCCATTTTCACAATATTCAAAGACAATTAAACGTGTACACATGTCGCATGCATAACCATGGAAATACCCATATACATAATAAGTATTTTGTATGGGGATAGTATAATACAATATTGTTTATGTATTGTATATAGTAATCTACATGGTTTACTTCGTTATGTATTTGTGTAATATAACGTGTGTTTTGTTGTTATACATACATACATATGTATCTACACAATACATGTGTATGACTATGTATATAATTTTTTTGTTTGCTTCACATCATTATTATGATTGTCTTTCATCAGCTCCACTGCGTCACTTCTCTCCTACTTCCCAATTTGTTTTGTTTTGTTTTTGATGTTGTTGTTTATTTTGTTGGAACAAAGCAAGGTCAATATCCTTAAAGTTGAGAAAATACCTACATACATACATATGTATGTATACATGTGTATGTACTTGAATTTGAAAATACATACATATGTACTTTTAAAGTTGAAATCACGAATTTGTTTAAGAACTTAAAGTCAAACAAACTCATTTTCTGATGAAAATTCCATTGAAATGTGTTATTAAACTATGTAATTACAGAAAACAATCATCATTAATGTAAATTTCCAATATTAATACCTAGGTATGTACCTATTAAACCTCTGCATGAATGTATTCGTTGTTAAGTAGTACACATGAACTTTCAAAATATGTGCGCTTACTCGAAGTATATTTAAATTTTAAAAATAATGTTCATATTTTTGAGTACAATAAAAATACCGAATATGTATATGCTGTTACTCGGCTTTATGTTTACGAGTTAAGTACAGGTTTTTTTTACGCTCGCACTCTCACCATACATGAAGAGAACATATCGAGTATCAAGCGACAACAATACTTCACGTGGTACTTGCAGTACTACGTGAAGTTTGGCAAATAAAATTTAAATTTAATATTTTGTTAAAGTGTTCACGTTCTCTTCATAAGAAATGGAAGTAAATGAGGTAAGTTTAAAATATATTTTTTTATTTCTTAAACTATTTTTAAATCTGATATTAAATCTTTATTATTTTTTATTTGCATTTTTTTACCACCATGAAGAGAACATGATTTTTAAGGTACTTCTTTTTTATTGTTCATATTGCATAAGTTCTTTTTTTGGTACTCTATTAACTTCGGCTACTTACTTATTCGTATTTAATAAGCAAACATTCTCTTCACTTCCCTACTTGTTTTCTGAGTAAGAGTACAAATATATACCACATTCGACAGCGAGTTTCACACATGAAGAAAAAAACTTACTCGTTGCAGCTTTCTAGTATCTATATTGTAATTTTCTAAAGTTTAACTTGAATATGTTTCTTAAAATTAAAATTAATTTAACGAGCGCTAAACTAAAAAGTAGATTAAGAATTTTCAATACTTTTTCGGTTCGGTTGTATAGGTATTTGTATTCTTTGAAATTCTTTTAAAAAGTCTACATACATACATATTTTACATTCCATTAACCGAAAGTTAAGTTACCTCTAACGATCTTACTTACAAACTCGTAATTAAACGATTTGGAAATTGTAAGTGTCCAATTCTTTTGCCTCGAAATGTTGACATATCCGAATTCAAATACCTATATTGCCTACAAAATTCACAAAATATCACTTCAATCATGCAAAGTTATACACAAATTGTTAACAAATGTTATACACAGAGGATTATAATTTATACTGTGTGTTGCTGATCCATATAGAGAATCCTTATATAAATGAAAATTTTCTAATCTCCATTCCCTATAATTTTTTTGTACAGTATCTCTTGTTTTGGTACTTCATCACCTTTTTTCTGAGCAAATATCTTAATTTCCAGTTTATAGTTTTCAATATCCAATAGCTTCTTCAACCCATTACCCTTTCCGGATTCTTATAGTGCTTTCGGTTTTGTTCATCCCAATTAATTATCCGCTTCAAATGCGTGTTTACCCTAATTCCGCAAACGGGTCACGTGCTGTATACATAGCTCCATATCTGCTCCAGTTCGTGCTAAATCATCTTCTTTGTATTTACATTGCATATTATTGTGACCTGGGGGGTTACTCTCTATTGCGATGCGAAAGCAAATTCGATGCGATAAGTGTACAAATTGAGAGTAACCCCCCTGGAACCAGACACAGTTTTAACACTTGTTGTTGTTCCTTGAAAAGCTGTAGTCTCTGCGCCAAAGGCTAAACTCTCTGGAGCTAACATTGCTTTTACATAGTGTCCGATTGTGATATCGCTCATATTCATATGTACATATGTATGTATGTATATGTATGCTCGAATATAAGCGATCAGGGAACAAGCTTTCTTCAATCTCTCTCACTCCACTTCATGTGACACTTTCCTTCTTTAAGCCAATACTTAACGATTATGTACATATGTCTAAAAAGTCTTGAGGAATTTCAAATATTATTTGATAACAGTCAATAACCTTTTTTACAAAACACTACGAATATTTCCAGTACATATATGTACATATATACATATATTTATCGTTTTAAAATCATTAAAAACAAATCTACAAAAGTCTTTGAACGGCCTTCAAAATATGTAAGTACATAGGTACATATGTTTTTAATATTTGTTAGCGTTTATGAAGGAGATTTAATTTGTTGCTTATTTTCGTATTTCATAATTACGTCTTCCTCGCTTAAGACAATATACAAGTAAATATCATTGTATATTTACTACTGCTTGCTTTGTTTCACACTTTTTTGTTAATTTTTTCAAGTTCTATTTTTTATTTTTTATAGCCATAGCATAAATTCCGTTTAACGGGTTTTTCAAAAACCGCCCAATTTGTTAATACACTTTACGTTGTATATGACTGGGACCATTATCATTTGGTGTTTATAGAAATTGTTGTCGTCTCTAAAATGATTTATGATTTAATGCCAGTTGATATTTGTATAATTATGATAAATTTATTAAGATTTTTAACGTTTAACACAATTTACAACCCCTGCAGTTAAAAATTTAATATATGTATTTTCATTATACATATTATATTGTAAAGTACAAACTGCGTTATTTAGTTTAACCGTTGCTACTTTTGATAAATTACACTGTGCTAGAATTTGACACTTTTTTTGTGACAAGCGGTGCACCTGGCGGGTTAACCTAATTCGGGTACGCTGAATCCAGTGGTGCTAACGGTTTACTTTATTGAATAAACTAAAAAACCCGAAATTCCGCAATGAAATTTGCTTTAACCCTGCTACTATGTTAGAAACAAATGTTATGTTTGGGTCATATTTTGACCCCAAATTTTTTTTATTGAGAAAATTTAAATTTGTACATTTCGAAAATATTTTTAAGGCTTGTGATCAATGCAATATATCGTCGTTAGCTTCGTGATTGTGTGTCGGTCTGACGGAAAAACACGTTTTTTTTTTTTGCAAGTTATGCAATGTTAAATACGAATGGGTCATCAAAAGACCCTAAACGTAGTAGCAGGGTTAAGTAAGGTTAAACTTTTTCCAATTTGCGCAGTCGTTGTAGAAACATAATTTCTTTTTGACCAAAAAAAAATAGTTTTTTAGCAAAATTTTGTTTTTTATAACGGCATAAAAAATTGGAAAACGCAGCTGTGTACGTATAGCAAACAAAGTTCCAAACAAAACAAGACATAAATAATTAAAATCTGTCTACAACTTTTGGTTTTGGTTTGTTGTTAATTAAAGTTTAACCCCCTTATTCAAAAACGATTATTAAATTTAACAAACGTTTATTAAGACAGATTTGCATATAAGAATTTGCTTAATAAACGTTTGTTAAATTTAATAATCGTTTATGAATAAGGGGGTAAGTTTTTATTTACAAATTTATTCTTCTTTCTCCTGCAGATTCCAACAAATATCCCCTAATTGCGAAATTTCGGGTTTTTTTTAGTTTATTCAATAAACTAAACGGTTTTTGAGTTACGCGAATATATGTTGTGCAAGTTCCTCCATTTTCGAAATAACGGTATATTTCGAAAACAAGAGCTAACCTAAAAAAAACGACTAGCAGCACTGGATTGAGCGTACCCGAGTTAGGTTAACCCGCTAGGTGCCCCGCTTGTCACTTTTTCCAACTAGCACAGTGTTATTGTACCTATGTACATACCTACATATATAAATGAATACATACATAATAACAAATAGTGTTTACATTACCCACAACTACATACTACATCAATAATTTTGTCTTTGCCACTTGGTTCCTATCTGCCTGAAAGGAGAGAAGTCGAGTCCAATGTGGCGCATGATGTCTTGCACTTCTATATACTTTTATAGTTGTGTTTGTATATACAACAGTAACAGCAAAATACTTTATAATGTTATATTGAAAACTTTGTTGAATGAATGGTTGTAAAGGTGGATTCACCCATTCGTTCTTAACAAAAAATTTGTTCGAACAATATTTTTTTTATATGAAGTTTGACGTCTCTCTTTTTGAGAGAGAGAAAATATTTTTTACGAACTTGAATTGGTTTAATTTTATATTTTTTCCGGACAAAAGTGAATTGAGTTGCCAATAGGTTTCATTTTACAAATAACAATGCCTTATGTATTTCCATGACCATCAGCATTTTCATTCATTTCGAATTTATATCTGTGATTTTGAATACACAATACTTTAAAATAATCTAATATTTGTATTTTGACACTTAAAACGCAAAGCAAAATAAATCAATGGCCGCACTTGTAAAACTAATAGATTTTGTTTACATATGGCAGCTTTGATTTTTCAGAAAAATCGTTCGAAATGGGTGAATCGTGCTGCAAAAAACTCTCAGTAAAAAAATTGTTCTCTGGAAAAAAATTTTGTTAAGAACAAATGGGTGAATCCACCTTAACTTTGCCATGTTTGTTTTCTCATTTCTTCTGACGACAGCAGGCCAAATTAATCATTCATATATATGTATACGTGTGTATTTTAGTTTTGATATATTGTAGTTGGTAGGCTGCTGGGGCGAATGTGTTTAATGCTTAAGCTGATAAATGTTCTAAATCGTAATCGCAGTTTACAACATACATATCCAGTGATGCCAACTTTTTAAGAGCAAAAAGCACTTTAAAATTAAAAGAAACACTATTTCGAGGTAAAAAAGCGTAAAAAAGCACTAAGCCACTTTTGTCAATTTAATCGACAATTGAACACAAAACAAGTTACCTTGGACATTATTTACTGTCCAATATATATGTAAAGAAATAGCGAGGGAGTTGTTGGGGAACAATTTTCGTACATAAATTTAAGTAACACAATTTTTGAGGTGTTCAAAAGTACAAATTAAAATCAGGGACAAAAAATAACAATTATTCTAAAATTTTCAAAAGAAAAAGCAACCACAAGGAAATATCGGAGAGACAAGTCAATCACACCGTTTTGATGCGTTTTAACTATATTTTCATAAAATAATATGATTTTTAAATTCTTGATTTTTGTTTTTTTTGTCAGAAATAATTGTCAGATTCTGATTTTTATTTTATTTTTTTTGTCAGAAATTATTATTTTTGGATTATAATTTTTTTTGCCAGAAATATTGTTAATTTTCTCTCTTTTTTCATTTTTGCAGATATAAAAAACTAAATTATTGATTTTATTTACAGGCATACATATTTTAGGGTGGACTAAAATATTTTGATATTTATTTTTCTTTACAAAAATTTTTTATTCGAAGGTTTACTTCTAGTTGAACATAATAATTTGAAATTTATTTTTGTATTATTTTTTTAAAAAAATTTTACAATTAGTACTCGCAAGAGGAAAAATTCTCATTCAGTATTTTTCTTTACGTTAAACATTTTAATTATTGAAAAAATTGTAAAAAGCACTAAAGGCACTAGTGAAAAATTGAAAAAGCACTAAGTTAGTGCACCATGCATAAAATTTTGGCGTTTTGAGGTATCAAAAAGCACCATAAATAGTGCCAAAAGCACTACGTTGGCATCGCTGCATACAACATCAAAATATTTATTGTTGTGAACGGTAATCGGGGCCTCAAGTTCAATACAGTGAAATATTCAATCCATTGCATTCATTGATTTGATTTTTTCTTAATTTTTTAATGATGAAATCAAAATGGTGTTTTCTGAACCAACCGATTATTACAAATAATCTTTGTATGAATTTCTGATAAAAATCCAATGCATATTTTCTTGGTTGATTTCACTTCTTTTCCTTAAAACACAGGCAGGCATACACATAGAGTATTTTTTTCTTGTACACTTTATAGGTTTTTTTTATTTTTGATTGTGGTTCAATAACACTTTTTTTGTTTTCTTTTCAACATTTTGTATATGTTCATAATGTTTACCGTTCATTTGCCTTTTATTCAATACACTTTAACGCAATGCAGCAGTGGTGTATTCCAAACAACAAGCCGCCACGCCAGCCACATCAACAGACCATGCTCTCACATGCCCATACATCAAATCTTCAGACACCACCAGCACACATGGTTTCTTGAAAAGAAATATATTTATTGTATGTATGTATGTATGTAGGTACTTTATGATTTATTTTTTTCATTCAATTTATATAAATGGACAAAAAAGGGAATCCTCCTTAGCAGGGTCTGTCTCACTTTATGATTATTTTGTTGCTGTTGTTAAGGCAGCGATTTTTTCCCTGTTGTTTGAACATACAATTCTTAATGTCTGCCCCTTTTTTGAACATACGACTGACTGCATGTAATTGATGTAGGTATTTTAGTATGTTTATTCTTTATTTCTCTTTTGCGTTTTGTCCGTTCGCTATACATACAATGTATGTATGTACATATATATTTTAGGTTTAATCGTTTTTGTTTTTTATAGTTAATAGTTTTAATTTAATGCTTTGTTGCTGTTATTGGTCACATAAAGTTGTGGTTTAGTGGCCATTAATTGCTTGTTTTTACAGAAAAGTAAATTTAAAAAAGTTGGCTGGGTCTTGGTGATGCCATTTTTACTTACTTTTAAATATGTATGTAGGTATGTCCTTTTTTAAGAGTTCAAGGAAATCTGTCTTATTCCAGAAATATGTTTTAGTTTATTTCGATTTTTCTTTTAATTCTACAGATACTTTTGTAAATCTTGTGAAGAAGCAAATCATTTTAATTGAACTTTCTGTTGGTAATGTTATTGTGGTTAGTTCGTTTTTGATTCCCTTTAAAGAACGTGATTTCTTTGAGGGAAATACATATGTACCTTGATTTCATAAATTTTAGCATGTTTTTTTTATCGTGATATAAAGGGCAGGTCGATGTTAAAACACTATGAAAATGGAAATGAAAATAAACATTCTTTGACTTTTAGCATGATGCTATCATGATAAAACGAATGCTAATTTTGAAATGGAATAAAACAAGCTGTGTGTCAGTCAGTATGTATGCGATACTATATATTTCGCACCGTGTCACGGATCCAAAAGGTCCAATTTTCAAAGTTCCGTATTCATTCGCCTAAATTAAAGTTATTATCTGGGGGGTTACTCTCTATTGCGATGCGAAAGCAAATTCGATGCGTAAGAGTATCAATTTGTACGCGTACTCTCTATTGCGATGCGAAAGCAAATTCGATGCGTAAGAGTATCAATTTGTACGCTTATCGCATCGAATTTGCTTTCGCATCGCAATAGAGAGTAACCCCCCTGGTCTATGTTGAATCATTCAATTGCGGCATATTGCTCGAATAAGTCTTCGAGGGTATCGACGTTGATGAGGCCATCTAAATATGTCCACGGCAACTAAAAATAAATTATATATGTACATGCAGAATTATGGACCAATTAGGGTTCCAATTTTTTCCAACTAAAAAGTCAATTGTTCGAATATTTGAGTTATAGTACCTAAGGACAAGGATATAAAATACTGTCGGCTCAAAATGCAAACTCAGCTAGTGTAAAAGAAGATTTAATTTTAATGAATTTTCTGGAATTTTTATTTGAATATTCATTTCGATAGAAAATAATTACACATGTTTAAATTTAGTGACACCTATGAAAAGTTTTTACATTTTAATGTATAAAAATCGTTTTACTTTTCTCCATTAGCATTCTTCGATGCCAATAAAAAATACCACTGAAATTCTAAAAACCCACATTAAAAATATGCCTGTACATCTTATTTTTTGTACATAAGAAAACGACAAAAAAGAAGGCTATTAGAGGTTATGTTTTATATTTCAGCGTCATTTTACTTCTTTAACATGATCATAAAAGAAAAAGAATAATATTTATGACAAAGATTCATGAGAGTTTGTAATCATAAACATATAACACTATTATGCCAGTTTTTAAGTTTATACATGTGAACAATAATTCATACATATGAACTATATAATTTGTGTATATACTTTATGACTGTAGTAAATTTACAATGAAAAATTAATGCCGTATCCGCCACACTGAGTCAGTCTGAACAAAAAATATACAAAAAATGATTAAAGGAAGGAGAAAAAATAAAGGACGGACAAGCAATGAGGCTCATGTGTGGTATAAGTATTTTGTTTATATATGTACATATATATGTATATTTTTTTTAAATATATTTTTGTGTTTTATTTTTTCTTAAAATTATGAATGATAATTCATAGCCAAAGCATAGCCATATGCACAATTCTTTGCACATGCTGACAGACTGAAACAAACAATAAAGGCCCTAATGAAATGTTGATTTTGGAAAAGAATGCAAGTCAAGCCCGAGGCATATGCAAAAAAAAAATTAAGAAAACTAATATATTTTTATTAAATAATTTTTAAGCTTGAGGTCACTTTTTGTTTTTTATAAAAGATTTTTTTATTTTTATTTATAATTAAATCAATATTTCGATTTCCTTTGGAAATCTTCTTCAGAAGTTATTTTATTTTAATGTTTAAAAACTAACAAATTTTTTACGATTGATTACTTTAATTTTATTAATTGTATGCCACCGTTTTTTTCCTATTAATAAAGTAAAATTATTGTCTATTGCAAAAGTCCAAATTGTATGCGAACAAAAAATAAGCGACATTTTAGAATGCTAACATTCATTAATTTCACGCCTACACAATAGGATACAAATTTTTCAGGTCGCCATTATCAACCGAAAGTTTTCCTGTTTTGATGGGGTTTTATTTTTTAAAAATAAAACACTGACTAAAAAATGCTACTTTAGATTATCAAATTCGAAAAGCGCTAAAGTGGCAACTCAGTTTCTAACATTTTAAATGAAATGCACATGCTATCTATTTTATAATTTAATTTACCACATTTGACAATTTGAAACAGTTTTCAGGACTAATTCAAACAAACTTGTTCTGGATATTAAATTATTGGTCACTAAATTGGATTATAATCGATTGTAAATTTGTTTACCAATTAAAATTCATATTGATTGATAATTTGTCAAATATTTGTCAGAATTGAAAAAGTTAAGTGATATTATCTGAAGTAATATGTCCGATATTCACTCTCTAGACTCTAGAGTATATAAAGTTCAATATTTATCAAAATATCTCAATAATAAATATAAGTAGAAATTGCAAACAATTTATTTGCTCTTATGACTTATTGGAAAATTTATTTGTTTAGTAATAAGTATAATTTTCTGTGGATTAACATTAAATATTTTAATTAACTTCCTTTGAAATCGAAAAACAATTGTTTGTTTTTTGAAAATAGCAACAAAATGACCTTCAATTGTTAATACCCTACATAGGTACAATATTTATTTTAAATTTTATTTTACATGTATAGCTTTATGTTTCTATTTTTTATTTTATTGTTTTAATTTCGTCTGTCGCATCTCTTGTGTCGGACATCACGAACAAAAAATACAAATTTTCTCTGTTGCCTGGTTAAATTATACACAAATGTTAAATGAAAAACGAAGAAAAAAACATTTTGTTATTGCTATTGTTTTTATGAAGAAAACAAACAAATATGTACATATGTATTTTTAATTTAATTTAACAAATATAAAATGAACACTCAAACGAACTTCTACATAACATACATATGTACATACATATGTATGTATGTACGTCAACTAAATATGGTATAATTATACTACGTAAGACTACGTAATGCAAAGTCGTTGTGTTAATGAGACTACTACTGTAAGTGTAGGATGAGAGAGGAAGAGGAAAAGTTGGGAAACATGTGTTGTGAAGATATCTATTATATCATTATTGTTATTTGTATGTGTTTATATTAAAATGGCAAAAACAGTGTTACTAAAACATGTCTATATGTATTTTGCAATACAGAGCTGGAAAATTGGAATTGATAAATGGTACTGACAGTTTTTTTAGTGCAAGTAACTTGTACGTTAATTTAAACTTTTTTAATTAAATTATTTTCAGAGTTTTTTTCTCTTAATGAAAAATTGTTGAACTTTTAATATTTATTATTAGAGAAATTTTATTTTATTCGGCTTGAGTTCATTTTTAATTAAATACATATAAAAAATAGAGGTTTATTGAGAGTTGGGTAGGTATATGCATCACTGAAAACGATTTAAATTTTATGTTATGAACACTTTTAATATAAAAGAGTCTACTAGTCTCAATTTCTTGTAGTTCATTAATTAATATTTTTAGGAGATACATTTTTTAGGTTAACTATAGCTTTATTGTACTGTAACAAATAAGTTTATATGAAGTAAACCTTCGAATAAATAAAATTTTTTTAAAAAATTTTTTATAATTAATTAATTTTTTTATATGCAAAAGCACTTTAATAATTAAAAAAAAAAAAAAAACAATAGTAATATGTAACCATCCCTGCCACAGACAAATGCGTCATATCTATGTATGTCTGGTTGAAATTATTCAAAACATCGTTATATACTGAATATATGACGTCATCTTTTACTAATTAAAAAAATATTAAAATAAAAACAATAAAAAATTTATAGCCGTGATAGTTTATTTTTTCGAAATATTTGGTTTCTTTTAGCTTTCGTCATTAAGTTTAAATAAATTGTATGAAAAAAGTAATTTATGTACTGCAGTTTCAATTACAAAATTTTCCTTTATAGGTATACACTCTAATTTGTAAAATGTGTT
Organism: Bellardia pandia; assembly: GCA_916048285.2. Lineage (NCBI taxonomy): Eukaryota > Metazoa > Arthropoda > Insecta > Diptera > Calliphoridae > Bellardia > Bellardia pandia. Next base: position 32,105,442 of record OU696529.1, read on the forward strand.
TTCAGCCTTGAATTTATTTTACATTGCTCTGTAATTATTGTAAAATGCATCACGATTTCCTTGCAAAAATGGGCTTGAGCGGAAAAGTAAAAAAATACATACACACAAACAAACAAAAGATTTAACAACAAATTCAAGATTATTTGTAGCAGTCGTTTTTACTGAAAATGGAAATAGCTGCTGTTTTACGATATTTCATTTTGCATTGTTTAAGGTGTTTTCTAAACAAATTTGTCGCTAAAAACAAAAAAAGTAGAAAACATTTTGTTTAATTAAACATGTACATACATACATAATTAAATTAACTGATATTGAACTTAAACGTAATGAAAAAAACAAGTGTTTTAAAAAGTACGGTTAACAACAGAACCCAATGTTTTTTCAGTGGTGAGTTTAAGTGATGCCACGCTTGTGTCATTTAAAACACTTGAAATGTTGCTCTACAAATGTTTTTAATTTCAGTTCATTTAAATTGTTTCAATTATAAAAAATATTCAGAGGAATGTGTTGTTATTTCAATAAATACAAATTTGGCTGATGAAATTCTTACACATTACAAAATCACATTCTTTGTACAAGCGTTTAAACATTGAAAACATAAAAAACTAATAATAACCGTTTTATAGTAATTTCATGTTAACGTTTTAATAAAAATTATAAACAAAAGAAAACAATTCATTGAAATTATTTACAAAAATAAAAAGTATTTGAAAATAATGAAAATCAAACCACACTAAGAAACATTGTCGTCCTAACAAACCATTTTAAACACAACTTTGTTGTTAAATAAAACTGGTTTAGCAACATTAATTTTCTGACTTTAGTAAAGAATTTTATATGCAATAATAATAATTGAAATTTGAAGAAAAAATAACAATGAAAAAGAGAATTGTAAATACCTTATAATCAGTGAAGGTAGTCCGACTCAAACCAATGAATTCGGCCTCAATTATTTAATAACCATATAATATATTAAGGTAAATATTTTTAATATCCGAACGAGAGTCATGTAGGACGCAGTATAATATTTTTTTTTTTATTTTTGTATACATTTTAAGATGTAGGTAAAATTGTACTTCCTTAGCTGATTTATTGCTCAAAATACAGCAACAACTATTGGCGAACAGGCAGAAAAGCCACTTATTTTTTTTTTTATTCTATAAGGAACTGTATGCCATTCTCGCCACTTTAACTAAGAATATTATACCGTAACATGTCTTTTATACCATACATTTTATATTAAAAAATAAATTTATTAAAAAATACTTCAAAGAGTCTTTATGCCAAAAGTTAATTAAAAGAATGACTTCTTTTACAAGCATGTTGGGTTTTCTGTCCTTAATTTGTTGTTAGAACATTTATAAAGTTTTTTTTCAACTCGTTTCTTCAATTTGAGGCAAAAACCGTCTTGAACATTTGACAAAAACATACATAAGTAAATACTTCATGGCGTTATTGTGTAATTCGATACAAAAAGGATTTAGTGCATTATACATGGAAATTCGAAAATGTTTAAACAGTATTAGTGTATATAACCAAAATTATTTTTCGAGAAAAACGATAAAGAAAATTTGTATGCATTTTGAACTAAATCTATGTACTATGTCATGCTTCATCACATGTATTTCCAACAAGAGTGACAAATTTAATGAATTTTATTACAAAATACCAAAAGTTGTTTTTTATTTTACCAAAATCAACACATTCGACAGCTTTGTCACATTGTATATACATACATATCTCCGGATTTTTATCACGTCCAAGACTGTATTATGTCCTAAATTAAAGCTAAAATGTACCCAACTTTTCCTTGTCGCTTTCGAGCTATTTACTTATAAAGTTTTTTTTTTCTGATTTGCTTAAAATAATCAGCTTCAAAAACTTTGAGTCGGAATTTCCGCCATTTAAATAAAGACAACATTAAATTACCAAAAATTTAGCAATACAGTTACCAACATTTGAAATTGGCCGCTTAAAATAAAATCACAGCAACCATAAATTCTCATTTGCCAATATTGAGCAACTGAAATTAAGAGCTTACGGCTTCAGTTATAATATATTTTTCGATAATTATTCTTCGCTTTAACGTTTTTTTTTTTTCTTTAAAACTTTAGAATAAAAAACAAACATTTTGTTATAATATATTGAAATTAAAAAATACATTAATTTGAATGGTAACAACATAGTATGTACCTAACATTGGATAACATAATTTCAAGTTTGGAATCAAGAGGAATAGTGATCGAGACTTAGATATTTATTTCAAACAAAATATTCATAATTTAATGAGTTTCATTTCTCTGAAATACATTGTTTGGATTCCTTTGCATTAACCTTTGTATGACATTAATTGTTTAAATTGAATTATTGTTTCTATAATATCATATTTAATATTAATCCACTACTAAACCCGAGACCCTAATTTAAAGATAAATTCATTTTACATATCTGTTGGCAACATTGTTGTGACACATGTTTTTTAACTTTATTGTACTTTCCTTTTCCCGCCTTGGCTTGAAATGGTAACAATCACACTGTGGAAGACAAAGCAAAAAAAAAAAAAAGATTTAAGCCTATTTGAATTATTTCCGGTCACGTAAAACTATCATTGCTCTTCTTACTTTATTTTAGTGATGGTGCTCGTTTTTCTTTCTTAAGCTAGATTTACACGATTGAAATTTTCTTCAAAATTGCTCTTCAAAATGCTTCAAACTTGTGTAAACAGAAAAATTTCTTCAAAATTAATTTATTTAATAACTATTAGTAACTAAATTTAAATAAATTTTGAAGAAAATTTGCTGTTTACACGAGTTTGACGCATTTTGAAGAGCAATTTTGAAGAAAATTTCAATCGTGTAAATCTAGCTTTACTTTAGCAAATGTATTGACGTGTTTTTCTTATGGCCGAATTCACAGTCTTTAGTTAGCTAATGACAAAGGCTTAACTAATGATTCTTTATTCGCAATGCTTAGTTTGCCATAAGAATAACAAGTATTAGTTAAAGAACCGTTAGTATATTAGTTTACCAATGGTTAACTAATGACTGAGAATTCGGCCATTAGTGTTATAAAAAATGTTGGTTTGTTTTTGCTGTACATTTACCAAAACATGAGCGTGAAGATGTTGCACAGATTATTGCAACCTTATCATGTCAGAGTTCTAAGAATTTTATTAAATGTACACGCCACAACCAAAAACCAACGACAATGACTGTGGTTGGTTTAGATACCAGACACACCACCACTATTTAAGCCATTAAAATACAATTTTGTTTGTTACCTTTTAAAAAAAAACATCCATAACTAAATGACGGTAATGGTAACGATCTCTTTCTTGAGTCTTTTATAGAGGAGAAATGTGTACTACAATATTTTTTATTTTATTTTATATTTTGCTACATAACCATCAGGTTGGACAATAACGCATGACAACTAAAAAGCACTAAGATTACAACACTAAAGATAAATAGGATTATTATTTTCTAAATTACCTAAAAATCGGATATTTAATAGAAAATAATTTGTTGAAGGTGAAATTAGATCCAACATCAGGTAAACAGCTGATTTTCAATAAATATATGTATGTATGTTCAATTATCATTTATAGCATGATTGTTAACTTTCTACGCAGCAGTGTTTTTTTCTCTAGGAGTTGCCAACTTTTACATTTAGTCAACTAAAGTGTGACAAGTTTAACCTCGTTTGTACTAAAAATTATATACCTACCATGCAGTAAAGTTGATTTTATTTATTTTAATCATGCTTATTGATAAGAAATATTAAAAACAAAAAATTAGAATGTTGTTTCCCCAGTCATGTGGTAATATTATTATGGTATACAATAAATTTTAACATTTGCAAATGTTGGTACAGTGTAATAACACAGCATACCATTCTAGGAGCGCTCCGAAAAAGGAGTCAAAAAAGAGTCCAACAAAAGAGCATTTTCGGAGCGCTTCGAAAAAAGGAGTCAGAAAAGAGTCTAACTAAAGAGCATTTTTGGAGCGAAGTATGACTCAGAAATTCCACTTAATTATGTGTGTACCAAAGCGTTGTTGTCTTGTTATTTGTGCTTTGAACAAAAAAAAAAAACCAACTATGTTTTTTTACCACACAAGAATGATAAAAATAAGATTACACAGAGCCCAAGAAAAACCTCATAAAAGACTCTTTTTCTGACATTATCTAAGAGCTCTTTAAGAGCCCAAAAACCCCTCATAAAAGACCCTTTTCTGACATTATCTAAGAGCTCTTTCTGACGGACCATTTTCGAATGTAATGACCCTCTTTTCTGAAGGTTTTCGGAGCAATTATGATTGTTTTTTGGGCTCATAAAGAGCGTTAACGCTCCGAAAAAGGTGTCAGAAAAGACTCTTTTCGGACTCATATGGCTTGCTGAGAAATGTTGAGCGTGTGTGAGAAAGTGTATAGGTTAGATGTATGGCAGGGATGGCAAAATTAGTGCTATTGTACTTTTTCATTACTTTTTGGATTTTACTTATGTTCCGGATTCTAAACGATTAAATAGTTAATATTAACAACTTTGAAATTTTTTCTAACCTAATCAATATTTTAGGAAAATTTGGCTCAAATTCATTCTCGACCTAAAATTTTATCAATCATTATTATTATTATTCATATTTTTTTTTAAAGTTGTATTCGAAGAATGTCTTACTAAAACCACTGTACAATTTCTATCATAAAAAAGTACATACTTCTTTAATATGAGTTCAGTACCATTTGTAAAACTAAATTTGACCATGTCTGGTGTGTGGTGTATATGAATAATAAAAATAAAATAATATCATCAATCAAATAAAAGACACCATCACAAAAATAAATTGAAAGTTGTGTGTGTTTCAATTTGTTTTTATTGTTCTCTGTTGAAAACCACAGCCATAGAAAATAAACTTCACAGCAGTGATGACAAATGGGGTTTTGTTTTTCGTACCAACTATATAAATAAAATGTACTTTTTAGACCTCCATGTTACCATTTTTAATATTTGTTAAATAATCATAAAACTTTACCACATTATTGCGTTAATTGCCGCGATTATCTAAAAATATTCTTATTTATGAAGTATCGAGTCATTTGCGAAAAGTTAACCTTGGTAAATATATATATTTCTAAAATAACTAGAATTATTATTGTAAGAACAAAATAAATAGTAGAGTTAACTTCTAACGATTTTGAAATCCTGAATAACTACATTTTAAGCTTTAGTTTTTGAAGCCTCAAAATCATTTAATGTAAATGAATATGTATAAGACTCATATATTTCGATAATTCAACCAAAAATTTATTGTAATAATCATCTTATAGATGCATATTTAAATATCAAATTAATATCAGTTCCAAAATGTTCATGAAATTTAATAAAATCTATTTTGCTTGCACTATTACACAAATAATACTTATGATATACAGCCATGTCACAGAATTTAATTCCGTTCGGAAGTGGAATTAATTCCATTTTTTGCTTCTATAAAAAACAAAATGAAAAATTTGTTCGGAATGAAACCAATTGTTCGTTTTACTTTTTCTTTGGAAGCCAAATACGCAAATAATTCCGCTTCCGAACGGAATTAAATTCTGTGACATGGCTGATAATCTGTTTCATCTGAAATACCAAATTTTTATGCAACAGTATTTTAAAATTGTACCATATGACTCGTGGTAGTACCACGGTACTAACTGTGTTTAAAATGTTTCAAAAAAAGTACAATTGTACCATGTTTTCCATCAGTGCTTCACAATGTTATTAATAACACGTATGTATGTACATATGTATTGAATTAATTGCAAATTCACCACACTTCAATCAAATGGAATAAAAAATCTAAAATTAATTTTAATAACTGAGTTGTGTAGTTATTATAATTAAAATAAATAGGTACCTACTCACTCTTTTTATTTGTTTTTTTCTCATTTGTAATAAGAAAGAAATACTTTTGTGTAAAAAATGCTGCAATAATATCTGTTAAAATACATTTCAAGGCTGTTAAGCTGATTGCTGTTTCTGCTGCTGATGCCATTAACAAGGCAATAAATAAACCAGTTTAGATAAAAAACAACTAAAATAATTGGTAAGCTAGCTATGTATAACAGCCAAGACAGTAACAAAAAAATCCAAACAGCCAACCAATTTTGCTGTTTAGCTTATTAATTTTAATTTTACAATGCATTTTTTCTGTTTTATTTTCAATACAACTCGAACAACTGCGTAAACTTAAAATAATAAATTATCTATCACAAAATATGAGAACAATAATTCTTTGTCAATGTGGTGAGTTTATTTTTCTACCATACCTAGAATATGGTTCCTATCAAGGTGAATTTAAATACTAGGTGATAGCATGGTGAAATTAAATACCAGGTGACCGCATTGCTACAACAATTACAACAAGGCAAGAACAACAGGCATTTTTCTATATGAAAAACTTTCGTCACTGTCAAAAAGTTTTTTTTTTATATAACTTTTTGGCATTTTCAAATTCACCATGAATAATCAGCTGGCGCTACGCTATCACCTAGTATTTAAATTCACCTTGGGTGATAGCGTAGCGCCAGCTGATTATTCATGGTGAATTTGAAAATGCCAAAAAGTTATATAAAAAAAAAACTTTTTGACAGTGACGAAAGTTTTTCATATAGAAAAATGCCTGTTGTTCTTGCCTTGTTGTAATTGTTGTAGCAATGCGGTCACCTGGTATTTAATTTCACCATGGTTCCTATCCTACTGTTGAAACTAACGGGGACTTTCTTAATTATTTCTAAATAAATTTGTCCATATAAAAGAGACCTTAAAAGTAAGGAGCATATGAACCTTTTTCCATTCTCGGTCCATGGTGTATTTCACAAAAAACTGTATTTGCTGCTTTTGTCTTTGTTTTGCTCTTGGCTCGTTTCTTTATGTTTTTATTATTCTTAACTTTAGATTCTAAAGTTTAGAACATGCGCATTTAATGTTTTCATTTTTTTTTTGTAACTAAAGCATTTTTAGAAAAATACCGCAATTGCTTTATTATTTTTGTTTTTTTTGCAAGTCAGGAGAAAAAACTTTGCTGTTAAACTTGTTTATCTTATTACTATGAAATTCACCAAGCTTGTTTTATTCAATACACATTTGTTGTTTTTTTTCATTGAGGGAGAGTTTTTTCATTTTATTTTTAATTCATTGTTTTTTCTTTTCTTATTTGCTTTATAAACAACATGTTGTTAAAGTTTTTGTGTCTTTGTTTTTAGGTGTGGTAAATAAATTTATCACTCAAGCATTACACAATATCGTAAAGTTGAATAAAATAATAAAAGAAAAATAATAAACAATATGGGGAGTTGCCCTGATTCATACAGCAACAAAATGAAAACCCACTCATTTTAGAAATCTTACACAGAGAAAATGTTAATGAGCTGGAAACGATGAGGAAATTTACAAACAATTTTCGATTTATTTATATTAGTGTGACCACCTCAATTTTGATCGAAACTGGGAAATTTTTTGAAAAAAGTACTAAAATCCAGAACATTCAAACTTTAAACCGGGCCATTTTTTATGGGGAAAAACTTTATTATTCAAGTTAAATTTAGACAATTATAATGTTATAAGTAATTTGAATTTAATTTTCTGTCACTTTTTTGTTTAAGATTGTACCTATTTATCCTGTGATAAAATTTGCTTCAGCAATATTGGGGATTCTTTCAAAAAATTATAAAATTCAACGCATTCGTACTTTAAATTATATTTGAGATATACATACATATGTTTCAAAGTATCTAGCTTGAGTTGCGATTTTTCTTTTGTCCATAATTTTGCGATCAACGAAAATATACGCTCTACACTTGCAGATGTTGCTGGCAAACAAAATATAAATTCAATGATTCGCGCGAAGCGAGTGTACGGTACATTGTTACTTTGAAAATGTTTGAAACATTCCACCCAACGTTGATGTGGTTTAGTAGAACGTGGCTTAGCAGGAGGATTATTTTTATTCCATTCACTAATTTTCTCTGGGGTAATAAATTTCAATATGTTACCAAACTCGTCAAACAATTCTACAATGTTGTCTTCAGGTTTTAACAAATTCTTTTCAACCATAAATTTGATCGTTGTTTCTACATCTTTCCAATTCGATGCAGCAGCATGTCCCTTTCTGTTTAAGTAAAAACAATTAAAAAAAAAAATTATAAATGCGACCTTTAAATTTGTTGTATTTAAAAATTTAATGACTCTTGTTTGACATGATGTAAGAGCTCTTTCTGAGCCCAAAAACCCTCATAAAAGACTCTTTTTCTGACATTATCTAAGAGCTCTTTCTGAGCCCAAAAAAACATTCATAAAAGACTCTTTTTTTGACATGATGTAAGAGCTCTTTCTGACGGACCATTTGCGAATGTAATGACCCTCTTTTCTGAAGGTTTTCGGAGCAATAATGATTGTTTTTTGGGCTCATAAAGAGCACGAACGCTCCAGAAAAGGTGTCGGAAAAGACTCTTTTCGGACTCATATGGTTTGCTGGGGATATGCATAGACACATGATTTTAAAATGAATCATTCAAAAGAATTAATTTCCATTAAAATATGATGCGATTGTGCCAAATTTCAATGTAATAGACTGTTTTATTGTTCAAGTCCACATATTTTTTATTTAATTAAATTCAAAATAAAAATCCGGGACACCGGGACATTGGTTACAAAACCGGGCCATGTCCTGGATTTTCCGGGCCAGTTGGTCGCACTAACCTATATACATATGTATGTACCTAGGTACCTATTAAAGAAATTAAAAAAAATTTATAAACAAATGCATCTACCTAAATAATAAAAGAAATTGGAGTTAATTTAACAACATTAAATTTTATTTAATTAAATCTGTTAATTTTTAAATTAGTCTGTTAGTACCTATTTAATAAAATACCTATGTATGTACATACATATGTTGAAACAGATTTGTTTTATCAAGTTGACTGTTTAAACCCTATTGTGCCATATGAAATTGCATGCATATAAGAACACAATATTTTGATAAGAGAAGGAAATATCTAGCTATGTAGATATGTCCCAATGGTAAAAAAAAAAAATAAGAACTATTCTCTAGCAATGTCTTAACTCCTGTACGTAGCCACTATTACAAACAACGTAATAGGTAGTTACTTTAGTAGAAGAGTACATAGTCTACTTACTACAGTTCCACTTCCAGGCCTATGGGTCTATTGTGAATTCATGCAATGAAAAAGTAAAAAATATACTTTGTCTTGTGACTGTTAACAACAAAATATAAGTTTCTTTTATCTTGATTAATATTAAAGTGTTTGAAAAAGTGAAATTAATATTGTAAAATTCTGGAAAGCAAATCATAATTCATCGCACTCATAAATCATTAAAACAAATGACAGCTATTTAATAAAAAAATATCCTATAACAAAAGATTTACAAAAATTTCAACATTACACTTACAAACATTTATCATTTTAACTTTAAGGTGAGTACAACAACATACCTGTTTAATCAAAACCATACTTTACATTTATCTATTTATCTATCTATTTATTTATATACCTATGTATGTATATAAAACAGGATGTGTGTATGTATGTAACGTATGGACTCCAAAACGGCTGGGCCGATTTTGATGAAATTTTCAGAGAATCTTTAGAATATTCAGGCGGGTGACACTATGAACTCTGATTTTTGATTTACGGTCTGCGGGCGGAGGGGCGTGGAAAAATCCATTTATTTATTTAATTTTTTCGAAAGCCGTTGTCATGTTTTTCAAAACGAGATATCAAACTCTTAAATCGGTTATGTAGTTCCGAAGATATTTACAAAAAACCTATGTTAATAATGATCCAATATCAAAATTTTAAAACTTTCGAAATGTTGCATTCAAAAATCCGAGTTTTCGGTATATTTACAAAATATTTACATCATTCGATAACACAAGATACATACATATATGTATATTTTAATATTATACATATATTAAAGTCTTGCATTTGTTACTACCATCAATAAAGCACAAGGCTAATCATTGACTATTGCTGGCTTAATTTTGGAAAATTCATGTTTTTCACACGGCCTGTTACCAAATAAAAAAACAAAAAACATTATCTATTCGCTGGCCTTAAGATGAAGTAATAAATAAATATAATTTCCAATTTGCCTTAAATACATGCGTTTCTTTTTTGATTGAGCCCATATCTACACCATATGTAAGTTATTCTGTAAAAAAAAAATTTTATGATACCTATTCCATGGATTTTTATTTAAAGACCGTAAATTTCGTTAAAAGCTCAATTTAAATCGTGTGGTAATACAACACTAATGTTTGCTTAGGACCAGTAACGCGGACAGGGTCAGCTAGTTTTCTAATAAATAATAAGAATTTTGTTTGTTTTTCTTTCGAAAAGAAATGACACATTAATAACTTATAAACATTTCTTAATTTCTTTTTAGGTTAATACACAATATTTTCCTGCTACTTCTAATCACAATAACAACTACAAGTCAACTCCATCATTAGTTTTATATATTGGTCACCACTTAACTGCAATTTAAAATACAACATCATTATCATTGTTGGAGAAGAATACTTGCAACCAGCATAGGAAAAACAAAATTAAAGATATATGTAGAAAGAAGTTAAAAAAATATTTATCAAAAAAAAATAAGATAAATTGCAATTGTTCGAATTGAGTAAATAACAGAAACTGCTATAATATAAATCTCGACGTTTAGTTCATGTTTATAAATTGAACTAGAAAAAACAACTACAAATACCAGCTTTAATCAACACAACAAATTACTTACACAGTTCCAATTTAAACAATTTGCAATTTTCAATCAAATATTTCGCTAACAACACGATCTCCTCCTGCGTACTCTTTTCTTGAAAGAAATATAAAAAAATCCAACAGCTTCAATTTAAAAGTATTTTTTTTTTTGTTTATTTCTCCTTCTGTTTCAAATTCAATTTTTGTAACAAATCAGCAACAACAACAAATTACCTTCAAATAATAATAATAACAACAGCAACAACAACTACATCATTAAAACAAGCAACAAAAATATAAAATTAACTTCGCTGTGCGAATAAAATAAATAAATAATACAACAAACAACTACAAATAATAACCGCAAAAAAGAAAAAAACAACAACAAGATCCACAAGAAACAAGCAATGGAACGCGAATCAAATCCGATGCAACCTATGTGCCGCTCTGGTTGCGGTTTTTATGGTAATCCAGCCACAGATGGTTTATGCTCAGTTTGCTACAAGGTATTTTATCACTTACTTTTCTCTTTGTCCTCTTTTCTTCAATTATCTTTTTATAATTTATTTGATTTTGTTTGTCTCCCCTAACAAAATTAAAGGATTCCTTGAGAAAAAAGCAACAGCCACCAGTTGGTAGCACACCTGTTTCAGTTCCAAGCCCACAACCAAGTCCCACATTTAGTCCAGCCATTACAATACCTTCAGCAGCACAGCCAACAGTACATAGTTTACAACAGCAACACAATGATATTAAAGAGGTATGTTTTAAATACATTTTTGTTAAATTCGTTTTTTATTTTTATCTGGCTTAACATTTAAAAGACTAGTAGGTATACATTAGTCTGGTTTATAATAACAGGTGGTTATTAATAGATACTTCTTCAAAAATGTTCGTCGTAGGGCTAGCTTGCTAAGCGTGTCTTAGCTAGAGCAAAGTTTTTAATATTTTTTTAAAATTTGCTCCCAACATTTAATAATCAGGTATGTGATGGAAAACGATAACGAGTGAGTTTTTGAAGTCCATTTTAAAGTTTTTCTAATTAAATTTTTAAAATTTTTGTTTGAAGATTCTCTTTAATAGCAAATTATCTTTATATTTTGTGGGATAAAACAATTTTAATACAGAAATATTACGAAAAAATTAACTTCTAAAACTCACTCGTTATCGTTTTCCATCACATACCTGAATAATTATTTATATTTAAATCAAATTTATAACACTTAAGGCCCAACTATAATGTGCATATGCTAGCTTAAGCAAACGTGCGAACACATATAAATTGTATGTGGCAAACTATAATGTACTTAACGAAACTTTTCGTTAAGTTTTTCAACTTTCATTTGCTTAAGCAAAAAGCGAAACTGATCGCATATTCCGTACGGAATCAGCTGTTTGTTGTTTGTTGTTTGTTTGTGTTTTTAACAAAATGGAGAAAGAAGAAAATACATTTATTTTAAATTTAATAGAAAATGTGGAAAAAATAAGTGCCTTTACAATAAAAGAGGCCCTTTTTATTTTAACAAAAATTGCTTTCTGTCGCGGTTTATTTCTCTGACAGAACAAGAGCGTCTTCTTCTTTTACAGTGTAGTTCACTTATTTCTTTTAATGTGCACAGGCCTTCAAGCGCTAACTTTAATATTTTTATATTATTTAAATTTTTAAGTTTTTTCTCCATTTTTGCAAACACAATACGAAAATTAACAAAACATATGTAAACGTTTATTATTATTTACAATGTAGTGCTGCCACAGCTGTACATTTTAGTACTTTTGCCGATAAATTAAAAAAAAAGGAAAAATTATGAGTTTCTGGTACGAAGTTTTCTCTTAATTATAAAATAATATAATAATATTTATAAAATATAGTCATTTAATGGGTTTTTGTTAAAATAAAAACATTTTTTTAAACATAAATGAGCAACTGTGGACAAAAAGTTTCAAAGTCATTGTAGCCACCTGAAAGTTAACTCTGAACTAGTTATGCATTTGACAGCCTTTTCGTTAACTTTTGCAATTTGCTTAAGCTTGCTTATGCATATTATAGTTCGCCCTTTAGGCCCATTATTACAACTTGGCAATAGTTAAAGGTATGATGTTATCGGACAGATAAGAAGTATTTGGTTATTATAAGTTTACTTTAATCTAAACCGACCGATAAGCTAAAGGGAAGATCATCTTGCCTTTAATTTTATAGTAAAGGCCCAACTATAATATGCATATGCTAGCTTAAGCAAACGTGCGAATACATATAAATTGTATGTGGCAAGCTATAATGTACTTAACGAAACTTTTCGTTAAGTTTTTCAACTGTCATTTGCTTAAGCAAAAAGCGAAATTGATCGCATATTCCGTACGGAGTCAGCTGTTTGTTGTTTGTTTGTGTTTTTAACAAAATGGAGAAAGAAGAAAATACATTTATTTTAAATTTAATATAAAATGCGGAAAAAAGTGCCTTTACAATAAAAGGGACCCTTTTTATTTTAACAAAAATGTCTTTCTGTCGCGGTTTATTTCTCTGACAGAGCAAGAGCGTATTCTTCTTTTACAGTGCAGTTGACTTATTTCTTTTAATGTGCACATTATTAAGCGCTAACTTTAATATTTTTATATTATTTAAATTTTTAAGTTTTTTCTCCATTTTTGCAAACACAATACGAAAATTAACAAAACATATGTAAACGTTTATTATTATTTACAATGTAGTGCTGCCACAGCTGTACATTTTAGTACTTTTGCCGATAAATTAAAAAAAGGAAAAATTATTCGTTTCGGGTACGAAGTTTTCTTTTAATTATAAAATAATATAATAATATTTATAAAATATAATCATTTAATGGCTTTTTGTTAAAATAAAAACATTTTTTTTAAACATAAATGAGCAACTGTGGACAAAAAGTTTCAAAGTCATTGCAGCCGCCTAAAAGTTAACTCTGAACTGGTTATGCATTTGACAGCCTTTTCGTTAACTTTTGCAATTTGCTTAAGCTTGCTTATGCATATTATAGTTGGGCCTTAAGGTTTACGTATTTGAAGTTGCCATATGTTCTGAAAAATTGACAACTTCATGAAAAATAAATTAATATTTTGATATTTTCTTTTAGTTAGGCTTAAGTTCATTTGAATTTAATTTTCATTAAATTGTTTTTACTGAAGAAAGAATTATTTAACAACTTGAAAAAATTTTATTTTTGATAATTTTTCTGACTAGGATTCGAACCTGGGTTGTTGGTTGAATTGACATATGTTTCGAGAAACACCACTTTCTCTCATCAGAATTCTTTACGTTCTGACCATTGCACCACTACGGTGCCTGCTAGTCAACAGACAACATCAATCCTTTAACCAGTGACTGGTGGTTCGAAGTTTTCTGTAAATTATCATTTTTTATTAATTTCTATTTAAGTTGTTGTTTTTCCTTTTCTTCAGTTATTTCTTTCGTATTCATGTCGAGACTTCGTCTCGAAAACCTGAATACATTTGTTTTTTATTATGTTTGTTGTGCACTTTCGTACACATGTAAACATTACGGCTTGTGCCTTAGCTATAGGATAATTAGTAGTATTTTTGTTGAACTATTAATATTTCAATTTTGATATTTTCTTTTAGTTAGGCTTAAGTTCATTTGAATTTAATTTTCATTAAATTGTTTTTACTGAAGAAAGAATTATTTAACAACTTGAAAAAATTTTATTTTTGATAATTTTTCTGACTAGGATTCGAACCTGGGTTGTTGGTTGAATTGACATATGTTTCGAGAAACACCACTTTCTCTCATCAGAATTCTTTACGTTCTGACCATTGCACCACTACGGTGCCTGCTAGTCAACAGACAACATCAATCCTTTAACCAGTGACTGGTGGTTCGAAGTTTTCTGTAAATTATCATTTTTTATTAATTTCTATTTAAGTTGTTGTTTTTCCTTTTCTTCAGTTATTTCTTTCGTATTCATGTCGAGACTTCGTCTCGAAAACCTGAATACATTTGTTTTTTATTATGTTTGTTGTGCACTTTCGTACACATGTAAACATTACGGCTTGTGCCTTAGCTATAGGATAATTAGTAGTATTTTTGTTGAACTATTAATATTTCAATTTTGATATTTTCTTTTAGTTAGGCTTAAGTTCATTTGAATTTAATTTTCATTAAATTGTTTTTACTGAAGAAAGAATTATTTAACAACTTGAAAAAATTTTATTTTTGATAATTTTTCTGACTAGGATTCGAACCTGGGTTGTTGGTTGAATTGACATATGTTTCGAGAAACACCACTTTCTCTCATCAGAATTCTTTACGTTCTGACCATTGCACCACTACGGTGCCTGCTAGTCAACAGACAACATCAATCCTTTAACCAGTGACTGGTGGTTCGAAGTTTTCTGTAAATTATCATTTTTTATTAATTTCTATTTAAGTTGTTGTTTTTCCTTTTCTTCAGTTATTTCTTTCGTATTCATGTCGAGACTTCGTCTCGAAAACCTGAATACATTTGTTTTTTATTATGTTTGTTGTGCACTTTCGTACACATGTAAACATTACGGCTTGTGCCTTAGCTATAGGATAATTAGTAGTATTTTTGTTGAACTATTAATATTTCAATTTTGATATTTTCTTTTAGTTAGGCTTAAGTTCATTTGAATTTAATTTTCATTAAATTGTTTTTACTGAAGAAAGAATTATTTAACAACTTGAAAAAATTTTATTTTTGATAATTTTTCTGACTAGGATTCGAACCTGGGTTGTTGGTTGAATTGACATATGTTTCGAGAAACACCACTTTCTCTCATCAGAATTCTTTACGTTCTGACCATTGCACCACTACGGTGCCTGCTAGTCAACAGACAACATCAATCCTTTAACCAGTGACTGGTGGTTCGAAGTTTTCTGTAAATTATCATTTTTTATTAATTTCTATTTAAGTTGTTGTTTTTCCTTTTCTTCAGTTATTTCTTTCGTATTCATGTCGAGACTTCGTCTCGAAAACCTGAATACATTTGTTTTTTATTATGTTTGTTGTGCACTTTCGTACACATGTAAACATTACGGCTTGTGCCTTAGCTATAGGATAATTAGTAGTATTTTTGTTGAACTATTAATATTTCAATTTTGATATTTTCTTTTAGTTAGGCTTAAGTTCATTTGAATTTAATTTTCATTAAATTGTTTTTACTGAAGAAAGAATTATTTAACAACTTGAAAAAATTTTTTTATTTTTGATAATTTTTCTGACTAGGATTCGAACCTGGGTTGTTGGTTGAATTGACATATGTTTCGAGAAACACCACTTTCTCTCATCAGAATTCTTTACGTTCTGACCATTGCACCACTACGGTGCCTGCTAGTCAACAGACAACATCAATCCTTTAACCAGTGACTGGTGGTTCGAAGTTTTCTGTAAATTATCATTTTTTATTAATTTCTATTTAAGTTGTTGTTTTTCCTTTTCTTCAGTTATTTCTTTCGTATTCATGTCGAGACTTCGTCTCGAAAACCTGAATACATTTGTTTTTTATTATGTTTGTTGTGCACTTTCGTACACATGTAAACATTACGGCTTGTGCCTTAGCTATAGGATAATTAGTAGTATTTTTGTTGAACTATTAATATTTCAATTTTGATATTTTCTTTTAGTTAGGCTTAAGTTCATTTGAATTTAATTTTCATTAAATTGTTTTTACTGAAGAAAGAATTATTTAACAACTTGAAAAAATTTTATTTTTGATAATTTTTCTGACTAGGATTCGAACCTGGGTTGTTGGTTGAATTGACATATGTTTCGAGAAACACCACTTTCTCTCATCAGAATTCTTTACGTTCTGACCATTGCACCACTACGGTGCCTGCTAGTCAACAGACAACATCAATCCTTTAACCAGTGACTGGTGGTTCGAAGTTTTCTGTAAATTATCATTTTTTATTAATTTCTATTTAAGTTGTTGTTTTTCCTTTTCTTCAGTTATTTCTTTCGTATTCATGTCGAGACTTCGTCTCGAAAACCTGAATACATTTGTTTTTTATTATGTTTGTTGTGCACTTTCGTACACATGTAAACATTACGGCTTGTGCCTTAGCTATAGGATAATTAGTAGTATTTTTGTTGAACTATTAATATTTCAATTTTGATATTTTCTTTTAGTTAGGCTTAAGTTCATTTGAATTTAATTTTCATTAAATTGTTTTTACTGAAGAAAGAATTATTTAACAACTTGAAAAAATTTTATTTTTGATAATTTTTCTGACTAGGATTCGAACCTGGGTTGTTGGTTGAATTGACATATGTTTCGAGAAACACCACTTTCTCTCATCAGAATTCTTTACGTTCTGACCATTGCACCACTACGGTGCCTGCTAGTCAACAGACAACATCAATCCTTTAACCAGTGACTGGTGGTTCGAAGTTTTCTGTAAATTATCATTTTTTATTAATTTCTATTTAAGTTGTTGTTTTTCCTTTTCTTCAGTCACTGGTTAAAGGATTGATGTTGTCTGTTGACTAGCAGGCACCGTAGTGGTGCAATGGTCAGAACGTAAAGAATTCTGATGAGAGAAAGTGGTGTTTCTCGAAACATATGTCAATTCAACCAACAACCCAGGTTCGAATCCTAGTCAGAAAAATTATCAAAAATAAAATTTTTTCAAGTTGTTAAATAATTCTTTCTTCAGTAAAAACAATTTAATGAAAATTAAATTCAAATGAACTTAAGCCTAACTAAAAGAAAATATCAAAATTGAAATATTAATAGTTCAACAAAAATACTACTAATTATCCTATAGCTAAGGCACAAGCCGTAATGTTTACATGTGTACGAAAGTGCACAACAAACATAATAAAAAACAAATGTATTCAGGTTTTCGAGACGAAGTCTCGACATGAATACGAAAGAAATAACTGAAGAAAAGGAAAAACAACAACTTAAATAGAAATTAATAAAAAATGATAATTTACAGAAAACTTCGAACCACCAGTCACTGGTTAAAGGATTGATGTTGTCTGTTGACTAACAGGCACCGTAGTGGTGCAATGGTCAGAACGTAAAGAATTCTGATGAGAGAAAGTGGTGTTTCTCGAAACATATGTCAATTCAACCAACAACCCAGGTTCGAATCCTAGTCAGAAAAATTATCAAAAATAAAATTTTTTCAAGTTGTTAAATAATTCTTTCTTCAGTAAAAACAATTTAATGAAAATTAAATTCAAATGAACTTAAGCCTAACTAAAAGAAAATATCAAAATTGAAATATTAATAGTTCAACAAAAATACTACTAATTATCCTATAGCTAAGGCACAAGCCGTAATGTTTACATGTGTACGAAAGTGCACAACAAACATAATAAAAAACAAATGTATTCAGGTTTTCGAGACGAAGTCTCGACATGAATACGAAAGAAATAACTGAAGAAAAGGAAAAACAACAACTTAAATAGAAATTAATAAAAAATGATAATTTACAGAAAACTTCGAACCACCAGTCACTGGTTAAAGGATTGATGTTGTCTGTTGACTAGCAGGCACCGTAGTGGTGCAATGGTCAGAACGTAAAGAATTCTGATGAGAGAAAGTGGTGTTTCTCGAAACATATGTCAATTCAACCAACAACCCAGGTTCGAATCCTAGTCAGAAAAATTATCAAAAATAAAATTTTTTCAAGTTGTTAAATAATTCTTTCTTCAGTAAAAACAATTTAATGAAAATTAAATTCAAATGAACTTAAGCCTAACTAAAAGAAAATATCAAAATTGAAATATTAATAGTTCAACAAAAATACTACTAATTATCCTATAGCTAAGGCACAAGCCGTAATGTTTACATGTGTACGAAAGTGCACAACAAACATAATAAAAAACAAATGTATTCAGGTTTTCGAGACGAAGTCTCGACATGAATACGAAAGAAATAACTGAAGAAAAGGAAAAACAACAACTTAAATAGAAATTAATAAAAAATGATAATTTACAGAAAACTTCGAACCACCAGTCACTGGTTAAAGGATTGATGTTGTCTGTTGACTAGCAGGCACCGTAGTGGTGCAATGGTCAGAACGTAAAGAATTCTGATGAGAGAAAGTGGTGTTTCTCGAAACATATGTCAATTCAACCAACAACCCAGGTTCGAATCCTAGTCAGAAAAATTATCAAAAATAAAATTTTTTCAAGTTGTTAAATAATTCTTTCTTCAGTAAAAACAATTTAATGAAAATTAAATTCAAATGAACTTAAGCCTAACTAAAAGAAAATATCAAAATTGAAATATTAATAGTTCAACAAAAATACTACTAATTAAAATAAATTAATATTAATTTTGTTTTGCCAATAAATAATTTGATAAACAAAAATGGAAAGCAGACGTTTGATTTATATTTTTTTCACAAACAAATATTTTCACAAACACAAAAAATTTACTGTTTCTTGTCAGTAATTTGTCAAAAGTAATCGGGTTTTAACTGGTATTGCCATATTTTAGAAAAAAATTATTTTATTTTACAAGGAAGTTGTAATAACGAAAAATTTTAAAGGTCACTTTATTCCTCACTTTAATTAAAGTTACCTTTTATTATTAAGAACATTAAAGGCAAGTTGTAATAATGGCCCTTAATCATTAATCAAAGTTGCGAAAGGTTTTAATTGAAACGTATTCTAGTTTCCATTTATCCTTACTACTTATTTTACATATATAATGAGAACTTGAAAGCATACAATTATAAATACATTAATCTGTATAAAAACTTTTAATTGTAGAATTTTTACGCTTAAACCGATTTTATAAGATTAAGCCCTATTTTCATTAAGTCTGCTATGAAAATGACAATGCCGAACTTGTGTGTCTGTATTGATGAAGATTACATATGTCTCTCAAATATTTGTCGTGTTGTTCAAATATGGTCTATTCTTCCTACTCAATGAAACCTGAAAGCTAAAATAAAATCCAATTTTTAAATCTCAAAGATCTATTTTATTTTGGAACAATTTCTAAGAAATTCGTAGGGCTTTAAGAAATTGTGCTTAAGCATTTATTTCTACACTTTTCTGTGTTTCGTCTCAAAATTTTTTTTACAAGTTAATTTTGATATTTCCTTGGCCTTAAATGTCTTTCAAACAATTTTTTTAATATTGATTTGCATTTGGATACAATTTTCAAAATTCTAAAAAAAAACGAATATATTTTGATAAACAATATATAAATTCTTAAAAAGGTGAATTAAACTATATTATTTTATCATACAGTTTATTAAAATAACAAACTAAAGATATTTTTTTATAAAAAAACATGGCTGCAAACAAATCATTCACTGTAGAGAAAACTCAGGTCGCAAAATATTCCAACATATTTTAAAATCGAAACACAACTGTGAACCTAAATAATATAACAGCTTAAAAACGAACACAAGAAATAAGGAAATTATAAACCAACAGCTAACCTTAATCTTACATAACTGAAAGTGAAAGAACTAACATTTTATTTGAAGTTAAAAATTCTAAAATTCCCTCAAGAATTATAAAACTGCCCAAAAGAAATACTGCTCAGAACTTCGCAAGATCAAATTTCATCAACATTTTAAATTCAAATATACAAATAGTTCATTACATCGATTCAACTGAAACTGTTTGTTTAGAAAAAATATGGCTAATAAAAACGATGCTACTTCGTGTCAGGACAGTAATAAGAAAGATGAAAAATCTTCAAGAAAAAGGGTAAATTTTCAAAGATTTTTTTATGTTTTCAATTTCTTTTATTGACTTTTAAAACTAGCTTTTAGGTCAAAGTTTTGCAAGCTATTATTATAATTTTATTTTTGAAACTATTTTATCTTTCTTTATTTTATTTTGAAATCTATTCTTTCACGTGTTTCAATAGAATGCTATTTCAATTAATTTCTGGCGCATTAATCATTTTCAGACAATTAAGTTTGCCAAAAAAATAGCTGGCATTTTCTTTTTGTTAAACAACTCGTGATTTGTATAATTATGTTTATAAATAGTTGGACATTTAATTAAATGTATGTAATTGAATTTTATTGAGTAAATAAATGGTATATATGCATAATAAAATTAAAATTTCCATACAAAATTTTGTATTGTGGACAAAGCAATAAAACAAATTGAACAAAAATATTCGTGACACTATTAACTTTAGGGAGCTCAGAAAAGAAATTTAACTGGGGGATTATGTAAACACTTAAGAGAACATTTTTCAAATGTATAAATGAAAATCAATTCGTGTTTTTTGGAATTATATGGCAATTGAATTTTTAAACCTATTGATAATTAAATATGATAAAAACTTTTCGTCAAGTTTTCTACTGAACGAATCATGTATAACTAGTATGCCACATAAGTTTTATCACATAACTCAAAACTTATGAAATTACATTCGTTACATGTTGTTTACAAAACTTTTGTAGTTACATTTTTTTTTATATAATAGTAACTTTTATTAACAAAATGTTTTTATTACAGAAAATAAATGAAGAAAACACAGCCAAAACTAGCAGCGAACCAGCCGCGACCGCCGGTACATCAACTTCCACAGAAACAGCCGAAGATGATAAAGACAAAGAAGACGACAAAGATTCTAAAAAGAAAAAGAATCGTTGCGCTGAATGTCGCAAAAAAGTTGGCTTGACAGGTACAAATAAATTAAAAATGACATTTGTTCACTTTAAAAAAAGTACCATAATAAGGTTCTTAATAAATAATAATTCACTTTTATAACATATTTATACAGAATTCCCTTAATTAAAAACCCATAATAATTGCTATTTTCCATTTCAAGGTTTCCTTTGCAGATGCGGCGGTTTATATTGTGCAGTCCATCGATACAGCGATAAGCACAATTGTACATTTGATTATCGGGAACATGGAGCCCAAGAAATTAGACGCAATAATCCGGTAGTAGTTGGCGAAAAAATACAAAAAATTTGAACTTTTGTGCCATCATCATTAAACAACTTTATAATAATATAATCTTATACATAAATCTATATATAAATATAAAAAAAAACTTATAAATATTAAATATAAATACAAAACCTTTAATAATAATATAAATATATAAAATAATATTAAAAAGAAATAAATTAAAAAAAAAAAAAAAAATAAAAAAATAGAAAAAATGTAAACAACACAATACAACAAAAAAAAATATGCAGAGAAGTATAAGAAAAGCCAATTACAACCAAAAACACAAAAATACCAACAATATTTTACTTTTTGTTAAAATCCAACCACTAACTTTTTTCCAAACCACAATGCAATTTCAATTTTTTGTTTTTTTTTTTAACACAACATTTTTTTTATTACAATGATGTTTCTTATTAAAAAAGGGTACATATTTAGCTAAAAACAACCACTTTTGTATAATTAGAATATCAAACAGCTTTTTTTTTTAATATGTAGAAAACTACTTATACTAAATTAATGATATTGATAACAAAAACCCTCAATCAAACATTTGTATTAACAATAAAAAAAAATGCTGCTGCAGTTTTTATATTAAATTAAATGTTTAAACACCACCAGTAACAAATTTGCTTTCAAAATCAAAAGGATTATTAGTTTTTTCTCGAAAAAATGTTTAAGTTATAAAAAAAAATCTAATAAAAACTTATCATTAGACATTTTAGTATGAGAGGATAATAATCAAGAAAATTTTTTTAAATTAACACAAACAAACACCCATTAAACAACAATTTATAATTAGTTTATTTATCATCTTACGACTATTTAAAGCAAAAACTACTACTATTTACTGCAAAAACAAATATATTGTTTGAATAATTGATTATAAAAAAAAAACAAAAAATCAATTGCATAACAATTCTAGTAAATATCAATATTAAACAACAAACTAAGAAAACAAACAAAACCAACACCTAAATGCTAAATTTTAAACAATACAAAAATAAGAAAATAGCAAAAGCAAGATATGTGAGTTTCAGAAAGAAAAGGAAAAAAAAACGTAAATATTATTATATTATTAAAATTAATAACAAGTTTTAAGTAGTAATATTATTAATTAATTAATTATAAAAAAATTAAAGAGAAAAAAGGATTTAAATTTAATTTAAAAACAATTAACAACATATTTCTAAACACTACAACAAGTTTATAATTTTGTTCACTTTATTCTAAATATGATTTTTTTTTTCTAAAAAAAAATTACCACAACAAACTTTGTCAGTCATTAAATGTTAAATTAAACTGCAGGTATAAATATTATAAATAGAGAAAAGAAAATATGTATAAGAATTTAATAAATGTTTTTTTTTTTATAAAGTTTGTTTGAAATTTAAAATGATTTTTTGAGATATAAACAAAAAAAAAAATGAATAAAATGTAACAACTATAACTCGGACTGATATCTTAAAAATCTTAAAAAAATTTTAAATATTAAAGTTTATTACTAAAAAAATTACAATTAAATTAAATTTGAAATTTGCTTCCTTCTTTAAATCTTGTGAACTTTTTATATGAATTGCAAGCAAACAATATCGCATGATTTGTTTTTTCGAATCACATTACGCAAGAGCTCTTGTTAGTAACATGATATATTGACATTAAGTTTTACTTGCGTTTTAACTTACTATCAAATATGTTTTGTATTAATAATTCTGGCTTAAAAAACGTTTAACTCAAATTAAGAGCCTGTATGCCTGAATCCTTAGACTTTTTAATACAAGTGGCTGTTGTAGTAGTTGTTAAATTCATGCTCCCATTGGTTCAAATGCTTTTTAAATATGTACGTCTCTAATTATTTCGCTATAAACTCATTTTTGTCAACACAACTTTATAAATTGTGGAGTTAAATTCTTATATTACAAATATCGAGTAAAAGTCTGATAAAGTTTGTTCAGCAATTTGTATTGTATTGTGAAAAAAGAAAAAAAAAAAAAATGTAAAAAGGAGGAGGATAGCCTAAGGAAAAGTTCTTTTTCAAACATGCAGTTTTTAAGCAAAAGGAAAATTTGAGAACTGACTTTTCTTTAAAAAGAAACAAAACAAAATAATAATTTTCTTTTTTATTATTGTAATGATAATAAAAAAAATGCTTTAAAATAACTTCTTTAGTATTTCATTTAATTGAATATTACTTTTTTCAATTCTCTTTTCTTTGTGTTTATTAAAACGCTAAAACTTTATGTTTTTTTTTTTCAATATCCTCCCTCCCATCTTCCAACCCTTTTTCCCCTTTATAATTTGAAATACCTACATACTTCTTTTTTAATTTTTTGTTTGAAACTTTTTCTTTTATTATTTTTTTAAGTTTATTTTTAATTATTATTAATTTTTTTCTTTTTTGTTAACTCTTTATATAAAAAAATATTATATTATTATAAAATTAACTAAAGCTTGCTTTTTATTTTTATTATTATATACATATTATCTTTTAAATGTTTTATTTTTATTAAAAATATTTTTTAGAATTAATTAAAACAAATATTTAGTAATAATTTCTTGATGAAAAAAAGGTTTTTAATTGTTTTTTTTGAAATTTTAATTTAAAGAAAAAATATTAAAGAAAATAAAAAGAAAAAAATTTAGTTAAAACCACTTTACAAAATAAATAAAACTAAACAAATGTCTGTATTTATTTCAGTAGATTTTTGGAAAAATAAAAACAAAACAAAAAGAGCTAAATCATTGTTAGGGGTTGTTGTCTTTTTATTATTAAATTCTTAAAATATATACTATGTAATAATTTCCTAAAAAAAACATCATAAAGACATTTTATTTTTATTAAAAATTTTTGGGTGAGAACTAAAAAGTTTCTTTAAAATTTTGAATTTATAAATAAACAACTATTTCTTCCAAGGGGGCACGAAAACCTCTAAGGATTATGCATGTGCAACAATTGTCCTTTTAAACAAAAAGTTGAAACTTCAGTTTTTTTTTAGCAATCACAAGTTTTATATGTTTGTTACCTACCTATTCATAAAGATTTTATTTTACTAACAACTCTGGTCTTCATACTTTAGTTATATTTCAATTTACTTTAATATTTCGTTTTATTACCTCCTCTTTAACATACATATGTATATCTATCTATATATATATCTGTTTCTTTAAACGTCTACAAGGAGCATAGGGCCAATATCTATCTATATGCTTTAAATAAATTATTTTCATTTATTTTAATATTGTTTTATTTTATTTTATATATAATTTATAATATGAATTTGTATATATACTATGTTCATTTTTTATATTCAATATTTATAGTTTCTTTTTTTAATATTTAGTGAAATTGTATATTTACATACATTTTTTTGTAATTATTAGTTTAAATAATAAATCACTTTGTGTGTTAAATATTCTTAAATTTAATTTTAGATGTGTTTCAATTTTTTCTCTCGCTTCTCTAGATACTTTTAAAACAAATAAAATGTAAAATAACTTAATATTAACATATAAATATACATCTATCTATATAATACGTATACATCAGATAATAAGAAGTTAAATAAATTGCAAAGAAACAAATTTAAAAAATATTCAAAATTGTTTTTTTTCTATGTATGTATTTACACAACGCGATACTACATACCTACATATCGATGGTCTCATGTAGAAAGGCCCTAACTCGCTATTTTTTCGAAATTAGTTTTTTTTGCGATTCCAATGCATTTAACGCAAATACACCTCCTCACAAAAATTTATTGCAATAGTGTAAAAAATAACGCTTTTATAAGCAGTTGTACAAAAAAAGTTGCATGTTGAATATTACAGTTTCTATTATGTTTTTACCTTCTCCTGTAAAGTTTCAAATATGCGAGTTAGGGCCTTTCTACATGAGACCATCGATATATACCTTTTTCAGATTTTAGTTCAGAAAGTAATGCACTTTTTAAAAATTGATTCAAAAAACCAAATCGTATAATAGTGAACAATTTCTAAAATTTAATTGAAGTTTTTGCTTTGTCTGGTTTGACACGCTTCAGTTTTAGCCATTTCGTTCAAAAGCAAACATCTTCGCGCAGAAATATAAGAAGAACACAAAAGGAAATAAGTGAAAGCTGGGGGCTAATTCTGGCAGTCGTATACGATCGAATACTTACTCGTGAGTTCGAGTTTTTTTTAACTTTTGGGGTTTTATTAGTCGTTATCGAATAATATGTATCGAAATTTCCCCCCTGTCATTAGAAATTTCGATACATTTCCCCCCTGTCATTAGAAATTTCGATACATATTATTCGATAACGACTAATAAAACCCCAAAAGTTAAAAAAACTCGAACTCACGAGTAAGTATTCGATTGTATACGACTGCCAGAATTAGCCCCCTGACTTTTAAAAATGTTTTTCCTTTGCCCAAAAAATTATTCTGAAAAATTGTATTCCTTCTCTGCCATTCCTTTAACTTTGCTTAAGTCTTCACATGAAGATTTCAAGTCGAAGTATACAGGTAATTTGAATGTTTTATTTGAAAAATATTTCAGTATTAAACTAGTGAAAAATAATTTCTATTTCCCGGCAACAAGTACTAAATATAAATGAAACAACTTGCTATTTCTGACCAGGAGTCGTACACGTTTCGTATTTTATTATACGGTCTTTTTTTAACTTGTTTTTATCTCAATGAAATTCTGATATTTAATTGCATAGCTAAATTTACAAAATAATTTTTTGTACTAGCCTCTTTCGTAATATGCCTCTTTTAACATTCATATTATTGATATCAAAATAGTGACCCATCCATATTATTGATATGAAAATATAATGACGTGTGCAGGAATTTGTCTCAATCCAATTCTGTAGAGTATAAAATACATACATACATATATGAAACAAAATGAATGGCTGAAAAATTTTTTATTTCAAATACATATTTAGAAAATTAACTATTTCGGTACTTATTGTGAACTTATTTTGTATTTTCAATAAGTTGAATTATGTAATTTATAAATATGTAACTGTGGGCTTGTTCGGAAAATATATTACTGCATCTGCAGACAATTCTGCTATCGTCAGATATTGGAAAATGCAATAATAATAAGCATTAAATGTGCATAAGCAAAAATTTTAATTAATAAAACAGCTTCCGTATCGCCTGATCTACACTAATCTCAGACGCGCACAATCTGCAGAGAAGTTATGAATTTCCGAACAGGCTCTTTTTTTGGAAAAATTATAATGATATGGTGATTTTGGAAAGTTCAAATTAATAAATCGTAATTTGATATATGCAAAAACAATTATCTTTTGAACTCAAAAAATGTATCTAGCTAGATTTGAGATTTGAGAATTTAAAAATGAATTCGATTTACAGAATTCGTTTAAAATTTAAAATGTTACTTGTGTTCGGTTGACAGAACAGAATTTAATATTTGCACACTTCCAGCAGTAGTCAAAATAAAACATTCGTTTATTGCAAGTAAAAATACCAATGGTGAATTTCACGTCAAGTGACCCAATTTTAAAAATCGATGTCTTCCGATTTTAATGAAATTTGCACCAAGGTTAGTACTATTGGATAGTTATTTCTTTAATCATTTAAAAAATATTTCTTTAATCATTTAAAAAATATTTTTTTTTAATTTTTAAAAAATATTTTTTTTTTTAATTTTTAAAAAATATTTTTTTTTAATTTTTAAAAATATTTTTTTTTTAATTTTTTTCAATTTGGGCCCTTTTTTTTAAAGAAAGCTTATACAATTTACTTTAAGGCCTTTATAATCGCTTAATGGGATGCGAGTGGGATATATATCAAAAAATTATTTTTTAACTCAAGAATGGGATGCGAGTGGGATATCTATCAAACAAATTTCAACTCAAGAATAGGATTTTTCAATATTTGGCACATGTATCACACATGTTGTGTTGTACAACACAACATGCATTTATTTAAGCCGATAATGGCCGAATTCTCAGTCATTAGTTAACCATTGGTAAACTAATATACTAACTGTTCTTTAACTAATACTTGTTATTCTTATGGCAAACTAAGCATTGCGAATAAAGAATCATTAGTTAAGCCTTTGTCATTAGCTAACTAAAGACTGTGAATTCGGCCATAAGTGTTGTAAATCGTAATCGCAGTTTATAACATCAAAATACTTATGGCCGAATTCACAGTCTTTAGTTAGCTAATGACAAAGGCTTAACTAATGATTCTTTATTCGCAATGCTTAGTTTGCCATAAGAATAACAAGTATTAGTTAAAGAACCGTTAGTATATTAGTTTACCAATGGTTAACTAATGACTGAGAATTCGGCCATTAGTGTTGTGAACGGTAATCGGGGCCTAAATAAAACACAGTTGACAACAATTATGGAAACATGAATTCTGTTAGAATATATCTGCAATGTATGTGCTTCATAGATCTGTGGTCATTACAATCTAGTTTACAGAATCGTAATAAAAAATCTTCTCCACACTTTTAAACGGTGTTTTTATATCTCCAGTAACATAAAGTCATTCCGAACGAAAGTGGAATTAATTATTTTGTTTCTTCAGATAATGGAAAAGAAAACATTTTTTTCGCAATTAAACTACTTTCAGTTTCCTCACTGGAAATGATATTTGTTTGTTATTATTAGTTTATCTGAAATGTTTTATAGGTTTTTTTGGATATCGTCTTTAAATTTTAAAAAAAAACTTTTACAAGGGAAAATACATACATATATATTTTTCGGTATAAACTATACAAAATATCATATCTAACATGATATTTGTAAATCGATTTAAAAATATTCAAGTTGGTAAAAATTTACTCCAAATAGAAAATAAAAGTTTCGCAACAAGTGTTTTTGACAGTAGCACATTATTTTACACAAACAAAATGCCTGTTGTTTCTGTATTGTGTTGTATTTGTTGCCGATTTGCACTCACCTTGTATAGTTACACCATTACAATATTTGGAATTTTGTATAAAATTCATACTTGATTGAACTAAAACTGAGATTGCTGTAGTAATATTTCTAAATGTATGTACATAATCACCCCTATCGTGAATAAAAATTTCGCATGAAATTTGTTCCCTTTTCACATTTTTCCTATTAAAATTCAATGTTAAAAAAATAAAAGGGAACAAATTTCATGTGGAATTTTTATCCACGATAGGGGCGAATATGTAAAATAATTCTGTTTCTGAATTTCACATGTATTTGTCAAAATTATAAGTTATTTTAGAGATATTTCAATAGTTTCAAAACTTTATGTATATTATTTATATAATTAAACAAAATATTGCTTCAGACTGTAGCACGCATTAATACGAAATGTTACAACAATTGAAATAAAACAAAAAATACGAAACAAAAAAATGCTTTAAATAAGAATTTAAATTTTCCAACATAAAAATTAGGGACCCACTTAAAACAAAACAAATCAATTGAATTCTTAAAATAAATTATAAATAATTGCTTGATTTTGAAAACAAATATATATAAAATAAACCAAAACCAAGTGCAATAATAATTAAAAATAAATAATTGAGAAAATTTCTTTTTTTTAAATCCAATATGTAAAAAGTCTTCAGCTAAATAAAGAAAAATATATAAAACTTATAATAAGACAAATAATTTGATACAAAAAATAGAAAAATATTTACAAAAAATTGCATAATAATAAAAATCAACCAACTGACTTGACTGTAGTTACAAAACACACATTAAATACAATAAAAAAATAAAATATTTTTATTTATTGAAATTAAAATAAAAATCAATAAAAAAAACTCACACACTAATTAAACTAAATAAAATGTTTAACGGCATTTTAAATTTAAATTTAATTACACAAAAAAATGCAACTCATAAAAAATGTAAAGGTATGTTCAAATATTCAAAAATAACAGAAAAAGTAAATGAAAATAAAAAATATTTAAAAAGGGTTTGAGTAAAAGTGCTAATTTGATGAGTGAAAATATAAACAAATTCAAAACAAAACAAAAAAAAAAAAGAAAAGAAAAGATAAACAATATATTAAAATAAAAATAAATTATGTTTAATGGAAACTTTTTTTGTAATAATAAATAAATTTAGTTATAACGGTTTTTATAGCATATAAAAAGGCGTTTGTATATTAAGACTTACCAATAAATAAAATTAAATACATATAAAGAATACAACAACATTAATTTATAAGTTTTATGCTATTTGTAAACTAAATAATATAATAATTACAACAAATATTATTATTATTATTAATGAAAATAAAAAAAAAAAAAAACACAAATACTGATTATATTAAACTTATGTAAAAAAATTCATATATTAATTTAAAAAAAATGACCCTAGCATCCGATAAATGATCATGATATAGAAATATGCAAAAAAAAAAATTCAATGAAAAAATTAAATAAATAAAGAAATTTATTCTAAAAACTAAAAACGCTAAAAGTATTCATTGCATTTCATTTAAAAGACGTTGTTAGGATGTTATATTTGGTTTGTCTAATCTTACATTAACAACCGTCGTGACAAGCCATTGAGCCATAGTTTGATCACTCAGCGTACAATTTCATGTTTATTCATCACACAGCTTACTTTTATGCAATTTCTACTTTCTTTCTTTTTTTACTTCTATCAATATCTTCTGTTGAATTGGCAGTCCGATTTTATAACGTCAAGTGTCAATCTAAAATAGTTCAAATGAGTCCATGCACAACGATGGAACAACGGGAATTGGTTTTAAACCATATCCAAAATGGCCACTCACAGCAAAAAATGATTTAATGTTCCACAGTCCAAAAAATCATTGATGAAAATCGGGTCCATAACAAAGACAGAAAGGCACCAAATAAACTTTTCAATGAGCACAATAAGCGACACATTTTATGAAAAAAGGGCAAATTCATAAATGACCTGGGCAAACAATGCTGCATTGAAACTATTCGTCGTTTATAAACCCGAAAAACAGACTGTGCAAACTAAATTTCGTTTGCATGGAATGCCAAATCGCCTAAAATCTGTTGCAGACAATAAAGGCTAATATTAAATCGCGTAATTACCAGTGGTTATTTCAAGTTTTCTAAACCTACTTTTTTCTTTTAAATGACACCAATTTCTTTCTTAAAATGCACTGCATAACATAAGCTTCTATGAGCCACTGTATGTATCAACTTTGTACATATTTTCCAATTCTGTGTTAAAAACAACTTTCTAAAGAAAGTAAAACAAAAAATTTTGCGTCGAATTTTTCTTCACATGCTTCATATAAAAAATAAATTTCGTGATTATTTTTTTTAAATTCAATTCGCGAAAGAAATAAATTTTGCATTCTTATACATACAGGCATGTGATAGAAATCGAAAACAAAAACGAATGAGTTTTAGAAGTCAATTTTTTCGTAATATTTCTGTATTGAAAAACTTTTATCACATAAAACATAAAGATATTGGGCTACTAAAGAGAATCTTAAAACAAAAATTTAAAAAATTAGATTATAAATGCATTAAAATGTATTTCCAAAACTGATTCGTTTTCGTTTTCGATTTCCATCACATTCCTGATATTTAAATTTTTTCCTTGAATTTTATTAAAAAAATTTTGCGAATCGAAAAGTTAAATTCGCTGGCGAAAGAAATCAATTCGAGCATTCTCGGTACTCTGATTAGAAACCAGCATATTGTCAGTAGTGCCAACAAATGCATAACATTATTAAAAAAAGGAAATCAAAAGGAAAAACAGATTGCAGATAATGGGC
The DNA here is from genome assembly GCA_916048285.2 of Bellardia pandia. Taxonomy (NCBI): domain Eukaryota; kingdom Metazoa; phylum Arthropoda; class Insecta; order Diptera; family Calliphoridae; genus Bellardia; species Bellardia pandia. Next base: position 32,136,860 of record OU696529.1, read on the forward strand.
TAAAGTATCATAACTTATTATAACACGTGGAATTTTTATTCACGATAGGGGTGATTGTGATGATTTAAAAAAAAACATCTCAATGTTCACACACACTTTAAAATGTTTAAATTTATTTGGACTGTGTACTTTATATTATTTAAGTTTTTTTCAAGAAATATCTTTGATAACAAAAACATTTATTATCATAAGGTTTGCGATTTTCATGCACAAAGGAAAAAAGCATAAATATGGGCTTTAAATATGCACTATTGGCTAATATGAAATAAAAATGTTTGCTCTTAATATTGTTAAGATCAGACCACACGAGACAAATTAATGTGCGGACAAGAAAGAAATTGTTTTCTGAGTGAACAAACTGATGGATCGACAAAACGAAGGGGATGTAAAGATTTATTTTAACATTTAGTACAAAATAAATATTTATGTAGATACAACATCAAATCGAAAATTTTGAATTGGAAAAAATTTTGTTCAAAACATATTTTATATTAATGACTACAAACTTTTAATTGCTTGAAATTATCTGCCCTGATTATTACTTATTGTTAACTGAAATGCATTTGTTGTTAATTCTCAAAACAACGTTTTTATTATTGTGAAATGTTAAACAAAATGAGTTCGCTTTTTTCACATGCCACATAAATGTTAGATAAGATAACAAACAAAACAATATTTTGTAGTTAGAGAACATACATACATACATAGGTACATATTTATTAGAAATACATACATATGTACATATGTATTTTATAACCTTACGATTATTGACAGAATTATAAAAACACACCCAAAACACAAATTTAGAAGAATTGATAAGAAACCGTTATTAAGACAATAATGACGACAAAAGTATGAACTAACCAAAATTAATAAAATCATATGATCGAGAAGTTCTTAAAAATACAATGACGACATACATACATACTAGTATGTAAATGAAAAGACTACTGTTGGTCAAAACTAATTATAATACACATATTTTACTGAACGGCAAATAACACTGGCCAACAAATTAGGCAACAAATTTTGACTGGGGAAACGAAGTATGTTTTTTAGCTAATCTGGCTGCGCTGAATTCGAATCTGGCAACAAAGTTGGGCTATCACGTCCAGTTCGTTTTTTATCGCATGCTGGCAATACTGTAAAATAGTTAATACTGACGCTACAATTTCACAGTTATTAATTTGACAAAAGCCTACATTCATCATTACCTCAGAACAGAGTGGCCAAAAAGGACTGAATATTCACCAGGAAAACAAAACATTTCAAATAAACCATTAATTGATCCAAATGATGTTCTTCTTCCACCGCTGCACATAAAATTGGGCCTTTTTAAGAACTTTGTGAAGGCTCTGGACAAAGATGGTGCAGCATTTAAATATTTGTTAAAAGTTTTTCCTAAAATTTCATATGCTAAAATAAAAGAAGGGATATTTGTTGGCCCTCAGATCAGGAAGCTTATCAATGATCATAATTTTTCGCAGTGTTTATCGGAGAAAGAATATACAGCCTGGGAGTCTTTTAAGTGCATCGTGAAAAGTTTTCTTGGAAACAATAAGAGTGAAAACTACAGACAAATTGTTGCTGAATTATTGAAAAGTTATCATGAATTGGGTGCACGAATGTCACTCAAAATACATTTTCTCCATTCGCATTTAGATTTTTTCCCACAAAACCTAGGTGCTGTTAGCGACGAACAAGGGGAACGCGCCCATCAAGATTTAATGAAAATTGAAAGAAACTATCAAGGATTTTGGGATAAAAGTATGCTGGGAGACTATTGTTGGACTCTAATACGTGAAACCGAACCAACGAAATACAAACGACAATCATATAACGCCATTCACTTTTGAAAACTCATTGATTTTTAAATAAACTAATAACTTTTTATGGAAAAATCTAATAAAAGCTTTTTTTTATATCTCGAAAACCTGACGTGATAGAGAAAAACCATTTACAGATTCGAATTCAGCGCACCAAATTACACTGGGAAATGTATTTGGTTGCTCCAGTCAAAAACCTTGTTGGCTAATTAATATTGCATAATATAATACAATGTAACAAGTATTATCAAGTAATTGTCTTGTATTGTATATTGTACTAATTAATAAGTAATAATAATTTTTTTTAATAACCTTTAAAAACTTTTGGTTACGAGAAATTATTTACATTAATAATTTATTATTATTTGATGTAGTTTTCATATAAATTTTCAATAATACCTGAATAAATCCTCTAGAGGATGGGGAACCGACACAGAACTAGTATCGTGAATGGTTTACTTTCTTTAAGGGCCGGTTCTAGTTCTAACACTTTATATAAATGGGAACCTAGAGGAATTTATACTATTAATTCTAATGAACTATAGGTTTGAAAATCTGAATTCATATGCATTTTTCTTGTGTCACTTATATACATACATATGTACGTGTGTTGTTATTTTGACACAGTGATTTTCGGAGATACCCGGATTTTGTTTTATTGAACGTAGTATTTTCTTTGTAAGTTCCTGGTTTCTTCTACAGGGTGGGCCAAGTTTGACTGAATGATTTGAACTCTATTGGCATATTGTAGCCGTTGTGGTGCTCCCTCGGCAATAATTCTTGGGCCAATTGAATTTTATATGGAAACATCTTCAGATCAACTTTTAGAATACGTCGTAGCGATGTTCTGGAGATGTTCAATTGAGTATTAAATTAAAAATGCAAAAGTTATAAGCATTTCAAATCAGTCAGTCCAAGTTGGCCCACCCTGTAGTAATAGTACGATCTGTAATTGTATCATTTTATAACATTATATACAGTGTTTTTTTTTTGGAAGATTTAGCTTTTTTGCTATCATTGATACCTAGAATGACGAATTTTAAATATAAATTTTCTTGATATACACCAGAGATCAGTTATGAGTACTGAAAAAGTGAGTATACTCGAATCATGACTTATAATTTATTGTACTTATACGTACTTATACTTGCTTCAATATCATCAAACCAATACTCATCCTAAAAGTTTGAAGTACTCATTATATTCATACTTAATCTCATGCATGATGTTGTTTATTTTGACTCTTCTTAATTCAATGTACGTAGACGATAAAAAAATAAGTATGCCTCGCATACACTCATGCGAGTGTCGTTCATTTTTTACAGTCTGCTTATAAAAATTATATAAAATAATAAATTTTTATATTTTGAAAATAAACACTATTAGACACAAAGAATGCTGATGACGGCTTTAGCAGACCAGAAATGCATTACATTTTGCTAGTGTCTCTTTGTATATATTTTTGTATGATTTTTACATTTACGCTTTCCAACGGAAAGCTATGTGAAACATATAACAGAAATATACAAAAATAAATAATAGTGTATAATTGTTTTCAAACAAATTATATATTTAATTTGAAGTTATTACTTCAAATAAAATTTTTTTAAAAAAATTGTTTAATACTCGCAAGAGGAAAAATTCTCATTTAATGAGAATTGTATGTTTTTATATTTCTTTTTTACTTATTTTGTATAAATACCTAACGGATTAAGCTGAAAAATTTTTTCAATGACTAAGTTGAATACTTTATGAGTATGTGAGTATTTTTCTTAAAATGTAAATCTATATACCGCGGTTTATGAATCAAACATATTGGGAATGGTATGAGCTCGATGTCGGCGTAGTACTCATACTTACCGCGTAAACACGGAATTAGGTGTATAAACACATTTCAATTTTAACAGAAATTAAAGTATTGCCACCAAAGCTCATATAGTATGGACCAATTTTATATAGTGTGTCTGATTTTATGTGAACAATGCTTTGTCCTGTTATTACATATAATTGAACTAGTGCTTTTAGAATAATTGACACAAATATGCATCAGAGTATTTTAAAATATGAATTATAAATAATGTTTCGAATTATTAGACATACCTACATACATAGATATTTAATAACTCATCTTAATGAATTTATATTAATTAGTATGTATGTCATTAGTTATAAACCAACAAGATTCTCTGGCCCTTTAAATTAGCAAAACGTTTGTGATTACTCTGGGTATTATGTATAAACTAAAAAGTACGACTGTAGTTAATGAATTATTTCAAAACTATATTTTATAAGTACACTCTGTGAAAAATCAATTACATACAATAAATAAACAAACAAATTGATAATAAATTGTGTTTATTCGCAGATATTATGAATTCCCAGTAGTGCACATGTTAAAGTTTTAAATATTTGAACGAATTTAGCAGGTATGTACATAAGCAGAATTTGTCGATCAAATTAGAAAGTTAATAGTATTTTTTTGGTTTTATTTGATTCAAATTGTTCTTATCACCAGAAGCAACAAAACATACGGAATCTTGTTAGAATTTACTAATCAATGAACGAAAAGAAAACAAAAATATATTGTATATTGATAGCACGATAAGCCGCTATTAACCCATTTGGAAATATTGGTCCAATCTGTGATATATTTTTTTAGTATAGACAAAATTACATTGGCCTTCCACTATTAAAAATAAATTAAATTGTCCTAATAAAATTACATACTAATTCACATTACTATTTCATCCAAATAAAGAGCGATCGCCTTTGCATGGGTTAATACATTGTGATTTCCTGAATTATATTTGTTGCTATTGAAATCACTTGTACATAAAAACAATAAACTCTTCAGTTAACAATTAAAGAATTATGAACAATACCGTTCAGTTTATATTTAAAATCGCATGAGTGAAGGTTCAGTCTCTAATCCAAAGTCAATTTAAAGAAAAAAAAAATAGTAAAAGACTTAAAAAAAACTAATCAGAATAAAATAAATAAAATGTCAAGTGGAAAAAACGGCGTAGAAAATGCCACCAATGGCAGAGCGAAATCTACAAGTGCTGACAAGCCCACAATTAATGAAAGAAATAATAGTTTTACTACAGCCCCCAACTCTAAGGCAACTGTACCTAAAGTATTTGAGGGTAATGATGAGATTTTAGATCCTTTCTGCGATCCAAAAAAACCTCAGAAAATATCATTCCATGACATAACTTCGGCAGCATTTTTAATAAAGGATGGTGTGGAAAGAACTCCCTGTCCGGTAAGTTGTAAAATTTAATCATTATCAGGTATGTGATGGAAATCGAAAACGAAAACGAGGGAGTTTTAGAAGTTAATTTTTTCGTAATATTTCTGTATTGAAAAGGTTTTATCCCACAAAATATAAAGTTAATTTGTTATTAAAGAGAATCTCAAAACAAAAATTTTAAAACTTAGAAATACTTTAAAATGGACTTCAAAAACTCACTCGTTTTCGTTTTCGATTTCCATCATATACCTGTATATATGTATGTACATACATATATATGCATACCTATATTTAAACTTAATTAACATCTTTTATTTAGCGCTCAACCACTTCAGATTCTTATGGCATGGATTTATATTTAAAAAAGGATTTTTTGCAATATACTGGCAGGTAATTAAACAAAAATTTAAATAACAATGAACTTATTATTTGAGAAAATTAAAAATTTTCCATATTATTAAGAAATTGATTACGTTTTCCCACCCAATTATTAAAAAAATTGATTTCGTTTTTATAGAAATTTAGGTAGTAATTTTCCAAATTTAAAAAATTGTATTACGCTTTATGTAAATATCGTTTGTAATTTGCCAAAGGATGTATTTATTTCTTAATTAGCGTTTCTTTTTTTCCACTTCACATGATTTTGATTAAAACTGTTTGATATACTGCTATAAGAACCTCCAGACATCTGCTCATAATTCTCAAGTTCTCAAGCTTATTAACGTAAAGCTGATAAATTGGTCCATTTATTTATTATGAATGTTCTATATATTGTATGTATTTAGTTAAGTTAGTGTATAGCATGTTACATTCTACTAAAAATATAATATACTACTTATGTATTTGCTATAAAAATTCCAGTAATATGCAGATTAGTAGAAATACACTGACTTGTATTTTTGCATTATCTTTGCAGATCAAAGGTTTTCTTGATTTTGTTTGCTAGAAATTTGAAAAAGCAAATTCTAAATACATACATATGTATATGTATTCTGTATTCATTAGTCGGTGTTTTAACAAAAAATAATTTGTCAAATTAATTTGTTATTTAAAATATATGCATACATATGAATTTAGAATTGACGTATTTTCATTATCCGTTAAATTATTCTTTATTGCTTGAAATTAGTTTAAGAAATTTTCATCTCAGAAGTCTTGAAATATATCTGTAAATTCAAACCATACTGAGTTTTGCCTTATTAAATAAAATGTTCGGGTTTATCAAAACTTTGAAATGTACTTTGTATGAACATTTTCATATAGGTTCCAATAGTATCTCGATATGACTTTTTATTAGATCTATGACGTTATACACAAATTTTTGGTTTTAACGACTTTATCACATGAAATTCTTTAAATTAAAGTCCAATCCAATCATCTATTTTATCCGATCTTATCATTTCTTACTTTAACTTATTTATAATTACACTAGAGCCCCGATTTGCGTCTATCCGATTTGCGTCGCTACCCTGCAAGCCATATGAGTCCGCAAAGAGTCTTTTCTAACACCTTTTTCGGAGCGTTAACGCTCTTTCAGAAAAGAGGGTCATTACATTCGAAAATGGTCCGTCAGAAAGAGCTCTTAGATAATGTTAGAAAAGAGTCTTTTATGAGGGGTTTTTGGGCTCTGTGTAATCTTTTTTATCATTCTTGTGTGGTACAGCTATGTTTTTTTTTGTTTAAAGCACAAATAACAGGACAACAACGCTTTAATATACACATAATTAACTGGAATTTCTGAGTCATACTGCGTGCCGACTCAGGACAGTAACAAGCAAATTTTTATTTCGCTCCGAAAATGCTCTTTTGTTGGACTCTTTTCTGACTCCTTTTTCGGAGCGCTCCTAGAATGGTATGCTGGGTATATACCATAATTGCATAATTACATGTAAATATTTTGCCTACTTGAGGGTGCTGTAGCTTAATTGATTAGCGCGTTTGATCATTAAGCATGAGTTGGCATTTGTGGCCTAGGTTTGATCCCCAGCCGCTGCAACTCAAAACAACATCAGTTTCTGATAATTATTAGCTTTTCTATCCTATCATAACTAATATTTATCACAGCGCCCTCATTCGGTGGTATAGCCACCGAAGTAAAATAATTGAAATAATGGCTATTAATCAGGCTTTGATCAATGCACCTACTCACCACTAGAGGCGTTAATGGGGGAATTCCCATTTAATTCATACTTACCATTTGAAGTTACGTGCTATTAAATTAATTTTGGTTATGCTTTTATGTATGTAGGTATGTACGAGTATGTACATATGTACATATATATGTAAATAGATTTTTTTCTCCTTAAATATTTTTTTATTCCTTGCTTAAAAATATATTTTCAATTATTTCTTTATAATAATAACAAAGACCTGCTGAAATAAATATAATCAAACGTACCATTAGACGTTTTTTAATAAAAATATGATTTTGCTTGCTAAATTTTGAAATTTTTTACCCATTCAACAAAAAGTTAGTACATTTGTATATAAAAAAAGTGATTCGATTTGCGTCGTTTAGGTTTGCGTCACATTTCCACGGTCCTCCTTTTGCTCTAGTGTATTATGTATATCGTAATAGTTTGTTTTATCGTATGGTAATTAGTAGTGCTGGCAAATTCATTTACTTTTGGTAACTGGATACAAATCAGTACTTTTCAATAATAAAAAGATAAAAAGCTTTTTATATTTGAAAATAATGGAAACTTTATAACCATTTATTAGATTTAAATACATAAGTGTTATTTGAATTAAGTTTACTGCAGATTATACATATGTATATATAGAGTTAGAAATCCAACACAAAAGACATGAAAGCATTTGTGTTTGATTTATCAAAAGAGAAAGGGTAAGAGGTATAATGGGATATTTTTCGCTCTGAACTCAAGATTGTATCACTGAAGGATCTGGTTAGATTTTTCCCTATTGACAACTCCGCAGATGCTTGACGTTCATAAATTTCTTGGATAATTTTAAACACCTATGAGAGAGATGAACGGGGTAGACGAAGCAAAGTGGTTTACGATTCCCAATTTTAGCATTTTTCTGGCTGTGACTATGAGCATTCTGGCATTTTATAGAAACCGTATTGCACTTCTCACATTATACTAGCTCAGAACCGTTGATATTATTGATGGTTAATATGCAATGGAATGCCTTTCGGAATTAAACTCGCAAAGGACCAGATTGAATTTGTCATGTCATGACGGACATGACTTTCATGGATGAGTGTGTAACACAGATATATTCGTTTCAAGTACCTTAGAAAGAAGGGAACTAACATAGAACAAATCCTGTGATTGATTCCTTAATGACTCTGGTTTCCAAACCTTAAACGTTATCCTATTACATATAAAGTACAATTCAAAGTAAATAATTAATACTCATATAACAAAGTTATTGCTTAAAATTGTAATATCTTGCCACCTTTTTACACAACATATTTCAACATTTTTATTTCAGTTTTAAAGAGCGTGGAGCCCGTTACGCTTTGTTATCGCTAACAGAAGAACAAAAGAAAGTGGGAGTTATTTCGGCATCTCTTGGAAATCATGCACAGGCTCTCAGTTATCATGGTTGGAAATTAAATATACCCGTTACAGTTGTTATGCCAACTGCTGCCCCCATTATGAAAATACAAAAATGTCGTAACTACAAGGCTAATGTTGTAGTTGAAGGTAAAGACATGTCCGAAGCCAAGGCATGGGCCATGAAAATGTCTGAAGAATTCGGTTTGTTATACATCAATGGCTATGATCATCCTCACATTATAGCTGGTCAAGGTACTATTGGTTTGGAAATAGTAGAACAAGTACCAAATCCCGATGCTGTCTTAATTCCTGTAGGAGGTGGTGGCCTAATAGCTGGTATAGCCACCGCTATTAAAGCCTTGTCACCAAAAACAAAAGTTATTGTAAGACTGACTGAATACATGTTATTCGAAATTAAGATCATTAATTATATTTTTATTACTTTAAGGGTGTTGAATCAGAAAAGTGTCCCAGCTTTTCTAGAGCTATGGAAAATAATGGTCCCATTCATACTCCTATAAAAAATACATTGGCAGATGGTTTAGCAGTTCCCAAAGTAGGCTACAATGCATATGTTACCGCTGTGCCACTTATTGACAAAATGGTTGTGGTTCAAGAAGAATGGATTGCTTTGGCTATTTTACGTTTAGTAGAAGAAGAAAAATGTGTGGTGGAAGGTGCTGGAGCTTCTGGTTTGGCGGCCATATTGGCTGGCCAACTGCCGGAACTGCAAGGAAAAAAGTAGGTTTAATTTTTTTTTTGCCGATTTTCTTTAATAATTTGTTTCATCGCAATATCATTTTCAGAGTTGTGATCCTATTGTGTGGTGGTAATATCGATACAACTGTGTTTGGTCGTTGTCTCGAGAGAGGTTTGGCAGCCGAGGGTCGTTTAGTGAAATTTAATGTGGAAGTTACTGATAGACCCGGTGGTATTCATGAGTTGTGCGGAATTCTTTACTCTTTGGGTGTGTCCATTAAAGATATTATGCATGAACGTGCTTGGCTTAAAGATATTTACACCGTAGAGGTAAGACTTTTTGCTTTTTTACTTTTGAAATAATATTTAAAGCGTATGTTTTCAATGGACAGGTTAAAGTAATTTGTGAGACCCTAGACTGGAGCCATAGTATGGAATTGAAAAAAAAGTTACAGGAAACTTACGCCAAGGTACAATTTTCGGAAATACCTCTAGTTATAGATGCTCAACTCTTCGCTCAAGGCAAAAAGTAGTGCAACAACAACCCGCACAAAAAAAATTATACAAATTATTAATATAAATTTATATAAGTACATATGTATGTATGTGAATGTTTTTAACAAGTTATTTAATATTTATGCAAAAATTAGCATTAACTATTATTCCTCTTCATCTTCATCATCATCATCCTCATCTTCTTGATCATCAGTTGATTCTAATGCTTCATGTTCATCATAATCACCTATTTGTTTAAATTTTAATTCTTTCTTTAATAAACTCAACTGATAAGCCTCTTCCATTTCTACACTGGGATCGATGGTTTCAATAAAATCTACCGGCAGATGTTGATATTCTTCAGCAATGGGAGTCATATGTTTCCAAGACATATTACGTGCAACTAATTTATGACCCCAACCCAAATATATAGACTCACATAGGTCTTTATAGATAAAGGTATAAGCTCCGGGCCAGACATTTGATTTCATTACTAGGATTCTTTCATTTTGATTAGTAAATTTGCTGGTAAATCGTCCTACCCAAGGCTCTGAAGTTTCATTGCATATATCTTGATTGCAAGAAGTTAATATTCGTGGACCTCTTTCAGCAATTACTTCCAACTCGTCTTCCTCACCCACGTCTTCTTCGTCTTCGTCGTCTTCTTCGCGTTCGCTTTCATCTTCCCGCATTTCTGCTTGTAAACGCATTTTTTCTAAATGTTTACGCTCTTTTTCTCTTTCTCGTTGTGCCTTTTCCTCATTATACCAGACTATTCGTCCTTGCAACAAAATATTTGGTCGTACATGAACCCATTTCTCGGTATTATTTAAAGTGGTTAGTTTAATGGTGGAATCGTACTTTTCATTTTTCAATAAAACAATGTCGTTATCTGTAAAGAAAATAAAATGTCAAACTTATATAGTGGCTCACAGCTTATTTTATGCAGTGCATTAAGAGAAAACTAACAGGAACTTAAAAAAAATTTGTGTCATTTAAAAGAAAACATTTTATAGTCTAACAAACAAAAATATTTATTTGCAAAAATGTACAAAAAAAAAAAAATTACAGTTTTTGCTTATCTTTCCTATTTTAAGTTCCTGTTAGTTTTTTTTAAGAAGCTTTAAAAAATGCATAAGTTTGGATATAATCAATTCTGTTATTTCTCTAACTTACCCGGTTCTCTTTCTTCGTATTCTTCTTCTGCCACTTGAGTATCTTCCTCCTCTTCTTCTTCCTCATCTTCTGCCTCATCGTCCTCTCCACCTTCAAATATACGTCTTTCTTTTTTCGTCATTTTCCGATAATAATTCATTGGTGCTATATAAGTTCCAGCAGTTATGCGAGCAATCATTGCTCTCAAATAATGTTTTTCTTTGCCACAAAAGTAGGGATATGAAACTATGTCTGCTTCCAAATCTCCCGTTAAAAATTTTTTTATTTGTCTTGAAAGCGAAATCTGTTTCGGTGTCACAATCGGCAGTTCAATCCATTCATCTGACAAGGAGTTGACAACAAAGTAAGAATAACGATTTACACCTTTCCCAATAGGTTCCGGTGGTATATCAAAGTTTTCTGCAACTTTCACTATAGGCACTGGCAAATCATGAATTTTCATTTTACGTAAATCTTCTTCTGGATAATTTTCCCAGCCAACAGCTCCAGGAGATAACTCAGGACCAATGTGTAAAAATTGTTTTTGATTTGTAGCACTTTCTCTATTTGCTCGCACATGATTTTCTTGCATTTCCTTTTCCATTTGCAATAAGCGTGATTCATATTCCTCATTGGATAATGTGACTTCAACCACATAGTAGGAAGCTTTCAAACCATTGACCATGCCCCAAAAACGACATTGCATTATAGAAGGATGTTTTTCTAAACGAGTCATTGAAGATGCTAATTGAAAAATGTCCTCTGAGCTGATGCTGAAACCACATTGATTCCAAAAGAATTGTAAATGCTGTACTCGATTATTAAAGGTGTGAAATTTAGACAAGTATTCCTGTTTTAATTCTAATTTTAAATCAATGTTTTTAGCACGTTCTTCTTCTAACTCATCTTCATCTGCCAGTTGAATCGTTAATTCGTTTGGATATGGTAGATTCATTGATATCAATTGTTTTTTGGCCACCTTGTATATACGTTTCTCTTCATAAACCGAATCTGGTGGAAAACGTTCTGGCAAGTGAAATTTTTGCTCGCGTACATTACGACTAAACTCTTCGAAAAAGTCAATTACATTAGGAGGACGTTCGTCTATAACACGTTTTATAATATCGGAGAGATGATCAAATCTATTTCAAAATTCTTGTTAACATAATTAATGCTAATTAGGATCATTACTTACAAATTATCTCCACTAATGTTGCTATATTGTTGCATTATCGATTTGGCTACTGCAACTTCGTAATCAATATTTGGTGCCTTAATTAGCGGCTTCCTTGTCAAATTACCATCTTGTGATATCAAGCCGCTTGACATTGACGAGGAGGAACTACTGATCATATACTGTTCTGATGGTGGTTCACATTTTACTGGTTTATTTTGTAAAGAAGATTCCACTTTAGCTTGAGAATGCTTAAAAAACTTAGCACAGGGATAGTCTATACCAGTTTGAATACTACTAGATGTATTGCCCAATAGAAAATCATCACATGATAATATATTATTTAGATCCATTTTTTTCTGATACATTTTATGCTGTTTTGAAAAAAATTTTAATTTGAAAATTAAACAAATTGTCAAAAATTATGAATGTAATCAATTCTGTATGTATGTAGATATTTTTGAAAAATATTTAACATGGTGTAATTATACATGGTGAGTGCAAATCGGCAATAAATACATCACAATACAGAAACAACAGGCATTTTGTTTGTGTAAAATAATGTACTACTCTCAAAAATACTTGAAAAGGTATTACTTTTGACATAAGTAAATTGTAAACAAAGTCAGTCAGCTGTGATACTGCACTCACCTTGTTTAGTTGCACCATGGTCATTTTATTATTTATTCATATCAATTACGAATGCGACCTCAAATCAAGTTCAGAATTCTATATACAAGAATATTTTGGGATTAATTCAATCTCTAACGTTCTTAAATTAATGTTATTCACATCAAGTATAGATTGAAGTTTAAATCAAGCAGAAAAGAGATCAGATTTATCCCCAACAAGACATTCTGTGGACTGTTGAATGTTAATAATTTCTGACATGTTTCATTTCTTCATTCAATAAGATCGTTGATAAACATTGGAAAGGGGTTGAAATTTTCCAGTAAGATGATATTCATGCATTATATCTCAAGATATACATATGTACGCAATTTGAATAAGAATTTATATCATTCTTACATTGTAAAACATTTCGAGATTTAACACTGTCGTTTCATTATTATCCGTAAATATGAGCATATCTCTTGGATATGTACAATATTTCCAACAATGCCGATGTTTTCCAATAAAAGTTAAGGTTTAGTTCGAAATCTGACGAAATTTGTTGGTTTTCGTCAAAGCAAATTGTCCGATATGTTATTTTATCATAAAATCTCTATTACCAAAGATAATAGTACTTGAAATACTCCAAGCATTTGATATATTGAACTTTACGAAGCATTAGTAAAATAAACTCCATGAAAGCTCTGATATCAATTTGATATATCAAATTAAGTTAAACTGACACATTTGCAAAATATTTATAAAATAAGTGCTAAATGCAGTTTCGATCGATCATATGATTGTTTACTAGCAAATCATTAAACAAGTCTGTTTCAAATTTTAAATATTTACTTTTATACAAATTCACTAGTCTTAAATGGATTTGAACAAAGAAAGCTGCGATTGGAAAATACTTAATACGCAGATACATTTTTTAAGTACAAAGAATGGTTCATATATAGTAGCTATCTATATACAGTGTATCATAAAATTGTTTTGCCAACTCATTTTTAGAAGAAAATCGTTTTTCATTCATATATAAAATTGTAAAAAACCTGTAAATAAATTTTACTTTCTTGCAATTGAAAATAAATTGTGTCCCAATAAGCATTTTGGCTGGAATTCAAGTGGAATTACATTTAAAATCCAGTCACAATTTCCAATTTCCAGTGTTGAATTATAGTTGAAACACAATTGAATTCAATAGCGAATCCAGCAAAATTAACCATTGAATTACAGTGATTTGCATCAACTCTGTGCCATTATTAACATATGCTTAAAACAAATTTGATGTTGTTTTTTAACAAACTTCAAACAGACTGGAAAGAGAATGGATTTCAAATGTAATTCAAAAATAAAAAATCAGAATTTAATTTTCCGACAAAAATTATATTATATCTCTTCGATTTATTGGTACTGTACCAAAGCTAAACTAACTAAAATTTAACATCTAAAACTTGGTATTTTGGGTCACTCAATTGTTAAAAATAACAATATTGCCTTGTAGACGCATTTTTTTGGCTCTGGCGTTACGATTTGCTTTCGGAATGGACTAATATCCATTGTGGTCCATAATATCATCAGCACATACAAGACTACTAACTCCTTTGCCAGAAATGCTTTAGACTTTATTTGGCTTCCACTAGACCCTACATCGACCATCTGAACCAATAATGTTGCATTTGCTTTCGTCATAGAATACAACAAATATAAATTGCCGATACGAACAATTTTTATTTTCATGAATCTTAGCGAATGATAACTTCTTCATGTGTTAATTTCCAAAACAAGTGGTGTTTACCTTGTCAGACGCGACCATATACATATATATTAATGGTTCTCAGCACCTTATGGATTTTATCGTTGGTTACATTGGTGTATGGTGTTCTTCTTAGTTGGTCGTTAATCTCTGGTCCGGATAAATGTAGTTTTAAGCGGGTTTCCATGGATATTAGCTTTTCTTCCCTGTAATCAACGATTTTGGATGACCATACCGAAGAAAATTTTACAATTTTCCGCGAACATAGACCAATTTGTTAATTGATTTATTGGTTGACAATACCTATTAAACATATCACAAATGTTTTTAATTTAATTGCCCTAGTTTTAAAGCTGTAAAATACTTTTTCTTCGTAAATGTTAAAGTATTTTCACTTCGTCCCTTTTAACTTAAATATCTTTATACGTGCGCAAATCAGAGCGAAATTATTGCTAATATTCCAAGATCAAGTGAGAAAAAAATTTTATGACCTGATTGTGATTCAAATTAATAATATTTAACAACACCAATACAAAAAAGACATTGTTACAATTTTTGGGGATTTTCCCATTTTACACAATTTCTATTAACAATTACAAAAAAGAAAAAAATATTTATCTTAGCTTTTTACAATTTTATGTATGAAAGAAAAAAATTCTCTTTTAAATTAATAGGCAATATATTTTTGTGATACACTGTATGTACATGCATATGTAGGTACATAAATACATACATATGTATGTATTTCTATCATATCTATTTACTTAACATTTAAACATTGTTTAGTGCAATTTTAATATCATAACCAAATGAAAGTTTTAATAAAATTTATTAACATTTGTTATTTTAGATAAGATAGTATTGTGTTAAATGTGCCAGTTCATACAGTATGAATATTTAAATGAAAAATAAATATATAGGTACTTAGTCATATTTTGGATATATGTTTGACAAGATACTCGCTTATGTATGCTTTGAATTAAATATCTAAAAGATAGTTAGTTATTTATATATGTACATTATAAATGTATGCCAAAACAACAAGTTTATAAGATAAATTTATACCACTATCAGTATTTTACTTTAATGTGGTTAAACGTTTATCTCACCATGTTTGTTAATTTTAATAAACGATATTAAAAAATAAACATTAATTTAAATATATTGGGATTAGTATCAGACCTTTGAAACTATGTAACCACATTTCATTTGGGAATTTTGGTTTTACATTAAAACTTTTTACTACCATTTACCAAAATTAAGCCCTGCTACCACTTGGCCACTAAGCAAAACTTTCCGTGATATCTGAAAGGAGGACATATCAGTTCACTTGTCCAAGTATACGATTTGTAAACAACAAATCTGGCAAAAATTAATTTTAATAAAATTTCCGAGTAGTATTTATTTTCGCATCGCAATACAGAATAAGCCCCCTGATCTTAATCCTGTTAAGAACTTGTGGAACGAAGTTGAGAAAAGTTTGAAAGGGAAAAACAACAAAAATTTAGATGAATTGTGACGCCCTGGATTTCACTTTGCATGTCGAAAGTATTCCAAATACATGTCTTCATGTGATAACCAATAAGGGCTCTCCTACAAAATATTAAAGGTAAATTTATGATTCCCTTTTTTAGGGGTGCAAATAAAAGCTTAAAATTAAGTAGAGAAAAAATAAGTTACTGTTCTGATGAATGTATGTATTTAAAAATAAAAATTTCTCGTGTATTTTTTCAGCAAATGAAATTTTATTTAAAATTATAAATACATATATTTATAGGTACATATGTAGAGAGTCTCGGGTTCATAATTAAAAATAGTAGAGGTAACTGTAGCTTAGCGGTAACAATAGCTAACCTTGTACATATTTAAGTCATTATTAGACTAATTATAATAAAATACTGGAAGTATGTAGTGTGTCTAACGTTGGTGATGTTTATATGAAACCAAATTAATGGATGAAAACGGTTAAACTTTAGAAAGAATTAATTCTCTTATACCTACTTCTTTGTGTTTTTGTTTATAAATGCTAAATCTTATCAAATTTCGTTTTATTAAGATTTGATAATATATTTTTAATTTTGCGTTTTATCATCATATTTTATTTTGTTTTTATTATTTTTATTTTTTGGACGACAAGAACAAAACAAGTACAATGCAATGTTTGTTTGTACTACTCACTCTTCTTGTTCGCTGCACAAACATACATACATACACACACCACACCACCCGTAAATAATTTTACTCCATTTACCAGATTCTAAAATTGTTTTTCATCAGTAGGGTTTCAGTATATACTGAACATTTATTGCATGCAGTTGCCAATTTGTTGAAAGGAAAGCCGTTTTTCGACAAATTATTGTACCTACTTGTTTAAATATTTGTTAAAAATGCCAATTGTTCAAACAGGTGAGTTTTAAATAAAATTCAAAGAAACTAAAATATATAAAGTTGTAAAATTCCACAATATTACATGTTGAATAAATGTTTATGAAAAATAGCATTTTGTCTAAAACAAATAAAATTTAAATAAGAATCACCGCTGAATAGGCAATGTATTTGAAACCTTAATAAACACTTCATTAATGTTTAAAATTTGTTAAACAAAGTTTGGAAACATGAATTTTTTTCCAATCAATTAAAGTTCAATATTTGCAAAAAGCGAAAAAAATAGTTTTTCATGGCCGATGATGTACGAGATAATCTGATTACCCTATACACTAGAACCCCGACTTACGTCGTCCCGATTTGCGTCGTTTCGATTTGCGTCGCTTTTTAAAAACTGGAAAAATTCGATTTGCGTCGTTACAATTTCAACTTGCGTCGGTCCGAGTTGCGTCGTTTTGACCCCAATTTGCGTCGGTTGGATTTGCGACGTTTTGTTTCCGATTTGCGTCGTTTCTATTTCCATTTGCGTCACTAAAAACGGTTAAATTTTTTTACTGCAGCATTGTGGATTACCATTTTTAGCATTTGTAGTGCCTGATTAAGCATCTTTCCTGTCTTTTAGCATTTTTACAAGTTCTGGCAACACTAATCGTCACCTGTACTTTAAGAAGTTTACAAATTGTGTGAAATAAGGGGAATTCCCTTTTCTTTGTTACATAAGTGGTGCTAAGAACCACTGGCTGGTTGTGGTAAAAATTTAGTGTGTGATTCGCCAGAGTACATTCAGGACGTACAAAATGAGTCAAAGTAAAAGAAAAGTAATAACTTTGGAATTAAAATTGGACGTAATAAAATGTTTTAAATCGGGAGAAAAGGCTGTTAATATAGGAAGAGCTCTTGGACTAGCACCTACAACAGTAAGAACAATTTGCAACAGAGACAGTGACAAAATAAATCAATTGGCTGAAATTGTCACACCACTCCAATCTAAACAAGATACTATAGCAAGAAATTCCTTATTAGTTAAGATGGAGTCCCTTCTTTCAATTTGGATACATGATCAAAATAAAAATGTATTTATATATGTATTTATCAAAAATACATGGTTTGTTTTGAATATTTTCCCCAATAAATCAAATTTCAGTGCATTTATATAGAAAAAGGTGATTCAATTTGCGTCGTTTCGATTTGCGTCGCATTTCTCCCGCCCCATTAACGACGCAAGTCGGGGCTCTAGTGTATTTCCATAAATCAGGTGTTTTAGTTAACCCAGTGGAAAAATAATTTATTTAAAAAATCTCAGGAAATAAACTGTTTTGGTTCTACAATTAAAATATTTTTGAAAAATATTTGAGCATAGAATTTGAAATAATAAGTAGTACCTATTTACTTTTTTCTGTGTTTAATAGTCTCCTGTTTCTAATAGTCCCATTGAAAGTAATAAATCATTTGTAATCTGTTTTGAGATAAAAGCTGACAGATATGACAACATCATGATTTACTATACATATCGACAGCAGGTTCTACGCACCGGAATGACCCGAGATCACTCGGCTAAGGGTTGTCAACTCAGCAATTACTGCTGTTACAGCAATAACAACTATACCTATACATACTCACCTCACATTACGATTAGAATAAATTTACTGCTTTAAAGTGTTTATCATTTTATAAATATTTTAATCTGCTGTTTTCTGTTGTTCTTAATAGTTTTGGGTGCAATTGACCCCAATCTTTTGGGCCGCACTCTTACTCACGAACATATATCTGTCGATTTCGAGGGCTTCCACTGTGACCCACCGGAGGATTTTAAGCAATTTCTGAATAAGAAAATATGTATGGACAATTTGGGCTTTGTGCGCCAATACCCCTATTCATCATTGGATAATGTGCGTTTCTACGACGAAGACTCGCGTATAGCTGCTCTCAAGGATATTGAATTGTATAAAAAATTTGGTGGTGGCACTATTGTGGAAAATAGTTCTCATGGTTTAAGGAGAAATCTGGAATTAATGGTTGATGCTTCCAAGAAAACAGGAGTTCACATTGTGGCGGGTACCGGCCATTATGTGCATAATTTACAGGAACCCGATCATATTAAAATGAGCGTAGAACATATGACTGACTTGTATTCCAAGGAGATTATAAGTGGCGTTGATGTTGAGGGTGTGGGTATGGTAAAATGTGGTTTCATTGGTGAAGTTGGCAGTGTTTATCCCATACATGGTGAGTGCTTAATATTAAACTATTTAGAAAATACATTGAATTCCAATTTTTAATTAAAAGATTTCGAGAAACGTGCCATTAAGGCGACTGGAGAAATTCAAGAAGTTTTAGGCTGTGGAGTTTCCTTCCATCCTGGTCGTGATGCTCAAGCTCCGTTTGAAATAATGCGTTTATATTTGGAAGCCGGAGGCAAAGCCAATAAATGTGTTATGTCCCATTTGGATCGCACCATTTACGATATAGATCAGTTATTGGAATTCTCGAATTTGGGCTGTTACCTACAATACGATCTCTTTGGTACTGAGTGCTCACTGTATCAACTTAATATAAATGTCGATATGCCCTCTGATGCCCAGCGTATTAATAATCTCATGAAACTCATTGACGAAGGTTTGGTCGATCGCATTCTTATGTCCCATGATATCCATACCAAACATCGTTTGGTAAGTGTTTATTTTTCATTATTCCTATGTTTCATGTTATTTTATATATTTTAAATGGTTTTAGACTTCTTATGGTGGTCATGGCTATCACCATATCCATATGAATGTATTACCTCGCATGTTTGCCAAGGGCTTGTCTGTGGAACAAGTTGAGCAAATGACTGTCGTCAATCCTGCCAAGTGGTTAGAGTTTAATATTTAAATTACATTTTTTATTACCTATGTACTTTTGTTGTTTATTTTTGTGTGTTTAAATTTTAATCTATTGTTTTTAATAAAACAAAAAGTTTCATCATACATTTTTAAACTCTAAAGAATATCTACATATAATATCTATCTCATGATAAATCCATTTGTAAATTTATCAAATGTTTATAATTTATAAATTATAAAGTGAAATTTCAATACAAAGTTCCTTTATTGTGAACCTTTGATAAGTTTAAAAATTGATGATTAATAAATCCTTATTAATATATTTAATAAATGTAAAAGTAAAAAAAAATTAAACCTACGCACAAATTTTGTTCGTATTCACTTAACATCTTATTCCCTGATCTAAGTTGGAAAATTCTATCTTTAACAACTCTGTTATATATTTTTATTGTTACTATAAAAAATGCACTCAAAAATGATTATGTCAACAAAAACAAAACAACTCTAAAAATATGTTTACTGAGTGAATTAAGAAGAGAATAAGATGATAAAAACTAAAACTGGATAAAACAAAAAAACATAAGCATACGAGCTAACTGTAAAAATTTTGACTGATAAACAACGAATTTAACATGCAACAGCCTATAAAATTGTTCATTGAAATTTATTCTGAAATTTAAAATCATTGGGAAGCAGTATAAAATTCTTCTTGCCAATCTAAAGGCACAATTAAATAATTATTAAAAAAAGTATAAGACATAAAAAACAATTAAATAGTGAACCAAATAAATATAAATAAGAGCAGTAGCTAAAAAAAATATAATTTTTAATTGATCTTTAATTGATTTTAGCAAAATAATTTTTTTCGTTTTTTTATATTTTATATTCATGTTCACATTTTTAAAAATCATAGTTTTTACAAGAAACTGTGTATTGTTTAATTTGTTTACAAAACAAACATGTCCTAGTGTAGGGTTCACAAGTGACGCTTATCCCTTTCACTTATGAATATGTATTGTATTTTGTTATTGTTTTCGTAATAAAAAATATGTAAGTATAAAACATAATTGAAACACGAATATTTAACAACAACGTGCTGATATTGCTGTTTGCCTGGTAATAAAGCAAAATTAAGCTCGGAAAATGCTTAACAAGATACGCTGTATTTTTTTAAATAACAATCGAGTAGGCCAACTTAGTTAGACCATTCCCATGACAGCCGGTTCTACGCACCGGCATGACCCGAGATCAGTCGGCCAAGGGCTGTCAACTTAGCAATTACTGCTGTTACAACAATAACAACAACAATTTAGTTAGACCCTATTATAGCTCTCATTGCATTGTAGAACAGGATAATTACTTTTTTATTATTCTAACAGTTTAGCAGATCCAGTAGTTTGTTTTTGTAGTTTAAATAGTTCATTTTTATAATTAATTTCTTATAAAACTACATATGTACGTACATATGTATATGCATATTTAATATTACGAACCTATGATAAAATCCAATAATATCAAACGTAGGGTGACAATAAAAAGAATATTATTATGACTCCGCCCCTTAATATATACTTTAAATGTATAAGTGTAAATATAAAAAAATTCACTAGCTGAAAGTTCTGATCGCCTGATACCTGGTGCAATTTTATAAAAAACTTTAGATTTCAATCATATTTTTTTATTTATTTAATTGGCTAGTAAGTAGTATATTTTAATAATAATAATATGTAATAAATTAAATTAGTAACAAATCATAATATTCGAAAGGAATATTATTACCTTCAATGATTTAAATGTTATTTCTATAATTTTTGTATATATGTACATATGTACATAAATAAAGTTACTTGCTTAGTTTTCTGTTCACATAGTAGTTTGTAGCACTCTTTTTTTTAATTAGCAAGCAAAATTATTGGAAATGTGAATGAAGTATTGGAAGAGAGAGCAAAGACCCGCCCAACAAGAGAAAAAAACTTTATAAATACGCTTTTTGTTGATTCTGCTCGCCTGGAATTTTTAATGTTTTTCAATTAAATTTTGTGTAAAGACGTAAAATAAATAAAATATATCTCCCTGGCCCACGATGCCGAACGATAACGTTCGCTTAGATAAGACTTAAGACACAAACTTTTTATCGTATCTATTTTTTACTCAATCAAGTTTGTTTATTCCACAATCAAGTTTGTGTCTTAAGTCTGATCTAAGCGAACGTTATCGGTCGACATCGTGGGCCAGGGGGTTAAATTCTTTTTTTGAGCAAATAGTTGTTGCGTGTGTTTATTTACTTTAGTTTATTTAGTAAACACATTTTCTTTATTTTAATTATTTGCTAAAAAATTCTGGGCGCCTAGAATAATTTCAAGTTTTGCTTTATATACAGGCGGGGTCTGTCATTAATTTTTAAACGAAAACTACGGGGATCATTTTTCTAAAGTATAAAAGACTCAAAATACATTCAGCTTTTATTTTTATATATTTTAAAATTTTATTGTATATATTCTTTAGATTGATTTTTCTTGTTATTTATAACTTTTAACTTAGAATAAAATATAATTTGTAATTATTACGTAATATTGTTTTTTAAAACATAAGTTATACACAAAAAATTAAAGCGAATAAACTATTTAAAATATAAATTTATACAATAAAATAAATGATTTTATTCTTGAAATGAAAATGTTAACTTAATTATCTAATATGTAATATGCATGTAAAAATTCGTTTTACAGAGAGACACTTTAATATACATATTTATTTATATGTATCTACGAGTATAAGTGTCAAAGTAATAATAATAATTTATAAGGAAATCAATGTACAATAAAAAACAAAAAAAAAACACGTTTTTAATTAAATAAATAACAAAACAAAAAATCTAATAAAAAATAAAACTAAATAAAATATAAATTTGTTGCAAAATTCTTTTTGTTAAAGTTTTTTAATGGTTTTGGCACATTATTACGATAGACTGAGAAAAAGCTTTAAGAAAATAAACAATTTCTATCCAGTTTCTCTTTTGTTTTTTTTTTTTTTGATTTTTTAGTAAAATGCTCTTTTATAGTATATAAAAATGTGTTTAAAAAATATTTGATCGTTTCAAAAAAGCGATTGTTTGTTAGATTGTATGTTCAGAAATATTTTTCGTTGTAAAATGACATAAATTTTTATTGATTAGTTTTGTTACAAATATCTCAAATGTTTATGTTTACTCAGTTTTACTAGGTATCACCTTAAATATTTATGCTTAAACTAAATTGTAGGCATAAATATTAATAAATAACAAAGGTTAAGCATAAAAAAATAATTATAGTATGTAATTGGTGTAGTAGTTGTGGTTGTGGTATGATAAGGTGAGTATATAAATACATACATAAGTATTTTAATGACTATTATCTAAACGTAATATCAGTGCATCGACGACATTGTAAATTTCATCGAAATGTGGACGAGATTCTGCTTCGGCAGTCCAGCATTTTAACATTAGGCGATACATTTCGGGTGGTGTATTGCAAGGAGCTGGCATGCGATAACCTTTTTAAGAAAATAAATTAAAATTATTTTAAATTACAATATTTCAAATATGTGTAACTCACCTCCATCTATTTTTTCTCTTGCCTTAGAATTTGTCATTCCTGAGTAGGGTGTATCACCTCTGGAGAATATTTCCCACATCAATATGCCATAAGACCATACATCGCACAGTGATGTATATTTGCCAAAGTTTAGGGCTTCAGGTGCGGTCCATTTAACTGGGATTTGTTTCATACCATCCGATACTAAATATAAATCATTTATTAATTATTAATTTATTTATTGCAACCTTTAATGAAAAATAATTTATTTACCTATGTATTCCTCTTCCTCGCGTGACATACCAAAGTCGGAAATTTTTACTGAACTTTCTAGATCGACCAAACAATTACGTGCTGCTAAATCACGATGTATGCAATTCTTAGATTCTAAATAACGCATTCCTGAATAATAAAAAAATTTATTATTTTCGTTAAAAATATTTGAATTCAAAAATTTACATTTTAATAATGATTTAGATGATCATAGCTTTAGGCAGGGGGTTATTGTGTAAAAGCATTCGAAATACAATGTAACAAGTATACAAATTCGAACGACACAATAACCCCCCAAGTCTTCTTCGGAATGAGTGCTTGAATCGACGACGTTTTTTTAATACATTCAATTAAATAAAACCATTCTTCTGTTGCTAAAAAGAACTTGATTTCAATGTTGATTAAAAGTCGACGCTATCATCGCCTAACTCTTTAAAATACTGAATTACAATAAAAGAAATAAGAAAGTGTAATCGGTCAAGCTCAACTATGTAATGTGTGCAAAAACAAAAAAATTGCGCTATATGTGAGCTTTGACCTATTAGGGACCGATCATTCAAAAATGTAGTGCCATTAGTTCTGAGTATATAAATATTGTTTGTGTTAAACACTTGCGTTAACACTGCAAAGGTGAGTGATTTTTGGAGGTGGTCTTATATTTATGAGAGCTTTTATTAATTTTGGGCCGATCGTTAGGTGCCATGATTTCTGTAATGTATATGAAATTTATTTGTGTTGAATTTTATTTGGGCACCAACATTTTTAAGAGATTTATGATCGTGAAAGTGATTATCGAAAGTGGGATTTATATGGTAGCTATGACTAATTATGGACCGATCTGCACAAAATTTGTAGATATGATTAGGCTTTATGTTCAATATACTTGTATTTGTAAAGGTGAAATGATGGACTGATTTCAACTAAATTCTATCCCAATCGCCTTTGAGCCGAACAAAATTATTATCAACTGAAACTCATCAACTATTGGAGGATGCTCTTAGTTTATTTTAGGTGTAAATATAATAAATAGATTAATTAATAAAATAGATAAAAAATACGCGTCCTTTTTCTATTTGGGACAATAATTAAATTAATTAAATTACTCAAACTATATTACGAAATACAATTGACTTTTGATTACACTTACCAGCAGCTGCATCTCGACACATGCCCATTTGTTGGCGAGTGGTTAAATTGTTTGAATTTTTACGCAAGTAATTTAACAATGAACCTCCTGATTAAAAGTAATTAGAAACATGTTTAAAAATAAGATAAATAAAAAAACAAAACTTAATGTTGACACTAACCTGGTACCAATTCCATAACAATCATTATTGGCTGCTTCTGAACACAAATGCCAATTAATTTCACAATATTGGGATGATCGTATTGTTTCAAAATGCGACCTTCTTGTAAGAATTTACGTTTCTGTTCATCGGGCAAAGTCATGCGACAGGTTTTGACAGCAACATCCAAATTTGTAGATTTCAATTTAGCCTTATAAACATCACCAAAGTTACCCTAAAAATAGACGAAAAATCCAATAAATATATACAAATTATTACTAATAGTTTCATGATCAAGACCCACCCTGCCAATCTTTTCCAATAACACAACATCATCATTACTTAATTCCCAGATTTCTCGACATATGGGCCTTCTCAATATGGATCCGGATTTCACAGTAACCGGCAATTCGGATTGATATTGATGTAAGATCAATTCTTGTATACTGGGAAAAGGCGGTCCCTCGAATCTAAAGTGACCATCTACCGTAGTTTGGACTATAAAATGTTTATGACCATTCCAGCAGACACTCAAAACAATTTGACTCTCCTCATTGCGTATGGTTTCACGTACCAAGAAATCACCTTCATTATTGAGTAAACGCACGACTTCTTCACGTGGCAGAACACCATGAAACCATTCCTCTTCATACAAAGGACGATTAGTGGATGTGGATAACTGAGAAAATAGAGGCACATACAAAAAATTAGAAATTTACTTAAATTTTTTAATAACAAATTTTATTAGTTTAAAATTAATAAATAATAAAATAAAAAAACAACTGTACATAATTAGTTAATAAAAAAAAAACAATATAAAATTATTTTAAATTAAAGTAAAAGCAAAAAAACTAAATCATGCCAAAATGTGTAACATAAAAGTGTTCATTTGTAATATTCGATATTAGGTGCAATAAAAATGATTATCCAACAATTTAAACATTTTTTATCTTATTTTCGCAGCAGCTGCTCTGAATCCACCTACGAAGTTCCATAGGTTTCGAAACATTCGAAACTGTTTATAGCTCAGCAGTAGCCAATCTTTTTAAATGAATCGCAGCGGCTGACTGCGTCAGTAAAATTACATCCAGTTTTATTCAGTTTTATTTGGCTTTTGGTTTTCATTGAAAACATAGTCGTTTATTGTGGTGAAAAAAAAAAATGTAAGCTAATCAGAAATTTGTGTGCTTTTGCTAATTTATAGCCAGTAATGTAAACGCTGGTTGGAAATAGTAAATCTTCTGTCCATGACATTTTAAAAGAGTTCCATAATGAATTTAGATTGAAAAATAAAAGCAGAGAACGGAATTAAATTAAATTAATAAAATTGTATTGTTACATTGAAAAAATTTAGCACTTATAATTCAATAGAATTTTACGCATTTCTCATTCCGAGCTGGACAAACCCTATTGCAATTAATGAGTCGGTTAATTATTTTTTCATGTAAATAGTAAACTCTGTACCTACAATTTGCCGACATTTGCTAACTATTTGTAAACTCAAAGTTTCTCTTACGCATCCGAAATTTAAATAACAATAGCGCAATTCACACTCTTATGCAAATGGTAGTGCATCATTGCATTTGCAAAAAGGTTTAGCATATTTTTGCTCTACACTAACAAAATAAACAGCAAGAGCAAAAATATTCTAAACCTTTTTGCAAATGCAATGATGCAATACCATTTGCACAAGATTGTGAATTGCGCTATTAATATAAATTTATAAAATGTGTTATAAATGTATGTATGTACAAATATAAAGATAAACGGTAAAATCACCTATATATAGAAAATTAAGAACAATTGAAAATGTATGACTTTAAAAATACAGTAAATGTCGTTTATAACGAATTTTCATCGGTTTCGAATTTGTAACGATATTAGTTAACTACACCCATGAATAAGTTTACATAGAATTTTTTATTAGTTATAAGATTTCGAAAATATATATTAAAAATAAATTTAAAGATCTGAATATAAATGAAATAAATAAATTAAAATATAAAATGAAAAGTGAAAAATTCCAAAGAATACTAATTGCACAAATATTTTCTTATTGTGAAATATGTTAGTTTTATCTTTTGATCAATAATAGAATCCCCAGCGTATAGCGAACTATGTATTTTTCATTTACCACAGATTACGTTATAACCATTGTAATCGTTATTAGAATATTTGAATTGTTCCCAGTAAAATTAATTAATTAAGTAAATAAGTAAAGGTTTAATTTTAAGAGGATTTGCCATAAATAAAATTTTATTACACTTAGTTCCCCCTTAATTAGAATTTATTTATATACTTTATTTGTAATATTGAAATGTTGTCCAAATATTTTCAAAACGAAAAAAAATATATATTTACTAAAAATAAAATAAATAAATAATTTAAAGGAAATGTGTGGGATTTTTAATTATTGTATTGCTAACTTGTGGGAGTACCTACATATATACTATTCAATATATGTATGTACCTATGTATGTATGTATATTAGGGATGCCAATCCCGAAATCCCAATCCCGAAATTTTGGTTTGCTTTGTGTAAAAGACTCAGAGAAGTATAATTGTTTTTATCTGTTTTTTTACATACACAAATACAAAACATTTTCACTTAACATAAATCAATGTTTTTTAGCATTTTTAAGACAAATAATAGTCCCAATTTACACGAGGTAATTTTAATTGCAAAGATTGATACAATTTTTTCTATGAAATTTCTTCGGTGTTCACACAGCACAATTTTATTGCTTAAATCGCTCGTATTTTTATTTGAGAGTATAAACACTTTTGCATACACATGTGTAATAAAAATAAGAGAGTAACACGAATTGCTAGTGCAATCAAGTGTGTACTGGTCTTATCTTCCCCTCACCACGATGTTTAAACGGTAATCAGCTTACCTTGAAGAATCGCTTCGTGTAAATGGGGACTAATGACAGATTCCACATTAAATCACTTATTGAAACATAATCAGAAACATTGCAAAATTATTTACAAAGTCACCAACAAAAATTAAAATTTTACAAAAGTAAAGTTGAAGACATAAAAGTGAAAGAATAAAAATTAATTTTAGATTACCAACCTCGAACGCACTATTTGATGTATCTACGATTTTTAGAATTGGAAATTCCTATACAAAAGCTTTAATTGATTTTAAAGCTCAACAGATGAAGAATTTGTTTCACTTAAACAAATTGTTGTCATTTCCGGTCCATCCGGTTAAAATAACAAGGAAAGCGTTTGTCGCAGTGATATCAATCTCTGTCGATGTTGCACTTTTATTTAAGTTCAAAGAGATATCAAAACTGGTGAACTGGTGAACTGGTGAAACCAGAAATCAAGAAAGATGGATGATTTACTCAAAGCTTTAAATTTGTTTGAACATTTTTCTTATCAGAAATGAATTAAGAACGTTGATTGCGAAACGAACGAAATCATGAATGTAATGGAAATATGTAACAGCCTTTTATAATGATATGGAATCAAATATTAAATAATTTAGATAATTTAGGGCCCGATTACCGTTCACAACATACGATTAAACCGATAAGTGTTGTGAATCATAATCGCAGTTTACAACATACAACATCAAAATCTGTGGTGTTGTGAATTAAACGAGGCCTTATTTCGAAGGGTGAGAAATGAGTTGATTGTGAACGATGTTTTTCGTCAGCTTCAAGATTTTCTTTACTTAAGATGCCTTAGTATTTGTAAGAAGGTTTTTTAAAATCGAACTATAATATTTTACTGCTTTTAAATTAATATAGAAATTAAAGGGGAAATGTTATTATTGTTCTCCATCTAATTTTCAATGTAATTTTGGATGCTTTTAAATTATTAATGTTTTATAAAATTTTGTTCATAAAATACAAAATTTGATTTTAAACTTTCAGTAAATTTATAAATTATAGCTAGGACAGAAAAAGTTTATTTTTAAACATATTTATCTTGAATATAATTTACTTTTTTGAAATAAATTGTTTTTATTATTAACTAGTTGAACCAGATGTGCTTCGCTACCCCCTTGAGGTAAAGCCGTTAATAAACGTTATAAAAAAGTAGGTGCAGAAGTGTGCATGGTCGAAAAATATTATCACGTAATAAGTATTCCTGAGTCAAAGCTGCACGCTGTGAAAATTTAAGATCGGTTAACAGGTCCAGCCTCCAATATATCACAAACACTTTTCTTTTGGTACGTATTTCTATTCATGTCAACACCATATATAGCAAATACTGCAGCTGTTGGTCAAAAACTGCCCAAGATATGACGATTTTAAATTTTGTGTTATATGGGCGAGGCCACGTCCATATAACAATTTAATTTTTTTTGGTTATATAGGCGGTGCCACGCCAATTTGTCCACTCACAACTTTATATAGTCAAGAATTTATTATTTCGTAAGAATATTCTATTATGAAAATTTAAGACTATATTACGATTTTTAATTTTCCTAAAAGGGGCTTTTCTTCTGGTACGTGTTCCTAATTATGCCAATACCATATGTATCAAATATCATCGACCTAGGTCCAAAAATGGCAATTTAAATTTTTGGGTTATATGGCCTGTGCCACGCCCCTATGTTTACTCACAACTTTATATAGTCAAGAATTTATTATTTCCTAAGAATATCCTATTGTGAAAATTTAATAACGATCGATCCAGTAGTTAAGACTATATTACGATTTTTAATTTTCTCTTAAAAAGGGGCGTGGCCCCTCCCACTTTCTCCTGGTACGTATTCCTAATTATACCAAATATCGTTGACGTAGGTAAAAAAATGGCCAAAATATGGCGATTTAATGGTGCCACTCCTGTTTGTCCAATGAAAACGTCATATAGCCTTTTATTCCTTCCAGAGTCACAGTAACATGCTGTGAAAATTTCAGGAAGATCGGTCCAAGGGTTTGGGCTTCTATCAAGCACAAACATACAGACAGTCATTCATTTTTATATATATACATATATGTAGATAGATAAAACAATTTGTTTAAATAAGAAACAAAAATCCCGAAATTAAAATATCATGAATAATCCTGGGATTTACATTTTTAAAATCCCGACTACCGGGATTTGCAAAACCAGTGCCTTTTGGCATCCCTAGTGTATATGAAGTATATATTTATGAGATTATGGAAATCTTTAAGATATTAAATATAACTGCGCCAAATTTTTATTAAATGCACTCTATTAATATACATTTTGAAATACTGATGTTGTTGTACTCACATAGGACACAGATTTTGGTCTTCTTTTGCGAGCCGGTGGTTTTGGTGGCCCATTTAAATTGTTGTTATTAAAGAAATACATGGGCACATGGGTAGCATGCGAGCTACAACTACTTTGTCCGGAAGAGCTCATTTTTCAAATAGCATTTAAATATTATTTTTACGACACACTCAATATATGTACATACATATGTATGTAATAAACATTACACTTTGAAACTTTCTTTAATGCCAGAGTTTTCTTTTTAGAAAATGCTCAGAAAATTCGCTTTTTCTTTTTTCTTATTTAGTTCACATAATACTTTTAATTGCAGAAAATTTGTATAGAAATAATATTTTTCACACGTTTTTCTTTTTTCTTTCCTTTTTTATATTTTCTTTAATGTTTCTATGAGAAGGTGATAACAACATTGAGAAACAACTGCTGCAAAACAACTGTTTTATAAGAGGAATCAATTTTGCATTTATTTTTGTTTTGGTTTTTTTTATGTCAGAGACAACAACAATATATTCATTAATGAAAACTTAAGGGGCAGTAAAATTTTAATTAAGAGATTGTTTTAGTGAGCAAATTGTTGCTCTTTTTGCTCTTATTTAAATTTATTTATTATTGTGTGAATTTTCCGTTGAACTTGTAACATTTAAGATTTATTTCAAAGTTCTTGTTTTATTTATTTTCAACTGATTTTCGTCAGTTTCTTTTTTGTTTGTTTTTGTGCTGCGATTTTAGGTGTGTAAAAATTAGTTTTTAGTACGAATATTTAAGTTTAAGTAAAAATAAATATTTTTTTGTTTTCATTTTAGTGATTATAATATTCTCGATTTGTTGGCATTGTATCAATTAGTAATAGAATATAAGCATTTCTTGACGATTTTGGTTTGAGCTAATAGGTATGTTAAATCTTTGTAAGAAATTTCAAAGAATGTTAGATTTTCTTTTCTATTTAAATGCAAAACTAGTCGAATATTTTTCTAGAAGAGAACAGTGTTCGTAGAAACTTTTCAATAAAACTTTTGAAAATGCACAGATTTTATTAATGGGTTTAATTAGTCAATTTAGATTAGACAATAGATTTTGGTTCTCGGGAAGGATGTGGCACCACATATTTTAGCATTATTATTGTACGATTTGTCCGAATTGGGTTATTAACCCGAGCAGTTTTTGTCGTTTTCGTTTTCTTATAAATTTCTAGAAAACGAAAATTTTCCGAATCTGCATAATTTTATTTTTTCACCAGAATATTTCCAAAATAATTGAGCAGATTAAAAAATAATGTGGATATAAATAGACGTAATTTGATTTTTTTTAATAAAATCATATCCCTAATACTCCCTAATTTTTTTAAAATTGTCGTCCTGTGTAATCGATTCAATATTATAACACTGTGGAATTCAGGTTTGCAAAAGTTAGGTCGATTCTGAGAGTGAGGGGTGAAAATAGAGTTATAGTCAAAAAACCATATAAACAATTCGAATTAACATAAACAAACGCCGCAATACGGGCCTTCTAATTTAGCCTATATTTTCACCCCTCACTCTCAGAATCGACCTAACTTTTGCTAACCTGAATTTGTTCCACAGTGTAATCGAACATTTTAAAACGCTCTTTGCAATGCGTCATAAGTAGGTGAATTCATACATATTTAAAAAAATATTTTGAAATGACTATTTACTGATAATGAGTAAGAGAAATTATGTTCCCACACATTTGCACGTTGCCCGGTATTTGTTTTAGTAGCACAAACAAATTGAGCGGAAATTAATTTTCATTTTAAATATGTAATAATAAAATACAAAAAATACTCAAAAATACAAATAATGCTCTTAAATTTTCATAAACTTATAAATCCATGTAAAATAAAATTAAAAATATGTATGTATTATAAAAAAAAAAATATATTAAGATAAACCACAGATATTAAAAAAGCTTAAAAACAAAAATTACATGCTAATTAAAACTAAAACAAAAAAAAAACCAAAATTGCAAAAGCAACAACTTAATTAATATATAAAGCTAATTGCGCATAAACAACTTTTCATTATATAAAAAATAATGCAAATTATGTTTGCTGTACAGGATTCAAGTGACCACATAAACTAAAGTGCTTCAAAATATATTAAAGAATTATAAAGACAGTGAAAAGAGAGAGAGAGAGCGTAAGAAATTAAGAGGAAAAAAGAGCCCCTACTTTGGTGTAAAGATGTCTATTTTACTCACACTCATTGCCAGACTAGGAACACAATAGCAATGATCCTTCATGGATAAAACATCATCACTCGTTTCGCCATCGTCCTCATCATCGAAACAGTTTGTTATGTGCGACGACGAAATGTTAATGCGTTTATTAGAGGGTGGAGGATAGGAAGGATGATCTAGGGTACATGTACAAAACTCTTCGTTATCTTCGTTGCTTTGATCGTTGGCAGTATTGAAATGGAATTCTTTGGAAAAATCAAAAACACTTTTACTCGGATGTATGCGTCGTCGTTTCGTGCATGTCTTACACAGTTTTCCCTTTCTCAATTGAAAATGTAAGAATTTACTACGGAATGTTTGACGTATGGCTTTTGATTTCTTTTGTATTTTTGGCACTTTAAATTTAAGTTTTGAGGTAATAATGTGTGTATCCTTGGACGGATTTATATTGGCAGTGGAATGATTAACAGAATTATCTAGGGAATGTAGTTGTTTCTGTTGTTGCTGGTGTTCAGTTATGGCAGTTGTTAGCGGTGTTTTATCCTCGTTAGTGTTATTAGAGGTTTCTGAAGTTTGTGTTGGGGAAGTATTCGTATTAAAATCTCCTACCGGTAAAGGAGCCGGAGCTGGTGGCTGTGGTTTGTTAAGTAGATTGGTTGTTTCTATTTCTAAAAGTTTACTTTCACTGGGTTGTTTGCTACTGTGAGAATTGAAACAATTAATATCGCTGGTATCTGTGATGGTTTCTTTGTCTTTATCTTGTGTAGTAATATGCATCTTCGTGAGTGGACTTTTTGAAAACTCTTTTATGTTACAAAGTATGGCATTAATAGATTTTTGTGAAAACGAAAGAGATCTCTTTTTCTGCTTGTCACTTTGATTGTTAGTATTAACTTGGACCTCTTTATCTGAACTAGAAGTGGAATATCGTTTGTTTGAATTCTCATTTAGGCATATGGCGCGTTGCAGGACATCCACAATTTCGGCAGATTCTATGGCATCTAAATCAGTTACTTGCGGTGAAATATTACGCTTTAAACGATTGTCCAAGGTGCGATTCAGTTCATCGATCTTGTCTAAATGGGCATCAATAGAATTTTGCATTACCTCGGGTATATCGGACGGAATTTTCTCAGGCTTCGATTCATTGGCAACAACACATTCCACTTCTTTAGTTGATAAGGTTTCTGTTTGAACATCATCTACTCTATTTATTTCTATAACAACTTTACTCTGACACATTTGACTCTCGTCTGCAACAATTATCTGGCTCTCAGTTTTAACTACAATATCCTTTTGCTCTTGATTCGATACTATGTTTGTATTATCTTCCCTTTCTTCTTTTAAATCTAAATCGGCATAAATATGATTGTTATTTAAAGCTTTGTTAGTATTGGAATTCTTCTCTAGTTCATCGTCCTCATCCTGTTCATTAAATGGATTTCTTAAATATATTGAACCATGGCTCATACTGCGTCTTAACTTAGAAGGCACAAATCTTAATGCATAATCTTTGTCAAAATCACTTGAATCATGCAGAAAACCTTGATTATTATTCGCTTCATAACTGGCAGCCATGCGCATGGGTATGTTAGTAATAGGCTCATATCTGGCAGGACTATTAGGATTATTTACCGATAATGAACCCAAACTCTGGGATCTTGGTTTCATTTTATTGTTGAGACGTGTGGCTCTGGTTGTTGCTGTCGGTGTTGTTGGTTGCGGTGTTGATTTTCGTTTAAAATGACGCCCACGTAATAATGTTAAGACGCCACCACGTCTTCTTAGTTCATTGATTATACTTACGGATGGCGTATTATTGGAGTTCTAGTTTTTTGTTTTATATTAATGAATGAATGTTAGTTTTTTTGGTGAATTTTTTTTAGAAAGAAAGATTTGCATATTTTTTTTAATTGGAAGAGAAATAAGATCGTTACAGTCATTATAAAATAAGTCACAAATGTTTAACGTGTTGCTGATTAAAACGATTTCCTAAATTCTTATTACATTTTGTCTACAAATATGACCGAAAAATAAGTTTTTATTACTGGACTAAAAAGAAATAGCTTTAAGATTATATATTATACATCGCATAATAATTATTATTATTTAACTTACTTAATGATCGACTAATTATGAATATTCACGAAATGATAAAATATCTATTTGATGCAATTCTTTAAACATTTCGTACTTGTGTTATAACTCTTCTTAATTTCCGATTATACCTACATATATTATCTAATATCATAAGATAATCTAATAAAAAGGTGTTCTTAAATGCATATATGTATACAAATTCCATGAACTTCTTAAATTAGAAACTAATAGAAAATCTAAGAACTACAACCTCAACCTCAGTAACAAGACAAGATAATTTTATACTTAAATTTTAACCTGCACCACTAATATGAAATTCTGGCAAAATGTAAACTCACTTGATGATTATCATTGTTAAAGCCATGTTCAAAGTTAGGATCCAGATGATCATCACAACCCGAAGGCAGTTCTTCACAGCCAACTTCATTTAAGGCGAATTTAATCATATCAACTAGTTTCTGTTTTTGTTTTTCCTGACATCTTAATGCATTTAAATCCTTAGATTGGCGGCTAAATTAAATAAATTACATTATATACATACAAGTACATATATATTTATCATTCTAAATATAAAATTGCAAACACTTACTTTTGATTTTCTTTGCAGGATTGTATGCCATTTGTTATACTACCGTTTGAGGTTATGGTACCATTGGCAATTATCGGTGATCCTCCATTAACATGATCTATCATTTTTAGCTGTTTCTCTTGGCAATCTTTAACGGATAATTCCAACTCCAACTGTTTAGTACGCAACCAGTCGACAGTGAGATTATCAACAGCCAATGTGCTCGATTGCAGTTTACCGGGTATATCTTCGATAAGAGATTCATCAAATTGAAATACTACAGGGCTGGTGGGTGAGGTTCTAAATAAAACAAACATATGTTTATGTAAATGCTAACATATGTATTGGATTCTTTAAATGTTTTTTATATGTACCTATGTTTTTCTGTAAATTCCCGATATTCTTCACTGGGATTTATACTGTTTATCACATGATCAATACGTTTCTGTATCTCTTTAAATTTATCTGCGGTTAAATCACTGTGTTGGCTGGCTTCTTGTAAAATATTCTTCCACAATAATATGAAACTTTCTTGTACCGATTGCTGATGTTCTAATAGGCCGGGCAATAATATCTTTCGAAAATCCTTCTCCACTTCGATGGCTTCTGTTATTGAGAGGACATACTCATTGTGGGTTAGGTGTAATTTACGGCAGGCTTTTTGATATTTATCACGAACATCATCTAATTTTCGTCCACCACGACCGGCTGAAAGTAGTCGAAAAATAATATTATAATATTTAATTTGTTTTAATGAATATTATTAAATCAAATAAATGGCTTACCTTTAATATAATGTTCTTCAAAACGTGTCCTCAAGGCTTTATAACCCTCAAGATGCTTTTGATATTCGGACTTTTTGCGTACCACTTCATCTGTGAGCTGTAATAAAACAGAAGACAAATATTAAATTTCTGTTTCACAAATAAATAAGTAATTTAATTGAATATATACCCTCCACCACTAAAGCTGGTGAATTACGGTATGCATACATAAGTTTATCATTCCGAGTTCTAAGACTTCAAAAGTATATAAAAGTACCGCAAGAAGAATGCGTGTGTAACTCGGTTTTCAAATCTGTCGCGCAATTAAGTAGAATGGTATCCGAAAAGTTTCTGATAATATGTATCTACGGTGGATCGAAATGTTTTGCAACAGTTAATGCGTTTCATTAAAACAAAATCACGGATTGTTATAGGGTGAAATGTATTTTAGTTTATTTTCATACCCCCACCACCATAAGTGGGGAATGAGAGTATATTACGTTTGTCATTCATTTGAAACCCAACAAAGTATGTATATATATTATTGATCCTTATGAAAGTCTAAGATTGAGCTATGCCCATCTGTCCGTCCGTGTAAAACACTCTCACGTCCAAAATACAAAACTTAACTTTACAGAATTTCCAGAAAACTATTTTGTATTTTCTTAGGCAGTTTGGTATTGAAACCCAGCAAAATCGGTAGAAAGTAGAATCAGAGTTACAAGCCAAATTGTCAGACAACCTCCATAATTTTCCATTCCATTTGATATTTTTTATCGATTTTTTTCCGTTTTTTTTTTAAATATATTGCAGATAATGCCATGCAATTTTGTACACGTTATTTTTATGATAAAAGAATTCCAACCAACTTTTATACAGATCAGAAATTTGAATCCAGAAGTTATACTAATATCAGTTATACGGCAATTATGCTACTGAATTTATAATAATAAATAATATATATATATATTATTGATTATTTAACTGATTGTTCGACCTTTTTATTAATTAGACAATCTTATTTTTCGAGATTAAGGTCAGTTTTTTTATTTTTATTTTTTTATTTTTCTATTTTTTCCAATATTTTGCTACACAATGTGTAGCATCTTCAGGGAAACAATAACAAAATTAAGAAATTTAATAACAATAAAAATATTTATTTTTGTTTTATATACAAACTACATACAGCGGCAAACTGTCTACAGAAACAACAATATTTCACAACGGAAATAAATAAATAGTTAAATGTTTAAATATTTAATAAAATTTGTTTATTTTTGTTTAAGTAAATGTTTCATTAGTTACATTGTTTTTGGGTTGAAAAAGTTTTTCTTATTCGTGTCACATTTCTTTTCAAGTGGTTTATGTTTTTAAGCATTTAAACTTTACAAAAAGTCTTTTACTTTACTATGTCTGTATGTATGTAGGTACTTTTTTTAAGTTAAACTTTTTTATACCCTCTACCACGATAAGTGCTGAATGAGGATGTATATAAGTTTGTCATTCCGTGTGTAACACTGAGAAATATTCATCTGAGACCCAACAAAGTATATATATTCTTGATCCTTATGAAATTCGATTGAGCTATGTACATCTGTCTGTCTGTGTAAAACACTCTCACGTCCAAAAGACACAACCAAAATCAACAGAGTTTACAAGAACTCGTTTATAATTCTCCTAAGCAGTTTGGTATTTAAAATTAGCAAAATCGGTATAGTAGAACCAAGAGAATTATGAAAATCAGACAAACTCTGTAAATTATGGTAAGAATTGGTAATTACATCCATTGCAAATGGTTAACGTTAGATACAATTTCGAAACATGTAAAATTGTCTTTCAAGCAATATATAAAATAATAATAAAATTTGCACTAAGACTGAATAGAAAACACAGAATAAGGATATTCTAGTCCTAAAATTAGTGTAGTTTTTGTATTTCTTATTACGTTTAGGTGGAGGGTATTTAAGATTCGGCACAGCCGAATATTGCATTCTAACTTGTTTTTTTTTTTACTTCGTTTAATGCACAATTATATTTATTTGCGGCTGTAACATTTTTCCACGTTTCTAAATTTCTATGAAATATTGTCTGTTGCATTACAAAAAACAAAAATTATAATAAAAAAAAGAAACATAAAATATAGTTCCATGACGTTAAATGTTTAAGTGCTTTACGGTTACACGCTTATAAACTTATTATTCTTTTGCCAGCTATTGTTTAGATTTGGTTTAGATACTGGTTTAATTTTTTTTAATTTAAATTCTATACAGGTTTTTGAGTGGTTATGACGTCTTGACGTAATTTGGTTAATGATACAAAAATTTTTAAGAATTTATTACTATGAACAAAGCGGAAAAAAAAACATAAAATGTTTTCAAAGAATTAATTTACTTTTTTTGCATGGCGATTATGGCCATCCCCTATTTTAATATTAACGCGATATTTTTTAAAACAACTAAGTTATTAAAATCACCTTTTTAATCTTTTATATTGTTTTCAATTTACATTTCCATTTCTCTTTTTAACTCTAAAAAATTTGTATTTCTTAGGAATAAATTTTGTTCATATTAAATTTCTTATTACAAGATTACATATTTAGGATTATTACTTTATTTTAGAGAGAATACTTTGAATACTTACGTCAAATATGACATCAGCATCTTAGTCGCATTCTCTTATACTATTTGAGTTTTTTTTTGACAGATATTTCACAAAATCTATTTTGGCCAAAACAGTATATATTTTTGTTTGTACGAAATTTTTCGTGTTGCCTCTGATGATTGGTTCAAAGAAATGTCGAACGAAATTCAATTGTGGTGGTGTTTAGAACGACAACATTAAGACCAGTGCGTTGCAGATTCCAGCCAGCGATAGTTTATTTCTCTACAATTGGTTTATGGCATTCGTAACAGCTTAAACTAAATAATTTTGTAATTTTTGTAATAATTGTCTAGGCAGTTGAATATGTGGTAACTATCATGAGTACCGTGAGTACGGTGCGGCATGGTCTATCTTGGACCAATCACTTCTATTGTTTTTCACTGCAGGTTATTTTCTGTCTTCTGTAAGGTTTGTAATCTCCAAGCACGACATTAATGTATTATTGATGAATTCTCTGAGAATGTTTTTTTTTTTATCTGTTATATACAATGTTTCCAATATACATATACCTCTATATGTTACCCCTGCAAATACGAAGGTACTTCCTGACATGTGCAGTGGATTACAGCTTATTCTGTTTCTGCAAACGCTATAATTTATCTGATTTTGATTTATTTTAAATTTGAAAAGGTTTTCCGAATCATCTGGTAAACTAAACTCTGTCTGAACACTTCTCAGTTACAAGTACATTTCTAAATTTTTACTAGATTTTCGTAGACCATAGGTTTTGCTACTGTGCTTAATTCTCAGCACAGGAATTTTAATACTTTTGATGCTGAATTTATTAAAATATGACTATAAATATGAATTTTCAATACTGAAGGAGTATATACTTGTATGTAATTACTGAAATGATGAATAGAAAAGTTAACTCAAAATACCTTTGAAAAAATATTTAGAAATTTAATTGAGACACCAAATTTTTCCGGTCGCCTTAATTCTGTTTTTGTTGTGTTGTATTTAACCTAGAGAGCAACAATCCGAATTAATATAACAAACACAGAGAAAAATGTTTTTTGTAAATTAACTGATTCTGTACATATGTATTTCTTAGTTGTGGTTACAAAATTTCAGTTGCAATGACAAATATTTCTTTGTTTCAATTTTAATCCATCAATCCATTGCTAGCTAGAATCATAATAATCAATGAACACAATCGAATCTGTTTTCTCTAAGCTTTGTATAATTAAAATATTTGTTATTTTTATTATAATTTTTATTTATTTTGACATAAAATACTCGTATACACAAAGCAGTACTTGAGTCAAAAATGTGTCGATGACCTTTTACACTAGACAAATAATGAATAACTTTCTATTAAATATGTATTAACATAATTCTGACTCAGGCACAATTTTTTAGAAACTATCTAGGTCGTTTTTTATGTTTATATGTAGTATGTATGTCTACAAATTGCTGAATAATTTCAAATGTATACGACACAAGTTGTTTACCTTAATTTTTTCTTCATGAAATTGAAACTTTTTTTGTTTTGCTATAAAATCAATTTTTTTTACAAAAATATATGAAAATATTTTGAAAGTTGCCAAACCAGCATAATTGAAAAAAAAAACAAAAACTTAGCAAAGATATT
The DNA here is from genome assembly GCA_916048285.2 of Bellardia pandia. NCBI lineage: Eukaryota > Metazoa > Arthropoda > Insecta > Diptera > Calliphoridae > Bellardia > Bellardia pandia. The sequence continues at coordinate 32,176,804 of OU696529.1, forward strand.
TACACAGGTGAAAGTGAAAAAAGTAGAATAAATTTTTGTTTAATTATTGAAATAAATTGCCACAATTGAAATTTAATTGGAATTTAAAAATTAAACAAATTGCTGTAAAGAAAAATACGAGAAAAAAACGCATTTTAGTTTCCATTCTGAGAGTGTGTAAAACATCGTGTGGCAATATAGAATTCTGAAATACTTTAATGATTTAAAGAAATTTTCATAGAATACTATATATGTACAAACATATGTACATATGTATATGTTTACAATCTCACCCTGCAGGAAATGCCAATAGTGAAACAGTACTGATTCATTATTGACTTTGTCGCCAGTACTACTGACCAACTATACCCTAGGCAATGTAATTTTCTATAGACATTTAACATGTACGTGTCATTGCAATTCAGTAGTGACATTGGAACCAGAGAGTCAATAGTGACTAGATAGTTATTATGTTCTTCAAACAAAACTTTGAAAATAATAAAAAAAAGCAGATATACAAACATCATATTTGGTGAGTTTTAAAATTTCAAAGTTGACAATGTCAAAAAATTTCTCTCTCTACCCAAAGCAAAGTAAACAAGTATAGACTCTTAGTCGACAATGTCAACTAAATACTAGACAAAAGTGGTGACTTGGAGACACTTTACCCCAAGTTTCCTGCAGGGTCAGCTGCTCAGTGTATAGATTGTTGTGAGATCAACTTAAAATTCATGCAAAAATAAATTTACGCATGAATTTTTGTGTTACTAGACGTACAAACAAACTTCTACTCACTCATATTTCTAAGAATTTTTGTGAATGTAGGTCAAGTTAACTCTAACTTGTCGCTACTGACATTGATTAATCGAAAAATATTTTTTTTTTCTTTTTTTTTTTTTTTTTTTTTTTTTTGGAAATGTAACAATCTTAACAAAAAATTTATTTGAAATTATGATGAATTTTAAAAACGTTTATAACACATCTAATTGTTTATTATGTTTCTTGTTAATTTTGTCTCTTGTTAGTTTTCTGGCACTCTATACTCGTTATTTATAAATAAATTCTCAAGTTATTTGACATTTGTTAACCATTCAACTATAAATAAAATGACTTTTTCATTTAACATTTAAATTGTCTATTAATTGTTTTTGTTGCTGTTTTTTTTTTTTTTTTTTTGTATCATGAATGTGTATTTGAGTGTTCTAATAGAAACTACAAGATCTGTGAGATGTTTTGTTTTGTTTTGTTATTTCAACGTTTGAGAAGATGATGACTTTTTTCGTATCTTCAAGTTAGTTTTATGGTTTCAGACAACTATGGAACTTGTGGCTTTAAATAACAAAAATATTAATACTGTAATATGCAGCAGTATGCAGCTAAAGTAACTAAAATAAAAATTATTGATATTCAAGATTTTCTATATTACACTATGGCTCGCTTTTGTTTCACATTAAATACATTTACAGAAGATATTGTTATTTATTTGAAATCATCACGTTAGCATGTTTTATTACCTCTGAATCTTAAACATTTCGATACCGGATAAAAAAAAACAATTGAACCACAAATTGATGCTCATTTATTAATATTTAAGCAAAGTTAAAAGAAGAAACTAAAATTAATTTCCTCTTATAAAAATCCGTGTTTTTGTTTTGATGGATTGATCCCATTAAATGTTTCAAAACATTTCGATCCACATGTTCATCGATTCTTTGCAGTGGTCCGAGGTGCCACCATGTAAAACAACCCCACATCATGACGTTCCTCTCACCGTGTTTCCTTAACAGGGTGTCTTTAAATTATCTTTTTGGCCCAATTTCTGTGCTCTGGGGCAAACTTTAACCGTACCTTAACATTATCGACAATGCAGGCTTTTACTGCTGAGATGTAACCAATATCGCGATGATGCTGTTCATCGACTAATGAGTTCGACTATAAGAGTTTGCTAGTTTATGGTTTAGGAATAATAGAACGCCTTTTGTGGACTCATATGACCAATAATTGACTTACTTTAAGCTGTTTAGATATTACAAGCGTAGAATTCCTACTAATTTGTTATTGCTAGAAAATTGTCCTCAATGGCTCTTTACAGTTTCTTCATTATTAATTATAATATAATTTGTGTTGGGTAATTTGCAAAAAGTGTTTTTCACATGCAATTAAATTAATATCAAGCTGTATGTTATTGGTACTTATTGACTATTTCCCGAAATTTATTATTTTAAATTTTGCATTGTAAATTATTCTGACTAGCATCAAACCTAAAATAAATGAAATTTTCTATTAGTTTTATTTTTATGCAATAAACAGTGCACACGGTACAAACATGTACTCATTTGTTCTCCCCACTGTATATGAAACTAATTTTGATATACAAAAAAGAAAGATTCGAAATGTTGAACGTTAACGTTAGCTAATTTGGATGATTTTAGCAACGTTATTTTAGTGATACCGATATTTTGTAAAGTTCTACCTAATTTATCGCTAAAAATTTGGCCGAATACTGAAATTTTTATAAAGGTAAAACGTAGATTATCGAATTTTAAAGTTTTGAAAAAAATAATTTAATATTTTTTTTTAGATTTTAACGTACATTTTCTTATTTTGTTTAAGAAAATTAAAAGTAAGTTTAGGAAAATTGTATTGCATTATATTTTACCTGCTGTGGATTTCAGTTCATGTAATTATGGATAACCAAAATTTATGTATTTTCATAATTTTAAATTATTATTTTTGCAAACAAGTACAACAATTTGCGTCATATTTTATCATTCCAGGCCATTGTGCATTCTAGTCAAGTTAATGTTGTATGCTAAACAGAAAACAACTGACATAACTTGTTTTAAATAAACATTTTTCATATTTGCCATATAATTTTAGCACTTTCTTTAAAAACAGCAACAGTAACAAAAAAAAAACATCAATAATGTTTCTGTTCAAAAGATTCATAAACTCGTATTATGTGCAGAAGAAGTTTATGTTTGGAAAAATAGAAACAGTAATTTTTTTCTCGCTTTTGTATGTTCAAAGAAAATCAATTAATTTTCCTTTAAAAAAATACTGGTTTTTAGCTGTTAGTATTAAACATTTGGTTTGTCCGTTCATACAGAGTAAAAACCATAGTAAATGATTGAAAATTTATTTTTTCAACTCAGGTGTGCTTTAACTATTTTTTTTTTTTTTTACACTTTATGTTTCGTTTTGTTTGCATTTTATTTTATTTTCTTTGTTTTTATTTTGTTAATGTTTAAAGTTCATCGTGACCAGCTGCAATTTGAATGCAACAACGAGTCTTGAATCTGCAGCAGTAGCAGCAGCCGCCGTAATGAGTAGAAAAATTACGAAAAGAAGACTCCAACAACAACAAAAACTTTAACAATTGTGGCCGTAAATTTAAATCAATTTTCTTATCGTTTTTGGTAAAATACAAACAAGTATATAAAATTCAACATGAAATAAAACAAAACGATCTTGTGTGGTAGACGACATCACGTGCTACTCAAAAAGTTGTTTTCATTCGATTCTTCATAAATAAGCGGATGTTTTGATTGTTTTTTGTTTGTTTTGGTTTTATCTTTGTTGGTTTTAGTAATAAAATGCCTTAAGAATAATTGTTAAATTGTTGTAACTTTAAAAATAAAATTTATCATAATTTTGTTTAGTAGAAAAGCACTGAGGCTTTAAATGCTAAAAAAAGATAATATGCATATTGATTTGGCCGATCCATAAAATTTTTATTGGCCATAAACCTACATGTATCGGTTTATGATAGAAATTTAACCCCCAGGAATACATATCGCTTATTGGGTTACAAATATTTGCTCAAGTATTCTCCAAAACAACAATGTTGATTAAAATTTATGGTCAGCTTTTTATTCACTTTTGCACTGCTCTTTCTGAACTAATGGGATGTATGGTAAACTAGCAACTTGTTCAATATTTGGAATAGCGTGCTGATTATAAATCAGTTTCTCAAGCTTTACAATATCGCTTTTAAATACCTTACAATGGTGGAAACATCGATTCCGGTGGGAACATCGGACTCAACAAAGAAACAGATTGAGTGGTAAAAGACTTGGTAAAGTTTTCTAAACAGTATTGAAAAAAGTATTGGGAGATGTAATATAAATTTAAAATTTTTAAAAAATATAATAATAATAAATAATTAAAAAAAAAACAATCGATGTATAAAAAACATCGATGTATTTTATGAAATATCGATGCAACATCGATGTATGTTTGTGATGCATCGTATCGAAAAAACATCGATGTTTTTTTACAGTGTCCATCCCTACTAGTTCATGGCTGAATCATCTTTTAGGTTTTTTTGTTTAAATGACCTTCAACGTCAAACTTCCAAATCTATATAATAGAAACATTTATCATTTATATTTATCTTACCATAGGCCCTTGCCAAGATTTGGACAATGAGGCAAGACAATACGCTTAATCAAAATCTTGTGACAAACTTTGAATTTAGTGGAAGGAAGGTGAAAATATTAAAGCTCTTGATTCACTGAAGCATCATCGCAAATTGGGTTATGTTTCACTGTTAATTCGATGTTTTCTGCTTCAGTTTCTGTACCTGCAGTTTTTTTTTAAATAATTCATGTTATTCAACAACACTCTACAAGAAAATTCGTTCTCTAACCGCACTGTCCATATGTACACAAACAAACGACATCCCCTGAGTGCTGATATAAGAAAAATATATATAAAAGCTGTCGTAAATTGTTGATTAAAAAGTCTGGCTGGCTAATTGTTGTTCTCTTGGTCAAAACCGTACATATTCGCCATATGTAGACTTCAAAATTCATATTAAAGTGTCTTATTCTTATTTGCTTAAACAATTACAGTCTAGTTAGGACTGAAAATATACCTATAAAACCAATTTTATATATAATCAGAATATGTGTATGTATGTTAATAAGTTCTCTAAACATTTAATTGTAATGACAACTAAATTATGTGACAGCTGAAAAGCCTTTGGTTCCCTGGCTCTATAACCTTAAATACTATATGCATTATATAGTATTATGCAAGTAATTTATTGTGTCAAAATTCATATGTAAAAATGAAATAAAATTGATTGCAGTAAATAAATATGTATATTTAAATATTTTGAAATACTTTACTATATTTTTTACGTTAAAAATAAACACAATAGTGCCGTTCTACTTGGCATTTGTTATTAGACATATTGTAGTCATTGGGTTTGAAATATTCTGAAAACGCAAAAAATATACATACATATGTACATATATTTACAACATTCTCATATTTGTTGTCGTTTTTTGTGTTATTTTTAGGTCAAAAATATAAACAGAAATAGTCTACAAGTAAATTTACGAGAAAAAAAAACGCACAAATACGTTTAAAGTGACAAAAAAAAAAGAAGCGAAAAAAGTGTTAAAAAATGTACTAAATTATAACACTTTATTTAATGAACTTTTTATGACATTTTTAATTTATTCTCACTTTAACTACAAGTGCCAATTTTAACACTTCTTTGTGTCCTTCTTTTGAAAAACGAAATAAAGAAATGTAATTGTCATAAAGTTTACTTTACTTTAAGACAGCAGGTCATAACGTTGTGTTTAAAAAAAACATAAATTTTGTGCAATTTAAATCAAATATTACAATTTGTCATAATCTTGATTAATCATTAATTGCTGGATAGGGACCTACTTTGTAGTTTACTGTTTGCTTATAGGAGTTCTGAAAATAGTTTGACTGACTAGAAAACTTTGTTTTGGTTTAGAAAGCAGAGGGATGTGCCTATTATTGGACTCTTAGTTGAAAATTTAAACCAGTTCGCCATCCGCTTATTAACCATTAGAAACAGATGTATTTCTCCATTCATTGCATGCTTTCCATTTCTAAATGTATAAGAGCAATTCTGTGATATTAGCTCTAGGTAAGATATTCAAAACGTATTAACGTTGACACGTTGCTATCAATCTGATAGCAGCATGTTTAATAAGGGACATCTTATATACCCTACACCACCAATATGCCCTGGATTTGTAGTGATATTTGTAACCAGCGTTGTCAACTTGGTGCGTTTCGCACCATTTTTGGTGCTTTTTTAAATTTTTGGTGCGAAAAATTCTTTAGTTGGTGCGCGGTTCACTTTTTTTTAATTTTTGGTGCGCTTTTTAAATTTTGGTGGCACCAAAGCAAATTCACCACAACTTTTTGTTTCAGTGTAAGAAAAAATCTTTCTACAATAAAATACACCTGTTTGAGTACCATTTTATTCAACACTGCAAAATTTTCTTTGTGTATTTCGGTGCGTTTTTTATTTTTTTCGAAAATGTGATGAAATCTTTATTTTTACTAATTTTTAATTGCAGTTTTTTAATAATTTATAACTCATGAAATCTATACGATGAAAAAATGCATTTTAAATACGAATGTATGATAAATGAAATCAGATTCTTCAAAAATCTTTGTTTGAAAATCAAATTAACATTTTAAACATGTAAATAAAAATTCTTGTATAACCTGATGGTTTTTGATCTACTGAACTGCAGACGAACAACCAGGGTTAGAGTACCAATGGAATCCTAACAAATTTTATTGGAAAAAATCAAATATAAGTACTTTAACTAGAAAACAAAAATATATAAAAAAAAGTACCAAATATTTACTGAAATTAGCTTTTTTACCAATTACTACTTTAGTTCCGAATATCATATTGTGAGTTAAATTTTGAGTGATTAAAGGCTTATTTTATCTTTATTAGCTTATTTATTAAAAAGAGGCTTTTACTATTATTACTTTTACTAATAATGGTTGATAAAAAGTTTTTTATGGAATTTATGATATTAAAAAATTTCAAATTAATTCAATAAATATTTGAAACAAAAACGAAATTCTTAAATTGGTGCGTTTTTTTTTTTGTAAATGATGCGCTTTTTTCTCCATTTGAAATTTCAAAGTTGACAACGCTGTTTGTAACGCCCAAAAATATAAGTCTAACACTTACCCGAAGGTACACCGGTCGACTCAGTCTGTCCATTTGTCTGACTGTGCATGTAAACCTTGTGCGTAAAGAATAGGTCGCAATTTTAAAGATATTTCGATATTTTAATTTTTTTTCAAGGGGCCTATTGAAACAAATTGAAATCTGTTCCTTATTTAATCTAGTGTTCTTACTAATGCCCTCCCGAAATTGTCCATATAAACTTCCATATAAGGCTCACTTTCAAAAAGTTGTTTTCTGATTCTGATTTTACACGGTAATTGGTTCCAGGAAATTCCGTGTAAAAAAAGCCAGGTAAAAAAAGACATTGATCGTATGCAAAATAGGATCAGAAACCTATTGTGATTAGTGAAAAACAAGGATTTTTTACAAACAATTATTCAGGTTTATAATATTGTATATGTATGTGAATTAATACATATATATACAATGTGTTTTTACACAAGCATAGTTTTTAAAGAAAAGTAATGTAAAAAAATCTATGACAACTTTTCATTGACAAATTCATTTTATTGTATGCACTAAAAGGGCTTTCCCCTAAATTTGTGCTATTTACAATTGCTCTGACCAGTAAATTTGCTTGTATTCACAAAAAGGTAATTCGCCTAAATTTGTGACATGAACATATTTCGCAAAAATTAAATTTAACCAAAAAAATTAAGCCTAAAAGATTTTAAATTGTGCTAAATGGAATAAAATCGTGCAAAAAAATATTAATTTTTGTTTATTTCCAAACCGTGTAAAAACAGAATTAGGTGTAGGTATATGTTTATTTTACATATATTCGAAAATTCGATTAATCCAATATTTTTTTTATTCTAAATTGAAAAATGTTATTCACTTCAGTAAATTTTCCCTCGATTATTCGAATAACAAACACCAAATATAGTGGATATAATATGCCCACGTACAATCTGCCTTGGCATATATTGTCTCTAAGTTATCTAACTGTTCCCAAGCATATAAACCTTTCTATTTTAAACACATGATTTTTCATTTTAAATTTAAAATTTTTTAAACTCTCAGTGTCACCCCACAGAACTGGTCCATAATGCATTACAATAAAATGGAAAAGATAAAGATAAACTCTTTCACTTACTTTATTTTATTCATTCATTCATTCATTCCCTCAGTCACATCTTAAATTATTTTTTAAATTAGTTTTTATTAAGTCATACTTGTTGTTTTATTTAATATTTTTGTTAAAGCTTTTTCTTATGTCACACATACTTGCTTGCATACACTATCAGCTTTATGATATTTTTCGGTGAATGTATCTTAAGCCAGCAGTTAAAGTTTTTTTGTGTTGTTATGTATTTTTTTTACATTAAATAATTTTTTTGTGTTGTATTTTTTACGCTTATAAAGAGTTAATGAAACATGCGCCTGACTTGTTAGACAGACTTGCTCGCTCGTATTTGGGTCATTCGTGAGTTAACTATGAATTTTTTAATTTTATTGTTTTTTTTTTAAATTTTTACTTCTAGATGTAATTAAACAAATTATTTATGATTAACAAACTACATTTTTTAACTTTTGCTGTTCACTTAAATGTAAAATTAATTACAACTATAAAGTTATGAAAATATAAAAATTTTTTGTTTTTCAATTATGTGATAATAACTACTAATTATATTCAAACTTTAAATTAACGAAACCTTTTTTATATTTAAATAATTTTCTCACTATATTACAATATATTGTTCAAGAGAACCGAAAAATTGGTTAAAATTTATATTCTGGAAGTAGTGATGAAAAATAACAACATTATCAATGAATATGTTAGAATATATTAGGGTTTGGGATTTCGCTTATCTTGCGTAAAATTAATTTGAATTTATTTAAGTTTAAAATTTTAAGTCCAAATACTTGCTGATTTTTCTTTGTACATATCTATATATATAAAAATAAGTGTACATTTTGATTGTCACTCCATAACTCGAGAACGGCTCGACCGATTGCCATAAAATTTTTAGGGAAGGTACAGGGAGGAGTGATGATGGTTAGTTGATTTTGAAATCCAAAATCGGTCTAGCCATTCTCCAGTTATGATTTTTTCCTGAAAAAATTCAACATTTGAAAAAAAAGTCCCCTTAAGTATGCTGTACAAATTTGCAAATAAATAAGAGCAGGCAGGTTGTGAATACATCTTATTCTATGAAATACAAATCAATAGTAAATACCGAGCGAAGCCGGGGCGGTCAGCTAGTATTAATATATAAATGAATAACAACTTATTTTTAAATTTTAAATTCGTTTAACATTTCAATAATTTTAATTTTTTAAACTACTTTAATATTTTCCCAAGAATTCCCGACTATTATTTTCTGGGAATTCCCGGACCTCAAACCCTACTTATAATATGCATATGTTCAGATTTCTAGGCATTGATGTGCTCTTAACGTAATGAAATAATGATTTTCTAAAGGTTATCTTTAGGTATCATCCAAAAATCAGAACAAATTTTCAAATTTTATAATTTGCTTTAAAAACACTGCAATTCATTAAATCTTGTTTTAAATATGTTTTAAAATTATATAATTTCAGCTTTTAGTTGGGAATAAAGACATTTATGAAAGTTATTAAACAAAACTTGTAAAGAAAAATATGCACTTGCTTTAGCATTTCAAGTCATGAAATATTTATTGATTCTCTACGAAGTGCTTTTGTTGCCGTTTTATTTCTAAGATGTGCATAATACTATTTATTAATATTATTTTTTATAATCTAATACGATTAAGTAATAGCACCAAAAATATTTAAGTGCTGCTGAATTATTTAAAAAAGTTAATTCTTTGAAATTTTAAATGCCATCTTAAAGATGATTATAAATTAAACTTTTATTGTTAAATGCAAAATGATGAAGTCTGTTTTTCATTTATTATAAGATAATCGTTAATATGATTTAACAAGTTTTATGGTTTATTGTTGTGATTTTATTTTTATTATAATTTTTGTTTAAATTAAATAATACAGTTCGAGGGGATCATTAATTATACCGAACAAAAGAAATATAAAAGATCAGTAATTTAACTTTCAACTTGTTTTTTGAGTCATTGCATAGTTTTTTGTATAAATTAATGCACAAAAACCATAAATAAATATAGGAAGTGGTGTTTGAAACCAGGTTTCATTTCTTTCATCAATTTAAATAAGTGAAGGTGCAGGTGTAATCGAATTGAGTACCATTGTTCTGTAGCGTGAAAGAAGTGACAGAATAGGCGTAATAAGATTTCATAGTGCTCGTTTCGACGAGTAAATCGCCGCAATTTATATTTAATCTCAATTTGGTAAAACATTCAAAGATGTTCCCTTTCGTTTTCCGGTTGCATAATGTCACGGCTTTGCGATTTTCGGTGCCTAGCCACAGGCTTGATTCTTTTTGTCAAACAGAATATATGAACAAGTATTGATAGACCAAAGTTCTAGTCAAAACGATTGACCGTTTTCAGTCAGGTGTGTGCCAATATAATAAGCCAAAAATAAGTATTTACTGTACTGTCAACACCACATAGGTTTTTTTTTAAAAAACCTGGTACCAACATTTTCATTTTCGTGACTAAATTCCTACATTGTCGGATTCAATGATGGTAAAAAATCCAAAGCTTTTAAAAAGTACTGCAAGTGACACACAGATCTTAAACAAAAAATATCCAAGTTTGGTAAAAAAAAAAATCAAAAACCTAAAAAACAAAAAAAAAAAAATTCTTTGTTCAATAAAGAAAAATTTGGGTTTCTCTGAAAATGACTAAATTATTAAAAATACAACTCCAGTATAAGCAAAGAAGAATACGTTTTTCAATGCTGTAGTGTAATTAAACAATAAAAAGGGCACACATTCTTTACGACAAAGTTTTAACAAAATTCAACAGCTGTCTAATTATTAATAAAACATACATATCGTTGGTCTCATGTAGAAAGGCCCTAACTCGCTATTTTTTCGAAATTTGTTTTTTTTGCGATTACAATGCATTTAACGCAAATCCACCTTCTCACAAAAATTTATTGCAATAGTGTAAAAAATAACGCTTTTATAAGCAGTTGTACAAAAAAGTTACATGTTGAATATTACAGTTTCTATTATGTTTTTACCTTCTCCTGTAAAGTTTCAAATATACGAGTTAGGGCCATCGATATATATGTATGTAAAAATGGACCTTTAACAGATATCGAGAAGAAAATTTAATGTTGCAGCGAAACGAGGGTATGCCGACATATCTGCAGTTGTGCTTATTACTTTATAAAATTATAAACGTTTTCTTATTAGACTTCAGAATTCTTCAGTAAAGTTCTGAACCCATTCTTTGGAGAAAGATTGCATAAGAGCTGGGTTTATTAATTTTAATTTCTTCTTTTAGCTTTTCACAAATATTAATAAATGATTATCAATTTCTGATTCAAAAGTACCCAATCATTTTTTTTTTTGTTGCATAAATATTAAAACATTTCTGCAACCGAATTTTATGTGAACAATTACATAATAACAATGTCTTTTAGTAGGACTATTTAATATTCCACTTTTATTTAAACATTGCAAAAGCAGATTTGTGAGGAGAATCACTTAAATATAGCTTATCATCCTACTTAATTTATCAGCAATACGTTTTAGTTAATTAGTTTATAGTAGGATTTTTTATTATTTGTTTATTTTAAATGCTTTTTAAAGAGCCATGTTTTGTTATTAAATATAATTACTATGACAGCATTTTTCAAGCTCTTGACTTTTTAAATATAACGTTCACAAAACTGATGAGGTTTAATAGATTCAAATGATGTGCTAAATAATAATTTGTTTTTCTCATACAAGTCTAAAAATCTGCCCTATTCTATTGATTATTAACACATTTTGCAAGTGATTTAGAAATTGTAAGCCAACTGGCTTTCACATATGTTTGCTAAAATTTAGTTTTGATCAATTTTGAACTCTCAAGAAAAACGCTTTAATTGTTTGAAATAATTTTAAATAAAATCATAAAAATAAATTCGTTTGTGTAATCTAAGAACAAAACTAAGGATTTAGTGAATAGTATTACAAAAAAAATACCATTTATCCTTTTATATTTTAAAAGTTATTTGGTTTTGCTGTCAAGAATTTCATATTTTTACGTTTTACTTTAAGAACCGTTTTCACTAGCATTGAGCAGATAGCAGATACGTAGATGAAAGAGTTGTTGAATTGTTCAGTTAAGTAATAATGAGCTGTCTTAATTATGTAGAACGAACATCTTGTTTAGTTTAGTTTTTATTATGATTGCGGAATATTTACGTATCTAGTGGCAAGTAGAAGTACCTCGTACTAGTTACTTACTAAAATTATGTGGGCAATTCTTCATAAACATACAATCAACACATCCATTAAATACAACCATGTGAACAAGTGTGTTTAGTGTTTAAAAGTTTATTGAACTTTGTTCTTTAAGTTATGGAAAATATTTTTTTTAATTTTGCTATTTTTATTTATTGTACACAGTAAAGTACGAGTAGTATGCAAGAATATGAAATGACTATTAAAGTAATGTATTTTATTTATTTACTAGTTAATGAACGAATCATAAATTAAATAACAGTTTTGTTATATTTTGTAATGGATAAAAATAAGTATTTACTGTACTGTCAACACCACATAGGTTTTTTTTTAAAAAACCTGGTACCAACATTTTCATTTTCGTGACTAAATTCCTACATTGTCGGATTCAATGATGGTAAAAAATCCAAAGCTTTTAAAAAGTACTGCAAGTGACACACAGATCTTAAACAAAAAATATCCAAGTTTGGTAAAAAAAAAAATCAAAAACCTAAAAAACAAAAAAAAAAAAATTCTTTGTTCAATAAAGAAAAATTTGGGTTTCTCTGAAAATGACTAAATTATTAAAAATACAACTCCAGTATAAGCAAAGAAGAATACGTTTTTCAATGCTGTAGTGTAATTAAACAATAAAAAGGGCACACATTCTTTACGACAAAGTTTTAACAAAATTCAACAGCTGTCTAATTATTAATAAAACATACATATCGTTGGTCTCATGTAGAAAGGCCCTAACTCGCTATTTTTTCGAAATTTGTTTTTTTTGCGATTACAATGCATTTAACGCAAATCCACCTTCTCACAAAAATTTATTGCAATAGTGTAAAAAATAACGCTTTTATAAGCAGTTGTACAAAAAAGTTACATGTTGAATATTACAGTTTCTATTATGTTTTTACCTTCTCCTGTAAAGTTTCAAATATACGAGTTAGGGCCATCGATATATATGTATGTAAAAATGGACCTTTAACAGATATCGAGAAGAAAATTTAATGTTGCAGCGAAACGAGGGTATGCCGACATATCTGCAGTTGTGCTTATTACTTTATAAAATTATAAACGTTTTCTTATTAGACTTCAGAATTCTTCAGTAAAGTTCTGAACCCATTCTTTGGAGAAAGATTGCATAAGAGCTGGGTTTATTAATTTTAATTTCTTCTTTTAGCTTTTCACAAATATTAATAAATGATTATCAATTTCTGATTCAAAAGTACCCAATCATTTTTTTTTTTGTTGCATAAATATTAAAACATTTCTGCAACCGAATTTTATGTGAACAATTACATAATAACAATGTCTTTTAGTAGGACTATTTAATATTCCACTTTTATTTAAACATTGCAAAAGCAGATTTGTGAGGAGAATCACTTAAATATAGCTTATCATCCTACTTAATTTATCAGCAATACGTTTTAGTTAATTAGTTTATAGTAGGATTTTTTATTATTTGTTTATTTTAAATGCTTTTTAAAGAGCCATGTTTTGTTATTAAATATAATTACTATGACAGCATTTTTCAAGCTCTTGACTTTTTAAATATAACGTTCACAAAACTGATGAGGTTTAATAGATTCAAATGATGTGCTAAATAATAATTTGTTTTTCTCATACAAGTCTAAAAATCTGCCCTATTCTATTGATTATTAACACATTTTGCAAGTGATTTAGAAATTGTAAGCCAACTGGCTTTCACATATGTTTGCTAAAATTTAGTTTTGATCAATTTTGAACTCTCAAGAAAAACGCTTTAATTGTTTGAAATAATTTTAAATAAAATCATAAAAATAAATTCGTTTGTGTAATCTAAGAACAAAACTAAGGATTTAGTGAATAGTATTACAAAAAAAATACCATTTATCCTTTTATATTTTAAAAGTTATTTGGTTTTGCTGTCAAGAATTTCATATTTTTACGTTTTACTTTAAGAACCGTTTTCACTAGCATTGAGCAGATAGCAGATACGTAGATGAAAGAGTTGTTGAATTGTTCAGTTAAGTAATAATGAGCTGTCTTAATTATGTAGAACGAACATCTTGTTTAGTTTAGTTTTTATTATGATTGCGGAATATTTACGTATCTAGTGGCAAGTAGAAGTACCTCGTACTAGTTACTTACTAAAATTATGTGGGCAATTCTTCATAAACATACAATCAACACATCCATTAAATACAACCATGTGAACAAGTGTGTTTAGTGTTTAAAAGTTTATTGAACTTTGTTCTTTAAGTTATGGAAAATATTTTTTTTAATTTTGCTATTTTTATTTATTGTACACAGTAAAGTACGAGTAGTATGCAAGAATATGAAATGACTATTAAAGTAATGTATTTTATTTATTTACTAGTTAATGAACGAATCATAAATTAAATAACAGTTTTGTTATATTTTGTAATGGATAAATAAATAATCGTAAATTTGACGTCATTGGTAATTATTAAAATTTTCTACATTATAATATTTTTGTTAATAATTTCAGCTTTCTGAAGAATTGTTTAGGTCAAATATTGCTGTTGTTTAAGGTTTTATTTACTTTTAGCATTTATAAATGAAGAGAACACTTTATAATAATAAGAGTATATATACTTTTTTCCTAGAAAATATTTAAAAATATAAAAATAATAAAAATATAATATAAAATATTTCTGGTTACTAATACTTCAAGGTGATCTTTTTAATAATTTATACAGCGAATAATTTTCATTTTTTAAATAAAATAACTATTAAACTAGAAACTAGATTATTTTGGAATAAAATTATTCTTATAAAAATTTTAATTTATTCTATCATTTTATATGAAAATAATTTAATAAATGCTAATTTTTGGCCATTTATTAACTACTATATATGTACAGTGGGTGGCCAAATTATTAGTTACACTTATTAATTAAGATTTAACCGCATTTAATACGTATATAAATTTATTTCTTGTACCAGATGTTTTCGTATTTTAATTCTGGTAATACTGTTAAATATTTTGTGAAGTGTCAACAATGGTTGGTGACATTAGAGTGTAGTTGTAGATCATTATCTGTCATTCTGCTCTGAAGTGTGAAATATGCAATTTTGATTAAATTGATTAAAGTCTGGCATCACGATGAAGAACTAAAAGAAAATTTTCAAAAATGCATTCAGAGCATGCCAAAGAGGGTGCAAGCTGTAATTGATGCCAAAAAATATTAAGATTTTTTTTCAAAAAATTTTGTAATATTTCTTTTCCTCAAATATATATTTTTAAAGCAAAAGAATTTATTTTTAATTGAATTAGAAACACTGAATTTACCTAAAAGAACAAATAAAAGGATAAATTTCCACTATTTTTAAATGTTATACGGCTTCAAACTAAACAATTTTGCATGTGTAACTAACAATTTGGCCACCCACTGTATGTACATGGCGGTTTGGAAACATCTTATAGTGCATTTACACTTGTAATTTTCAAACTAGTTTATGATCATAAGCTACTTTCATAAACCATACCGTTTACATCAGCATTTTTGACAGTTAAGTGGTTTATCTTTGACAAGTCATAAAACAGCTGACTTTAATATTAAAAATTTAATAAAAATATGGACGATGTTATGAAAAAAAAAATTTTAAATTTGTGTTTTTCATCCAGGACGAATAAAATTCAATTACAGTTTCTTTTTTTAAAGAAAACTTTTTTTATTTTTGAGCAAATGTCAAATGTGTCCAGCGTTGCCAAAAAAATTGTTGAAAAAACAGAGTTGCATTAGCAGAAACTGGTTGTTTGTAACTAGTTTATCTCAAAAGCTAGTTACAAAACCTGTTTTTGATTTGTATGGATAAACAAGTTTCTCAAACTAGTTTAACACCATAAACAACTAATAACTAGTTTATGGCGTAGGTGTAAATGCACTATTAGCCTAGCACAGAAAGAGAATAGTTAGTTTTTCAAAAACATTTTTATTTTTCAATATAATCTCCTGAAACTTCAATACACTTAGTCCAACGCTTATCTAGCAATTCTATCCCTTGGTTAAAATAGTTTTCCTCAATGCCTTTAAAATAGCAGGTTTACAACTATAATTGCATCTGCATTTGAGGTAAAACGCTTGCCAGCTAGGATTTTAGCCATTGTTAAAATACTCCTGTGCGCTGGTACGTTTTCTTGATAAAACATTATTTTTTTGTGTTGTAAGCCAGGACGGGTTTTTTTACATTTAATTGATCCAAAATGTTGCAATAGTACTATGAATTTAATGTTTTACCCTTTTGCAGATAGTCAGTCAATAAAATACCTTTGAAGTCCCAAAAACCCGTTGTCATAACCTTAACAGCCAATTAAATTGTTTTTGCCTTCTTTGGCTTCAGTTCATTGCTTGGATTGTTCTTTTGTCTCTGGAGTATAGTAGTGGACCCATGCCTCATTTTTTTTTTATTTTTCTTAAAACGATCCAAACAACCTTGAGAAATTCTCGTTCTTATGCGGTTTTGGTCGACTGTTAACAAATGCGACACCCATCTTGCAAAAAGCTTTTTCAGAAACTAAGAAGTTTCTGAACCGCTCACGGATGTACATATGTCTGTGAATCATTTAAATAAAATTAAGATTTTTTTGTTTGTTTTTAAATTTAGCCATGTTTCACACCTACATTTGAAATGAAATTAAGCAGCTGTTAAACTAGACTTTAAATAAAATAGGTTTGGCCCAATTTTTGTTTTCATAAGTTGAGAATATTTTATAATATGTATTCTCAATAAAACATAATATAAATATATGTACAAGTATAATAAAATTTTATGCATACCATTAATATTTTTGATTAAGGGCAATAAAGTTTGGAATTTACTAGGTCTTTAAAAAAATGAAATTTTTTTAAACAGAATAATATATTTAGTAATATTTTATTACTTATCTGGCATCAATTTATATACTTTTTAGGTCATTTGATAATTTATGCGTCTTAAAACAGAAGCAAATATATGTCAATTTTAGATAAACTAGTAGTAGATAAAGTATCTATAAGTAATGCAGTTTAACTTTTTTCATAATTAAACATCGTACTCTCTTTATTATTTCACTTAGGTATAAGTAATTAAATTCAATACAAATCCTTTTGAAATTTAAACAAATTCGATTCAAAATATTATCAAATCATTTTTATAATATTAATAACCGAACTAGAACTAGTTTGAAATATTTCTATGTTCTGTCATAGAGAGTTTAAGAGGTATATAATTGCGTAGAAACGTTCACATAACTAAAGGGTGTTTTTTTTTAGATGTATAGAACTTTAAGTTGTCAACACTTTTTTAACTGGCAGCCATTTTGTCAGCTATTAAGCGATTTATGTTTAGTTTGGTTTGGCATTTCATCATGAACAGCCTGAGCAACGCTTTCAAATCGTGCAAATGTATTTTAAAAATTCGATGAGTCCACAACAAGATGATCCCGATTTTCATAAACACATTTTGTTTAGCGATGAAGCTCACTTTTGGTTAAATGAATTCGTCAATAAACAAAACTGGCGTATGTGGAGTGATAATAATCCTCAAGTGTATGTTGAGACACCTTGACATAAAAAAACAGACTGTTTGGGTGTGCTTTATGGGCTGGTGGAATAATTGGTCCGTAATTCTTTAACAACAAAGCTGGCCAGAATGTTACAGTCAACGGTGATCGCTATAGAGATATGTTTAATGATTTTTTCATTTAACAGTTGAACAATCATAATGTGCAGAAGTTGTGGTTTCAACAAGACGACGCAACATGTCACACAGCTCGTGCCATACTTGATTTATTAAAGGAAAGGTTTGGTAACCACTTAGTTTCACGTTTCGGACCCATGAATTGGCCTCTAAGATCGTGCGATTTAACGCCGCTTGACTATTTTCTGTGGAAATATGTGAAGTCTACGCCGATAAGCCAGTAACGATTTACCACTTGGAGGACACTATTCATCGCGTTATTGCCGATATACGGTCAAAAATGTTGTAAAAATTTACCGAAAATTTAACCTCCAGCCTTGGCGGTCATATACCAGAAGTCAAATTTAAATTATAATTCCAGAAGATTATCTTTCGAATAAAGTAAGTTTCATGTCAATTAAAAAAACCATTTATATATATTCCTTTTCAAATATCAATACATATATCTAAAAAATATACACGCAGCCACGGTTTTTCATACCTTAAGCTCGAAAACGAAAATTCTTTTTGGTTCAAAATTTATACTTTAAATCAATGAACTTAATATCTTAATATCATATAGTCCAATCGATGCGAAAATTAAATTGGACTGAATTCTTTGTAAACTTTTATTTCATTAATTGTTTAAGGTGAAGTAACACACATCCTTGAATATGGTAGGCAATGAACATTATAATGCATATTTGGAAACCAACAAATAAGGAATATTACAAATTCATTTACGAGATAAATGTTTCTTGTTATTAAGTTTATTGTCATAAAATTTAGTAAACCAGCCCAAAGCGAAACCGATCATTTAATTTTATTTTTAAGTTACAGTTTCCTAACATGGGAAACTATTTCTGTGTAAATTCCCTTCTACTCGTATCTAGGGTTACATCGAGTAATCTGCAAGAAGCACTTTCATTTCCAGCTACTTTGCTCAACATTACACATGATACGTAGAGACTTTAAAAATTTTACTCTCTCCTAGAGACCAGAAATGTTTTTAAATTAATCATTTTTAGATCTGGATGTTCTCTATAGTTGGCATAGAACAAGTTAATTCTCTAATAACTCACTTTTCAAGTGTATCTATTATAGATCCTTCTAAGAAACGTTTGTATTGAAAATAGTGAAGTACATTTGTCCATAGGTCCGTCATCAGTATGGATGTTATTGAGTTTACTCATTGAATCATTATACAAAGTAAATATATTACCACAAGTTGATTATTAGTATACTAATGGTATACCATCTGCCAGATCTTCGCAATCTATGTAGTGTCAGTAGACTTCACACAAGAACACAAAAACATGTTCATTAACCAGTGGTGGACTTAATAAGATAAGATAAAATTACTAGTTCGACAACAGAGTAAATTAAAAATAAAATGAATGAAATAACACGATAGGAAAGTGAATTAATGAATATATTTTTAAATTTTCTCACATAATAGAATATCAATCAACGATTTTTATACCCTACACCACCATAGTGGGAATGATGTTTGTAACGCCCAGAAATATTGGTTCAACACCCACCTTAATGTATACCTATCGACTCAGAATCACTTTCTCAGTCGATTTAACGATGACCGTCCGTTTGTCCGTCTGGCTGGCTGGCTGTCCATGTAAAGCTTGTGCGCAGAGTACAGGTCGCAATTTTGAAGATATTTCGATAAAATTTGGTACGTGATATTTTTTCGGCCCAAGGATAGATGGGATTGAAACTGGTGGAAATCGGTCCATTATTTCACCTGACCCCCATACAAATGTCCTCCCGGAATTGGGTTTTACCGATCATAAATGTTTGAATTATACAAGTACCCAAACAAATTGCATCAAAAATGAGTGGTAAATAAAGCCAAATCACATCTACAAATTTTGTGCAGATTGGTCCATATGTACTCGTAGCTCCCATATAAGGCCCACTTCGGAAAATCTCTTTATAGCGCATAACTCTTTCAAAAATGTTGGTATCCAAATAATATTTAACACAAATATATTTCATATGTATTCAAATAATACGGTACAATTTTATTATGATCGGTCCATAATTAGTCGTAGCTCCCACATAAGGCCCACTTCCGAAATTCACTTTAAAGACCATAAATCTCTTAAAAATGTTGTTATGTACAGAAATGATGACACCTAATTTTATAATGGTCGGTCCATAATTAGCCAAAACTCCCATATAAGACCCTCTCCGCAATTCACCTCAAGTCATGGTACTAAATTTTTGGATGATCAGTCCACAATAGGTTATATCTCCCATATTCTAAAAAACTGTTTTATACATATACTGGGTGTAGGGCATTATGTGGTCGGGCTTGACCGACTATACTTTCTTACTTGTTTTATCATACTTTTATTCTTTTGAGAAGATGACACGAAATATTTTAATAATTATTTTAAATGTATATTCGATTTGTATTTAATTTGAGAGCTTTCATGATATCAAAAGATTGTTAACATAAATTGTACTAAATAATGATAATATAAAAATTAAAAAAAAATATATTTCCACGTTGTTTGAATATATGTATTACATATTATTTTTTGGTATTTAAAATAAAATATTCCAGCTTTCGACAAGGAATACGTAGGCCTTTAAGCATTTCTAAAACTAAATGTTTTTTTTCAAATACTTTCAATATTTTCGTAAATTATACACTGACAAAAAATCTTTAAAAGTATAAAATAAAAAATATTTTTAGAAATTTTGCACACGAATGTGAGGTTGGAATAATAAAGGACTTTCTGAACGAACTGCTAATATCTCCACAGTTAGGGTACATAAACCTATGAACATTTTTCGAGTTTTATACATATGTATGTACATATGTAATTTGATACTTGCTTAATTTAAAGTAATAGAAATATTATTAAAAAAAAGAACAGCAAAATCAAAGGAGCACAAATTATACGCAATAATATTGTTGTATAGTAAAATTATTCCAAATACTCGTACATATATTTATACTGGTGATTTGTATAAAATACGAGTATTAAACTGAAATCAAATAAAATATAAAACATAAAAAGCTGCTCAGAGAGCTTATCATTAAATAAAAATCTATAAGACTTTGAGGTTGATGTAAAACACACAAGACCAGACAATTTTTATGTTCTTTTTAAGGTTTTGACACTTGGGGTTTGCAACTCTTTGCCTTATAGTTGTGTTGTATGTGAGTAAATTTATATGTTGCTGTAAGACGTGTTGTGTTTGTCGGTCACAAAAAAAAAAAAATAAGTAAAATAAAATAAAATTGAGAAGTAAGTAAATAAGAAAAATCTGTTTATTTACTGGTTTATATTTCCAGGAATTGTTGTCGGCGGCATCAAGTTATGAACCTCTTAAACATTTTAAACAACAACCACAACAACAGGCCCATAATAAAACACAAACAAAATAAACGAATCAACGTACAAGTATTACAGCTGAGATACTGTGTTGATGGAGCCATAGCTGAAAGCAAAAGGATGCCTGCCCAAAATCCATTTTATTTTTCGTTTTTAAACTGAGAGCTGAAGCCTCCGCAAACATGTTAATGTTGTTTGTTGTTGTTGTTGTTATTGTCGTTGTTGTGATTATGGTGACTTCTTCATGAAAAACGAAAATAAATAAAAATAAAACGAAATAAAAAATAAAAGGTTTGTACTTGTTGTATTCTTTTTTTGTGTGAAAGAAAACACGTTTGTTGCTGAAGCAATAATCCAACAGCGAAAATAAAAAAATAAAGTTCAGGTTCTTGATCAATACGTTGATTTTTTGTGTGGCCATGCCATAAAGCCGTAAAAATACAGAAACACACAAAAAACTATTTCAAACTATGAGATTCTATGAAATTAAAATGTTGCACAGTGGCAACATTTTTTGTATAAAAAAATTAACGAATAATTTTGTATATAGGCTGTTTTTTTAGATGCATTGTATTTTAAGTTGGCAAAACTCTTTTGTCAGCTATTAAGTGATATACATATGTTTAGTTTGGTTTGGCACTTCAACATGAATAGACTGACGCCTGAACAATGTGTCAAATTGTGCAAATTTATTTTAGAAATTATGATTCTGTTCGAAATACGGATCGAGGGTGTTTTTTTTAGATGTATACAACTTTGAAAGTGAATAAAACAAAAATGATTTTTTGAAATTTACTTTATTCGAAAGATAATCCGCTGACTTGTGCGGACGTAGTCTAATCTGGAGGTCCAATTTTCGATGACTTTTTGCAACATTTGTGACCATATATCGACAATAACGCGGCGAATGTTGTCCTCCAAGTGGTAAATCGTTTCGGGCTTATTATGGTTATAACAAGATGGCGCAACATGTTGCACAACTAGTGCCACAATTGATTTATTGAAGGAAATGTTTGGTAACCGCTTAGTTTCACGTTTCGGACCCGTGAATTGGCCTCCTAGATTGTGCGATTTAACGCCGCTTGACTATTTTCTATGGGGATATGTAAAGTCGCTAGTGTACTTCAATAAGCCCGAAACGATTGACCACTTGGATAACAACATTCGCCTCGTAAGGGTTCTGCACAGAATATTTTTTTATTAAATGTCTTAGAAATATAAATTTCAGTTTCAGAGTTTATTAGGTTTCAATGTTTAAAGATCTGAAGATATTAATTAATACCAGCGATTCCACTGTTCACTGTTCCTTCAGTTGCTGGTGTTGTAAGCAGAATGGTGTAAACTAATCATTAAAATATTGAAGTAGTAGAAAGAGGAATCTATAAAAGTAAAAGATAGTAAATAAAATAACAAAACAACCAGACAAGGCCAGAGAGCGAGCAACAACCACTATCTCAAAGCAAATACAAGCAATTGGTTTAGAGTAATTGACCGTTAGAAAACAGTTAATAAATAAAGTTGTAAGAATTCTTAACAAAAGTAAAGAATACAAAAATAATAAAATAATTATTTAATAAAAATAAAGCCATTAAATTACCAACCTCAAATATTTGGCTAAATGGCAGCCGGTCAGGGGTGGGTCAGTGTTTAGCCAAACAAAACAAAAGATTTAAGCAACAAACTTTGTTTATAAAATTTTAAATTTTCTTTTATATTTTTTAATCAATTTCTTTTTTCCCACCAGCTTTGAATGTTAAAAACAATAAATAAACAAATGAATACAAGAAAAACTAAATATTTTTCTGATTATCTTTCTTTAACATGTATTTTTGTTTTTGTTTGCAGTATTTGTTACCTTAAGTATTATTTAAGCTATTTTTTATATTTCTACTAAAATCCAACGATTACGTCCATCTCTGTCATTATCGGAAAATGTTTGTTAGTTTATTTTTATTCGTTTCGTTTTTGACTGGTTTGTTAAATCTGTTTTTTTTTAACACTTTTGATCGATTTGTAAATATTGAGGGAGACATGCTAATTTTATGTTTTATTGTGATTTAATTTGTTTCAGTTTCATTTCTAATGTGTGTTACCTGTTAAAGGTTTTTTGTGAAATAGTATTTATTATATAAACGTCAAAGCCAAAACATAATCATAATCTATATGGAATAAGTCAATGAAGAGAATTAGATTTCAATTTAATAAACTTTTTAGTTAATTTGAATTTATTATATTCAGTTGAAAGTTATTGGCTTTGAAAGATACTTGACATAGTTTTATTTTAATTAAGACAGCGAATATTTTAAATACCAAATGATTTTAAAGATTTTTTGCATAAATTTGCTAAATAATTTAACAGTTGGTAATTTTTGTTAATAAAATACTGGGTGTCCCGATAGATATGCGATAATGTGCCGGACTATTAGGTAGAGGGTTGCGGGTTTGATTATCGCCAAAGCCTCTGGGTGTTTTCTGCAGATAAGCCAAAAGCTTCGCAGCTAAAATAAGACTATAGGATTTATAGGATATATTCATAGGTATTTAAGAATATATTAAAATTTTCATTTTATACGACTAACAAGCGATTAAAAATGTAGCATGTGAGAGGCCCTAAATCTCTGCACGTGAGAGGTTTGTGAGCTCCGCATACCACTATGCCACGCTTACATGAAATTTCATATCAATTACCCGGTAGGAATTGGCCGATTTATTTCCAAAATATTTTGATTTTTCTATGATTGCAGACCAAATTATGGTGAAATGATTTTGAGCATATGAATGACAATAAAAATAAACTAGTGTTAACGTTATTTTAGCCTGGCTTTTATAGTAATAGAAAACAATCCATTTAATTGTTCAAGATAAAAGACTATTGACCAGAATAAAAGGAACTTTAAAAAAGACAAGAACTCGAAGAGTGTGTGATTTTTTCCAAATCAACTAACTAATAAATATTAATAAAAGGTTATAAAATGTATCATAGTTAACAGATTTCTATTGTAATGTAGTTGTATAAACTCCTGTATGTAATTGTTTGCTAATAAGAGGTCGACAATACCAATTCCATAGCATAAACTAGAACACGGGATTAGCAGCTAGTGTCATGAATAATACCTATCATGTTATGTTGCAATGAGCAAACATAGATGGGATAGAAGTGCACGACATGTCATTTAAATTATTACTACATAGCAGAGCGTGATGTATGTACATACAATTTGATTTCGCGTAATTCTAAAAATCTACTCAGGTTTTTATAATAAAGTGCGTAATTCTAATAAATTTCTATTTTAAATTCACACGTATATATTATTAAATTAATTTTAAAGTACTCACAATAAATGTTAATAAATGTTGAAATATGACTTACCTAAAAAGAGAAAGAATAATAAATTCAAGTTATTAACGAACTAAATAAAAATGGGTTCTTATTGTCTCTTATTAATAATAATAAAAGAAACTGCAAGTAATGTGGTTTACAGATTTTTTTTAACAACTTAAAAGGAGACAATAAAAAGTATACGATACGAACAAAATTATACATGATTCATTGCAACTATAATTAATGGGCAATTCATTTACAGTTTTTGTTTCACAGACAATATGTAACAAACTCATCCTATTTTTATTCAGTATGTTTGACAATTTTTCAAGGAAATACTCATACTGCAACAACGTTTCTAAATTTTCCAGCTATACTATGAAAATCGGCGTTCTGTGAGTAATGTTTTCCGTAAGCTTCGAGCAATATCGCGTTCCGGTTTTATCAACTAGCTTAGATCATGTGATATCATACCTTTAGATTTTTTGTGGTTATGAGAAGACAAAAGTCTTCGTCGATAAGCCAGATTTGTGTAATTCGCGAGGTATCAATATCAATGCTGGAGATGACAAATGGACAAACGTGTACACTTGAATAAAATAATCGTTATAAACTAAATTTTTTCCAGGTCATTTTAAGTGTTTAATTAAAATAAAACTCGAAATGAATCAAACTTTCTTAAAATAAATTAATTTATAGAAATAGTTGAAAAAATAACTAATTATTTAAAAGCACATCAACAAAGTCATTATCATAATTCTTACAATGCGTTTAAAAGTTTATGATAATTTTTAAACTCTTGGCGTTATCATAAAAACTGTAAAACAAAATTTTTGTTATTTACTTGTTCTTGTTTATTTATTTTGTTTATTTAACTGTAAAATTTTGTACCAGGCCGTGCCTTAATTTACCTGTAGGCCATTAAACTTTTTATACAAGTTTTATATATTTCATATCAGTTTTTTTTATAAGTGACATACTCAAGACATCTTTTATCCAAATGAAAAAAAGAGAGAAAAAAACCGCAACATGTAGTATAGTAAGTAAGATTAGCTGCTTTTAAGAAACAAAATCACAAATTTTTAACCAAAACTGGTTTTATAAAAAAAATATAAATTAAAATTAACTAAAATTTAAAGTCGATACAAACTGTTGAGGCGTCACGAAGAACTGACCTAATTTCGGTTTAACTATTAGACTTATATTTAGGTTTTTTGCCATTTAACCAATTATTTAAATTTCTAATTAAATTAAAGTTAAAAAGAAATTTATTATTTGTTCAAATTACACTGTGGAACAAATTCAGTTTAGCAAAAGTTAGGTCGATTCTGTGAGTGAGGAGTGAAAATATAGGCTAAATTAGAAGACCCGTATCACGGCGTTTATTTATGTTAGTTCGAATTTTTTTTAACTTTGCAGCCAAATACGATTTTCAGCATATTGTTTATATTGTTTTTTTGGCTATAACTCGTCGACTAATTGATATTTTTTAAATCTTTAAAAGCCAAATTATTGCTAAAGAGCTGTGCAGTTATTTGTTAAGCAGTGATAAAATTCCGAGGATTCTCGGGAAATGCAATTTTTCATTCTCGTTTCCCGAGTAAAAAATTTTTTATTTTGAATATTTTTATCATCATAAAATGCTTATTTTAGAATTTATCTTTCGCCATGTGATTTCTAGATTAAGTAAGCCTTTAGACATGTAATCCCCGAATTAAAAAAAAATAAATAAATAAAATTGCGACAGAATGTTGTAAATTGGATCTACGGATCTGTTTTGATACAAATCATAATTTACCGTGTGTTGTAGGACGACACTGACCAAAGCTTTATCGGAACTGTAAGAAGTATTCAGTGATCGTTTTCTTTCGTGAAAGAAATTTATTGCATTCCAAAATTTATTTCAAACAATATTAAGGTAAGTTATTTGATATTTATGTAAAAAAAATATTTATTATAAATTTCCGTGAAATGGCAAGCCAGTTCAGGTTTGAACAAAGGAAAAGGGGCACCTTTGAACATGTCAATTTATCAGCCGAAGTACCAAACATTGTTGATTCTCTCTTATTTTCTCTAAATGACGAATCCAATGCTGATCATGATCATGTCACCTGAAATCGCAAGGCCTTTTCCGTCTTAATAATATAAAACTTATTTTTGATCCGTTTTGATGTTTTTCTTAATAAATAAATCGAATTTATTATATATATATAAAATATAAGTGTTTATGTTATTTTTGGACATAAGCGCTACAAGAAAAAATTGCCGTTCAAAACTGCCCCAGCCTAGTTCAAAGCTGCCCCGTATGGTGGGCACATTTGAACACAACGACTTCATCCATTAAAAAAATAAAACAAAAAAATATAAATCGAACTAAAAATAAGTTACTTGTAGACTTAAGCTAAAGTTTATTTCCATATATTTTAGTTAAATTATGTAAAAAGTCAAAAATTCAAAAATATAAATTTTTATGTGGCTTGAAAGCAAAAAGTGTTCTAAGGTGCCCCCTCTCCCCTACAGATGTCTCACTTTTTCTTTAATAAAACTCTTGCAAAATTAAATCCTATTTTTACATTTCTTCGTAATTATGTGGTTTCATTAACAAAGAGTGACAGAAAGTTTTTATTAAAAACATCTTGTAAATACAACATTGTGTTCTAAATTGAATCAAGAAAAAAGTGTACAAGAAAATTGCAATGCACCATTAAGCGGATCTCAATTAAAATACGAACATTAGCGAATGATAAATGATAAATGATAAAGAGAAAAGAGTAGTAAAAGTTAGTCACTTTCTATAGATGTGTTGTAAGCGAAAAACAACTACAACAACTGCAATATAAGATTATTAATTTATAGATAAAACATATTTACAAATTACAGAAATGTTTAGATAAAAAGAGAAAAGTTTAACTAAAACTAACTGATAATGCTTATTTAACTAAGCAAATTTATGTTTTTTTGTAAAATATTAATAAGCAAGGTATAATTATTTGTAGGAATTCAATTCAAATTACATTAAATTTCTTATAAAAACACGTAAAATTCACTTGAATTTAAACATTTACATTTGTAGAAATATTTACAAACAGCCACTTGTTATTGTTTTAAGCAGATTTTTGATATCTAAAAAGGTCATTGACTGAAACTGACTGGTTGACAATATTAGACAAAAGAAGCTGCTTCATTAAAAACTTAACAGCTTTTTACAACAAACAAAACTTAATACCTTTTATAGCTTTACCTCCAAAACTACAAAATTAAAAAAAAAAAAAAACAACAACCATTTCAACCTGTCATTGTAAATTTCTGTGTTTTTTGCCAAAGATTTCTTTCTGTTTTTGTATTATACTTATTTGATTTGATTTTGTTAGCAATGATTTTTTTTTTGGCAACATTTAAACGTAAACTTGAGTGTGATTATGGTCGTATTTGAAGTAGTAATAATTTGAAAATAAAGTTCAATGCCGTGAAAACAAAAATAAAAAATGCAAACGCAACAAAAAAAAAAATACTGAAATGTAATTATTTTTGGCCATGTGATGATGTTTGTTTTTTTTATACAAACGTTCGTTAATGCATGCATGTCTGAGTAAGACAATTTTCCATAAAGTAATTATTTGATATTCAAACAATTACAAGTGTAATAATGATTTGGTAGGGGTTGGTTTCGTGTTAAATAAAAGGTATTAAATCATAAATAAATTGTTAGACAAATATATAATCAATCAATACTGGTTTGATTGTTTCCAAATTTAGAATGTTATAAATGAGATGTTAAGCTTCCGGGATATTGTTTGCACACATTTCAAATGTTAACATTGGTAATGCAAATACTTTACGTATGTATAATAGCATTTACAAATATCAAGCAATCTTTGTTTAAGATTAATTAAATATATGGTCAATTTCATGTCAACTGACCCATTTTTAAAAATCGATGTCTTCCGATTTGGATGAAATTTGCATCAAGGTTAGTACTATTGGATAGTAGGCCAGAGACAAATTTTCAGCTCTATCAGTCCAGAAGTGCCGGAGTTAGAGGGAGTCAAAGTTGCAAATTTTGATCCATTTTGGTCAGACAGGGTTTTTTTTTTAAATGAGTGTAACTTTTCACCTATTGGTCCTAGCAAAAATTGTCCAAAGGACTTTAGATAGCTATTACTTCAATCATTTCAAAAATATTTTTTTTTTTTAATTTAAAAAAATTTTTTTTTTAATTTTTTTTTAAACTGACTGGCCTACTATCCAATAGTACTAACCTTGGTGCAAATTTCATCCAAATCGATTTTTAACATTGGGTCACTTGACGTGAAATTCACCATATATGTACAAAATACTGCTAGAGAATTTTCACTTCCAAATATTTTTAATTCTTGGATTTTATGTTTTCGCATTATTAGCCAAATTTTTTTATTAACCATTATTATTATATTATAGTTATAGCTGGGGATTGATTGGTATTTGTGTACAAGATCCAAAGAAGTATAATTTATTTTTATCTGTTTTTTTGACATACACATTCTATAGAATTTTTAATAAGAGAAAATAAAAGACATCTACTGAAAGCTTCCACATTTAATTACTAATTGAAAATATCAGAAACGTTTCTAAATTATTTACAAAGCCATTAACAAAAATTTAAATTTTACAAAAGTATGTCAAAGAAATCAAGGTAAAAATGTGGTACTGTACTTCTTGACAATAAAAACATGTTAGCGATTTTGAATAAGTATGCAAGTATGAATTTAAATATTGTGCAACAGTCAATGCCATCAAAAACAAGTAGGAGTTTATATTCGGCTGTGCCTAATCTTATGTACCCAACATCAAATCACCTATTATGGAGATTTATAAGAGATTTATGCGCGTTTAAGTGATTTCCGGAAGTAGAATTTTTAGGAATTTGTTACGACAATTTAAATTTAAATATAAATTTAAATATATATACATATACGGATTACTTGTGTAGAATTTCGACTTCTTAGTGGTTTTTATAAGAGATTTATGGGAATTTTATTGATTTTCGGACTTTATATGGGGACTACGGTCAAATTACGGTCATCATTAAATTTGGTACCATGAATTAAATGTATATTTTGATTATGCTTGTCGAATTTCAACTTGATAGTCATTTTTACAAAAGATTTATGTTCATTTAAGTGATTTTCGGAAGTGGTCTTTATATGGGGCTATGTTAAAATTATGGACCGATGCAAACAAAATATTGTTTTGAGATTTCACTTTGCATGAAATTTATTATTGCAGAATTTTGTTTAGATACGGCTTTTCTATAGACATTTATGTACCATAAAGCCATATTCCGGGAAGACATCTGTATGGGGGGCTATGAGAAATTCATATCATTTTCAACACGACTTTTCCATCTAAAAATAAAGTGTGCAAAATTTCATGATATTATCTGCAATATATTTGAAGAAAACAGCAAAAAATATCTGAAAAATATAGAGGTGATCTGAAACTTTGATCTATAACTCAGATCCTACTGGACCGATTTTGCCCATTTGCAATACCAAACATTTCGGTGGATCAAAGAATGTTTGGTAAAATTTGTATTGTTCTATGTCTTTTTTTTCGAAGCTATATCGTGATTTCAACAGACGGACGGACATGGGTAGATAGTCTTAAAATCTTTTAAGGACCCAGAATATATAGACTTTTTGGCTCTACGACCATTATTTCGATGTGTTACAAACGGAATGACAAACGTAAACGTCTTTTTGGTGGTGGGTATAAAAAACACGCATTTTTATAAGTGAAAAACACAATTTTTTAGCTTTTCTTAAAAATTAATAAATAAGTATTAATTTATTTTTCAAAAGCTTTTGAAAAACATAAATATTAAAACATCTTACGACCGGATTTTATGTAAACAATACTTGACATCTATACAAATATCACACACATTCAAGAAAAGTTCACCAATTAAAAATTACAAATGATTTAACACCTTTACAAATCCAATATTTGATTGCTCATTTATTTCGTATTCTCAACATTCTAAAAATATTTGCAAATATAATTTTAAATAGCTACCAGGCAGCACGGCGCACTTCTGTAGTGTGATTTTCCTTTGCTTAAATCTCCATTCAAACAGGGAAGAGTACGAACAAATACAAATTCAAAATAATATTAAAAAAATTATGCAATATACAACCAAACATGCATTCAAATACAATTATTTTTTTTTTTTTTTCAAACAATTTTACAACTTTTGGCACGCGTTTCGTCCACTTGTAGGTGGTTGTTTTGATTTTCGAGCAAAAAATAAATAAAAAAAATAAGTGAAACAAAAAGAGGGGTATTTACGAGTAGATTATTTTTGTTCAGTGCATTTTTGTCGGTGTTATTTTTAAGTTCAAATATGCCTGGTGAGCTTTATTTTAAAAATTTTTGGTTTTGTTTGGATGTAGTCAGTCTCCACAGTCGTATTTAATAGTTAGTGATTGCTTAACAAGCCAAAGTCACGTTTTGAACATTGATAAACAAACAAAACAACTAACAACTGAGAAACTGAAAAAAAAACTTAAAACGTTTGTGGCCAACATGCTTTTGGAACGTGTGTACGAGGGTATAGATTTTATTGCAATCGCTGTCTGTATTTCTGTACCCCCTGTATCATGTATGTAGTTGGAACGAGGTGATATAAAGAAAACAATTTCAAGTACCTTTTCATGTTGCACATGAGGAGATTGTTTCTGAACAATAAAGAACTACGAAAAAAAAAATTAACCATTGGTTCCGATTTCAGTAAAAGGTTAAAACGCACTGCAATATCTTGAACGAAAATCATATGAACAAAAGAAAGCAAAAGTGCTGCTGTACTTTGACTTTGAATTAAGGGGATTTTTCGCAAGTGCAACAACGACAATAAACAAAAGAGACACTACAATAAATGAAAAATCAATACAAGGCAATCTGCTGCTCTATTGCAGACTTTTTGCGGCAGTGTCATAAAATTGAAATACATTTTCAAATCGATATTTTGTAAAAATATTTTAAAACATTTCACAACTTAAACACTTTTTTGACCCAACCGAATATATTTTGTCATATAAAACATTAAAACTGAACAGACACTTTGCCTTAAAGTAAAAGTTATCATTCTAGAGGATACAACTTGTCATAACTTGGAAAATTTCTTGTTTATCAATTTCTAGCATGAGGCACATTTTAATTGAATGTGACATTGTTAATTGAGGGAGGATTTAGTGACTTTTACAAAGTCTATGCTTTGGTCATATATTTATGCACAAATACTAATTTCAAATAATGGTGGTTACAAATAAAAACACAGCATAAACATGACTTTTCTATGACCTATGTGGGACTTATAACACTTGAGGGGATTCTAAATGTTTATATTGTTAAACAAATTAAAACAACATAAAAATTTATAAATCTACCTAGAATGCAGAAAAAACACATTCATAAACAAAAAATATTAAAAATTTCAATTAAATTTTGTAAAAAAAAAACATGTGCCTGTTTGAAATTAATCTGACTTGTATTTTTTTTTTAAAAACCTGACAACATTTTTGTAGATTTCCGCCAATGATTTGAAGCAATTTGTTATTAACAATTTATGAGAATTTAAAGGTTGTTTTGGCCGGATCATTGATCTTCTACGTTAACGCCATCAACAACATCATCATCATCTAGTCACAATGACGATCATTAAAATTATGTTCAAAATATATTTAATAAATACGTTTGCTAGTATTTGCAAATTTTTATCTTTTAAATTTATTTTGTCAGTTTTTATTTTGTTTTTAAAATAAATTGTAATAGATTTTTGTTTGTCTACTTAATAACAATTTTTCATCATAAACAAGATGCTAAGAAAATCGCACAAAAAATGCCACACAAAATGTTTGATGATGATTCATAATTTAGAAAGATTTCTAAATAAAATATCTACAGTTGATTCAGAAAGTGAGCACTCACCCATAAATTAAATTTTAAAGTACATACATATTTTAGGCTAACTTTATTGTACACTAAAGACGTTGGTACCACATTTTTTGCAATAAAAATCGCGTAGAACAAATATTTTAATATTTTGTATAGGAGCCCTTGTTCTTAATTATGACTTCTAGTCTTGTGGGTTTGTTTTGGTTCAACAAGGCTGGAATTTTATTCCTTATTTTTCTCTGTCTATATTTTCCCACAAGTTTTCAATAGGATTAATATCGGGTGATTGGAGGGAGTTTCCATCCATTTACGTATTATTATGGTAGTATTATGATCCGTGTGTTTGGGGTCGTTGTCTTGTGTAAATATGAAGTTTTCTGAAATACCCATTTTTTGCACGCTGAGAAGGAGCTGCGTTTTTAAAATATCCATATACTTTCTGTGATCCATTATGTCATCGATGATACATATGTAAATTTGCAACTCCAGAAGCGGTCATAAAATCCCACATTAGAACTGAGCCACCCACATGTTTAAAAGTTGGACACAAATTTTTTTCTTTAAACTCCTCCACATTTGGTTTTCTCTACACTCTACATATTCCTTCGTTTCCATATACATTAAATTTGCTTTCATCCGTAAAAAATCACTGCTCTGTTCCAAAAGTCATTCGATTTATTTCGATGTTCTTACGAGAAACACAACTTTTTTACCTAGACTCATGAAGCACTTTTCGTACTGTATTTGGACTAACGCTTTTGTTAAAGTTGGTATTGATATATTTTGTTATTTTTTGTTGCCGGGATTCTAAGGATTTTTCTTTATTTCCTGCACAATATATCATTTTTCACCATTAGAAAGGGCCTAAAGGGCGTCCACATCTTGGCTTATTTGCAATATTTTTTGTTTTGTTATATTTGTCAACAATTTTTTCAATAAGTAGAATTAGGTCATTTGAATATTTCACCAATTTCCGCAATGAGTTGTTTGATTTTCGCAAATTTATTATTATTTTACGTTCCAATTACGTGAGCGAAAAGACTTTGGTGACATTTTTAAACTTTTTTAATTTATTAACTATTTTGGCAACAACGGTTAATAAAATGATTTCACATTGTTTGCTACAGCGTCTATGGCATTGTAAATTTATTGTTGTTGCAAAATATTTTGTTGTTTAACTTTATATAAATAAAAGCTTGTTAGTGATGAGCACTAACTTTTTGAAGTAAAAATGCTAAACAAATTTTAATTTAGTGGTTTTAACAAGGGCGCCACAGGCATTGAGAATTATATATTTTGAATTAAAATCACAAAGTATTTTAATTACCAGTAAGAGCATATTCAAAAATGTAAGGTGAGGCCACACTTTCTGAAGCAACTGTACTTGCATATTTTTTAATAAGTTATTATTTATTTAAATAAAAAACACTGTCTAGTAATGAAGAGAAATGGCGTCATTTTAAAAAAATTTAGAGGGCAAAGAATATTCTAAGAAAAGTTGGAAATTTTAATAAAAAAAAAAAGCTAGGAAAATTATGCTGATCTCTTCATATATTTTCTACAATGAATTACACCTAATTCTGTTTTTACACGGTCTTTTTTTACACGTTTTTCATTTAACACGGTTTGAAAATAAACAAATTCTGATTTAGCACGATTTAAAATTTTTAGGCTTAAATTTTTTTTTGATTAAATTTAATTTTTGTGAAATATCATAAATTTAGGCGAATTACCTTTTTGTGGATACAAGTAAATTTACTGGTCAGAGCAATTGTAAATAGCACAAATTTAAAGGAAATCCCTTTTAGTGCATACAATCAAATTCATATGTCAATGACAAGTTGTCATACATTTTCTTTTACACTTTTAAGCTTAAGCTAGGTATACACGATCGTCAGATATTACAACGTTGTTCGAAAAATGTTCAGAAAATGTCTAACAACCGTGCGAACTTAAAATTTTTGTCTTCCAACGTTGTAAGAAAAAGCATTTTCAGTACATTGGAAGACAAAAATATTGTCAGACATCTAACAATCGTGTAAATACACAATTTTGTCATTGTCATTGTTTTAAGACAATTGTCAAACACTTTTCATTGTCATATGTGCAAAGTTTATGCAACTCTGTATATACATAAACAAACAAACAAGAGTGCATTAATAAAATTTTTGAAAAAATTGGAAGAAAATTAAAGAATTAAATTAAAGAAAATAAAAAATGGATAGCGACATACATATCTATTGATGAATCCTCATCCAATTGCAATTTTGCGGCGTTTTTTGTTATTTTGTCTTCATTCTCGCTACTTTCTGGGACATAAGCAGATAAAACGGTTTCGATTGCTCTTTTTTGTTCCATGACAATATTTAAAATTTTTAAACACACACACAACGCTGTAAAACGAATTTGACAATGCCACACAACAATCTGACAACCGTGTGAACTGACAATTTCGGTTGACAGATAAATTCATTGTGTGACAATTGTGTGCAAATGAAATTGTTAGTTTTCTTACAGTCGTCTAAACTGACAATTTACCTTTTGCTAACAATTTTTCAATGTCAGTACATTGCTAGATCTGACAACGTTGTAATATCTGACGATCGTGTATATACAGCTTTAGAGCATAATTAAGCATATCTTTTTTCTTTAATATGTATGTATGTATGTGATTTAATATTATAAACCTGAATAATTGGTAAAACAATACTTGTTTTTCTCTAATTACAATAGGTTTTAGAGATAAGGAAAACCAATCACCTATTTTGCATACGATCAATGTCTTTCTTTACACGGTTTCTGTTACACAGAATTTCCTGGAACCAATTGAAATCTTACTGACTTTTAAGCATATTACAAGGCGACTCACGTCAAAATAATATTAAGGAGGGTGAGTCGTTAAAAAAGTAACATGTAAATATGATTACGATGATTGGAGAAAGTGAGAATTAAGAAAAAAAAAATTACAAATTTATTTTATTTAAGTATCATCTTATGTGCATATTTATAAATGATCTTTTTAATTTATAATTAATTAATATTTATATAAATTTTGACTAGTATTAACTTATCTCTTTATTCAAAAGCGATTATTAAATTTAACAAACGTTTATTAAGCAAATTTTTATATGCAAATCTGTCATAATAAACGTTTGTTAAATTTAATAAACGTTTTTGAATAAGGGCGATAATGTTTATATTTCGTAAAAAGCTTTTAAATATGTTTGTAATTTTTTTTTAAGTGCAATGAAATTATGCTAATTTCGAATATTTATTAGGATTACGTCTCATAACAGGTGGATCGGTTTCAAAGACAAAAAAAAAAAAAATTCAACAAAACACACAATAATAACCATTTGCTGTTTTTGTTTCTCGTCTTTAAGAAATATTAATTTTGACATCTTTAAATAATTTTTCAATGTTTACTACATATAGCACTTTACATACATACTAATTGAATATATGCTTTCTTCTTCTCTATTAAACACAATTTGCCAACAATTAATAATAGACAATGAAATCATCTTTTTTACACAAACAAAAATAAAATAGAAACTGAATAATCGTCGTTGCATTAAGTATTTTACAACATTTGAAATTAAAGACCAAAAACCAAATGATAAACATGATTTGACCAAATACGCTACGTATATTGAAACTTACGATCATTAAAGGTACGGTCACACTTGGCAAATATTTGTTAAAAAAGACATAACAACTAAATAAAATATATTTGAACTCGTTTATTTATTTAACTCGCTTATTTATTTATTTATTTAAAAAAAAAACATCGTTTATTTAGGACAAGACACAACAAATATTTAGTTTTATTTTATTTGACGCTGCTTGATCTTGCAAAACTCTTGTAAGAGTAAACAATGTTAAACAAATTTGTGCTAAAATAAGTGGTTACACTTTTTTGAGTTAATATTTGCCAAGTGTGACCGTTAATAATGTTAAAAAATTAAAATATAACAAACGGCAAAAAAGGGAAAAACTTCAAATCGAGTTGAAAGCAACAAAATATACACACAATTTTACAATACATAATTACTTTTAGATAGTAAATTATTGTTGTTGCATAGCATTTTGTAATTCCCCATAACAAACTATACAGAAAAAATATGGACTTGTACTTCGTAGCAAGTTCGAATGAATGAACAATTTTAAATGTTTGTGCAAAATGCAAAACAAATAAAAGTATTGAAAAGAAAAATACTCCCCAAACGAAAATTTGTTAATGGAAGTAATAAATTTTGTAGTGTAACCAAAAAAGAATATACTCGTACAATATACATTTTATGTTTGGGAGGGAGTAACAAGGATTTTTTTTATTTATACAGCACAAGTTCTTCTTTTAAACTTTTCATTTCACTTAGCAGTCTGCATTTCTTTGTTGTATTAGTTTTTAAAAC
Organism: Bellardia pandia; assembly: GCA_916048285.2. Lineage (NCBI taxonomy): Eukaryota > Metazoa > Arthropoda > Insecta > Diptera > Calliphoridae > Bellardia > Bellardia pandia. The sequence continues at coordinate 32,213,759 of OU696529.1, forward strand.
CCATAAATTGTCGAATGTTCATTTTGAATTAATTTTTTTTACAGGTTTATAAAATGTAATCAAATTAGAAATATTGTTAGCTTAGTGTGCAAATCAGCTAAGTCTGTTTTAAGTATTTGCTTAGAAACGATAAAACAGCTTACAAAATCTGTGTTTTAAACGTGAAATTTGTTATTAAATTCGCCTTTCTTGGTTAGGTTTCTAATAAAATGAGAGCAAATTATTATTTATATAATTTTATTATCTTTACTTATATGACATTTGGTGTGAAATTCTACAGTACAATGTTATTAATATCGGTTAATATTAAATAAATAACCAGTTAATTAAATAATAAAGGCTTAAAAATTCAAACACTGGAACAGTTTGTTAGAATTTTCTTGAAATCATATTAATAATATAATTATGTTTTAAACTTTAATAATATTTGAAATATTTGAGTCCGTACGAATATTCGATGTAGGATTAGGCATAAAATCGGCCTAATACCAATCCCAAACCGAAACTTTTATAACGAAAAAACATAGTTTAAAGCAGTGCTCGCATAAAATCCGGTTGCAGAAATGTTTTAATATTTATGTAATAAAAAGCGATTGATAGACGACAGTAAACGTTTTGCATTATTTTATATAAATAATCAAAGTGATGGTATTAAAGATGGCAAGAGGGGTTTGACCAAATTTATCCATTTATGTATATTTACATTTTAGGCCGGCTCCCTGTTTTAATAGCAACATTTTAAACATTCGCGATTGTGTTTAAGGTCGATTCTTACCAACGTTGTCAACTTTGAAATTTCAAAACGCACCAAAAGGGAGAAAAAACGCGCCTTTTAAAAAAACGCACCAAGTTTAGAAATTCTTTTTTATTTAAAATGTTTATTGAATTAATTTTACATTTCTTTAATTTCATAAATTCTATATTAATAGTAAAAGTAATAATATTAAAATCCTTTTTTTAAATAAACGAGCTAATAAATAGAAAATAAGAATTTAACTACACAAAATTTAACTCACAATATGCTTTTCGGAACTAAAGTACTAATTGGCAAAGAAGGGCTAATTTCAGTACATATTTGGTACTTTTTTAATTATTTTTGTTTTCTATTTTAAGTACTTCTATTTGAATTTTTTTCAATAAAATTTGTTAGGCCTCCACTGGAACTCTAAACCTGGTTGTTTTTCTACAGTTCAAACCATCACAAGAATTTTTATTTCCAAAGAATATATTATATATATATTGTCTACAAGCTGAATTCACCTTTAGCAATAACCTTCATGTGACAAATTTGATAGTACATATGTATTCATTTATCATACATTTAATGGGGTCCTTTTTCATCGTATAGATTTCATGATAATAAATTATTAACTGCAACTAATAATTATTTTGTTCGTTTATTGGACCTTTTTCAATATTTAATAGTTTCTTTTTATAAGCACTTAAATTTTATATAAAAATATTTAATTTATTTATATATATTTATTTCCAATAATTCGCTATCACAATGGATAGCTTCTTCAGGGATAATACAAGTTTTGCAATTAAAGATTTCATCACATTTTCGGAAAAACTAAAAAAACGCACCGAAATTAAAAAAAGCGCAACGTACACCAACTAAGGAATTTTTCGCACAAAAAATGCACAAAAAACCACCAAAAATGGTGCGAAACGCGCCAAGTTGACAACGCTGATTTGTACATTTATATCATCGTCGGTCTTTTTCGGTTCATGATTTGTGTTACTATAATTTTTGCTTTGTTTTGCTTTACGGCGCTTATACAGTTTTATACACTAATATCTTGTACAGTACTTTTTTGAACTTTAACTATTTTGCAATCATTGAACCCGACAATATCGGATTTTCAAACAATTTATGCATTATTTTCCTCCTATTTTGATTTTTAATTGCTCACAATATGCATAAATATGTTTAAAAAACAAATCCCCAAAAGTCACCGGACTTTAGGTGAACTTTACTTTACTTTCTCAGTTTTCATAAAAAAACGTACTTAGCACATTTGCACCCTAAGCTAACAATATGTATTTGAATAGGTTGCAATAGAACTTGTAGAGTAATTTCAAAAAAAAATTCACAAATTCCTTAATGGATCAAAATTGTATCTCTGTATGCGTAATAATATTACAAAACTTTATAATGCGTAAAATTTTTAAACCAATAAACAGTATAGGTATAAAATAAATGCAAAATAAAAAAAACATAAAATAAAATTAAAAAAAAAACACCATAATCGAAAAGATTTTTTTCTTTTTGAAAATTTGGCTAAAAGCCAAATTAGCACAAAATAAATATTGAGTTTTGAAAATGAAAACGGAAAAATAAACAACAGCAGCACTCATAGTAAGAAAAGAGCAAGGGAAGGAAGGAGGTGTGGGCTTCAGAGCAAAATAGGAAATTATTTCTAAAACCATTTAAACATTGCAAGATACAGAAAATGTAATGTTATAAAAAGCTTGTCTACTTTAACAGTAACAAAACAACAACAAACTACTATTAAAACCAATTGGGAGATGATGACAAAATTATGCAGGCAAAATTATGTAGAAGTGGTTGTTTTTATTATTTTGACTAAAAACAGCAGCCTATTTTATCAATATCTATAGAAAATATTGCCTCCATTGTGACTTTTCTTCCACAAAAACGTTAAACAGATACAAGAACAGATACGTTTATTTTTCCAAATACTAAACAAATGCGTATAAATATGATATTTTGCGTTTGAATGCCTTGAATTCGTGCACAACGCCATCCATTCAATGTATAATTCTCTTGGTTTGTTTTTGTTTACTTTTATTTTTATTTATTTAACTTTATTCCACAAAATATACATATTTATTTAGACATTCCTTATTGTTTATGTAGTTTTTGTTTCTGTGTCTGTTGTAGCTTTTTGTCTACGTTTTAGGAGATCTTTTGCCGAAATGTTTTACTTTAGGGGGGAAAACAAAAGTTTTTTTTGTGGTTTTTCTAATTTGTCTACGTAGTTACTTAATATCTCTTAATTAGGGCAAGAGCAATCAATTTTTAGGGCTTGTTTTAGTAGTTGCAGATTAAGATTATATTAAATTATAATAAATTAAAGTTTATTTTGGAGAAAGTGTTGCAATAAAATACAGTTTGAAAAATTAAAAACTAGTTCTATATTTCTTTTCCGTCGTCCTTTAATGAGGGTTGATCTTTCACTGAGTAATCAAATATTCATACTTGAACCATGTAGTAGAATTCATTCATAAATTGTTAGCATTTTTAAAATATTTAAAACTGTTCAGCGATATTTCCGTTTTTTTCAAATGTAATGTCACTAGAACATTTAACACTATAGGCACAAACTTTTCAAAGGGTATTTACACATTTAAGCAAATCCTCAAATATCTGGTTTATCCTTGTTGGAAAGAGGTATTTAGTGTTTTTTTTTAATATTTTCTAAATTACTTCTGATTATTTTAAAATGCTGGCAACATTTTAAAAAATATTTTGCAATTGCAAGGAAGATAATTTTACGCTTTTTTTAATTTCTTTTTGTCTATGTTATTTCTTCAAAGAGATAAATTTTTCTATGTTTTCTATTAGGAGGAGTCCTTAATAATCGCTTAAATTATTAAAGATTATGTTTAAAACTTACAGAGAATTTGTAGAAGGTCGAAAATAAGTAATTTTTACAGATGTTTTTAATTTACATATTGCCAATTTACTGAGAATGTTCAATGTTGTATTAAAAAAATACAATAATATCAGGAAAACACTTCGAAGTACGTTTCAAGTCAACAATTCTGCTACTTCCCAGTAAAAAATGTGCTCCAAAAGGAGCAGGTTTTATGTATGAATTCATACCTCAAATCGCTCCAAACCTGCTGATGGGATGCATGATTTTTGTATGAGGTGTTCCCGGTTTGGAGGACTACTTTCTGCTGACAATATGCGCTTCTTTTAACCTAATCAAACATGCAAACAAAGCCCTTTCCTAAAGTGTTTTACGTCACTTCGCGCACACCAATTAAAGAACAAATTCTATCTGAATGGTTTTGCTTAAGAAAAGTTCATAGTAACTGAGAAGCGCGATATTCGTTTTGTAATTGACTTTCGTTTTCATACGTAAATCTGTAGGCTATAATTTCGCTTTAAAACCTTCTTCGTTGTCAGCAATAAAAAAGCATATTTTTTGTATATTTTATTCGTAAGCATTTACTGCTTCAAAAGAGCGCCTTTATTGAAGCGCTCGATTATGCTTTTTTTCTCTTAATTGCTTAAAAAAACACGATTTTTTTACTGGGTTATTTGTTATCTAAGCAATTAAAGAATAATAAAGAACACAATTGTATTATTTGTTTAAAAAAACTAAAAGAATATACCTATATGGTTTTAGAAACGAGAAGCTCGTTTGTGCAATCAATAATACTTATACATACAACCCACCCAGTGAAAAGCCATTTAATTTTTTTAAATTGGAAACACATTTTTTCTATGTGGCATAAAAGAGTTTGCTAATAAAAATAAATTATTTTTTAGAAATATTCATAAAAGCAACAAAATTCAATAAATAAATAAAAATCCACTTAAATATTCAAACTGCAAAACAAAAATTTGCACACCCCCACAACGCAACAGTAATTTTACGAAGAAAAAAAAAATTAAAATAGACACTGAAAATATAAAAATGTTTAAAGACCCACCACCAACAAGTCGGCAGATCCAAAAGCAGCATCAGTCTATATAAAATTAATATGTGTACTGGCAATTGTTTGTGGTGTTGCCTGCTTGCCAATGTTTGTTAATGTATATCTGTATATGTCTGATGATCTAATATAATGAATCAGTCATCATCCTTGCGCGTCCGCTTTTAATAGTTTTTAACAGAAAATTTACGAGGAAAACTTAAAATGAAATGAGAGTTATTTTCCTCGCCATTTTACGCCATCCATCAACCGCAATTCCCCCACCAACCCCACTTCATCACTTTAGCAATCAAAATTTCATACAACATTTCATGAATTAATGTAAATGGTTTGGATGATGGTCATAAAAGTTATGGCCAACAAAAAAAAAAAAATTAAGGAAATTATATCACACACCAACATGCAACGTTGTGGTTGCAGAGAAGAATCATAAATTTGTGCAAAAATATATTTTGCTATTTGCAATTTGCCTCAAGAGTCCTTTTTAACAATTATGTGTGTCGTGTTGTCAGCAGCATAAGAGAAGGAGCGAGAGAAAGAGTTGGAACAGTAGCAGTGGTAAGTGGAATCTTAACGAACATGATAACAACATGTTGTAATTGTTGTTTACTGTTCGATGTCAGTTGTTAAAGGTATTAATTTATTAAATGTTGCAAAAAATGTTGCCTGACTAGCGATAAATCTGCCAGAAATTAAACATTTGGTCTGATATAAATATCAAGGAAGAAATTCTCACAAATAAACTTATTTAAAACTTTACAGCCATTAAGCTCTCAAGGCGTGATTCCATCACCTTGACGCTGTTACAATCCTTGGGAGAGATAGCGATACCGGTGTCATGAGCTTGCACGGACTCGAATCTGGTCATAGAATGATTGTTTCACTTCATTTAAAATCGCAGCGAACTATAGTCTTATCTAGAACTCTGGGGTCAGTTAGTAGCCCAATGATTCGTACCCTAACTGATAATTGGTTCAGGTCCCTTTGAGGACAATTGGACAAAGGAGGAGGTACCACGCCCCAAATTAAAAATCTATTATTTCCTGCAAATATGGGCAGGATTGTACAAAGGGGCGTGGTACCTCCCATTTAAACCACAAATTAAAAATCTATTATTTCTGCTCCTGATAACGGTATGTGTATTTGAAGGCAAGCTGAAGCTGCCGGGTCAGCTAGTTTCATTTAAATTAATAGTTTTAAAAATTTAAATTTATATGCCATGTGTAATTTCATCCAATCTTAGAACAATGTATAATCGACTTATAAGTATTACTGATTCCAAATTGTTTTATAAAAAATGAATAACTTCTTTGTAATATCTGTTTAATATCAGTCGCATAAGTGCAATTGAGGGTTGCTTTTAATATCCTTATGTCCAATATTTAACAAGAACTTTTCAACCGTTTCACCATTCATGTAGACATCCGTTTAAAAATATGATTTTGGTTTTTATGGATGACGACGAAACGATGTTGATAGTAACGGAGGAGCTACAACAATAACATTAAAGTATGCACGAGTAAAACATTTAGTCTACTCTGTGATGAGTTGTAAAGTATGTATTGCACTTTCCTGGCTAGACTCTGGTAGGTTGGTTGGTTGACTATGTTATTTCTATGCAGTAGTTCGTACACAGATGTGTGTGCTTGTAAGTACATATGTACATGTTTATGTTGACGGTTGTCGGTGTGGGAGTTTAATGCTGGTACAAAGTTTTCATTTTATGGTCATGCGACATGTGAATATGGCATGTTTTGTTATCCTACAAAATTATATTCTCTTACCACTTTTCTTATTATTTATTTTCCTTTCTGGTTTGTTTTGTTTCATGTCCTGCAACATGTTTCCCTATACGGCCGGTGGATTGCTTTGTTAAAGTAGAAATCATTGTCTTAAACTCATTTTTAAGTATTATTAGTATTTTTATTAGTTTCTTTGCACTAACAACTATCCCTCTCTGTCTCAATTCCCATACACCACTTATCCCATACTTTCTGATCATAGTTAAATTATGGTCTTTTCGGTTTTAGGTTTCCGTTTCCTTTCCTGACTATTATACATATTTTATTTGCTAGGGTGTTGGTGTATGTGGGTGGGTGTGTGTCTGTTTATGTTTTTGGCTCGTTTTTTCTTCTTTACGTACGTGTTTTTTCTCTCTTCTAGTCTGTCATGTGTTTGAATCTCACGCCTCAATTACTGGTTGTTGCATTGCATGTGACCAACAATGCTCTTTTATCTCTGGGTATGTTTTGTGTGTGTTTATTTTTGCACTCATGCTGTTGTTAGCCCCATTCACGTTTTTATGTCATGTGATTTTTGAGCGACATTTTGCAGATTAGAAGGATTTTTTTTTATTTCAAACCGGATGTGTGGCATTTTCTTCCGTTTTTTATTTTTTATATTTGTTTAATTCTATGAATTTTTACATGTGCTTTCTTTTTTACTATATGTTGGTTGGTTGTAGTTTTTGATCAGATTGCATTGATTCTATTGATAAATTGTTGTACATGCATATACATACATACATACATATTTTTTACGTGTTATTTTATGTTATTAATCGAAAAAATTTTGATTGTTTTGTTCCAGGATATTTTCAGGTGTTTTGTTGTCAAATATTTGTGGTTCAATTACAGAAATTCGAACAGCAAACAAGAGCAGCATATTAATTGAGATTTGCAATTGAATTGAGTTTTTTGCATGTCAACAAAAAGTTGTGTGGTAGAGAAAATTACGGATATACAAAAGGGTCACAACTCAAAATTTTCCAAAACTGACTTTTTTCCATAAATTAATTCAAAGTACACATCTCTAACTACTAGAAAAATTTCTTGTGTCTATTTGAATGTTAAGTGTGTTGCTTGTGCACGATGCAGTTTTTTGTCTCTTCTGAAAATTTTAGTATTTTGAGTTGTGTCGCTTTTGTATTTAGGGTGCGATATGTATGTATTTATTTAGAAAATGATGGAATTTATAAACAATAAATGCAAGATATACATATATACAGTTTAAAACTATTGCTAAATTCAGAGAATCGTTTATTATTTTAGCATTTCAAATTTAACTAAATTAATAATCATAATCATAACTATATTCGGGGCTTTCAAGAGATCAGACAAAAGCCAAACCAATTAACCCTATTTTAGTTCTAGCTTATTTTTATCATAATTCCATAAAGTATTTCAGTTCAGTTATGACATACACTTCAAACGATCTCAGTTTTGTATATCCATCGAGCACACTTAACAGACTCAACTTTTAAATTTTACAATAGCTTCTTTTTGCTCTCTCTAGCCAATATTCAATAACCATTCACACCCTAACTCACCAGCCTACTGCTTTTTCTTGAACTAACAGTAGCATAAGATATTGATGATATATAATTCAACAGATAAATATCCTCCAGCGTGTTTCCCATGATGTCACAGTAGACGGCGTTATTTGTAATCTAAAAGTCCTCAATTTTATAAAAATTAATACCCTCCTTACATTTCCAAATATTCCAAGCCTTTAAGATGTTAGATTGACTTTATGTTAAAATACGTAGTGGTATCTGTGAAAGCTCTTCAAATCCATGGCAATTTTTCAAGTTGAACTGGACCATTTTTTTAGGAAACAAATTTTACAGTATTCTTCGATATTTTACAATAAATTGTTTGTACTTTATGAATTGTATTCAAAACTTATTTATCCTTTAAAATGCCATTATCTATTTTGTTTCTTTAAATTAGTTATGGTTTCAGCATTTAGCCAAATTTCAGTTGAGCGATTATTTACCTAATATGATGTTATTATAGGATGTTGTTCCTTTCTAATCTCTCTTGAGCGGCTGAATGCTTTTATAGGCCATTTCAAATTACTCTTTGTACCAAAAGTCTTAACATTATAGTAATAATCAATTTTTGATTTTATTAAAGTTTTATCCAACGAAATTCGCATACAACCTTAGTTTTATAAGCCTTTGAAATATAAGAATTTATTACCAATAAGAGCTTTAAGTGCATCCCTTATAAAATTTTCTGTACATACTTTACTTTCAGATATCAATTTTGAACTTACCTAAAAAGAGAAGAAAGGAAAAAATAAACTTAGCAAACAAAATAAAAGCTAAATTAAAATGAATTTATATAGTTACATATATTATAAAAGTAAACATGATTAACGAATATTTTACTCTTATTATTTATATTTGAAAAATAATAATTACAATTTGAAAAAATATCAAGTTTCTTTTTATCATTATAACCAAATGATACTTTCAAATAATTTTTTTTTAATAAAAAGCAATAAAAACTTTTAATATAAAGAAATTTTCGTTGACAATTTTTGTACGTAAATTTCCACATGAATGAAAGCAGCAAAAGAAAAGGACGTTTCTTCTAATGGGCCATAATAAAAAACAGGGAACAACCCACTCAATTTGTTTTATTTTTTGCTAAGTAGAAGAACATGACTAAACTAGGAAAACGAAGAAAATGAAACGACAAACTTAACTATTATTAACAAATAATAATGACAACAACAGAGACAATAATTGCACAACAAATACATAAACGCTTAAATTAACAACAAATAAAAATAAGTGTAATAATATTAGAGGCAACAACAAACAAACAAAAAATCGAAGAAAAAGAAACTTATTTTTAAAGAAAAAGTATAAAAAACATTAAAAATTCTTATCGAAGTACTAACAAAAAACAGTTTGTTGACATTGCGACAAAATGCTGTTGAAAATTAAAGAAATTACGTACAATTTATGTATGTACATATGTATGTATGTATATCTATTAAAAATAAAAATAATAAAAATAACAAAAATAAAAAAACAAGAAAAAACATCTAACAAATAAACAACTGACATATGGACGGACGTACGAATGAGCAGACAGACAGAAAAACAAATAAACATTTTTTTAACGTTTGGCAAAATGGCTACATAAAAAACGGTATCAAACAGTTGTGCACAGTGGGTTTAAAAGACAAAAGAAGAAACAAACGGACTGAAAAGAATAGCAATTTGATAAGGAAGCTTAGAAAGTGTTTTGTTTTTGGACTTATCATCTTTGATTTGATTACAACTTTCAAGGTTTGAAACGGTTAAAAGGTATATAATATCGTTCCAATAAGAAACTGTTTTATAGAAAACAATTCTATATAGAAAGTTGTTCTTTAAAAAACTTTTCTATAAAAAAACCATAAACTCTTCTATAGAAAACCTTTCTATAGAAAACTGCTCTATAGAAAACAAAACAGTTTTATAGAAATCTGTTCCATGGGAAATTGTTGTATAGGAAATTGTTTATAGAAAACTGCTGTAAACAAAACTTTTCTATAGGGAACTGTGTATAGATAATATTTTACGTATAACATTTTTTCTATGCAACTCATTGTATTATTTTCTATCCCACTGTACATTTAGAAAAGTATGTTTGTGTTTTCTTTTGTGTATATTCTGTTCATTCTAAAGTTTTCTTTTGAAAACGAAGTTTATTGTTGTTTTTTTATTTTTTGTTGATTTTTATCATTTACTAGGAGGATACACAAAGTTTTTGTATGCATTTCTTTATTATGTACCTACTACATACAACCAAAAGGAGACAATAACTACATCGTTGTGCGACACATCTTCCATCGAGTAATATAAACAAAATGTACAAATACACTGTTGACAACAATGTATAACTTATATTCCTCTGGAGTTAGAGTTACTGTTAGTGTATTAAATGGTCTAAATTGACTGAATGAATGAGTGACTAAGTCACTAACTGACTAGCATTAGTTACAGGCCTTAACACAAACATATAACTTCAGCACATAACTTCACTGCTCTTACTACTAACCTGACTTAAGATATCCGGCTTCAGTGACCATTGAAAATTCAAACAGAAAATCAAAAAATTTTAAACGAAAAAAGAAGAGAAAATGTTTCCTAATGTACTTAACTGCTGTCCAATGTGGCATGCTACATCAACTATCTAACCGAGTGCTGCAAAAATATATTAACAAAACTTAAGTGTGGTACGGTATGTCACCATAACTTTTTCCTTAATTTTTTTCTGCAACAATTTTTTCCTAGAAATTTTGTTACCAGTCATGCTTCTTAATCGAAATTGAAAAACTACAAAAAAAAAAAAAAAAAATACAAACAGGCAGACAGACTGAGAATCAGTTAGAAAACGCCACCTTTTGCAAAAGGCGGATATCTAAAGTTAGTTTTTCATGCCACTTTCAGTACTTTCAGCATTCATAGTTACTGCTTCGTGCATGGCGTCATTGGCGTTTGCGAACAAAATATAATAACAGACCATAATTGTTGTAAAATGAATTTATAGTTTTTATTCCATTTACTCACAATTCCTTGTGTCAACAAATTGCAAACAAAAAACAAAAACAAAAAACTCTAAACTGAGTGAACATGTTTTTTGTCGCCAATTTCAAAATCTAATTTTTTATTTGGTTGCACAAAATTTCTTCAATATGTTGTTTTTTTTTTCTTTCTGCATGGAAATTGTTGCATTTAATATTAGAAGTTTATAATAAAATTTCTTTTTTTCTTTATTTTGAATATTTATTTGGCATATGTGTTTCTTGTCACATTTGCCAAATTTTCTGACAATCCTCTCTTTTTATAACTCAATTCTGTTTTTGCTGTATTTTTTTTTCGCTTGTCAATTTTATCTTTTTGGCGTCTCTGGATTTTAAGCTTTTTTTATAAATGTTTTTAAGCTCATTTAATCTTGAAAATATTTGAAGTGCATAAACGTACGTGAAAAAACATGTTTGTTTTGCATAAAACTGTTTGCATTAAGCAGGGGGGTTACTCTCTATTGCGATGCGAAAGCAAATTCGATGTGTAAGAGTATTAATTTCTACGCTTATCGCATCGAATTTGCTTTCGCATCGCAATAAAGAGTAACCCCCCAGGGATTAATATGTATGTATTTATATCAAAAAATAAAAAAAATCATGTATCATATATATGATAGAGTTTTTTCCCTTTTCGCATTTTTCCTATTCAAATTCAATGTTAAAAAAATAAAAAGGGAAAAAACTCCCGTGGATTTTTTATTCATGATTGGTCTGATAATTTCTACATCTACATCTTGGCAATGTTGTTTGGAAGACATGTAATTTTAAACCACTGTTTTCCAAGAACAGTAATAATAGGCAAACTAGATCATTATTTAAACTAGATCACTTTAAATGCTTAATTTGGCAAGCTTCAGTGATTTTACATACATATGTATTTACGGATATTAAAATTCAGGAAATTAAAAAAATGTAGAACTTCAAAATTTTTATCATTTAACGGTAAATAAACTGTGTGACCTATTAAGGTCGAGTTTAAGATTTAATTTTAAAGAAATATATCGTTATTCTTTACAATCAACACATCAAAGATGATTTTCAAAATATATTTCAAAACATTTACATAAGTGTTAAGAGAACATATCACATTTAGTTTGCTTTTAAATATTTATTAATTTTCAAAAGTAAAAGCGCTTATATAGATAGACACTAATATTTACAACAGCTTTTCAAAGGCAACCAATAGTTGTGTGTACTTGAAAACGAAATAAATCTAAAATATGAAATGAAATTGCAATAAAAACGACCAATTGTATCTTAAGTGTTTTTGGCTTTTGTAAGCAATTTTGAGATGCTTGATAGATTAAGCTCTTAAAAAGGAAATCTAAGTACATATGTATATACAAACATAAAGCAATAACAATTGAAATCTACACAAAGAATGAAAAAAAAAACAATATAAAGTAGGGACAACAATAACAAAAGTTCATTGGGGTTAAAGCAAAATCAAATCAAACAAAATAAAAAGGGCAGCAAATTGGAAAAAACATAAAAAAGACTTTAAATAACAAACTTGAAAAATGAAACAGAAATAGAGACTGACTGTAACACAAACAAAATTCATAAAATCATAAAGATACAAAAACATCTACATATGTATTTAACTAATTCCTACACTGTTTATTTATACATAGTTGAAGTCCAATACAATAAAATACAATACAAACATATACAATTTAAACAACAAGGGGGAGTTTGTTCGAAAACATAAAAAAAAGCAAAGCAAATTGAAAAAAGACAAACGTTTTTCAATTTCATGAAAACTTTTGGCGCCAGTACTTGAAAATCCATAAAATATTTGCAATCAAGCTAAAGTTGTAAATGCTGATAGAAAGAAACACCATCCTCAACTCGAACATCTGCAGCTGCAACAGCATCATCATCAACAGTTGCACATGGACAGACAGATGATGAATGAATAATTTTTTTAAGCTTTTTTGGTTTCTCTCTGTTATAGAAAATGAAAGAAAAATTTAAGCGTTAAGTGTATCTATCTGTGGTGAGAGTATCTCTGTGTATCCATATCATACTCGTATCTTTACTTTTTTTAAACTTTAAAGAACTTTAAAATATAGATGCATTACTAATTTCTTCCAGCTAAAAGCTACATTAAATGCTGCAGGCCAATTGAAAATATTTATAAAATGAAACGAATGCATTTTTAAGACAGAAAACAAAAAAAAATAAGAGATTGCATTTATAAATAGAAATCAACCGTAAAGCAACAGTAAAGGATATTTAAAAGAAGTAATTGTTAGATGGTAGAAAAATAAAATGAACATGTAATTAATTTATTTAATTAAAAAATAATACAAGGGAGAGTGACGAATTGTGTACAGTAGCCCCCAAGCAAAACTCATACAGCAAGATTTTGTCTATACATATTTCTTTTATTTGTTGGATAATTTCAATAAATACATCCAAAGTTTATTCGTGCGATTAATACCGAAACAAATACTTAATTTGTATCAAATAGCAAATTAACTTAAAACCATTGCAATAACATGTAATTAACGGAAATTAAATTATATGTTACAAATATGGGTCAAAGCTAAACTCGTACACTTTTAATAATATAATAAAAAATGATCAGTAGTATTTCATAAGAAGACCTTTGTTTGTAAAAATTCCAAAGTAAATAATAGTTATTGAGTGAAAAGTACAAATTTTGATTTCAATGGGTTCTAAAGTAAAGTAGTAGTGGAAATCGGTCCATTATTTCACTTGGCCCCCATACAAATGTCCTCCCGAAATAGGAGTTTAACGATCATAAATGTTTGAATTATGAAAGTATGCAAACAAATTTCACCACAAATGAGTAATAAATGAAGCTAAATCATATCTACAAATTTTGTCAAGATCGGTTCATAATTAGTCGTAGCCTCCATATAAGGCCCATTTTCCTAAAATCACTTTAAAAAGCATAAATCTTTTAAAACTGTTGGTATCGAAATGATATTGAACATAAATATATTCCGTATACATACATATAATATGGTAGAATTTTATGATGATCGGTGCATAACGAGTCACAGCTCTCATATAAGCCCCATTTTCGAAAATCACTTTACAGATCATAGCTCTCTCAAAAATGTTGGTATCCAAATAATATTGAACACAAAGATATTTCAATAATAATACAATACGGTACAATTTTATTATGATCGCTCCATAATTAGTCGTAGTTCCCTTATAAGGCCTACTTGCGAAAATCACTTTAATGACCATAAATTTCTTAAAAATGTTGTTATCCAAATAAAATTCAACACATATAAGTTTCATATATACAGAAATGATGACACCTAATTTTATAATGGTCGGTCCATAATTAGTCGAAACTCCCATATAAGACCCTCTACATAATTCACTTTAACCTCCATAAATCTTTTAAAAGTATTTATATCGAGATAAAGTTTAACATATTATTGTTAAAGATATTGCTATATAATTACAAGTTCACAAGGAACGTTATGATCAAAAATTTGTCGCACCACCAACTTTTATGATTAACACCACTGTGCAGCATTTTAACATTACAACACATTTAACATAAATTCAAATATATATAAACATATAAACTATTATTATTATTATATTTAATACATTTATCTTAACCTTTTATTTGCAAGTCGTTAGTAAATAATAGAAATTGCGTTATAGAATTTCCCTTTCGTACACACATGTGAGAGTTGCAAAAAGAAAATATCTCTTCCGGTTAAGAATAAAAAAAAATCCAAATTCTGTTGCCCATTAAAGCGTTAACTGTTTGTTAGAACATTATTTGTATGGCTTCAATTGTATAGATTTGTTAAATATATTTATATTCTTTCTACTCTCTATTATATTTCATATATTCTATTCTTAACAATTCCATTCGATATGAACTAAGTATGTACACGGAACTCTGTGACATTCACAATGTAAATGACAATAATAAATGTTTGGAAAATACAATATAATAAGTGTAGAGTTAAAAATGGCATATATATATATTTACATACCTACACATATTGTCTATATGTAACAATTAACAAATATTAACCCATTGTTGGGGGGATATTGATTTTTTTAAAAATTAAAAGGAATTTTAAATATAACAACTTTAAAATAATCAGATAACTTTAATAATTCCGAATTTGTATTTATAATTCCAATAATTCTTTAAGACTTTACATGTAAAATAAAATAAACTTATAAAAATAGTACTTTTTTAAATTGAAAAGTAATGATTGTATGACAAAACAATACAAAGAAACGTTGCTTCGAAATTTATGTCGAAACACAGTAGCGCAATTCACAATCTTGTGCAAAAGGTATTGCATCGTTGCATTTGCAAAAAGGTTTAGCATATTTTTGCTCTTGCTGTGTATTTTGTTAGTGTAGAGCAAAAATATGTTAAACCTTTTTTTAAATGCAGTGAAGCAATACCATTTACACATATTTGTGAATTGCGTTAGTATAAAGGTCAAGTATAACATAATCATAAGAGTATAATAGTACTGAAATTTTCTTTTGTTTTAGCAATTTTGTAATTGTCATTTGCCAGTCAAGTATTTGTGTTATTTTGACGTAAAAATGGGTTAAATGTACTAATGAAATGAAAACTAAAAACCTGAAATGTTTATAAAACCGCAAAAATGTTTAAAAATAATCATATATGAAAATATGTAATAAGAGTAAATAGAAGATATATTTACTTAATTACTTGTATACAAAGCCAAGTCAGGCCAAACCAGACCACATATTGATTTGAAACAACTCTACATGACTCTATGCTCTAATATAATTTGTATGGTAAAACATGATGAATATTCCATTTACTAATGTAAACTAATAAAGTTTTATTCTTTGGGTCAGTGTCTGCAAAGAATCAATTCTTTCATTGCTAGTTACAAGTATTACAGTATTACTAAATATACAGCAAACATTGGAGCTTACCTGCCAGCATGTTTATAAAAGAAACTAATCCTATCGGGATAATATAGAGAGAAATATCTTGTCATATTAGTCATATTAGCCCCAAGACCACCAGGTTCTTTTCAAAGGTCAATATGTAATTCACTTCCTTATTGATATATTCAAATTATCTTCTATTCAAATCTATTTTAATTTTGTCTAAGAAAATATACTGAATCATTATTTCATTTAATTTAATCGATTACAACAAAGTAGCTTTCGCAAATATTTTACAATACATTTTGCAAATGATTAAAATCAAGGGCAAACTGAATAAAAAATATTTTAATTCAATTTCGATTAGATTTTAATTTACAAACTACCTAGGTACATTTTCATAACTAGTTTTAGAATAACTATTTCTAGAACGAGTTTAATTATAAACACTTCGGATTATTTAATGATGAAGCACTATAAAACAGAACTGGGAATATTGGAAAGAATAAACAATATTGGAAAAGCAATTCTATAAATTAACAATAACAATTTTTAATCGGCTTATAAAAACTAGTTCTTAATGTGACAATTTCAAACAAAAATCACAAACGGAAGAACTAGTTCTAAAACTGTTATTAAGAATGTGTGTTTGATTCGTAAAACTTTATTATGAATTAATTTAGCAAAAAAAAAAAAATTGCATAGAATAAAGATATACACGCAGAGAAAAAAAATATAGTTGTGCATGGTTACCACAACTATTTTCAAAAACTTTTTTTTTTAATATTATGGTCACTGTAATTATTTATATGATTTCTGCAACCATAATATGATTAAGTTACCAATCACATGATTACAGCAATCATATATATGATTATAGCAATTATGTAATGTTTATGGTAATCAGTTTTATGATGAAAAATTATACCATATTATGTTGTTCTCTATCATAATCAAAGAGCAACAAATTATAATCAATGCATTCACACATAACAATTCGGTTTTCTAAGAAAGAAAACAAATAGAATATACGATAAGTGTGTGATTACATGTTAAAAGTACATTTCAAAAAGTACCTTGGCCCATTTTGAAGTATATTTTATTTTCTTAAACATTGAGTTTCAAAATAAAGTTCCATTCAACTAATTTTGTTCATACTATGTTTTACTAATTAGGCTTCTTTGCATGCAATTTTCATTTACTTAAATCTAATATATCAAAAGTTGTAGACATTTTAGATAGAAATGACAATTAAGAACTCTAAAATCACTGCAAATCCCTAGATCTTTGTTCAAAATAGGTTTTATTTCTAAAAGTTTTTGTTCTTCCCCACAATTGAATATTATCTACACAAATTGTTAGTGATCTAGTGCAAGTTGGGCTTAACCGTTTTCATAATACATTATAGAAACCAGTCTTGCAACACTGATATTCTACAAGTTTGTTTATAAAATATGAAACCTTTATTTTACAATATCAATAAAAACAAAAATTGTTTATTTTTAAAATGTGCTCAATTGCAAAAACAGCTATTTACTTCTTTCGGTATATAAAATAAAATTGTAAAAAATAAACAAAACTAAAATTGAAATGAATGAAATTTTGTAAATACATAACATTGTATAAAACTCATGTAGTAATAATGCCATGTGTGGTAAAAATAATATTTTCAAACTGTCAAGTTAATGTACGGTTTGACTATCTGTCCAACTATCGCCAAATACATTTAAAGTCTAATTCGTTGCTGAAAAAAACTATTTGTTTATAAAAGATAATTTGTAAAAATAAATTAAACAAAATTTAAACAATTTTAATAAAATTCCTAAAAACAGAGAAAAAATTAAGAAAAAAAAAACAAATAATATTAAACTAAAAATAAAGTAGACAACAAAAGATATACAAATATATATTAAATTTTATATTATTAAAAGTTAATTTGTTTTATTAATTATTAACAAAACTTATTTTTATTAGAGGAAATGAAAAGAAATTATTTCAAATTCTTTTATGCTAACATGTGCTGGTGAATTTGAAATGATTTTTTGAAATTGTGCCAAGCGTAGCATAATTTAAAAGAATTTATTTCAATTTAAAAATAAAATATTTGTTTAATTTGCAAATAAAAGTTATAAATAAAGCAAAAATTATGACATTTATGTGTAGGATTTATTTGTTTAATTTTTAGTTTTGTTTTTGCTTGTTTTGTTTCTTGACTCTGGCATTAGTTTTTTAATGTTTAAAAGAAAAGCAACAAACAAATTATAAACTAAATAAATTATAAAAAATTTTGTTTTAAAAACATGCTGCGAAAAAGATTTTTAAACAATTTCTGTAACTAAAAATACAAATTGGATTTGTATTTTTGTTTTACTATTTTATTTTTGAATCAATACTGAGACCTGTCCAACTAGTGAACGAATGAAACCTTCCCCATTAAAAAGTGGTCTGTCGTATACAAAAAGCTATTTTAAACTTTAATAATGCCTTATGCACTAACATTTGCCTTTGTTTCTCTAAAGCTGTTTGATTAATTCTGTTTCATATTTTTAGTTGCTTTAATCTTAAACCCTACAAAATTCTAGACACATTAACCATCATTAAAGTTGTTGTTAGTTTTGTAACCGTACTCAAAATCCAATATCATGTATAGTAAATTTAGTTTAGTACAAGTATCTAAGAATTGAGAGAACAACGAGCTTGTATAAAGTTGCTTTTAGTTTTGCCTCGACAAAAATGAAATATAAAAAATCAACTTAAATTATTTGTCTATTATAGTTTCGTGTTTTTGTTGCTGTGGTGCGGATTGACTAGCTAAATAAAAATGAACTTAAAACCCATAAATGTTGAAAGAAGGAAGGAGTGTGTGTCTACAATAAATATTATACACATATGGATACAACAATGTTTGCAGAGTATAAACCTCTGTTTTATACATATTTGTGCAAATAAGAAAGAAAAAACGACAATAAAACATGATTCTTGGTTAGTTTTAGAAAATACTAGTAGTTGTAAAGCTTAAAGGGCAGCGATTCTAAAACTTTTCCCAAACAGAAGGGACAACTACAGGACCCAACCAACCAACCAGCGCTACAAATAGAGAGTCTAATACTATGTTTCCACGGTACATGCTTCGCTCTCTATTCATGCTTCACACCCCAATCATGAGCGAAGCAACTTGCTTCACCATACAAAATTTTAAGAGCGAATCAAGTAGATTCATAAACATGATTCAGAAGGTGAAGCAGGTGATTCAAGTCGTCGTGGAAACATAGTCTAATAGTCTGTTCTTAGGAGCCGACTCATTCTGCGGGAACTCTTGTAGTATTAGCTACATAGAGAAAATCCAATGCTTTGATTATAGAGGTTTTAAATAGAAATATTGTAAAACTTTCGAAATTAATACAGCTTGATCCATCGAGAAACAGTAAAATGATAATGTACCCAGTATTTTTAAATAATAAAAGCAACAGCAGTAAACAGTTAACTTCCCAAGCACTGGTGGTACGCATCGGAATTGTTCCTGCAATATATAGTGAAACGTAGTCTATCTCACAATACTTCAAAAAGAGAATGTAGAAGTTATAGAAATATATTTACCAATATATGTAAAGCTATGTGTCCACGATGGTCAGATATTACAACGTTGTCCGGAAAATGTGCAGAAAATGTCTAACAACCGTGTAAACTTAAAATTTTTGTCTTCCAACGTTGTAAGAAAAAGCATTTTCAGTATATTGGAAGACAAAAATATTTTCAGACATCTAACAATCGTGTAAACACACAATTTTGTCATTGTCATTGTTTTAAGACAATTGACAAACACTTTTCATTGTCATATGTGCAAAGTTTATGCATCTGCCAATGGCAGCATTGTCATAGAAATTATTTCTAAATGCAACTCTGTATATACATAAATAATAAACAAACAAGTGTGCATTGTTAAAATTTTTGACAAAAGTGGAAGAAAATTATAGAATTAAATTAAAGTGTGCATTAATAAAATTTTTAAACACACACAGAGCTGCAAAACGAATTTGACAATGCCACACAACAATCTGACAACCGTGTAAACTGACAATTTGGGTTGACAGATAAATTCATTGTGTGACAATTGTGTGCAAATGAAATTGTTAGTTTTCTTACCTTTTGCTAAAAATGTTTCAATGTCAGTACATTGATAGCACATTGGTAGATATGACAACTTTGTAATATCTGACCATCGTGGACACATAGCTTAAGTAATTGCTCAAATTATTAAACTTGATTTGGCTGCAAATGTGGTTTATAATTTATTTATTTTATATTAATTTTTAAAACTACTCTCTCTATTTGCAGAACAAACGCAGTTATCATAAAATCAAGAAGAAACGTATGTATATGTGTCTACACGCAATCTAATTTGGCATTATTTTGCAGTTTGATTCTTCTGGACACCGGGACATCAAAATATCTCAGGAGACTGCATTCCAGATTCATTGGCCAGACAGAGCCCTCACTCTCAGAAAAGGAGATTGATCAACTGGTTGGGTTTCCGCTTTGATCGTGCAAATGTTGGATCAATAATGAACTCTACAATTGCGATCAAACAGGATGGTCACTTAAAACCACTTGTGTGACGACAACTGCAATAATGACCAACTGCAAATGTAGTAGCAGTGATCACAGATCATATTCTGGTGTGCAGGATACTAAATCTCCCTTATAATGACTTCTTTATAGTACGATACAGCGGAATCCTAACTTAGCCCTTTTTTAGCCCGATTTTAGTCACTCAAAACGCGAAAAAAGAAAATTGGATTAGGCTTTACACGGATTTTTTTCAATTTAGCTCTTTTTTCAAAAATGTTTACGCGTTTTGAGTCTCAAAAGTTGGCATCACTGCCCGACCTTGACACACCAGAGAATGGAAAATCTGTTCGAATTTTTCCTGCACGATTTGGCGGTTCTGTCATCACGTCAGAACAATTAACACGAAACTGTCAGCTATGGATAATTATCTTTCTCTTTAATCTTTACTTTTCAGCTATCACATTTCAATTCCAAATTGATTCCTGATTCCTTATCTAGAATAAAACCTTGGACGTGTTTAGAAAGCAGACTTAAGGAATCATTACCGATCAAAATGAACTATTATCTATTGGATATTAATGTCGATAACAACCTTACGATTACATAAATATCCGACTATTTGCTATAGCACGAATTTAGCGAATGAGATTAAACATTTAACATTTAATCATGATGATGCCGTTAGTGCACAAATGTTGAATTATCGTCCTGAAAGTATCGCCATATGACATTTGTTCCACTCGTATACATTTTCTTAATTTTAAAATAAAGGCTCTTTTTACCACTTTGGGAACCCCTGTCATGACACAGTGTACCAATAGCGTTGTTTATAGAAGCATTGACCATGAAATATTAAAACCAAGAAACAAGTTTGTTCATGTTCATGTTTCTTAACTGCATTAAAGTTTAGTTTCTTATAAATAGACAATGCAATTTTATGATTTATTAAATTCCTGCAAGAACTAAAATTTATTTAACAAAAACCAACAATTTTCACTTTAAAAACTAACATATTTTTCTACAAACAAACTTTATGCAGAAAATACATAGTTTTTTTCAAGATTTACTGACAGTTTTATAAAACTTTTATAACCGGAAAAATTTTTTGTTTTTTCCTTCTTTTTTTAAAAGAAACATATGCTGAATATAAATAAATGTGATTCAGCTGATTTTTGTTAATAACTTAAATGCAAACAGACACAATATATCTTATACTAACATTAATATTTTAGTTGCAATAAAAATAAATTTGGGTGGAGTTGTCTGAATGTATCGTGTTAGGGGGAAAACAAAAACGTCATGTATTAATGACGAAAAGCGTGAAAAGTTTTTAACAGCCGAAAAATATTAACGAAAAAACACATGTTCATGCAATTTTGTGTATTTATGCCACCGTCTGTCCGCCTGTCTGTCTCTCTGTCTCATTGTTATAAATTGCAAACGATTAATTGCTTAAGATTGTTTGTTGCAAAAGGGGGAGGGTTGTTTATTGAGTAGTTTTAGCTCAAATAACAATTTAGCAGGTCATTGTTAAAAACCCAAAAAGAAACCTATAAAATTCAAACGGAAAAAAAGAAATACTTACGAGTATATACATACAAAACTTATAATTAAGGCAACTACCAAATAAATACAAGCAAAGTGTTTGCATTTAATGGGCCATGCACGAGTATGTATGTATGAATGTTGTTTACACTCGAATATATTCAGTCTTCTTAAGTGTTGCCCGACCACACTGAGGGGTGAGAGTTTGTAAATACTGTTGCAATGGATTTCATTTTAATTCAAAACATATGGACTGGCTAATGGATTTATGCTCTTGCTAAAATATATCTTGTTTAATGAATGTTTAACGTTTACTGCAACAATACCATTTTAAATATCAAAAGCGAAAAAAATATAACCGCAAAAACACTTCTTTGTATTTGTTTGCTCGAAATAATATTCAGAACATTGTCTTAATCACACACAGTATGTTTTTATGTAATTTTAATTTATTAAATTTAACCATGATTTAATGATTTATAGAATAAAAAAATTATAATAAAAAGAACTGTTGAAATTATTTTAAAATTAAAAAGTAGAATATTCGAGGATACTTACAATATATGTACATATGTATGTATGTATGTATGTATGTATGTATGTATGTATGTATGTATGTATATTGAAATGTGCCAACATTTATTGAATGTGACATAAATATTGTAAACTTGATAGTTGTAGTCAAAACACGGACCAACGTATTACAATAGTTTTCTAATTTGAATTTTGAGCGAGACACGTTGCTTCAGGAGAAATATAATGAGCATGCTCTTGAAATTAAATGTTTTTCGCAGTCCCAAGGATACAATTTAATAATTGTTTTTCTATTTATATAGAATTCTTGAAATAAACTTGAAATAACACAAAGTACTAAGAAGAAATGAAAAGGCAAAGGCAAAAGAACAAGCGATTTAGAATTAACTATTGAAACAAACTGCAAAATTTTAAACATAGAAATTGATTGGATCGTTTCATCAAAACAAATTAAAACAAAATTCAGAAAGCAATAAGTTTGTTTTTAGGATGATTCACCTTTTACCTTTATACTATTAAAATAATTGATATTATATTAATAATGACTTTGGTTAAATAAAGGGTGGGTTTTAAGCAACTTTCTTTTTGGCAGCTCAGCAGTTTTTGTGTAACATGTTGCTGTTAAACATGTTTAGCTTGGTTTATAATTTAACCATGAATCGACTTACAAACGAACAACGCTTTCATATTATTGAATTTTATTATCAAATTTCATGCTCGGTTAAGAAAGTGCATCGTGCACTTTTTTTTTTATCAGAAAAGTGTGTTCAGCGAAAATGCATCGCCAAAAATGCACTATTTGATGTGGATTATGGGCCGGTGGCATCATTGGACCGTATTTTTTATAAGACGACGAAGGCAGGAACGTTACTATGAATGGAGGGCGCAACGTGCGAAAATAACAACTTTTTTTATCTAAAATGGAAGAGCTGAATTTGGCTTGAAGATTTCATACATTTCTCTAAATTTTATGTGTTTTTTTTAATTGAACCCAAAACAAATTTAAATCAAAAAATCACTCTTTATAACACTAAGGGCCATTATTACAACTTGCCTTTAATGTTCTTAATAATAAAAGGTAACTTTAATTAAAGTGAGGAATAAAGTGACCTTTAAAATTTTTCGTTATTACAACTTCCTTGTAAAATAAAATAATTTTTTTCTAAAATATGGCAATACCAGTTAAAAACCGATTACTTTTGACAAATTACTGACAAGAAACAGTAAATTTTTTGTGTTTGTGAAAATATTTGTTTGTGAAAAAAATATAAATCAAAGGTCTGCTTTCCATTTTTAAATGTTGAAAGAAGGAAGGAGTGTGTGTCTACAATAAATATTATACACATATGGATACAACAATGTTTGCAGAGTATAAACCTCTGTTTTATACATATTTGTGCAAATAAGAAAGAAAAAACGACAATAAAACATGATTCTTGGTTAGTTTTAGAAAATACTAGTAGTTGTAAAGCTTAAAGGGCAGCGATTCTAAAACTTTTCCCAAACAGAAGGGACAACTACAGGACCCAACCAACCAACCAGCGCTACAAATAGAGAGTCTAATAGTCTGTTCTTAGGAGCCGACTCATTCTGCGGGAACTCTTGTAGTATTAGCTACATAGAGAAAATCCAATGCTTTGATTATAGAGGTTTTAAATAGAAATATTGTAAAACTTTCGAAATTAATACAGCTTGATCCATCGGGAAACAGTAAAATGATAATGTACCCAGTATTTTTAAATAATGAAAGCAACAGCAAATTATTTATTGGCAAAACAAAATTAAAATTAATTTATTTTTCATGAAGTTGTCAATTTTTCAGAACATATGGCAACTTCAAATACATAAACCTCACTATAAAATTAAAGGCAAGATGATCTTCCCTTTAGCTTATCGGTCGGTTTTAGATTAAAGTAGACTTATAATAACCAAATACTTCTTATCTGTCCGATAACATCATACCTTTAACTATTACCAAGTTGTAATAATGGGCCTAAATAGTGTTAGGATATATTCATTAAATTTTTAACCACAAACTATTATTATCGGCTTGTAATTGAGGCAATAAGATTTTAAAATGGAGACAGATACATTAAAATCAAGGTTTACATTGGACCATAGATCTCTCTTTGGAAAAATAGATTGAAAATTATTTGGTTTGTTCGATATAAACAAATCATAATTTTGATTTGGATTATAACATTTTGACGTACATAGTTTTAAGTGTCGAAATTATTTCCACATATTGTGATTTCTGGAAATACGAAGCATCTGTATATAATGTATAGAACTTAAAGTTGGCAACACTTTTTTAATTGGCGGCCATTTGGCAAACCCAATTAAACATAAATTACTTGACAGCTGACAAAATGGCCGCCAGTTAAAAAGTGTTGCCAACTTAAAGTTATATACATCTAAAAAAAACACCCTATATTTGATAGGATGAAGGCTTAAAAAATATTACGTATAATTCATGTGTTATCCATGCGGATATGTA
This sequence comes from Bellardia pandia, assembly GCA_916048285.2. Taxonomy (NCBI): domain Eukaryota; kingdom Metazoa; phylum Arthropoda; class Insecta; order Diptera; family Calliphoridae; genus Bellardia; species Bellardia pandia. Next base: position 32,238,861 of record OU696529.1, read on the forward strand.
AATTTGTTAGAATAAAAAATTTTACTAGATTCATCCAGATCACGAAATAGGTCTGTACCAAAATATTTGAGTCTGTGCTGCTATAGAGGGATGCAGTCCTGAATCCCATAGATATACGGGCTAGGAAATAAATACAATTGGGAAGACATTTTGCGTTAAGAGCCTTGATTCGTGCAAGGCTGTCCACGTAGATACCACTCGAGATTTAATTAAATCTTAGAGAAACCAGGAATTTATATTCATAATAGAAAATTTTAAACCAATAGATACCCGTTTAATAATGAAATAGGATTGTCCCAGAGAACAGATTCTGTGGCCCATATTAAAATTTGGTGCTTCAGTCAAACTCAGACTGGACTGAGGATTGGAAAGCATAGGGGTAGTAATAGCAAGACCACATAATTATGTCTGTTTATAAATATATTTAATTAAATTATATTAATATTTAGCATTTCAAAGTAAACGTTTTTCCAAACTTTAAGCCTGTGGAACTTATTTTTTTCCTTATTATTTTATAGCAGCCTAATAGCCAGTAAGGTATCTGTCAAAACAATTTTGTTTCATGACACGCCTCTTTGTACGTTTTCACTAAAATTACATTGCAATTTACTATAGAGTAACAAGAATTCCAAAGATTTTGTATAATTATAAAACAAAAACAAAATACAAAAATTACAATGTTTTTGTTTATTCAGCTTAAACAAAACAAGTGTCGTATTGCCATAAATAACTTCAATAGGGGTAAATGCCACAGCAGCAAAAGCATTTTGTACGAGTTTGTTTTTTTAAATAATTGTAATGTAAAATTAAACAAAAAATCTTAGAGAATGCAACAACGGTTCTTAATTTTAACAAAATCCGAACAAAAGAGAAACAATAATAGAGTCAACTGTTTAATGCAATAATAATAATAAAACAGCAACAACACAACAACAGCTATGTATGGCAACAATAATAATAATAATAATGATACCGTATGAATAAAATGTTTGTAGATTCTACTGATTGTGGCAGCAACCAGGCCAGGCCACGTACTAAAGTCATAATTTAGATATTGTTGCTTGCTGCTGCTGCTGATTTTATTTGTTTGTTGTTATTTTCTTTAGTAAAAGAATGCACTTGATGAATACGAAATTATTTTGGAAAATTATTTTTGGTGGCGAATGTACTTGGAGTTAGCAGTGAATCGATGGACCTTTTGTTTGTTAGATAATAAAGTGTTGTTGTAGTGTTGCTGAACTAAATTGGGTTATCTTTGTTTTATACATTGTAAAAAATTAAGAGAAATCATGATGCTCATCTGAATAATGCACTCATGCTTATGAAATGCAATAGTGTTCAGTTTATATGGAAATAATTTTTGTTTTGCGGATATTGAGTTGTATTACAAAAGATATTCTGGAAAATAAAGCATAATATAATGAGAAAAAGATAATTACGATCCGTTTAAAGCTATAGGCAAAATTGTATACGTTTGTTAAATCTAATTTCTTTAACTTTCTAGCAAGCAAGACGACAACATATATGTACATTATTGTAAATATTAACACTGATTTCTACTGAATTCAGTTTGATATATTCAAGATATTAATGACCGCAAAAAGATTATTAAATTCTAAACATAGAAGGATTCTAACCAATTCGATTTGCATTGCATTTAAAACAAGGTTTACATTACAACATAAATGGACGATAGGCCATTGCTGATGCGTCTCAGAAAGTAATTTACATTCGAAAGAATGTGTGGACAATTATTTGGTTTGTTCTTTTTACACATCAGCACAAAAGTAGAATTTTGGATGGAGACAAGGCCGGGTTCGGAAACAACACACCAGACTATTGACCCCGAGGCTTTATGTATGCTAAAAAAATGGTAGTAATTTCGATACCCAATCGCATGAAAGTCGTCAGGGACTATGGGCCGTTCTCATAGACCTATTCAGACCTATCGACTAATGAGGATCTTTTTCAATCCTAGCTGACCAGTCACTTAACAAAATATCGATAATTAAATGGATTCTGTAAAAAGCACAGCACCATTGCACTATTCACCATTGTAATTCATATCTCAAAGAGCTTAAACCAGTTGAAGTCGTATGTAAGGTCTATCCAAGATATCCTGCAGACCACAATACTTAAGGTGGATTCACCCATTCGTTCTTAACAAAAATTTTGTTCGAACAATTTTTTTATATGAAGTTTGACGTCTCTCTTTTTGAGAGGGAGAGAAAATATTTTTTCCGAACTTGAATTGGTTTAATTTTATATTTTTTCTGGACAAAAATGAATCGAGTTGCCAATAGGTTACATTTTTTTTTCATACAAATAACAATGCCTTATGACTTTCCATGGCCATCAGCAAAAGCAACTTTCTTTTTCCATTCATTTTGAATTTATATCTCCGGAAAAATCTTTTGTAATCCACCTTTAATAAAATGAAAGAAATGGATCGTTAATTATCTGTGTGGCCACCTGTCGTTTGTGGAGTTTAGAAACAAATACTCAAACCCTTTGTAGATTTAAGCAGTGGGTTCTTTAGAGTACGCTTCTCTCGCCTACTACTCTTTAACTAATATTTCTAAAAATGATCTCACAACGAATATGTTCTCTCAGCAAACACAACTTATTCACTGCAACTATCACCAACGAAGTCTTTTCGTTGACTCTTCAGGAAAGGCTTAATGTTGGGAGAAAACCTCAGCTAATTCCACAGAAAATCAGAAATTTGGAATTAAAAATAAGTTTTTCAAAGCTCAAGAGATATGGAAAAAATGTGTCGGCAATTGGCCTATCAGTGGTCAATTACAATGCTTGTAAATTAAATGTAAAACATATGTCATCACCAACAATTATGCAGTCGAAGTATAGCACCTGCTAAAAAGTTCCCCATGGATGGGACAATGCACTCGTTAAGAGGTATTTATTTTAACAAGTGGCACACGATCCCTTTCCAACACTTCTTTAAAAACTATGTTTAAAAACTTCAGTATAAACTATTGAGCCCGGTGTTCTCGGTCTTGTACTAAACTTATAGTTTGTATTACCGTTTAAACTGTCTCTTTTGCAAAAACAAATTAACAATGAAATTATATTTATTTTTATATTCATCCTAAAAATATTATAAAAATTATCTTGAAATTCAGCATACTATGTACGTTGTAGCGGTGCCTTGTGCATTTTTGTGGTTTCATAACAAATAGTAAATAAATTTCAATGGATGAAAAATGCTTCAAATTTAAAAGTTGGTTAATAAAAACCAAACACATAATGCAATAACTAAAACAAACAAAAAAAATAAAACATTACAATAAAATAACGACAATACCATCATAATTTTTTAACAATATGGTTTACAAAACATTTGACAATTTGTGGATCAATGACGTACAAAAAGCTGTTAATATTTACCTATTTATTGATTATTTGTTTGTTTTTCTTATTTGTATTCGAACGGACTGAACGCACTGAATGTCTGTCTTTATACATATGTGCATACATATATGTATATTTATTTATTGATTGCTGAACAAATCTTGAGTTGTATTTGTTATTTATGAATGTTTATAAAAATCGCATAAATATTTAAAGACGTAAAACAGGTGCATTCAAGCATTTTATTCTTTGAACAGGCATTTTACATATAAATTATTATATCGAGAGGAAAGTAATTTATCAAGAAATTTAAAAAACAAAGTAAACTTACATGATTTAATCTGGCTGCTATTTTTGAGTGTTCTTCTTGGTATGTTTTTCTGGCCTTGCGCTTATCCTGCGACAAGTGGGCCAGCTTTTCACAAACCACTTCGATTTGTTCGGCATTGGATTTAAACTGTTTAGCTTGTTGATCTAATTCATCCATGTAGGAGCGCCAGGATTTTGTTATAAGACTATCTGTAATAACAAAATAAGAAAAGAAATGTATTGAATTAAAAATTCTATATTTTTTTGTGAAATTAATAACTTTACTATATTTGAGCCCCAATCTAAAAAAGTATGTCTTAATGATGCTTGATATTTTTTTCATTTCCCTCTGTATATTACCAACATAAAGTGTGCGAACAGCATTCGTGTAATAATTGTAACAGTCTATTAAGTTTTGAGTAACACCAGTGGGTTTACATATTAATTAGACTACAAGAAAGAGCTACATACAAATAAACAACATTTGTTACGATTTTAATGACAGTGTTAAGAGCATTTCGTAAAACAGATTATATTTTCTGCGATATGAACATTAAGTAAGCAAAACGAAAGTCGAAAAATATACAATCCACATACATACTCGTACATACAGGTGCGCAAACGTGATGATAATTGCAAGAGACATTAAATGTGTAAAATTATAATCGTGATGTGATAAAACAAATAGGAAAAGAAAGAAAGAAAAAAAAACTGGAGTATTAACACATCACCATTTAAAATCAAATTTCAAATTATATCACTACATGCAATTAATAATAAGGTACGGTATGTACATTTTTACAAATTTGTTTTGTTTTAAGGACTGGGATGAGAAAAACAATTGTTTAATCATGCAAAGTTAAACTTGTAGTTTTTAATAGAGAAAAACGGTTAAAATGTTTGTACTTTTTAGTGCTTATAATTTGTTTTTATTTATTATAAATTTTTATTGTTAATACCCAGCAATTAGTACGACTACCGTTTCCCCTTACAAGACGTTATCGTTATAAATCCAACTATGGTCTAAAATACCGATATTGAATATTTATATACATAAATCTATATGTCTATGTACATATCGAGCCATAACCGCCGAAAAAATGTATCCCACAAACTCAAAATTTTACAGGGGAAGGTTTTTTTTAAATAAAATCAGTTTGAATAAAGCCATTATTTTAAAATTTATGATGTAAATATTGTTTTGTGTAATACATTTAATTTTAATAATTCTAAATGATGTTGAACTATCGATTTCGATAAAAAAACAACAATCGATTATGGTGTGGGATACATTATTTTGGCGGTTATGGCTCGATATATTCAATATGCGATTGTGTTTTTGTCAAATATTTGAAAACATGTTTAAATTTTGTTAATTATTTAAGTCGATCGAAATGATATTATCCGAAATAATCTAAATTAGACCCAATTAACACGAAGCAATTCTTTAAGCTAAGCTGATTACAGACAGACAGACATCGGGGTGAGGGAGAGTACACACTTGATTGTACTTGCAATTCGTTTTACTCTCTCATTCGTATGTGTTCATTCTAAAATAAAAGTACGAGCGATTTAAGCAATAAGAATTGTGCTGTGTGAACACCGACGAAATTTCAAGGAAAAAAATGTTTCAATCTTTTCAATAAGAATTGCTTTGTGTAAATTGGGACTTGGCGTTATGTTATATTTTAACCGTTTCATACCGGTATTCAATCTTGCTTTTCTCTTAGAATTCGTTTTTTTTCTGTTATTTAGTTTAGATTTTCAATCTTGTTTTTACGACTATCCGAATTCAATGTTAAAAGTCTATCGCACTAGTTAGCTCGAATTAAGATCGTTAAAACCGGCTGTTCTGAATAATATATACATACATATGTATATTGGACTATACGTCATCGAAAATGAGGTTTGTAAAAAAGTGACTGTTATTGATGCTGGATTTCGCGACATGTTAACAGAGATCAATCTGTATAAATTTGATAACATTAATGTTGACGACATGTGGTTTCCACAAGAAGCTGTCACATAGTAGACAGCCTGTGTCGTGCACTCTCTCATTTCGATGATCACAATTGATTACCATGATTGTAATGGGATTTAACACCATTAGATTTTTATATATGGTTATTGGAAGTTGAAGTTCACATACATACATATATATGTATGTATGAAAATTTAAAAAAAAAAAAAAAATATTATTACAAATAACCTGTGCTAGGTTCATAGCTGCCAGATTATTAATGTTTTGTCTTTTCTCATTTAATGTCATTAATATATTACAATATACAATATACAATATACAAAACTAAGTGATGTTTTCTTAATGTTGACAATTGTTAAGTTTAAGTATAATAATTCCAAATATTATTGAGTCAGGATAGTAGAAATAACTTATTTATTGGTAAACATTAAAAGCAATTTTAAATGCTGAATTCCATGAACTAAACAATTTCTGAATTTCAACGGGGAATTTTTACAGAAACTTTTGCTATTTTAACAAAACTTCGAAAGAATATTCAGCCAAATAAATTTAAATAAAACAAAAGTAAGGGATTCTTTGAAAATAAGTACCTGTATATGATGGATGAATTGGATTCTATACTCAAAATGTTATTTAAAACTTAATAAACTAAATTGTTTTGACATTGTAATTTAACCTGAAATAATAAAATATGTATTTCTTATTTAAAAAGTTAAAATTTTACTAGGTTTTTCCCTATCTTTTTTCCTAACTATGTATTAATGAAATTAATTAATGAAATTTTTTATACCACAAAATTAGTTTATACTTGTTGCTATATTTTTTAAGTAAGATCTCGAAAAATGTATTTACTGTAAAAATTTTTAAAATACAATTAAAAAGTATGCATGATACATAGTTCAAATAAAAAAAAAAGTTAAAATTTATGTATTTTGATATGCATTGCACAAGAGATTAAATAAACTAGAATTTTTATGTTTTCGTTTAAATAAAAATTTCAAAAAACTATTTTCCGATTTTTTGACGATTTTAAAATTCGAAATGACAACTTGTTTTCTTTTTTATCGGAATTTTGATGATTTTTTCCGAAATTCATCTGGCAGCTTTGGCTAGATCCGCAACACTCCTTTAGTACCGGTTCTGGAGGTAACAATTATGAACAAAAATCATTGCTCGCAACTCAGAACTTCTGACTATATGCAAGCATTCTAGAGCTAGATGCATAACTAATACAGTTTTAGTACAGTTTGAGCATTGATACAACGAATTAAAGAAGAATGAAAAGAAATATTTAATGAAAAATGGGGATGGTCTTGCTCTGATTTATCAACATCATCCTTATAACCTAGTCTAACCGATATTTTATAATAATTAGTTATTTAGAAATTTAGCAGTATTTAATTCTATTTGTTTTTGAGTTTTGTATTCCTAAAGTATTAGTTGTAACCTCGTTATAGAAAATGCAGCCATAAAGAGAGCCAGAAAAATAGGGTTAATGTAATATGAATACTAATAATTTAAACAATAAAATATGAATCAGAACAAACAAAAAACACTTTCGCCGATTTTCTTGCGAACGAGACAAAAAAAAAAAAATTCAACTGCAAACTTTAAATCTTTTATCATCTGAATCCTATATATTAAAGCAAAAGTCGTAGAAATTTATTTGTACACTAGCTGGAATGCTCTTAGTCCTTAATTGTAATGAAAACATTTGTTATAAAGTTGTTATAATTAAAATAATCAATGTAAATTGTAATAAGACATGCAACTGTTTGTATAAAATGTTTGCCAAATATAATACTAAATATACGAGTATATACAAAATATGTACCTACATATGTACATATAAAATAAATATAAATGTTTACATTTAACAATATACAAAATTACCGTTATAAATGCGATAATAATCGGTGGCATTAAAAGGTTAATGTTAAAAATAAATTCGTGATTCGAGTATGAGTTTGTGTTTTGAGTACGAGTACTCAGCATTCGGTATGCAGTATCATCATCACCTGAATTAATAACAGTGCAATTGTATGTTCATTCATGATGATGACGGTGATGTAATATTTAAATTACAGGTTTTACCTATACTCTCCGTGTTAAATGTTGGGCTGCTTGGTTGGTTGGCTGGCTGTCGTCTGCAATGTTAATTGATTTATTTACTCGTATTATTTAAAATTGCTAATGGTTTAAATAAATTGACACTGTCCATTGGCCTGAAATCTGTTTTTTTATGCGAACGAGTATAAACAAAAAAGTGAAAGTGTGAACTTAATGTTTTCGCATGTTTTTATTTTGTTTGCCTGAAACTCTTGTGCAAGCGTGCAATGTCCAGCTTAAAATGTATTTATTTTATATATTTTAACGGACAGTTTATGTTTTATATTTTTTTTCAAGCTGACATTTTTTACTGTTGCATTTTCTACATGATACAAGTGTGAATTCAAGCGGCATTTGCTTTATGCGTATCATAGATACGCGTATTCATTTAATGATGGTGTTAGTAATACTGCATTTCTACTGAAACTGTGGGTATTTTGTTAAAGAAATGACACATGCATAGTGCTTTCAACAAGCTGTTACACTTTCATGTTGCAATATTCATTGCGGATTTCTTTTTCAATACTCACAAATAAATAAAATGAGTAATAAAATAGACATTGTAACATAATTTATATGACAACGTATTAAAATGGCTTACATTTTAAAACATTTACGGAGTTTTTTGTTAAAACGTATTCATTAAATATGAATACTTAATGCCGAGTGGAAATGTTTTTAACAATATGTATATTTAATACCCACAGGAATTTAAATCACTTTTAAATTTATCACTGGACGGAGTAATAAACCGCTTTCATAAAAGAGCCTAATGAAGAACAAAATTCGTTGCAGCCCAAAAATTAATCCGCTGGGGCTATGACGGCCTGTTCCCACCATAGCCCTTTTGGCATCCAGGACCATGTCAACCCACAACAAATTGTCCGATAACCTAATGCAAATATTTTTCACAAAAATTCCGTAATGTGCAGGATAGCTCATAGCTTCTAAGTGGGGCAGAACCACATGGCCCCAGTTGTGTGTCGATTATGGACCTGATATGCACTTCGAGTTTTGAAATTAAACTGCAAAGGCAAGTTCAATAATACAACCCTATTCAAGAATTTTCCCATGTTGTAAAAAAAGATTATCTGCCTTTGGATGCTAGAAATACTGAACGCATGAACTGCAAGTACATATTTTGAATTTGTTCCCCTCTTTATTATACCAAACCTCCGACTACATAACGCCCTTCACGGACTTTAAAGTTTTATACCCCGACATCTGTTTTAGGCTTACAGTGTGAGCAATATCTGTATAGGCTAAAACGTCCAATTGACAACACTCTAGTTTGGGTCCCTGCGCATAGCTACGGCAATGAACAGGCAGACGATCTAGCCGAAAAAAGTCCCCTTTCAAATATCTCAAATGCATTTCGGTCGCAATAGCGCGTGGGAAAATTAAAAACTAAACCTGAGACACTATAGTAAAAAGACTAACAATAGGTGGCACGAATTGTAATAATGCAAGATTGCCATAAAATTGGGACAAAACAGCAAACAACAAGAAACTTCTCTGTGTATATCCGGCTTTTCATCTTTTTAGATCTATCTGAGACATTGAGTACCAGATTGCGCGATCTTATCGGCTACTTACAAGCATTTGGATTTGATTTAGTTTTCACTGATCTCACTAATGGCCGAATTCACAGTCTTTAGTTAGCTAATGACAAAGGCTTAACTAATGATTCTTTATTCGTAATGCTTAGTTTGCCATAAGAATACCAAGTAATAGTTAAACAATAGTTAGTATTTTAGTTTACCAATGGTTAACTAATGACCGAGAATTCGGCCATAAGTGGTGAGGTTCTTTTTCAAAAGGGAATCAAAGATTTGTATGCAGCGAATAACTAATCAAGCAATACAAATTTGTATAATAATTCCTTCCATAAGAACGACAGTATTTCGCTTTTAAGGTTTTCAGCAAATAGTTTTTAAGGTTTAGGTGTAAGATTTAAATAGTTATTGTAAGGTCTATATAGTAAAGGCAGATTCAATAAATAAATAATAAAAATGCTAAAAAAAGGTTTTCAGAAAAATATCAAGTATGTAATAATATTTCAGCCCTTAGGATCTTTTCCCACAATACACGCATACCATATTATGAACTTGTTCAACTAGTCGATTCGATTCTTCTAATATTTTCCAGAATCCAATTTGGTAATTGTAAAAACCTTCTATTCTATTTGCAGTGATAAGATCGTTTAGTTTTCATTGGCATTTCTTGATTACAATTGTGGAGCATATTTTAATGAATAAGAAAACGACATAAAGAGCATTTAAAACTTAGTACACTAAGATAATTGTTTAGAAAAATCACATTTTCGAAAAGATCTCCAAATGTCTTATCAAACTTAGTGATTTATGTTTATGATGTTCCATTTGCTCGGACTTTTAGAGAAAACTTTTTTTATGAGATTGCATACACAATTAATATTTAAATAATTAATCACCGAAGCACTTTCAAAGAACAATTATCATAAATGACTTACAGAAGCCGTCATCAGTACAATCGGAAGGTTTGGCTGATTTTGTTTCTCGACAAATATATACATACATAGTTTACAAGTGTACAAGGTTATGTTATTGGAAAAAGCATGCGGAAAAGACTCGAATCTCATGCCAATGTCTAGCAAATAAATATTATTTATATTATTTATAAATATTATACAAAGTGCCGAGGAGATGTGTATATTTTGTTTCGCTGTTTATTCGCTCTTTCTGTATGGATTTAAAAACCATTGTATTGTTCATATTATAAAATTCATCCGAAATGCATCTTAAAACCTAATTGTCAAATAAATTTTTAACAAATTCGGAAAAAGAAGACAAATTCATTTTTTAACAATTTAAGACAGTTAACGAATTGTTCCAATGATTAAACAATAAAAGAGATTCATTATGAAAAATGTTGTCATATAAACTAACAATTGACCTTGGTTTTAGGAAACTTGTTTTGTTTTATTTTTTTTTTTTCTAAAAATCTTTTCATCCAGCAGATATTGAAAAATGATACTCTATTTATTTATTGTCTGTTTTCAATCAATAGATCAGCACAACATAACAAAGAAAAGAAAAAAATACATTTTAACTTCAGGTCATTATTGTTTAAAAGAAAAACAAAATACAAAAAATTTTGAAGATGATGGGATTATTAAGGTGAAAATAAAAAAAAACAGAATTTTTAAATTGACAAAGGTTATGGTTGAACAAAAGAATATTTTGTTAACAAGTGGTTACTGCAAAACAATTTAAAAAAAATATGTAATCATAAGATAAATCGCTTTAGCGGCGGCTTTAGATATAATTTCAAATTATTGAACTTATGTATGTACTTATATGTAGATCTGTTACGAACTCAGACAGTATTATACAATACATTATACAATACATATAATACAACTTTTGGTTGTCTGTGATAAACTATAAAAAAAAAACACAAGAAATTGTTTGTTTTTATGTATTGAGTACAAAATTTTATTTAAACCAAATTCACACTTCAACATTATAGATAAATATTTGTCGGTGGCAGAAATTTTGTAATTATTTCTTTTGAAATTCAGAAAACAATAAAAGCTCTTGTTTAACATGATAATGATAAGAAAATGTTTAATTGACGTCATTTAAACTTTAAAATTATGAATATTTCTAGGGTATTCCCAACACAAAAATAAAAACAATAACAAGAAACACATGTTGATAATGATAAAAAACAACTGCAAAATTGGTTAAATTTACTTTAAAAATTTGTCATACCGTAATTAGCAAAAATAAGTTAATTTTTTAGTTTAGAAATATTTGTATAAAAAAGTTCTATATTTGTTTCAAAATATAAATTAAACAACAAATACAAGTACATAGTTGGATAAATAAAATAGCTGTAGAATACTATAATATTTAATTAATTTCTCACTTACCTTGCATTTCATCAGCTCGATCGATTTTCAAACCCTGCTGTGCCACCGCGGCCAAACCGATGGCATATTCTTTGTCGTTTTTCGCCTTCAGTTGCATGGTACGTTTCATAATTTCCATTAAACGCAACTCGGCATCTTGTCGCACAATTAACGCCTCGTGGGCAGCACGGCCCTGAAGGGCCGATGAGAAGCCCATTTTGACAAGTGGACTATTTAGATAGAAATTTTGAAATAATTGCACTTTTTTGCCTATTTTCGTAACAAATACTCAACAAGTTTTTAAAGAAAAATTTAAGTTTTTGCTATCAGTTCAGTTTGTTGTTGTTGCTATAAATAATGTATTACATTTTTTTTGTAAAAATATCAAAGCTAATTTTGCAAATTTACTTTAACACTCGTTGGCTGGTTAATTGGCACTTATTATTATTTTTATTTATTTACTTTAAAACACCAACCCCACCTTTAAATGAATACGCATGAAAACCATGTGGGATTTTTTCTTTGAATAATTTTAATGATTATTATAGAACGATATTTTATGGGAAATTTAATATTCCTTGTTATTTTTATTTTAAATTTGTTTATTTTTTTGTTATTAATTTTATAAGATTTGTTTATTAATATTTAATACTTTTGTTATGTTTTGTTATGTCTGCAGACTGATAAATACATGAGCTGAGTTTCTGTAAAAAAAAAAGACAAAAATGATATTTAGAAAAGAATAAATACAAATAAGATAATTATTAATAATATTTTAAGAAATTATACAAAACTATGCCCTAGACTGTTTCAAAAAAACATTAAACTTATTTATTTGTTTTGGTTTAAACCACAGATGTTAAATAATGATTAGATAATGCTAGTGATTGCTAATTAACCTTCTTTTGTGAAATTCTCTAATTCATTAAACAACAATTAGAATTAGTTTAACTAATTCCCATTAGATAATTGAAATGTTTATTCCAATGGTAAAACTAATTGAATTCTGCTAATGCAATTAGATATTCAATTAGCTCGAATTAGAATCAAATATTTTGATATTTTCAAAAACAAAAAAAACTCTAAATATTCATAATATGAATTTCACACATATATATGGTGAATTTCACGTCAAGTGAGTCAATTTTAAAAATCGATGCCTTCCGATTTGGATGAAATTTGCACCAAGGTTAGTACTATTGGATAGTAGGCCAGAGACAAATTTTCAGCTCTATCAATCCAGAAGTGCCGGATTTAGAGGGGGTCAAAGTTGGACATTTTGAACAATTTTAGTCATACAGGGGGTTTTTTAAATGAGTGTAACTGTTTACCTATTAGTCCTAACAAAAATTGTCCAAAAGACTATAGATAGCTATTTCTTAAATCATTTCAAAAATATTTTTTTTAATTTTTTTTTTTAAAAATATTTTTTTTTTTTTCAATTTGGGCCCTTTTTGTTTTTTTTTTTTTTCTCAAAAGAAAGCTTATACAATTTACTTTAAGGCCTTTATAATCGCTTAATGGGATGCGAGTGAAATATCTATCAAAAAAATTATTTTTTAACTCAAGAATAGGATTTTTCAATATTTGGCACATATATCATTTTCATTTATATATTAATTTTATTAAATTATTTATTATAATTATTCTTATTTATTATTATAAGTAATAAATAGAAAAAAAATTAAAATAGTGCATATGGTACTTTCTTCTTTGAGTTGCAAATTTTTTTATAGATACCCCACATGCATCCCTTTAATGTAGCATATTTGGACCATATATTGGAAGTTTTATCACTCAAATATTGTTGCATCATATTCGAAATAAAATGCAGGCTTTCAGCCTCCTCTGTCAATTTTGACAATGTAGCAGTACTTTCTTCTGCAAAAATGTAATCTGATTTACTAAAAATACCATATATGTATATGTGTCACTTATGCAGAATTTACCACCATCACTGAAATCATAAAAGGTCGATTCAGTATACGAAAACAATTACCAGTTGATAACAATTACGGTAATTGAATAACCACATGTTTGCACATACAGTGACTTACATCATTATTCGTTCACTTCAATAATTCTTTGGAAAAAATGTATTTTTATCAAAATAATTGATTCTAATTCGAGTTAATTGAATATCTAATTGCATTAGCAGAAGTCAATTAGATTTCTAATTGTAAAGGTAAACCAATTTGTTTGCTAATGACAACTAATTGCAATTAGTTTTACCATTGGAATAAAAATTTCAATTATCTAATGGGAATTAATTGAACTAATACTAATTGTTTGATGAATTAGAGAATATATACCAATTGCATCAATTGCTAATTCTAATTGGAATTTAACATTTATGGTTTAAACTTATTTGTTTTGGTTTAACTGATATTGTCCATTTCCAATACAAATTTTAGTTGGCTTTATTAGAATTCAGCGTCCATAGAGACTATAGAGGCCTGTTCCTTTTTGTTCTTCTTCCTTTCCCACTTTGAAAGCTGACCACCTGACATATATTGGTCATTTTTTTATTTAGGTTTAATACAAAACATTTAAACAGAGTATATTTGGGGAAATTTCATCTCCCTAAAGCTGGAGGTCCACACCAAGCGTCTACGCGTTTCACGCGTTCTAAGCAACTGTCAAAAAAGTAGAATCAATGTAGTTGTATGAGTTAAGTTACACACTCAAAAGCGTAGGACGCGCTGACGCTTGAAACGCGAAAAGTTCGTTTACTTTCTACTATTGAACGCGGTGCACGCGTCACAGCTAACATTGACAAATGCAAAGAAAATTTATTTTAAAGATGATGTCACCAGAAAAAATGACAGTTGAAATAACATTTTGTATATGAGTTTGACAAACAAACCGATAAAAAACTTCGTATAAAAAAAATCAGCTGGGCATACGGCATCACCTCCAAAAGTACATACATATAAAAAAAATATTGACGCGAAAAATCTTCGCATGTAACTTGAAATGCCTGACGCTTAAAACGTTTAGAAAGCTTAAAACGCGAGTTGTAGACCTCCAGCTTAAATCGCTTAAATTGGAATTGAATTCTACTTTCAAAATTAAGGATTATACTCAATCAATTGTTAAATTGATCAAAATTTGGGATTAAATTAAAATTGTATATATGTATTTAGAAAAAAATAAACGATTTTGAATACGATTTTTTTTAAGTATGTTTTAGATTTTTGAGAAAAAAAGTTCTAATTACAACAAAGTATAAACTCTATCCTTTGGGATAACATGACTTTATTTTTTACTGATGGTTTAGAAAGCGGTACCGGTTTAGAAATGACCAAATGACCTAGCTGATATACAGTTGCAAAATAAACTTGATTTGGAGAAATCGACAAAAAGGTCACTCGAGTATATCCATTATCTGGCTAAGGTTGTCCTTGTTACAAACTGTATCTCGAAAGGATGTTCATAACAGTTTAAAAGTATTACTGAACATGAATAGGCACTAAATTTTATGATATCTAGTGGTACTCATTGGCAAGGCGAAGAAACAAGGAACTCGTGGTTCTTAGTAGAACATCAATTAAAAAACGGTAGTATATCGAAAAATGCAACTATTGAAAGGATTCTATTCTAGAATAATGTGAATCTTGACAATGGTTATTAAACACCGGCTTGGCAAATGTTAACAATATCTGATCACATTGATACTTATAGATCGAGCTTTTACATTTAATCAACTGCCATTCTTCCCGCTATGCATTTTAACCACAGCCACCACGTGCCCTCACCAATTTTGTGTTAGGAGAGATGTCCCCAGGATACCCGTGATTCTGAATAGAGACTCTAGTCAGCTTC
This sequence comes from Bellardia pandia, assembly GCA_916048285.2. NCBI lineage: Eukaryota > Metazoa > Arthropoda > Insecta > Diptera > Calliphoridae > Bellardia > Bellardia pandia. Next base: position 32,254,352 of record OU696529.1, read on the forward strand.
AATTTTCATTGGGTAAACAATGACTCTATCCAGTCTAAAGCTCGTGCAAGCTCATGGCATTCTAATGCAGCGTACATATATTGCCAACTTAAAAATAAAATTCTTAAAAAAATTAAATTATTTTATATCAAATCTTTTAGAATATGTTTATTAACTTTTATCAAAGTCAACTTGCTGGAGATTTAAAAATATTTTTTTAACTTATAAGTGAACTAAAGAAGTTGTCAATAATGTTGTATAAATTGTATAACTAATTTTCAAAATCATCGTAGTTATAGTGAAAGGGACCTCTCACTTTAACATGGCGATCATCTGGGAAGTGTAAAATTTATATATCTTAGACCTTCGGTGTGGAAATGAATATTTGTCACAAAATCAAATTAAAATAAATTGTTAATAATTTTACCATTGATAAATTATCATCTTTTCTTCGACCACATTTGATAATTCATGAGGTTAGTGTGTTTAAACTTTAAACAATTGATACGCATTTTGGACAGGTCATTTATTTCTAATACTTATTAAAATTTATTTTAATTCCGTTACATTTCAATATCTCTATGAGTAAAGATTGGCCAAAAACCATCATTGAATTTTAAAATCCCACTTTATAAATGGTGTAAATTTGTTGTATGTAGTTTGTGCCAAAAGCAAAATATTTGTATATTAGCTTTTTTTAAACTTTCACATTTTGTACAATCTATACAATTTTTGTTAAATTTCATCATCATTATCATCATTGTGGCGATGATGATGATGATCACCAACAACAACATTCATTGACAAGTTGTTTGTTGCTTGTTAATACATTCAATGATGATGGCTGGTGTGTGTTTTTTTGTTTATTTATTTATTCTCTCTATATTTATTTTACTTTTTTGCTTGCCAATGAGTTGTTGTTTTATTATTTTATTTCAGTGTTCTCATTTTTATTATACATATTTATTTTTGATTTAAAATTTCGTAAACTTTTGCTAATTTAAAATTTTTTTTTTGAATACCATTTCACTTTTATTTTCAGATTTGAAACAATTTTTTTTTATTTTATTGTAAATTGAAATTGTCACGTATATTTATGGGGAGACAAACAAAAGAAAACAGTGACTGCTTACTGGGGTAAGTCTGAGCTGTATTAATTTGTTACAAATAAAAATAAAAATTGGTAGTTTAAAAACAATACAACATAGGTACATACCTACATACATATTTAAATAAATATCACTTCACTTTTAATAGATACATTTTCAAGATATAAAGTAATTGTCTTTTTTTAATATTTACGGCAAATTAAAGATAATTAAATATTTTTTGAAGAAACCTTTAGAACAATTTTTGAATTAAAGCAATATTAACGTTTTATTGATTCTAGTAAAATTTTTCTCTAAGAATTGTTACAACTATTGATCGAAAAACAATTTCAAGTTTCATAATATGTACATAATACAAATTTCCTTCCTTAACATTTCTTGAACTTAAAAATTAAATTCTCAATTAATTGAAATTTATTTAATTTAATTAGAAAAAATTAAATGTGTGCTCATTTATAATTCGTCGAAATAATATTCACCAAAATATTGCAGTTGTTGTTTTTATTATTATATTTTTATGTTGTTTTCAACAATAACATCATTTGAACTTTAATCCGTGTTTTTGGTTGGATAGATTTTTCTTTGTTTGTTTTTGTTGCGTTTGTTTAAGAAGTTTAAAATCACTCAATGTAAATGATATCTGGGAGTGTAGTTGTAGTTGTTATTTTTGCTGAAAACTTGTTTTTCCGCAAGCACACATACAGACAGACAAACTTAACATAAAATAGTAGCAGCAATACCACAACAACAGTTGCATAAACGATGTTAAAATTGGAAAACAAATAAAGTTGAAATAAACCATTAGAAAAATACATACATTTGTTTTCTTTCCGTTTTCAAATATAAAAATTCAAACAACAAATAACTTCCAATAAAAAGAGAAGAGAAAAATAAGAATTTTAGCAGAGTTATTGGTCTTAACAATCAGTGATGCCAATGTGATTAGGATTTGATAATATACATCTGCTTAATAAAATATTATTTTTCGATCCACTTGTGCTTCTTAAAGTAGGCATACATAATCTGATTAAGGAGTTGGGCCCAGATTTCCCTAATATCTGTGTAAACTTGCGATTACATGCGGGATTGGGGAAACATATGTTTTGAGATTTTAATATGGGTTTCTACTGGGGACCGGGATTTTGAGCAATGACTTATTTCTAATATTTTAGTCAATTTATTAGAGTGTCAATCATCCTCAAATTTCCAGTGGGAGATATTATTACTCAGGGAAATAATAATTCTCGATTAGAATTCTGGCCAAGATTAAACATGATTCCTCTTTTTCGTGAAGCAGTAAGCCAATAATTAGCTTGTTACTTAAACTCACATTCAAAATCATGTTTATTTTATTACATAATTCAGTACCCTTCGGAATATTCAGTCGTGATACACAGAATATGTCCTTACATTGCAATCGCCAGAGATTTATATAAGTTTTGTACCTATGTATGTATATTGAAAAATAGAAAAAAATAGCTATCAATTCGAGTTTTTATTATAAATGCCCAGACGCCAAATGAGTTTCCGCTACCACCAATTCGCTAGGTCCTTTGGAAATATTTAATTCACTTTTCATTGATTTCAAAATAAATTCCAAAGTACCAACACGAAGCAAATCTTTAAGCAAAGCTGATTATCTTTTAGACATCGGGCTGAACGGAAGATAAGACAGTACACACTTTATTGTAAATACTAGGTATCAATTTGTTTTACTTTATTACATATACATACATATGTATGTATGTACATATGTGTATAGAAATGTATGTAGGTGTAAGCAATAAGAATTGTGATGTCTGAACACCGAAGAAATTGGGACAAATTAATAAAAATTATAGGTAGGTTCCATTATAATTACGTGTTCCAAGGTTAACGTTCTATTGTTATCGATTATTTAATGCTAAAATATCTAACGATTTCCTTTCGGTTGCGCAAATCGAGCTTGAACTCTATTGTGTTTGGAATACGGTTGTGTTTTCAATTTTAAACTAACTATGTATGTAAACGCAACATTAGCATCATTGTATTTTTTAAATAAATGATCTTGTTTGTATCCATAAAAAAAATTTAAAATAAATAAACACAGCGCACTCACACTTACAGAAGTTACAATTTAAGGTAAATTATCTGTAGGCATAAAAAAGAACAGCAACTACAACAACAGCGATGAGAGTGTAATTATTCCCAAGAATCAAGAGGAGAGCATAATAATAATCGAGTGCACTGTATTAAAATAATAACAACAACAAAAACGCAAACAGTAAAATAACAAGAATAAACATAAAAACAGGTTTATGTTAAATAAAAAAAAACAAGCACACACATTAAACACGTAGGTACCAGGTACCTACAATAAAATAAATAGTAGAAAAAAATAGCAACATAAATACACAGCAAGCAATAACTATAATGAATATTATTCAATAAATACAAAAACAAAACAAAACAACAAAAAACGAAAACCAGGTAAAAAACGTATCGAACAAGAAATAAATGTTGTTCGTAATCAGATAAAAGAAACACACACAAACACTAAAAAATAAAAAAAAACTAACACTCTCATCTTCAGCTTTATCCAAGATGTTGTTGCAACTTGCAAGTGGAGTTAGCGCTGCCAGAAGTAAGATTTTACCTTATTTTTTAAGATTTTTTAACCGAAAAATGATTTTAAGATTTTTTCCCAAAAAAAAAAAAAAAGATTTTTTGTTTTGTCTAGACGAAGGTTAGGTTCAATTAAAAAAATCTTTGTTCCCATTTGAAAAATTTTAAACAACCGATCTCAAAAAATGTACAATTTAGTATAAGAAAATTAATTTTTGTTGTTATTATTATAGGTATATAATAAAAAAACTACTTATTTCCAAAAATAAGATTTTTTCCTCAAAAATAAGACTTTTTTGGCGAAATTAAGATTTTTTGCTGAAAATTTCTGGCAGCCCTGAGTGGAGCCCTAATAAAACACACACTCCTCTATACAAGATGATGAAGAAGACCATGCAACAACACTTCCACTATAAGGTTTTTTGTTGTTTTTATTTTGTTTTATAATGTTGTATCATAAAAAAACAGAAGAGGAGAAAAGAAGGAAGATTATGGATGCACTATTTAATCATTAAATTTTAATATTTACTTTGTTGTTAGTCTGGATGTTGCTGTATTACTTGTTGGTGTAGTAGAATAATAAAATTTAACTTCGTCGTCGTCTGCTGCTGCAACAAACTGTCACTTTTAATTTGCGTAATCAACCGTCTTTACGTTTACTAAAATTATATTTTAAATCTTAAAGAAATTTATTAATTAAACTTTTATTTGATTAAGTTTTTCTTCCATCTCCTTTAGCTGAATCTTTCACTCTGCTGTTGTTTTATTAACTGTTTCACTTGTTTACCATTTGCACAAAAATTAGTACATTTCTTATTTCATTTACAAAATATTTTGATTTGTTTGTTAGACTAAATATTTATTTTCTATGAATTGGCTTTTGTTATCTGCTTGTTGGTGTTAAATATTTGTTTTATTTTCAATAAATTTTCTTCATTTAATTATTTATGCTCTTCAACAATTTTATCTTGTTTATTGTTGACGTCGTCGTTGCAAAAAAAGGGGTTTTAGAAACGCACACACGTTTATTTTTTATTGAATTTCATTTGTATTTATAATGTAAAAACTTTTTTATTTATTTTGTTTTGCTTTAGAAAAAACTTTTTTTCTTTTACAACACTCGCGTGCACACGTTGCACTCTGCTCGAACACTAAACACCGAATGTGTGAGTTTGTTTTGAAATTGTTGTTTATCCCCAATTGGTATGAGGTTCGATGTTGTATGGGAGAACATGTTGGCATGAGAGTACTTGTTGCAAATCAAACACTGAACTAGATACTAAATGGGGTTGCCATAATCCAGAAATATTTTTGTTTTTATAGCAAACGTACATTTTGTCAATTATATTAATACAAAATTATTATGTAAAATACATTATTCAGTATTGTAGGGTGTTTACTTTCTGTATTACTTAAATCCGGAAAATGTTGTTAGTTTTTACGTTTGGTATGTTGTTTTATTTATGTATTTCCAAAAAAATAAAATGAAACATTAATATCTTAACCAAAGTTCTGGTTGGCAATATTATTTGGGATACAGCATTGAGAATCTGTTATTATTCTTAAGAGTTTTGACATGAAGGATATGTTTCCCGTAGATGCCGTAAAGCCATATTGGTTTATTAATAGTAACGTCAAGTAGATGTTTCCTATAGGTTGATGCCATTTAACCATGTTACTTTTATAACTTATTTGTATTTAGATAGAGAAAATAGTATTTAATGTTAATTGAGCGTATGTGATCAAGTAAAAAGTGTAATGAACTGGATATGTCCGTGTTTTATTGGCTAAATCATAAAATTCACATCATTTAACCAGAGATTATAGGATCTGGAGTAATAAGACCCAGTTACAGGTTTAAGAACAAGAGAATACTAATTTAAACCTGTTTTGTAAAACATTTTACTAAGTTCTGTAAGTACTGTTACCAAAAAGAATGTTCTGCATCCCTCGAAACAAATATTAGTCGGATGGGGTAAGGTCTGGTGTAGAGGCGAAACATCCCATCCACTACTTTTTAAATAATTTTCAACTGGTATTGCAACATTACGCTTTCATGTCCGGCCGCATATTCTAGACTTTCTTCAAAAATCATTCCTTCTGAACTGCACAAACGTTGAAACAGATGGAACATATCCACTATACACTTCGGTGAGCAATCAGTGTGGTTCTGATGCACTTTTTCAAATTAAAAAACTAAAGCATATCATTCCGCGTATGACGCTGTGTTGCTACAATTTTGTTTACGCTTTAATGGTCAATAACTAAGTAAGAATAAATGAATTAATATCTACCTTCAAAATTACATATAAGATACAAAGACAAATCAGTTAAAAAAATCCGCATTTTTTTTTAAGTATACACCTAATATGAAATATAATGTGATTCAAAAGTATTACATCGCTTTTTGTTACATAAATAGTAAACAATTTATGGATAGTGCTTTATGTGCGTTTCGATGATATATATTTCATGTCCAAAATTAAAGTTTAATCAAAATTAACTCTTAGCCGTATTTCAAGACTAGATGAATAAATATATAACTTTAGTTTGTTATTAATGCAATTATTACTACATTAACTACAGATTTTTTTTATACAATAATTTCTCCAACTCAGACAATATATAATGGATGATTATGTTTGCAAAAATCTATAATTTGCGATGTACATGAGTTGAGTTGTATTCTTTGATCTTGAATATTATGACTATTAGTGGCTTTGCACTCTTTTACTCTTCACACTATTCTAATTTCTACCTTCTAAAGTGGTAGAAATCTACTCATTCGAAATCATTCTGTACATTTTAATCATGATAATTTTATTCTTTTATAAGGTCGTGATTTTATAATTATTTAATTCAATACTTTCTGCTGCTTCGAAAAGGAATTATAAGGCCCTATAATCCGTCTTAACCAAGTGGAATACAACTCAACTTATGTACATCGTAAATATTTGCTATTCAGACTAAAGATACTTAAGCATCATATTGAAAGCCTTAAAAGAATTCATCAATATAAGTTTGTGATTCCGTTTGTAATTTCCACAATATAATTTTCCTACCCTATAAAGTATATATATTCTGGATCCTTATAGATAGCGGAGTTTATTAAGCAATGTCCGTTTGTCTGTCTGTTGAAATCAATTTTCTGAAGTCCCCAGATATCTTCGGGATCAAAATCTTCAATAATTCTGTCAGACATGCTTTCGAGAAGTTTGCTATTTAAAATCAGTAATATCCGTCCATAAATAACGACCCTTTGTTCCTACTAGGAACCACAGGACATAATATATAAATAACGGATATACATATGTGCAAAAATCCGCGACAATCTCTGAAAATTTCATCAAAAAAACTATCAAACAAAGTGTATTAATATTGTTACGAACAAATTCATCAACAGATGGCGTTGATCAAACAAAGTGTATTAATATTGTTACGAACAAATTCATCAACAGATTGCGTGTTTATCGACATAATTATGTAAAATATAATTATGCATCCACAACAAAGCTGAAGGGTATATAAGATTCGGCATAGCCGAATATAGCACTCTTACTTTTTGTTTTACTAAAATCACAAATAAGTATGTACTCTAGGGTGGCCCCGTTTGTATGGAGAAAAAATAAGGTATCGATGTTCCCGACTAATATGAAAATTTGATTAATTTTAAGACTACGTTTCTAAATTTTTTTGTCCTGGGGTCAATATTTGGTGAGCTGGATCAAAGGATAAAAATGTCCTTTTTAGAGGTTTTTTGATTTTTTCCAAATTTCTTCCAAAGGAACTATATGTAAATTTGGTATCATATGAAAGGTATTTAAGAGGCGCATTCAATGGATTTTCAAAAATTAAAAAAAAAATTTTTTAAATTCAAAAATTTTGGAAATTTCAGACAAAATTTTAGTGTTTTTTTATTTTTTCATAGAATTTACTTAAATAAATAGTTGAAATTTCTTGATTATAAACATCATGCAATTTAACCCAAATGGTTTTTCCCGTTTTTTAAAATTCTACTTGTTTCAATTTTTATTAATTTTTTTTTTTAAAACCTAAATTCTTCCCTATCTGACAATCTCTGTTAACTCAATTCGTTAATGTAATGGGTATTAAAAAAACTTAAATTTTATAAGCTAAAAAACGGGAAAAACCATTTGGGTTAAATTCCATGATGTTTATAATCAAGAAATTTCAACTATTTATTTAATTATATTCTATGAAAAAATAAAAAAACACTAAAATTTTGCCGCAAATTTTCAAAATTTTTTAATTAAAAAAAATTGTTTTTTAATTTTTGATAACCCATTGAATGCGCCTCTTAAAGACCTTTCATAAGATACCAAATTTACATATAGTTCCTTTGGAAGAAATTTGGAAAAAATCAAAAAACCTCTAAAAAGGACATTTTTATCCTTTGATCCAGCTCACCAAATATTGAAACCAAGACAAAAAATTTGAGAAACGTAGTCTTAAAATTAATCAAATTTTCATATTAGTTGGGAACATCCGCAAAATTTATTTTGGGGCCACCCTAATGTACTCCCTTCCAGCTCTGCCCATATTGTTTCAATCGCTACTAAATAAATCAATTTTTAATTTAAATTTAATTTTATTGAGACTTTTTTTTAAGAATAATTGTGGTTTAAAAAAAAAATACATAGTAAAGTAAAATTTAAGATTATAATGTAATGTCTTAAAATAATTGTGAAAGTGAATATACAGTACCAAACTTGACAATAAATGTATAAAATCTTTTGTGAAAAATTTAATGTAAATGCCCTTGCTCCCGAGGCTAACAGTGTCGTGAGAGTATACCTCATAGTCGAATAAACTTAAAACTAATACTTACATACTAGAGAAAATAACAAAAAAAAAGAAAAAAAAACAAACAACAAAAAAAAAAATAATAAAAAAAATAAACTTCAAATACATTTTTTAGCCCCTGTGAGATCCAGGAAGAGTTTTTTTAAAAAAATCCGGTGAAGAAATAGCCATATTGACAACATTATTTTCATTTTGTAATCCAAGAGGAGACATATAAGGACTAAATAAATCAATTAAACTTCTATTTCAAACACTTATCCCACAACATCCAACTCAGGCTCAAACGAATCAGTCCAACCACCAAGTGTAAAACAAGCTAAATAAACAAACTACAGCAAAACAAAGAACAATGAAGTGCATTTTTTAAAATTTACCGATTTTACATGTGACTGTGCGACTGGATGGCTTTCTTGTTTCATTGTGTGGTATTGTTGCCTTAGTTGAATACTACTCCACTCCAACGCTTTATTCCTTTATTTAATTTAGAAATTCTAACAAGTAAAACAGCATTTAAACATTAACAAATGGTAGAGAAATTAAGTAGAATTAACAAAAGGTGCAGTAGAGTTGAGAGTTTGAAAAATTTTGTAAACAATAAAATTGTTGTTGTACATTTTAACGACACATTCAAATGAACGAACGAGCAAACCAACAGTCACCGATAAATGTTAGAATCATCATCATCATGCGATGTTGTTTTGTCTATGAAAGTGATGGTGATGACAATGTAGGATGTGTGTTTACATCTTGTAAAGATTTTATTGCACACGTAACACAAGAAATGGACGGTGTCGTTTTGGTTTCTGTACTTATTTTTTTTTTTTTTTTTGTAAAACACAAAAATGTTTAAATTAAAACGAACAGCATCACCGCCAGCTACCACCACCTAAAAAATTGACACAAACATCCTGATGACAATTGTAATGGATACCGCTACCGTTACTATGTTCTAACATTCACACTAATTTCCAGACATTTTTGTTGTTATTGCATTGAACCATAACAACAAAACAGAAACTATAAAGCGGAAATCAAATGAAAGTGAGAAGTGATAAATAATGGATTTTCTTCCTCCTCTTTAAAGAAAAAAAAAATTTCATAGAAATATGCTGGTTTTTACGACAATGAAAAATAGAAAAGGACATTCACAGCACGAGTTGGCAATTAGTGTACGATATTTAGATATTCCTTGTATACAATTTGTTTTAATGGCAGACAGTTTAACTAAGTAAATTCAGAATTGGTGATATAAAAACAAACCAAACAATGGCATTTATAAAATAACTGCAAATATGTAAATGTACTTTAAAGTAAATATATTAAACATTTAACAACTTATTAATATAACCAAGAACGAATTTAGCCGATTGGGAAGTGGTTTAAATCATTTATGGTAGTTTTACTTATTCCAGTAAGGGTTATTGGGAGAAGTACTAATGTCAAGCAACTAGTTCTTAGGGGTATATTAGGTATCCACCGAATGCAATGTGATGTAATTGAATCCAAAGTTTTCGGCTTTAGAAACATTTTAAAAGTGGACTTATTTATTTATTTTTAAAAAAAATTGATAAAGCTCTCTTGTAGTATTAATAAAGAGGAAAAATAACTGGCTTTCATTACTTCATTTACTTCATATGTTGGAACAATCAGAGAACAAACTTGCTGAGATCTTGGTTCTGATAACTGTTATTAATAGGAAGTGAGATCGCACAAGACGTGTAGGTTTCTCGAAAATTGCCATAATCAATAGAGCTTTAAAAGGTTGGGGAGACCAATCAGTAAGAGGTAGTATAAATCCGAACCTGAGACCTGAATTTTCGCCACAAATCTTGCAACAACAATGAATATAACTCAGATAAAAACGTTGTGAGAATTATTTTAATGGGTGGTATTATTGATTCCGCACGGAAAGGAAAACTAAGCGGAAAGAAATATCGATCGATATGTTAAATGTATTTATTCATTCCTGCAACATGCCGCAATACTGACTGTGTAGAGATGATACCGCAAAAAGGAAAATTCCGCAGCAACGGAATGAGTAAGGTTTAGGTTAAACCAGATGCTTATTTGTTATTCGCAAGTAGTCAAAATCAGGGGCCAAATTACCGCATTCGTGATCGAATGAGCTATCGTATCGAAAAATGATTTCGATATCGAAATTATGATAAAATGTACTAAATTTCTTGCTCGATATCGAATATATCTCAAATAAGAAAATTACGATAAATTTTACTCGATATAGAATGCGGTGATTTGGCCCCATATCTAAACCATTCAGTATATCGCAATTATAAACCATAAACATGTACATATATTTTTGTATTAAAATTAAATTCAATAAATCATTAACTATGAGTGGCCACTGTATTTAATGACTTCATTTTTATCTCAACACTAAGACCTTTTAGCAATTTTAGGATTTAAGAAACTCTATAAAAGGTTTATAGCAGAAGGAATAAAGTAAATTGGCAGCCAGTAAGCAACCCAAAGTGTTTCCACTCAAATACTTTGTTGCACAAAACAAACATACAAAGCCATAGTATTTGCATCTACATACTCGTATGTACATATTTACAGCTATTACGAGCGGCCAAAAGACAACAGCCAAACACTTCCCTTTCATTTAGAATAGATAAGAAGGTAACAACTGAGCGAACAGGAATAAAATCCATTCAGTTGTCGTAAAAATTATATTAAATTTTTTCTATTTAACAATAATTCTCAATGACTTGTTTTCTTTTTTTTCATTTTCGTGATTGCTTTTAGTTATTTTCTTCACCTTGAAAATGCAACAAAGTAAAAGGTTGACTTTGCGAACTAGACTTGACTTGATGAACTTTAAAAGCAGAAGTAGAAGCTGAATATTTTTAAAGCGTGATCCATTTCCAGGTTCCCTACTTAAAAAAAAAAAACACAGAAAATTTAAATTTAATGGGCAATGTTTATTATCATTTGAAAGAACATTCCTTGGCATTTATTTTTTGAAAATTATGTCTATCAAATGTTGGCCGTTGCTACGTCGCGGATGGTCTATCCGTTGAGTCCAATTTTCGATGACTAGTTCGAGCATTTCCACTGGTAACTAGCGAATGACACGCGTGATGTTTTCCTTCAAGACCTGAATTGCAGCGAGTTTGTCCGCATAAACTTTAGACTTTATATATCCCCACAGGAAAGAGTCTAACGGTGTGATATCACACCATCTTGGTGGCCAATCGACCGGCCCAAAACGTGAAATTATGTGCTCACCGAAGTGTTCTCTCAATAAATCCATTGATTGATGCGATGTGTGGGAAGTGGCGCCGAGATCACGAGCTTCAATTTCAGGCATCAAGTAGACGGTTATCATGGCACGATTTTTAAAGAAATATAGACCAATGGTTCCACCACGTGGTGTATTCGGTCGAAAATTATCCAATAATAAATGCTGGGTCTTAAAATGGGTGATGATGTTGCGAATAGTATGCTCAGTAGGCCGATTATGTTGAAAATAAGTTGAGCGAAGTGCACGAAACACATTCCTCACCACAAAACGTGATTTTTCGTAATAAAGTTGAACGATTTGTAAACGTTGTTCAGGCGCAAGTCTTTCCATTATGTAATGCCAAACAATACTAAACAAAAATAACATGACAGCATGACACAACTCACACGTGATCTGTCAAAAAAAATGCTATTGAAAAAAGTATCTCTACTTTAATCACCCTATATAATATAAATATGAAAGATGGAAAACATGCTTGCAAAAGAACACTTGTTTTAAACCCAGCCAAGAAAAACAACAATTTTTATGGTTTTACCCACTCGAATTAAATCTAGTTCTACTGTAATCACTAGACAATAGACTACTTTTAACTGCCGTCAAGGGAATGGAAATAAAAGCATTACATGCCATTTACTTGGACTGTAGTCAATTGTATTACCTTAACATAACAATTTTTGTGCCATAGCACTAAGAAAAGATGCAAATTATTTATCTGGGTGATTTAACTGTTTTTATTATGAGGATGTAAAACTAATGAAATTTACCACTTATAATGTTAGAATGTCATATGTATTTTACATGAGTTTAATTTATCTTATCTGATAATAATCATCTGATTGATAAGAATCGTTGCAAAGAAAACTTGTATAGTATTTGAAATTGTAGTATTTTCTGTTTTTTTTTTTTTGTAGAATAACTGTTACAATTGTTTATTAAAAATAAATATGCAAGTGAAAGTGTTTTAAGTTGGTCATGACTACCGGTTACACTTTTTCTTATGGTCAATGAAACTGACAGAAAATAAACAGGACAGGTTAGACCGATGTGCAGCAAAACTTTATTTGAGTGTTTTTTTTTACTAACAAATGCGTTTAATTGGTAGTAAAAGAAATGTAGAAATTTTTTTTATTAAAGCTACTTAGACTTTTAAATTACGTTGTTTGTTTTTCATGTTCGTTTAATTGTGATTAAAATAATTTGGTAAAATATACTTTGTTTAAATAATGTAATCATATTGTTAACAAATTTTTTCAAATCTCTTCATATGTACATATTTATAAATACATTTTAGAAAGCTATTTTAAACATGCAATATTTTATTGCAATATTATCAGGAAGTTTTAACAATAGATGTCGATCTCATAAGCTCTCGACATAGACTTTACACAGACTTACATAGACTTTTCGCCTTTATATCTCAGTCCAAATATTCAGGCACCTGAGCCTCATGTTCTAAAGAAACAAACAAAGTGATTGATTTAAAATATGCTTTGGAGTTTACCTTAAAAAATCCAATTGATTTTTAATTAAATCAATTAGTTAATGAAATGTGTCTGGACTTTAAGGAATTGATCTGATTTTAGTGACAATTAACATCACAGTATTGTCTCTGAAACAACATGTTCTGCACCACTTCCAGGATTACGGTTATCCACTATGAAACAATCTTTGTTCACAATTTTAAGGAGCAACATTGGTTTTCTTACATCAGGAATTGCTGCGGATTTATTAAAACATGTGGACGGAATTTTATAATAGTTGTTGACAATAGATTTGTAGCCAGATTGAGAGTAACTGAATTAAGATTTTTCGAATATGATAGTTTAAGCTCAGGATAGGTGCGAACCAGTTGACACATACCGATTTCTGGAATACACTATTGTAAATAGCCCTAAATAACAATGAAAAGCCTGATCCATGTTTGCTAGGGTAAAAAAGAAGACTCTACGAGGGCGGTTCGGAAACTTCTTAGCTTAGAACAGAAAGCCCAGTATAAACGGAAAAACGTTAAGTGTTTTGAAAACTTCCATCTGTGCTTTGAACACGTGTTAAATTTCTTTTCGATCTGGCAACTCCTTCATATAGAAACAGGTGTTTAAAAAAGGCGTGTCTGCAATTTTTTTTTACAATGGAAAAATTAGAAATTTATCGTGTTATTAAATATTTAAATAAGAAATGTTTATCGGGACAAGATATTCATAATGTGTTAGGTGAAAGTGCTCCTTCCTATGCAACAGTAAAAAATTGGGTTGCTTTAAGGATGAACCACGTAGTGGACGTCCGAAAACAGCAACAACAACAGAAATTGTAGCCAAAGTACATGATATGGTATTAAATGATCGACAAATAAAATAGTGTGAAATAGCTAATATCATGGGCATCTCAAACGATCAAGTCCATTTAATTTTGCATGAAGAACTACAGATGAAAAAGCTTTCTGCAAGATGTGTGCCGCATTTGTTAACAGTCGACCAAAAACGCATAAGAATAAACATTTCTCAAGCTTGTTTGGATCGTTTTAAGAAAAATAAAATGGATTTTAAGCGTCGTTTCATAGCTGTTGATAAGACATGAACCCACCACCATACTTCAGAGACAAAAGAACAATCCAAGCAATAGACTGAAGCTGGAGGAAGTGCCCCAAAAAAGGCAAAAACAATTCAAATGGCTGGTAAGGTTATGGCAACGGTTTTTGGGATTTCAAAAATATTTATGTGTGTAAAGATAAATTTAAATTTAACTAGCACAGACAAAACCCGCAATTTTTAGCCAAGCTCATTTTGCACTTAACAGAGCACTGTTATTCATTTAACAGTCATCATACTTGAATTTTGATACACAAATCTTTATATATAATAATGTTCTTTCAGAATAAGAAAAAATAGATATTAAGAAATGGATATGGGTTGGAAAAAGATCACTGAATGGAACTATGATAGTGGGACATCTGAAATAATTTTGGGATTCCAGTAAATTTGAGTTTTATGCAAAAATAAATCTGGAGAGGATTTTTGGCCATTGTGGAAATTAGGAAAAGGGCTCGGGTATGACACTATATGGAAATGGTGGTCCTATGGTCACTTTATAGAACTGTAATAGTGGGATATCTAAAATAATTTTGGGATTCCAGTAAATTTAAGAGTCCAGATAGAGAGAATATAGTTTTTTATTGATTGACGATCAGGAAAAGGCAACACTTTGGATAAATTAAAAGTAAAAATTCGAGAAAAACGTCCTTGCTTACAACATAAAATCAAATTTTCATCAAGACACCAGCGTACTAGAGTGTTTTTAACAATGGCTAAAATAACCAATTAAAGTACGAGTTGCTTGACCACCCACCTTATTCTCCTGATTTAGCTCCCAGTGACTTTTACCTGTTTCCAAATCTAAAAAAATTAATAGCTGGCAAGCGTTTCACCTCAAATAAGTACGCAATTACAGTTGTAAACTACCATTTTGAAGGTCTTAAGGAAAGCTATTTCTATCAAGGGATATAATTGCTAGATTAGCGTTGGACTAAGTGTATTGAAGTTTCAAGAGATTATATTGAAGAATAAAAAGGTTTTTGAAAAACTAACTATTTTCTTTCTGTGCTAGGTTAAGAAGTTTCCGAACCGCCCTCGTATATAATGTACCTGGCATCAGAATAATGAAGAACACCAAACATGTCTCTGCACCATTAATAAGGACTAGAATGTTGTGGCATATAATCTGTTCTCTTTCAGATTTGACGAAGACAATTGATAGAGTCGACTTTTGCAAAGATTTCGATTTTCCATTGTGCACCCCGAATAGTACACAAAGGAAATGTTTTTCGCAAACCATCAATGAATAAAAGATTATTTCAAAAGAGTGGAATATAAAATAATTTTTTTCACATTAAAAGGTAGAAGAGATCATAAAGGGAGCATTCATAAAATATTCCTGCTAATATAGTACACTTCGATATTATATATTACAAATTATACATGTCCAAACAATTCTACACCTCAACAATATCGATTCCGTAAAATTCACAGCAACAGCAAAGAATTTACTGCCAATTAATTCGTATTGTTAAATGGAAAATTTTCTCTGGTTGAAGTCCTAAAGTAAAACACTGCACCACCTATCAATCAAATATAAATTCCATATTAAATCAGTTGAAATACCAATAAGCGGCTAGTAGTCAAGTATGCAATCTCCTTTGATTGGCGATATTGAATTGAGAAATATCCATAACTACCAAAATTATGTTGTCCATCACAAAGAACTAGAGAACAAGATTGAGGAAGCGATTGTTCTTATGATAAAATAAACATTCAAATTATGTCCAAAATATGCAACAGTTTATTGTGGAATATAGAATGAGGAAAATCCAAATTACAACATCCCACAGTTGATGTTCTCCAACACATAACAGAGGAGTGTATGCATGCTCCTTTTAATCACAGAGCGTAAAAGCCATCCGCGACCAACTTTAATAAATACATTGTAAACCTATTTCAAGAAATGGAAAATTCAGCACAAAAATTCGATGTAGTAGAAAGCCATTGGAAAAAACTTAGCTTTGACTGTTATTTACTTATCTGTATTTTTTACAACTATTTTTTTTTTTTTTTGTAAAACACCGTGTGAACAACAATAGTATTAAGAGTATTAGAAACAGTTAACAGTTTTGTAAACCACTAAATACATTTTCAAATTACAACTTCAAAGGTTTATTTCTGCCCTATCATTACAAACATTTCGCAAAACCACATCAATAGCAATGATTCAATATAAAACACGCAACTCGGTTGAACTAGTTAACAGTTAACATTTAAAAACCGTTAATAAAATGTCACCAAAAAGTGCAAATCCTCTGCTAACACAAAAAGATTTTCAAGATTTTTGTCATTTGCCTAATGTTTTATTGTCCAGCACTGGTTACGATTTTCAAAATAAGCCCCGGCCGATTTGGTTGGTTGTACTAGGAAAGTGTTATTTCTTATTTGCAAGCGTGTCTCACCTGTACGTTTTTATGTACATTGCTAAAGCTACGTACAGCATGATTATTTCCGCTGATTTCGAATTATCACTATTGCTACGTTTAATATCAGGCTTCAATTATGCAGTATTTTCAACTGTAAAATTCATAACATTTCATTGGCATAGAAAGGAATTAAAGATTGTCTATGAAACTCTTAAAGAAATATTTCCTAAAACTCGCAAGGAAAAAATAATCTATAGGGTGCGCGATAATTTTTGGCCAAAATGGATTTTATTTATAGTGTATTTTTATGTGGGAGCTGCTGCATTTATTGCCACTTCACCCCTAATGGAGGGCATTGTTTTGTATTTAGAGCATGTTTCTAAAGTTGGCTGGAGGCATGCAGAATTTGGTTACTATAAATTATATGAAATAGAATATGGTTTTGATCATCGGAGTGCATTTTCTTATTTAATTACCTATAGCATGGAACTAATGCATGCTCATATTGCGGTGATGTATAATATTTGTGCTGACATCTGGCTGCTTTGCTTAGCGCTACAATTGTGCATGCATTTTGATTACGTTGCCCGAATATTGGAGGCTTATGAACCGGATGACAAGGAGTTTGTAAAAGATCAAGAATTCATAGCTGAATTAATTAAAAGACATCAAATTTTATTGAAGTATGTAATCGAAAAACAAATGGAGAAATATGTTTAAAATATTTTTTTCAGTATTGGTGATCATCTGCAGTCTGTTTTTGGAGTTCTACTTTTATTAGTGCTAATGGCCACAGCTGCGACACTATGTTGTGCCGGAATTTATGCCATAACCCAGGATTTGGGCCGGGAATTTGTAGAATATGCGGCTTTCTTGCCTATCACAATTGGTCAATATTATCTGATTTGTTTTTATGGTCAACAGTTGATTATAAGAGTAAATTTTTGCCAGTATTTTAAACACAATATTTTAGTGTCGTTTTGCTTTCAGAGTAACAGTGTAGCTGATGCCGCTTACAACCATTCTTGGTACAACGGTTCCAAATCATATAAAAAGTCGATATTTATTATTATAATGCGTTCACAAAAGGAGGTGGAGTTAAATGCTTTAGGCTTACAACCAATATGTTTGGAAGCTTTTCAAATGGTAATCCCCAATTTATTAAATGGTGCATAATTTTTGATTTAGTAATGTTCTTGATTTTATTGCAGTTGATGGGTGCTACTTATCGGGTATTTGCTTTGATGAAAGAAACTATGCTGTAGACAAACGTTCAAATTACAGTGTGTGGCCAAATTATTAGTTACACATGCAAAATTGTTTAGTTTGAAGCCGTATAACATTTTAAAATAGTGAAAATTTATTCTTTTAGGTAAATTAAGTGTTTCTAATTCAATTAAAAATAAATTCTTTTGTTTTAAAAATATATATTTGAGGAAAAGAAATATTACAAAATTTTTTGAAAAAAAAAAAATCTTAATATTTCGTAGAACCTTCTTTGGCATCAATTATAGCTTGCACCCTTTTTGGCATGCTCTGAATGCATTTTTGAACATTTTCTTTTAGTTCTTCATCGTGATGCCAGACTTTAATCAATTTAATCAAAATTGCATATTTCACACTTCAGAGCAGAATGACACTCTAATGTCACCAATCATTGTTGACACTGCACAAAATATTTAACAAGAAATTAATTAATATACGTATTAAAAGCGGTTGAATCTTAATTAATAAGTGTAACTAATAATTTGGCCACCCACTGTATATAAAATTAATGAATCACCATAAATAGTATGTACTTGAAAAAAAGGGAAATTTCTCATTGCAAATTTTATAGTTTTAGTGAAAATGCTTAGTTTATAACTGCACCAGGCTGTGGCTTAAGATATTGATCATATTTTGACTTTGAAATATACTAAACAATTGAATTTTAAAAATATTGATAATAAAGGTTGATAAAAGCTATTTTAGAAAAAATTAAAACTTTTTAAGGAATTTTAATCTTATGTAAATAGCGCTATTTAATTGTATATTTTCGGACACTCAAGCGATTTATCCTTAATCATATTACCAGTGGATTTGCTATCTATTTAATTCGGTAAAATATATTGTTTTTTAATTTGTGGTAATGCCCTTATTGTATGCTCGATGATATCAGTCAATATTATTTGAAAATATCACACACAGATTCATAAATAATAATTAATTTGATACAATATGCAGTTATTTGACAGTTGCCAAAAACAAATTACAGATGGCAACTGACAACTGTAAGCTGTTAACTTCAGTTGCCGAACATGGCAACCGATAATTGGTAGTTGTTTTGATTTTTATTTTAAGTGGTAAATTTTAAATGTTAGTTATTTTGTTGTTAAACTATTTATATTTTTAACATATAAATAAATCTTTGTTTTCTACTCGAAAAATTGAAAAACATATTAAACACGAAAGTTGCGTGTCAGTTGCGTTGCCTATTGACAACCCAACTCCAGTTTGGTTGCTATACATAATCGACCCATTAAATTGACTAAACTACGACATATTTTGAGAATATCATAAAACCTTTTGTATTATTTGCTACAAGCTCACATGTTAGTATCGAGTCCTTAATTAGTTGTACGTAGCCATATATACAAATTTCAGCATTAATTAAAAAATTTAGCCCTAACCGATTTTAAATCAAATAGTCGTAATATTTTAGTAAATTTTTATAAAACGTAATAAAGTACAAATTCTTTGCCAACTGTACATACATACTCGTACATAGAAATGTACACTCCCATATAGAATTATTTTCTCATAAATCAGTAATTTTTAAAATTTATTTAAGGAATTAATTAAACACACTATTTTTTTTAACGAATTATACCAGAAATATATGTAGCAAGTACAAATTTTCTCTGTTGAAAACAGACAACAACATAAACTAATTAAGACAACAATATAGAAATTCTTAAGAAATTAAAAGACAGAAATAAAATAAAAGTTTAAATAAAAATCATCCGACTGCTGAAGAATATCAACCACCACATACTTCAACATAAATACACTTAATATGATTTGCATATGAAATATGTAAATCAAAAGAAGTAGGAAAGTTGTATGTGAGGCTAATAACGAATATTATATCTACTCTACAATGTATACTCGTATAAATTAATAAATTATAAACTTTTTGAAATGATGTACAATTAAATAGGCTTCATTAATTGAGTGATTTTAATTATTATTTATACATGTACTACGATTGATTACCCAATAGGCCACAGTCGAAATATCTAAATAGAATGAAAAGCGTGCACAAACTGTAAATGATGTTATAAAAGATAGAAGCAAACCTTAAGCACAGAATGTAAACAAACACAAAATCAACATTTTATTCCACCCCTATTCTCCTATTCCACAAACAACTTATCAACTTTTCACGTTGTACTTATCAAATTTAAATCTTTGCAAAATAATAAATGTTTCTGTTCCACAATATTCTTTGCAAATCTCACTTTGCACTAAGCAAGTTTTTGCAAAGACTCTTTGTAAAGTCCTTCAACTCTTTGTAAAGTCTGTGCACTGTCCTGCAAAGTGTTCTACAAAACATTTACTCATATTTGCATTTCTGTCTTATCACTTTTCACTTTGCATTGTTAAAATGAGCCGCAAAATAAAAATTTAAAAAACTTGCAGTGTTACATATGATTACAGAAAAAATGATATTTTATTGGCTAGTTTTCAAACCAATAAGTTTTTTTAATACATTTTCAGTTTTGCGTGTAATGTAGGCGACTTAATTTTATTGATTGCGCCATCCACGCAACCATACACACAAAGGAATCCACCTACTATAAAAAAACTTTTTATAAATACCAGTAACTAACATCACTAAGTCGACAACTCTAAGGATGGTCCTGCAAACTGTTGATATTGCAACAACATGCATAGCTAAACTCCATGGTACTGGCAACTATTTCCGAGCCAATGCAAGCACAGTAGCAGTTGATTTTCAGAATAGAAAACATGACTGCGCTCTAATTTTTGCTCTGAATTTTATCTACATATATATTTCTATGTTCGTCATAACCCATTAGGATTTTACGGATAGAAAAACTGAAAACGCCTACTTTTTTTAATTTATCTAAAACTTTTTTTAATTGTTCGTAGCAATACATTTAAAAAAAATTGACCACGCCCACTTTTTGTTATACCTAAAATCGATGAACATCTACTTTTTTAAATTCTTGAATAACTCGGATAACAAGTCCACAAAAAATAGGGGCAGAAAAATTAAAGTGTTTCAAAAGAAGTTTAAAATTTAAATTTTTAAAGTTTGTAAAAATAGTAATTATTGTATGCGCCCTCTTGAAAATTCATGTTTCTCCCATTATCAATTGTATGTCGCCTGTAAACGCGTCGGAACACATTTTTTAAAACTAAAAAGGCATTACAATAAACAAAATCAATTGAAAAAAATTATTTAGTTATTTCAATTGGTTACCTAAATATCCATTTATCAAAATGTAAATAAAACACGCAAAGGTTAATTTTAATGGCAAATCTAAATAAAGCATACGCCATATCAACTTGGATTTGATTTAAACGAAAGCACTCTTTAAAGTAAAAGTTTTGTTGTCCCGCAAAATTAAGTCGGTCTATATAATTTCTTGTTAAAAGCGCGTCTTCATTAACGTCGGACAAAAACTTACGTCTTAACATTTTGAAAGCTTCGCTTTAACTTGCAAATTTTTGACAAACTCATCAAAATTAGCTTTGCAAAAATAGAATTTATAGATTTTGTGGAATGAAACAGCATAATTACTTGCAAATTACACTTTCCAATATTAACTTTGCACTTTGCGCAGAGAACGTACATAGAAAAGAAATTGCAAAGAGAATATAAAAATTGCAAAAACAACTTATCACTTATCAAATCTTATAATTCTGAGGAACATAAAGTTTTGCAAATTGACGAAATTTTACATAAGTGAAAAGTTGATAAGTTGTTTTGTGGAATAGAGGCCAGGAACTTGCAAAGCAAATACGATATTCAATAAAGCTAAATTCAAGTCTCCTTAAAATCTTGCAAAAAAGACAACACCAGTGTAAGTATTGGAAGAAGAATGGTGTAGGTGTCAAATTTGGCCTTTTAGACAAATAAAGGCACTAGATGTACATATATATCCATAACTCTTTATGGTACAAAATCAATATCAATTTCACAAACGCGATTGAAAACGCATTCTATATTCCTATGTATGTACGTACATTTTAAAGGGAACAAAACAATAAGTAGAATTTACAAACAAGACCTATAAAGTAATTTAACAAATATTCTATAGGAATCAACAGCAATGAGTAGAGTTTTACTGTGGAGGGAAGAAGAATTGAATAGTTTTATTGTGTTTATGAAATATACATGCATCATGAGTATAAAATAGGGCGATCGGCTCAAATTTGAATCGTATTTTTATGCTATAAAAGTGTTTTTATTTTGGATTTTTCGAATAGACCTCTAATTTGTACTATAAATACTTAAGCTAGATTTACACGATTGAAATTTTCTTCAAAATTGCTCTTCAGAATGCTTCAAACTCGTATAAACAGCAAAATTTCTTAAAAATTTATTTATTTAATAGTTATTAAATAGTAAATTTATTTATTTAATAGTTATTAAATAGTAAATTTATTTATTTAATAACTATTAATTAAATAAATTTAGGTTTTATAGTTTACAAAAAAAAGTTATAAAAGAGATACGGTATTTGTTATAAATTTAGTTTTGCTGATGACCCTAGAAAAATGTTATCGCACATTTATACAATGGATACAATAAAAGGAACCTCTCAATAACTACTGTCGTATTCATTTACTATAACTACATATACACACATGTTGCATGGGGAGCCAAACAACAGCAGCACAACACAACAATAATTGTATAACTGACATAAAGAAAATTCTTAAATACATCATAATCAAGTTTATGACAATCGACAATAAAGATGACGACTCCGATGTCTGAAGTGAATAAAATGAAGTGGAATTTTAAGTAAAACTGTAGAACCTTGTACACTACAATCGAAAAGTATTCGCATGAATTTGCTGTAGTCTAGCAAAGGTTGTCAGCGATAAGAGCGTTTATGTACACTGTTTGAGTTCAGAATTGCTGTTATTAATACATAGCACTCATACGTTATATGAAAATTTAAAAATTCCTCGTTAGCTATTGTCTAAACACAATAGGACCAGCAATATGGACCTAAGTGGGCCGTACTGCACGGCCACCTGCCAACCTAATGGAACTTATTGCCTAAAATATGAACTCTATTCATATTTTCAAAAGAACCTGAAGCAGCTCTAAAACTATATTATTGCCGAAACATCAGCCTAAAGAACTCAAGAAAATATTTTTAAAATCTTTGTACAGGGTGGGCCAAGTTTGACTGAATGATTTGAACTCTATTGGCATATTGTAGCCGTTGTGGTGCATCCCTCGGCAATAATTCTTGGGCCAATTGAATTTTATATGGAAACATCTTCAGATCAACTTTTAGAATACGTCGTAGCGATGTTCTGGAGATGTTCAATTGAGTACTAAATTAAAAATGCAAAAGTTATAAGCATTTCAAATCAGTCAGTCCAAGTTGGCCCACCCTGTATAAAGCAACTTAAATTAGGTTCTAGGTTTTTATAGTTTCTGACTTATACCTAAATATGTAAAACTTTTTAGTTTCACTTTAGGTAATGTACTTAAAACTGCATACTCACGAACGTATGGGTATTGTAATCAATAAAATGATACGATTATTATTTAGGTAGTTCTGTTTTAACTTTAATTTACTATAAGGAAAGCCACAACATGTACATTTTTAGCTGTCAATGTAAAAAGTCATTGAAGATTTTTACTACCTCTATGTGCAAAAATCAATTTAACTGTACGACTGTACATATTGTAAAATTAAAAGGGTGCAGTAATTGTTTGATTTAAAAATGTCTTTGTTGTTTAATTCATTTTCAAGGAACTAATAAAGAATTATCACTTTCTTCAAATGAAATCAATATTCTAAATAAAGTGTAATAATTACGATTACGCAAAAAATAACTTAAATAATAATTTATGTAGAAAATACATGTGTGTGAAGATAAATATGCCTAGTTAAATATGTTTTTGAAAAAATATAGCATGCGATAAAAAAGTATGTAATACACAAATTAGGCACATTTTCGCTGAAATTTCATACTTTTAATAAAATTTTGCAACAAAATAGATTATTTGTATTAATTTTTAAATTTTAACTGTAATTAAATATGAAATAAATGTGCTGATAAAATTTTACTGATTTAAAAACATATAAGGTTGGTATATTATCGAAGAAAATATATTACTCTGAGCAAATCTTAACATATCGGGAAATAAAACCAAGTGGGGAATAAACATAACCAATAGTGCTATTGACCGGCATAAAGCGTTTTTCCGAATTGTATTTGTGAAAAATTATATTCATATCAAGAATATAACAAAGTCAATATTCTCATATATAAGTGCTCTGAGGGATGTGGTCACTATGACCAAATCCTACTATGTCAATGAATGAAACCTAGTGGGAAATGAAGGCCATCAATAGTGCTATTGAAAGGTGTAAAGGGTTTTTTCTAATTGTATTTGTGAAAATTTATATTCAGTCCTGAAAATGTGAAAATTTATAAAATTCTCATATATAAGTGCTCTGAGGGATGTGGTCACTATGGCCAACTCCTACTATGTCAATAAATGAAACGTAGTGGGAAATGAAGGCCATCAATAGTGATATTAACAGGTGTATAGGGTTTTTCCTAATTGTATTTGTGAAAATTTATATTCAGTCCTAAAAATGTGAAAATTTATAAAATTCTCATATATAAGTGCTCTGAGGGATGTGGTCACTATGGCCAAATCCTACTATGTCAATGAATGAAACCTAGTGGGAAATGAAGGCCATCAATAGTGCTATTGAAAGGTGAATAGGGTTTTTCCTAATTGTATTTGTGAAAATTTATATTCAGTCCTAAAAATTTTGTAAAATTTATAAAATTCTCATATATAAGTGCTCTGAAGGATGTGGTCACTATGGCCAAATCCTACTATGTCAATGAATGAAACCTAGTGGGAAATGAAGGCCATCAATAGTGCTATTGAAAGGTGAATAGGGTTTTTCCTAATTGTATTTGTGAAAATTTATATTCAGTCCTAAAAATGTGAAAATTTATAAAATTCTCATATATAAGTGCTCTGAGGGATGTGGTCACTATGGCCAAATCCTACTATGTCAATGAATGAAACCTAGTGGGAAATGAAGGCCATCAATAGTGCTATTGAAAGGTGAATAGGGTTTTTCCTAATTGTATTTGTGAAAATTTATATTCAGTCCTAAAAATGTGAAAATTTATAAAATTCTCATATATAAGTGCTCTGAGGGATGTGGTCCTATGGCCAAATCCTACTATGTCAATGAATGAAACCTAGTGGGAAATGAAGGCCATCAATAGTGCTATTAACAGGTGTATAGGGTTTTTCCTAATTGTATTTGTGAAAATTTATATTCAGTCCTAAAAATGTGAAAATTTATAAAATTCTCATATATAAGTGCTCTGAGGGATGTGGTCACTATGGCCAAATCCTACTATGTCAATGAATGAAACCTAGTGGGAAATGAAGGCCATCAATAGTGCTATTGAAAGGTGAATAGGGTTTTTCCTAATTGTATTTGTGAAAATTTATATTCAGTCCTAAAAATTTTGTAAAATTTATAAAATTCTCATATATAAGTGCTCTGAGGGATGTGGTCACTATGACCAAATCCTACTATGTCAATGAATGAAACCTAGTGGGATATGAAGGCCATCAATAGTGCTATTGATGGATGTAAAGGGTTTTTCCTAATTGTATTTGTGAAAATTTATATTCAGTCCTAAAAATGTTAAAATTTATAAAATTCTCATATATAAGTGCTCTGAGGGATGTGGTCACTATGACCAAATCCTACTATGTCAATGAATGAAACCTAGTGGGAAATGAAGGCCATCAATAGTGCTATTGAAAGGTGTAAAGGGTTTTTCCTAATTGTATTTGTGAAAATTTATATTCAGTCCTAAAAATGTTAAAATTTATAAAATTCTCATATATAAGTGCTCTGAGGGATGTGGTCACTATGACCAAATCCTACTATGTCAATGAATGAAACCTAGTGGGATATGAAGGCCATCAATAGTGCTATTGATGGATGTAAAGGGTTTTTCCTAATTGTATTTGTGAAAATTTATATTCAGTCCTAAAAATGTGAAAATTTATAAAATTCTCATATATAAGTGCTCTGAGGGATGTGGTCACTATGGCCAAATCCTACTATGTCAATGAATGAAACCTAGTGGGAAATGAAGGCCATCAATAGTGCTATTGAAAGGTGAATAGGGTTTTTCCTAATTGTATTTGTGAAAATTTATATTCAGTCCTAAAAATTTTGTAAAATTTATAAAATTCTCATATATAAGTGCTCTGAGGGATGTGGTCACTATGGCCAAATCCTACTATGTCAATGAATGAAACCTAGTGGGAAATGAAGACCATCAATAGTGCTATTAACAGGTGTATAGGGTTTTTCCTAATTGTATTTGTGAAAATTTATATTCAGTCCTAAAAATGTGAAAATTTATAAAATTCTCATATATAAGTGCTCTGAGGGATGTGGTCACTATGGCCAAATCCTACTATGTCAATGAATGAAACCTAGTGGGAAATGAAGGCCATCAATAGTGCTATTGATGGATGTAAAGGGTTTTTCCTAATTGTATTTGTGAAAATTTATATTCAGTCCTAAAAATGTGAAAATTTATAAAATTCTCATATATAAGTGCTCTGAGGGATGTGATCACTATGGCCAAATCCTACTATGTCAATGAATGAAACCTAGTGGGAAATGAAGGCCATCAATAGTGCTATTGAAAGGTGAATAGGGTTTTTCCTAATTGTATTTGTGAAAATTTATATTCAGTCCTAAAAATGTGAAAATTTATAAAATTCTCATATATAAGTGCTCTGAGGGATGTGGTCACTATGGCCAAATCCTACTATGTCAATGAATGAAACCTAGTGGGAAATGAAGGCCATCAATAGTGCTATTGAAAGGTGAATAGGGTTTTTCCTAATTGTATTTGTGAAAATTTATATTCAGTCCTAAAAATGTGAAAATTTATAAAATTCTCATATATAAGTGCTCTGAGGGATGTGGTCACTATGGCCAAATCCTACTATGTCAATGAATGAAACCTAGTGGGAAATGAAGGCCATCAATAGTGCTATTGAAAGGTGAATAGGGTTTTTCCTAATTGTATTTGTGAAAATTTATATTCAGTCCTAAAAATTTTGTAAAATTTATAAAATTCTCATATATAAGTGCTCTGAGGGATGTGGTCACTATGACCAAATCCTACTATGTCAATGAATGAAACCTAGTGGGATATGAAGGCCATCAATAGTGCTATTGATGGATGTAAAGGGTTTTTCCTAATTGTATTTGTGAAAATTTATATTCAGTCCTAAAAATGTTAAAATTTATAAAATTCTCATATATAAGTGCTCTGAGGGATGTGGTCACTATGACCAAATCCTACTATGTCAATGAATGAAACCTAGTGGGAAATGAAGGCCATCAATAGTGCTATTGATGGATGTAAAGGGTTTTTCCTAATTGTATTTGTGAAAATTTATATTCAGTCCTAAAAATGTGAAAATTTATAAAATTCTCATATATAAGTGCTCTGAGGGATGTGATCACTATGGCCAAATCCTACTATGTCAATGAATGAAACCTAGTGGGAAATGAAGGCCATCAATAGTGCTATTGAAAGGTGAATAGGGTTTTTCCTAATTGTATTTGTGAAAATTTATATTCAGTCCTAAAAATGTGAAAATTTATAAAATTCTCATATATAAGTGCTCTGAGGGATGTGGTCACTATGGCCAAATCCTACTATGTCAATGAATGAAACCTAGTGGGAAATGAAGGCCATTAATAGTGCTATTGAAAGGTGAATAGGGTTTTTCCTAATTGTATTTGTGAAAATTTATATTCAGTCCTAAAAATTTTGTAAAATTTATAAAATTCTCATATATAAGTGCTCTGAGGGATGTGGTCACTATGGCCAAATCCTACTATGTCAATGAATGAAACCTAGTGGGAAATGAAGACCATCAATAGTGCTATTAACAGGTGTATAGGGTTTTTCCTAATTGTATTTGTGAAAATTTATATTCAGTCCTAAAAATGTGAAAATTTATAAAATTCTCATATATAAGTGCTCTGAGGGATGTGGTCACTATGGCCAAATCCTACTATGTCAATGAATGAAACCTAGTGGGAAATGAAGGCCATCAATAGTGCTATTGATGGATGTAAAGGGTTTTTCCTAATTGTATTTGTGAAAATTTATATTCAGTCCTAAAAATGTGAAAATTTATAAAATTCTCATATATAAGTGCTCTGAGGGATGTGATCACTATGGCCAAATCCTACTATGTCAATGAATGAAACCTAGTGGGAAATGAAGGCCATTAATAGTGCTATTAACAGGTGTAAAGGGTTTTTTCTAATTGTATTTGTGAAAATTTATATTCAGTCCTGAAGATGTGAAAATTTATAAAATTCTCATATATAAGTGCTCTGAGGGATGTGGTCACTATGACCAAATCCTACTATGTCAATGAATGAAACCTAGTGGGAAATGAAGGCCATCAATAGTGCTATTGAAAGGTGTAAAGGGTTTTTTCTAATTGTATTTGTGAAAATTTATATTCAGTCCTGAAAATGTGAAAATTTATAAAATTCTCATATATAAGTGCTCTGAGGGATGTGGTCACTATGACCAAATCCTACTATGTCAATGAATGAAACCTAGTGGGAAATGAAGGCCATCAATAGTGCTATTAACAGGTGTGAAGGGTTTTTTCTAATTGTATTTGTGAAAATTTATATTCAGTCCTGAAGATGTGAAAATTTATAAAATTCTCATATATAAGTGCTCTGAGGGATGTGGTCACTATGGCCAAATCCTACTATGTCAATGAATGAAACCTAGTGGGAAATGAAGGCCATCAATAGTGCTATTGAAAGGTGTAAAGGGTTTTTTCTAATTGTATTTGTGAAAATTTATATTCAGTCCTGAAAATGTGAAAATTTATAAAATTCTCATATATAAGTGCTCTGAGGGATGTGGTCACTATGACCAAATCCTACTATGTCAATGAATGAAACCTAGTGGGAAATGAAGGCCATCAATAGTGCTATTAACAGGTGTGAAGGGTTTTTTCTAATTGTATTTGTGAAAATTTATATTCAGTCCTGAAGATGTGAAAATTTATAAAATTCTCATATATAAGTGCTCTGAGGGATGTGGTCACTATGACCAAATCCTACTATGTCAATGAATGAAACCTAGTGGGAAATGAAGGCCATCAATAGTGCTATTGAAAGGTGTAAAGGGTTTTGCCTAATTGTATTTGTGAAAATTTATATTCAGTCCTGAAAATGTGAAAATTTATAAAATTCTCATATATAAGTTGTGGTCACTATGACCAAATATATGTACATACTTATGTATATGAGTTGTCGTAATGAATTATTAAAAATGTTTTTTAATTTATATACATATGTAAATACATACATATGTATGTAAATATAAAAATTATAACAAAATATTTAAAATTGTATTATGAAATAACTGTTAGAAAACTACATTTGTACATACATATTTAAATACAAATGTATCAAATATTGATTGTTTCTGTTTTGTGTTTCTGCAACATAGGCTTTCATAAAACACGATCGAATTTTAAGAGAAAAGGTCTGCAGAGGAAAGTATGTATACATTTACGTTTGCCTTACAACTTAAGTTTTTTTATATTTATGTATATTTCTATTTTTTGTGTGCAACCAAATATTTCGAACTTTGTGTATAAAGCTGTTATGCATAGAACAATAACAGGTGGTTAAGAATGTTTGCAAAAGCAAAGTAAATTATCCGTTACAAAAATCAAGCAGCACGTTGATGTTGTGATGTTGTTATTGTAAGTGAATCTTTTCAAAATAAACTTTTAAAAAGCTTTTCTGCCAAAAAATTAAAAAAAAAATGGTCAAACAAGTTTGATCGAAAATCGGTTACAATTTTTTCGAACTCTAATATGAAACTGTGCAATAATATAAATTAGAAGTGAGTAGTTTTTAAAGTGGAAGTAAATTTATAGAAGTAAGTTGTGTTTTAAAAAAGTTGTGAAATGTTGAAAAAAGAAATCTTTTTATTCTTGTCGAAATTATATTATTTGAATAATATTTATTTTGATGGTCTGGAGTGTCCAGTAGAAAGATTTTTTAATTTTGCAAATACAATTCTCGGAAATGCTGAAATGGAACTTTTAGCTCCGAATAGTCGGAACAAATATCGATTGCAGAAACGATTAACTTTAATGGTAAGTTGTTAACGAAAAGCAAATTGCATTTAGTTGCTTGTAGGTTTAGGAATATACATAATATAAGAAAATATGACTGCTTTATTCTACTAGGATGAAAAAAACTTTAATTTATGCGACGAAATAGAGTTGTTTACAAAGTGGTGCAAATATAATGGGTATCGACAATTAGAAAATCAAGTTAAAAAACTACTCCCAACTGCTATATTGTCTATTGAAGGTAATGTTCTTATTGATTGGTTTAGTATTTATTTTGGTTCGGTGAAATTTTGAATTGATTAAATTAAACAATTTCTTACCTCCTTATTATTAAATTTAACAAAAACGATTAAATTTATTTTAATAATCGTTTTTGAATAAGGGGGATTGTATATAGTGCGAGTACCGCCCTTGGAGGGTTTTATGGTATATTTAAAAATTTACTCGAATCCCGATCGGAACAGCCGTTTATAAATTACAGATTTATTTCCACAAAATTTCGATTTTGCACCATTGCGCATTGTATCAGCTATCGTATTTTTTCATATTCTGAAAATTTTTCAAAACATTTTTATAAAACACTAAAATATGTGAAATATAATCGATTCCAAAAATTTTCAAATTGTCTGAAACGGATAAATAACAAATTCATATGTTTTTAAGATACTTTTATGGCGTTTTCTTTTCTGGCAAAAATGTTACATATATGTTACACTTTTTACCCATTTCTCATATAAAAAAGGAAAAAAGTGTAACATTTTTGCCAGAAAAGAAAACGCTATTAGTTGCCCTAGTTCTTAATTAAATAAAGACATAATTATGCAATATGTACGTAACGACATAATTTTATATACATATATTTATATGTATGTATTTCAAATTTCTTTGAAAATCATTTTTGAAATTCAGTTTAAGATGTTCACATAAAAATGTGTCTTAATTTTTCAATAAAAATTTAAAACAATTTATATTTTCCAAAGCTTTGTATAATCAATTCACAAATTTCATCGAAATACGTACGAGTATGTACTTATTTATTGTATTTAAAATAAATTAATTTTCTTAGATATACATGATGTTTGCTACGAAAATATAATATCAGAGCTATTAAACTCCACTGGTTCAATCGCTGATAATATAGATTTAGCAACGACAATTAAAAGCGATACTGATATCATCAATTTAACTTCTATAGAGAACGAGCCTGATCAGCCGATTAATGAAGGCGCTAGCGCAAACAAAATTAAACAAGAAAATAGTGGTATTATTAATTTGGATATTGATGGCCATTTTGTAAACTCAGCGATGTTTTCAAATTTTGAGTTTTGTTCAACAATAAACAACATTTCCCAAATAAATGATACAACTGAAAATGATATTCAAATTGACGAATATACTTTATTAAGAAAAAAACTCCCAGCAATGGCTATACCCAACCAAAAATTTGTTATTGTAGATGATACAATAAATGTTGAGAAAAATATTCCCGGAAGAAAAAAAAATGTTTATTCCTATGACGAAGGAATTTTTTACTTTAAAGATCAACATCATAGATATCTTTTGGAATATTTCATTGTAAATGGCAAAATTGAACAAAAATCAGAATTTACCAGGTACGTTGAGGATCTTGTGCGAGAAAACTTTAAGAAATTAAACAATGTGTGTCCTCTAAATATCGTAAGTTTCGCTTATGCAAATAAAATGAGCTGTTTACGGATATACGGGAAATGCTTGTATGAGAAGGAAGGCTGCAGAAAATATAAGTTTATCGTAGACCTAACAGATACACCGTTTTCAGTTAAAGTATTTACTAATAAAGAAATTATAGCTCACCCAAAATATAAAAAAACGCAACAAATTCGGGCTGTAAATAGACAAGTGGTCAAACAACAAATCCAAAATCAGTTGCCGTCTAATTATAGAAATGACTTGCTTTTAAAACAATCAAAACAATTATTTAATGCCGGTAATACACAGTGCTTACCTTCCAGTGACGCAGTTCGCAAAATTAAAAGTGAGAATAATCAAAAACTAAACCGCAACAGAGACACGATATTAGACATTGTACAAATGCAAAGGGATAAAAATTGGAAAAACTTCATTCAACGAGTATCCATTCCCCAGGAAATTTATTTGTTCTCTAAAGAACAATTAAATTTAACAACTTTGAATAAAGGTCAGCTTTTAAAACAAAGCAGGAATACCCTGTTTATAGATGCCACTGGTGGAATTGTCAAAAAATTTGATGTCAATTCAAAAAGGGTGTTTTTATACAGCATAATAATTCATATTTCAAATCCCCAAAAGAAAGGTATTGTAGTACCAATAGCAGAAGCTTTAATTGCACGTCATTATGAAGATGATTTAAGAAAGTTTTTAATAGACATTAAAGTTTTCTGCATTGAAAATAATATTAAATGGCCATTAAGTAAGCGTCTCTGCATGGACTGGAGTTGGGCTATTATAAATGCTTCAATAAAAACATTTAACAACGTCGATTCGGTACTTTCTTATTTGGATAAATGTTTTGAAATTCTTGAAAATTTCCAAAAATTGCCTTCGAATTTCGTAATAATTCAAATTTGTTATTGTCATTTTTTTAAGATATGTCTGAATGATATTCAGGAACATTCCCTAACGGAAGAACAGTTTAATTTTTTTAAAATGATTATGTTAAAAGGAATTAACATTTCATCAATCGGTGATTTTTGGACATGGTGGAAAAATGTTTGTGTCATATAGCTGTCTTCTAATATAGACCAACGATTTGAAATCGCAAAAGAATATTTTCATATATCATGGAAAACTGATGAAGATCTAACGAAAGATCAATATAAATTTAAAAAAAATGAGCGGAACGGACCACAATATAAGAAGAGTCCTTTCTACCAAAAAGGATTTGAAATTTATGATTCCATAAGAAAAAGCAAAACCACAGAAAATGGAACAGAAAATAATTTAAAAAATGGGAAATTCTTAAATTTGATCTTAAGAAAGTACATTCCTTATAGCGTTTTTTGGACAAATTTGATGGGCGTTATGGTTGAAACAACAAGCCAAACAAGAATTTCCAATAGCCCTATAGAGAGCTATTTCAACATTAATAAAAACGTTACACTAAAAGGAAAACGTTTCGTAAGGCCTAGCTGTTATGCTCGAAGTTCTAAAAGATACGTCCAAGCCAAAATTAAAGATATAACAAACACGTGCGGATCATTTGAAATTGAAAGACTAACAAAAAGAAAAGCTGACCATCTGATAGAAGACCAATGGAAAACAACTCCAAAAAAAATTAAGAGTACAGTAAACGACAATCAAATGAAAGTTGAAAAAAATTTTAAAAAATTAGAAAAAAATCATACTCTGGAATTTTTAATAAAAGATCAAAACAATAGTACGTTTAAAAACCAATGTATTGTTACGAATTCTAAAAAATCGGAAAATGATCTTTTGACCGAACTGAGTATGATTAAGGTTCCGAGAAATTTAAAAATTAAACTTGTATTATATAATTATAGTCATATTTATATCAAGCTTCACAAAAAAGCACCTCATTTTGCTGAAAACATTTATCTGCACGAATTTCAAACACTCAATCCGCGAAGAGAAATTTTTAACAATATAATAGAACTTTACTGCCATATACTATTTTTTAAATATGATATAAATGACTGTGACTGTCTTCCTTGTGAAGTTGGTATTGGTATTTTTAATACAAAATCTGTAAAAGAAATAAGCAATTTTATAAAAACAACAACAAAACAGATAATCATACCAATACATACAGTAAACCATTTTACGATCGTCTTTGTTAATATGGTTGAACAAGAATTTATATATATTGATCCAATGAAAGCCTCCAAAAGTGAATGCGAAAAAAAATTCGAAATATTCCTAAAATGCAACAATGTACTGGAAGAAAATAAATGGAAATTGAAAATTGTAAACCACTACATACAAAAAGATTCGTACAACTGCGGAATTCTATGTGTACAATTAATGGAGGCATTATTGCTTAACAAATCCTTGGAGACTATTGAAGATCCAGACAATTATAGAAATACAATTAAAGGAGATTTGATTAAATACGGCAACACTAATATAGAATGTTTGTATTGTGAAGGCGGTCCTATAAAGTCCTATTTAAAATGCACTATATGTAAAAGGGGAGTCGATAAAGAATGTTTCGCTCATTATAACAAAATATTAAACATTACATATTCTCCACCTTTTACATGTTACCTATGTCGTAATATAAAATGACTACGTTTGTATAGTTTTGAATTTTAAATATACTCAAATACATATCAATATAAATTTATAATTTATAACACTTTCTAAGTCAAATAAACTTTTTGTTGTACCTGTGCCTGTGAATAAATTGTGAAAATATGTTAACTACATAAGTATTTCCTTGTAAAAACTCAAAATAAAATTTGCCACAATTTAAATTATAAACCGGTTTGACAGAAATTTTGAAATTGCAGTTGTATGTTAAAAAACTTTTAATGTAAACATTGTTTGAAGCGTTAATAAATCAAAATAAAATTTTAAACTGAATAAAACCAAAAGTTAAGATTAAAAACATTTAATAAAAGTATTATAGTACAAATTGAATTATAAATTAAGTTTGAAAACATTTATTTTATTTATTGTTCCTTTATTGAGACTGATTTTTCTTTTATATTTGTAATAATGTAGCATTAATGCTTATGAATTAACTAAAACTCTAAAATATAATTTTAAAACTAATAGTATTCGAGTACAAAAATGAAATGTTCAAATTATTAAATGTACATAAATATTGCAATTTTTATTTTTTTGTTTTATTTATTTTAAGTACCTGACGAATTGATGAAAAAAAGAAATAATTAAATATAAATTGACCTTTTAAAATATAATTTGAATCATTGTGAAGTAATAAAAAAGAATCAAATTTATAATCAAAATCATTTGAATATTCTTGTAAATAATGAAAATAACAGATTCTTCTTTAAATTTGTTGGCACAAAATCTTTTTAAAAGTTTTATAGTTCTTTTGAAAAGATTCACTTACAATAACAACATCACAATATCAACGTGCTGCTTGATTTTTGTAACGGATATTTTACTTTGCAAACATACATATGTAAGGGCTCTCCTCATAAAGTTCGAAATATTTGGTTGCACACAAAAAATAGAAATATACATAAATATAAAAAAACTTAAGTTGTAAGGCAAACGTAAATGTATACATACTTTCCTCTGCAGACCTTTTCTCTTAAAATTCGATCGTGTTTTATGAAAGCCTATGTTGCAGAAACACAAAACAGAAACAATCAATATTTGATACATTTGTATTTAAATATGTATGTACAAATGTAGTTTTCTAACAGTTATTTCATAATACAATTTTAAATATTTTGTTATAATTTTTATATTTACATACATATGTATGTATTTACATATGTATATAAATTAAAAAACATTTTTAATAATTCATTACGACAACTCATATACATAAGTATGTACATATATTTGGTCATAGTGACCACAACTTATATATGAGAATTTTATAAATTTTCACATTTTCAGGACTGAATATAAATTTTCACAAATACAATTAGGCAAAACCCTTTACACCTTTCAATAGCACTATTGATGGCCTTCATTTCCCACTAGGTTTCATTCATTGACATAGTAGGATTTGGTCATAGTGACCACATCCCTCAGAGCACTTATATATGAGAATTTTATAAATTTTAACATTTTTAGGACTGAATATAAATTTTCACAAATACAATTAGGAAAAACCCTTTACACCTTTCAATAGCACTATTGATGGCCTTCATTTCCCACTAGGTTTCATTCATTGACATAGTAGGATTTGGTCATAGTGACCACATCCCTCAGAGCACTTATATATGAGAATTTTATAAATTTTAACATTTTTAAGACTGAATATAAATTTTCACAAATACAATTAGGAAAAACCCTTTACATCCATCAATAGCACTATTGATGGCCTTCATTTCCCACTAGGTTTCATTCATTGACATAGTAGGATTTGGTCATAGTGACCACATCCCTCAGAGCACTTATATATGAGAATTTTATAAATTTTAACATTTTTAGGACTGAATATAAATTTTCACAAATACAATTAGGAAAAACCCTTTACACCTTTCAATAGCACTATTGATGGCCTTCATTTCCCACTAGGTTTCATTCATTGACATAGTAGGATTTGGTCATAGTGACCACATCCCTCAGAGCACTTATATATGAGAATTTTATAAATTTTAACATTTTTAAGACTGAATATAAATTTTCACAAATACAATTAGGAAAAACCCTTTACATCCATCAATAGCACTATTGATGGCCTTCATTTCCCACTAGGTTTCATTCATTGACATAGTAGGATTTGGTCATAGTGACCACATCCCTCAGAGCACTTATATATGAGAATTTTATAAATTTTAACATTTTTAGGACTGAATATAAATTTTCACAAATACAATTAGGAAAAACCCTTTACACCTTTCAATAGCACTATTGATGGCCTTCATATCCCACTAGGTTTCATTCATTGACATAGTAGGATTTGGTCATAGTGACCACATCCCTCAGAGCACTTATATATGAGAATTTTATAAATTTTAATATTTTTAGGACTGAATATAAATTTTCACAAATACAATTAGAAAAAACCCTTTACATCCATCAATAGCACTATTGTTGTATTTAATAGAAACAATGTTGTATTTAATAGAAACAAAAATTTACTTCTTCTTGCGAGCAACCTATAGTGTCGCTCAAGCAAGAGTTGTTTTTATTGTGTGTCTTTCTTGTACAATTATTTGAGCTTATATACTACTTATGAAAATAAAGATTAACCTAATATTAATAATACTAATGCATGGGAACCGTTAACGCAATATGATCCGTGTATAATAAGTGGTTCCCATGCAATATAAATATTTACAGTATGCAAGCTTACAAAAGTGCCGACGCTGCACATTAGTTAATTGTGTGGAACTGACCAACGACAATAAGTGTCAGTTTCAAGTGTTTATGTGCAGGTCTCTAAAATAATGCAAACATAAGATTAATCGTACTACACCTCCATTTTCGCAAGAATGTTCATATACACTTTTTTTTTTTTTTTTTTTTTTTTTTTTGTGTTATGAACATTCTTTTACATAAATTAAAAATTTAATATTTTTATTATAGTTTACAGATTTTAGCTTTATATAATATGGTATTTTTTAAGTCTATTCTTATGTACTACTTGTGTTTTATTGGTTAACTTATCAAGTATTGTAACATTGTTCCTTAAATCTATTTTTATTATTTCATATGGCCCTTTATAATTTGGTTCAAGTTTATGGCCTGTTTCATTTTTAAGTAATACTAAATCTTTAATTCTTAAATTATATTCTAATGTTTTCTTATCGTAGTTAAGTTTTTGCTTATGTTTATAATTTTCTAAAAGTATTTGAGCTCTCTTATATGCTACTTCTAGCCTAAATTTTGCCTCTTTTGCATAGTCATCTATGTTGTATAGAGGTGAAATTCTATCAATGTTGACTTCCTGTTCAAACTTATTTGGACATTTTGAAAAAATTAGCTCGTAGGGGCAGTAATTATGAACTGTAGAGGGTGTAGTGTTAAAACAGTATGTGAAATACTTTAACCAATCATCCCAGTCTGTTTTGTCTACAGAAATGTAAGATCTTACGTATTCGTTAAATGTTCTGTGACTTCTTTCTATTGTCCCTAATGTTTGATGGTGGTGCGCTGTTGAAGTTATTTTTTCAATATTCAATAGTTTACACAGTTCTGTCAAAATAGAATTTTTATATTCCGTGCCCATATCCGATACGAAAGTTCTCATTGGACCGTAGATAAGTACGAAATTTTCAAATATCGCCTTAGCGATTGTCTTGGCATGTTTGTCTTGTATTGGTATAGTTACTAAGTATTTGGTTAAATCACATATTAGTGTGATTGCATATTCATTTCCTTCTAACGATCTTGGAAATGGTCCTATTGTATCTACATAAACTATGTCAAAGGGTTTCCTAGGTATCTCTGTCATAGTCATAGGACATTTTATATTTTTAATAATTTTTGCTGTTTGGCATTTGTGACAGGACTTAATATATTTAGATATATCCTTGGACATATTTTTCCAATAGTAATACTTTTTTATTTTCTCTGTTGTCCTATAGATACCACAATGTCCACCTTCTACCGGATCATCGTGATACTTCAACAAAATATCTAGAATTGCCTTGGCATTTCTATTATCAATTTGGGTCACCTCATTTAATAGCGCTATTTTAATTTTACTTAAGATTTTATTGCCCATTACTTTAAAATCATTAATGGAGATAAATTCGAAAATTTTCTCACTAGGTGCCACTTGTAAATTATGAATATTGTGTTTACCGGCCACATCTTCGAGCCTAGGGTAAAATTGTCCGTAGTCAAGATTCCCATTAGTAAACAAATCATTAATATGTATATATGTTACTATAGATTTTCCCTTTTTGATGTAACATCCTCTGGGAGAAATCTTTAGTTTATGGTATTTTCTGACGTCAGTGTTATTTAATGGTACATATATACTGGGCTCTTTAGTTTTGTTCATATTTTGCTGAATATTACTATTTACTGGATTCTTCTGATGTTCCGTCCTTTCTTTATTTTTCATTGCTCTTGTTGTAGTTCTTAATATGGAACAAATCTTGTCATTCATATCTTTCAAGTCATTAATGGTGATGCGTGATAGAGCATCTGCGATATAATTATCTTTTCCCCTAAGATATTCTATTGTGAAATCGTATTCTTCTAAATCCAACCTCATTCTTGTTAATTTGGAGTTTGGATTTTTAATGGAAAATAGGTATGTTAACGGTCTGTGGTCAGAGCGAACGAGAAAATGTTTTCCATATATATAAGGCCTGAAGTAATTTATAGCCCAATGAATAGCTGTTAACTCTTGTTCGATAGTGGATTTATTACTTTCACCTTTTGTAAAAGTTTTCGAAGCATATGCAATTGGAAGTTGTTTACCTTCATATTCCTGTGTAAGTACAGCACCACAAGCTTGTTTGCTTGCGTCTGTTGTTATACAAAATTCTTTTGTGAAGTCAGGATATTGAAGTAATGTCGGGCTCATTAAAGCCTTTTTTAAATATTCAAATGCCTGATTGCAGTCCTTTGTCCATTCAAACTTTGCGCCCTTTTTCGATAGTTTCGTCAAATGTCTCGAATATTCTGAAAAATTTTTAATAAATCTACGATAGTAATTGCAAAAAGCTACGTATCTTTTCGCACTATCTGCGTCCGTTGGTGTTGGATAATTTTTGATAACAGAATATTTAGTATCATCTGGCAGAATACCCTTGTCAGTGCACTTGTGACCAAGGTATGTTACTTCCTTCCTAAAGAATGAACATTTTTCCGGGTGCAACTTTAGATTACTTTTTCTGCATAATTGAAATACTTCCCTTAAGTTTGCTAGCATATGTTTGTCCGAGCATCCTAATACAACCAAGTCGTCCATATAAAGAAATGCTTGATTTGGTTTTAAACCGCTAAAAGCTAGTGTCATCATTCTTTGAAATGAGTTAGGAGCTATCTTGAGACCATAGGGTAATCTTGTGAATCTATATGAACCTTTATTGGTCGAAAATGATGTTAAGTCTCTAGACTGTTCATCCAATTCGATTTGATGAAAACCAGACATCAGATCTAAACAAGAAAAATATTTTGCTCTACCAAGTTGGTCTAGTATATCATCGATTCTTGGTAAAGGAAATTTATCAGCTATTAGTTTTTTATTTATTTGTCGGTAATCGACCACAAGTCTCCATCTTTTGTGTTCAGAGTTCGGTAAAGATTTCTTTGGGACTAACAAAATTGGACTGTTATACTCAGAATACGATTGTTCTACTATTTCATCATTTATCAACTGATTTACCTGCTTTTCTATTTCTTCTTTGTGGGTATAAGGTATCCTATAGTTCTTTATGTATACCGGTGTTGGATCATTTGTTCTTAACTTTTGTTTATAAAAATTGTTAGTGCTAATTGGTTCTGTCTCAATTCCAAATATGTCATTAAATTCAGAGCATAGTTCGGTTAATATTTTCTCGAATGGTTTGGGAAAATTCTTCCGTAATTTTTCTAATATTTCAGATTTTCTGTCATTACTGTTACTATTTCTATTTATTATAATATTGTAGTCATGAATGTTTTCTGTTACTATGTCATGTGTTTGTACTGTGGTTGTAGTATCATTAGTATTTAATAGACGTATGTATGCGTTATTAGTTTTCACGAGTGTGTTTGCAATAAATACACCTGGAGCTATTTCCTGATTGGGTACCAATATGTCTTCTTCAGCCATTCCAAAGTGTACTTTACGTATGACCTCTGATCTGGCTGGTAGTACAATGTTTTCGCTATTATTTGTTAGTGGTATTTTTATATCATGTGTAATGTTGACAGGTCTAAGAATTAGGTAGTCGTAGTTATTGTTAAAGTCTAATACGCAATTGTATTTCTTTATAAAGTCCATTCCAATAATTCCGTCGCATGTAATAGGAAAATTATCATTTACAACGTGAAAAATATGGGGTATTAAAAAATTTTGATTCCTTAATTCAAATAATATAGTACCTATTGATTTAATTTCACCTTCTCCTATTCCACTTAATGATGTAGTTTTATCTGTATGTATTTTGGTACGTTCAAAATATTTTGATTTAACTAACGAAATGTCTGCTCCTGTGTCTACTAATAATGTTAGTTTCGTATTACTGTTGCCTATGTAAGTGTTAATGAAGAAACAAAAGTTAAGATTGAGGTTAAACACTTTCCTTCTTATTGATTTAATCCTAGGGGATGATTGGGGTTTTCCGAATCTCTATCACTACTTTCTGTTACGTGTACATGGTTTCTACTATTGTTGTGTCTTTGTTGAGTTCGGTTAGGGTTAGTGTTCCTACCATTACTGTTATAGTTATTGTTGCTAGTATTAAAATTGTTGTGATTACTATTTCGGGGATAATTATTTTTCTGATAATTATTTCTTGGATAATTACCTAGAAATTTGTTGTTATTTCTACGATAATTATTTGTGTTTTGCCTATACTGGAGTACGGTATTTTGTTGTCCCGTAGCTTCAGTGCAACTATTTATGAATTTACAAATAGCATCATTAAGAGTGCTAAACTGTCCTGCTTCCATGATAAGTTTTACCTTGTCTATGGTGCAGTTCTTAGTTAAGGCTTTTACAGCCACATTAGTAGCATATTTGGTGGCCAATTCGCTGGATAGGCCGTCTGTAATGTAAGCATTTTCCAATGATCTTGTTATTGTCTCTATTTCATTGCAATAAGTATTAGCTGTCTTAGTATTCTGTTTAATATTCATTATTTTGGCAGTTATAACTTCTACTGATTCGCCTTTAACTGTTTTTTGTAACTTAGTTATAATTTCTGTTATTGTGTTTTCATTATTTATTAAATTTCTTGCGTTTCCTTTTAGTTTTGTCTTAATTAATGAAA
This sequence comes from Bellardia pandia, assembly GCA_916048285.2. Classification (NCBI taxonomy): domain Eukaryota; kingdom Metazoa; phylum Arthropoda; class Insecta; order Diptera; family Calliphoridae; genus Bellardia; species Bellardia pandia. The sequence goes on from OU696529.1 coordinate 32,296,122, forward strand.
TCGCTATGGCTTCATGAGAACCTTTTATCAGATCTACTAATTTTAATGAATCTACGAATGAACCGAGATTTTCAGTTTTACCGTCAAATTCAATTATTAGTTTGGAAGCGGTATTTAAAAATTCTACTACAGTTTGCGTCATTTTCGTGTCTTTTTCTTGTAATGATTGGAATTGTTCAAAATTTATTGTTTCATGGAGTGTATTTGGTATTTTTAAGTCGAATCCTTTCTTTATTGCTAAATTTATTAATCTGTCTCTTAAGTCATGGTAGAAAGCTTCAGCTGCTATTTTGTGAGATGTCGTGAGTCTGCTATAATTAACATTTAGGAGTATTCTAATTTCTTCCAAATGATTTAGTAATATTTCTAAGTGTTTATGTAGTGTTTCTTTCTTTATTGGTCTTTCTAAATTAATACATTTATATGATTGATTAAATTTTTCCTTAATGTTTCTACACCTTTCTAAAATATTTTTCCAGTCCATACAGAAAACTTAAACTTTGTCTAAATCATTAGCTTTACAAAGGTATCTCTTTCTAAGTGACCGTTTATGCAAAATGTAGACTTTAAGTAGCAAATTAAGTACTGATACTATTACTAAAATTAATGTTAACATCCATATGGAGTTTAATTCTTCAGTGTGATCGACAATTTCTACGTTATTTATAACATTTGCGTTTGCATCTTTTATTTTTGAATTTGGCTTTCCCATATTTAGTTTTTAATATGTCATTAATTTATTTATTTTAAGTATATTCTAATTATTTATATCATAATAATAAAAAAATTCTTTGCCTCGAGCGATTTGTTCGCTTATAGGCTCTAAGAGTGCAGATAAGGCCCGCACGTCTGCTTTATATTAAAGGAATTAATTGAAGGTTTTTCTATTCGCTATTAGAAATTCTAATTTGGAAATCCTTTCCCAAATTTTGGTGGCTCGTTCCCAAGGTAGTGGTGGTTGTCGTTTCAGCTCCCTCAGCAGGATAGCTTTTTCCCTTTTTAACTTTTGTGTGTAGCCTCCCCTTCTTCTAGGCTTTTTTGTTTTAGTTGTTGCTGATGGCTGGAGGGTTACCTTGCTTGTCTTCTGGCGTGCCCTGTATTCCTCAAGGGTTATGGGCTGTGGTCCCTCTTTCATCAAGTTAAATTTATTTCTCCGTATTTCCTCTTGGCCAGGCAGTTTTTACGCAGCTGACGGAATTTTGGCTGATCCGTCAGGACAAAATATATTTTTTCTTCTTTTTGTTTACTTTGGGTGCTCTGCAAGGAAGCACTCCAAAGAGTTGGTTTTGGGTGCTCTGCAAGGAAGCACTCCAAAGAGTTGGTTACTTTGAGTGCTCTACAAAGAAGCACTCCAAAGAGCTGGCAGGATCGCCATGTTGTATTTAATAGAAACAATGTTGTATTTAATAGAAACAAAAATTTACTTCTTCTTGCGAGCAACCTATAGTGTCGCTCAAGCAAGAGTTGTTTTTATTGTGTGTCTTTCTTGTACAATTATTTGAGCTTATATACTACTTATGAAAATAAAGATTAACCTAATATTAATAATACTAATGCATGGGAACCGTTAACGCAATATGATCCGTGTATAATAAGTGGTTCCCATGCAATATAAATATTTACAGTATGCAAGCTTACAAAAGTGCCGACGCTGCACATTAGTTAATTGTGTGGAACTGACCAACGACAATAAGTGTCAGTTTCAAGTGTTTATGTGCAGGTCTCTAAAATAATGCAAACATAAGATTAATCGTACTACACTATTGATGGCCTTCATTTCCCACTAGGTTTCATTCATTGACATAGTAGGATTTGGTCATAGTGACCACATCCCTCAGAGCACTTATATATGAGAATTTTATAAATTTTCACATCTTCAGGACTGAATATAAATTTTCACAAATACAATTAGAAAAAACCCTTCACACCTGTTAATAGCACTATTGATGGCCTTCATTTCCCACTAGGTTTCATTCATTGACATAGTAGGATTTGGTCATAGTGACCACATCCCTCAGAGCACTTATATATGAGAATTTTATAAATTTTCACATTTTCAGGACTGAATATAAATTTTCACAAATACAATTAGAAAAAACCCTTTACACCTTTCAATAGCACTATTGATGGCCTTCATTTCCCACTAGGTTTCATTCATTGACATAGTAGGATTTGGCCATAGTGACCACATCCCTCAGAGCACTTATATATGAGAATTTTATAAATTTTCACATCTTCAGGACTGAATATAAATTTTCACAAATACAATTAGAAAAAACCCTTCACACCTGTTAATAGCACTATTGATGGCCTTCATTTCCCACTAGGTTTCATTCATTGACATAGTAGGATTTGGTCATAGTGACCACATCCCTCAGAGCACTTATATATGAGAATTTTATAAATTTTCACATTTTCAGGACTGAATATAAATTTTCACAAATACAATTAGAAAAAACCCTTTACACCTTTCAATAGCACTATTGATGGCCTTCATTTCCCACTAGGTTTCATTCATTGACATAGTAGGATTTGGTCATAGTGACCACATCCCTCAGAGCACTTATATATGAGAATTTTATAAATTTTCACATCTTCAGGACTGAATATAAATTTTCACAAATACAATTAGAAAAAACCCTTTACACCTGTTAATAGCACTATTAATGGCCTTCATTTCCCACTAGGTTTCATTCATTGACATAGTAGGATTTGGTCATAGTGACCACATCCCTCAGAGCACTTATATATGAGAATTTTATAAATTTTCACATCTTCAGGACTGAATATAAATTTTCACAAATACAATTAGAAAAAACCCTTTACACCTTTCAATAGCACTATTGATGGCCTTCATTTACCACTAGGTTTCATTCATTGACATAGTAGGATTTGGTCATAGTGACCACATCCCTCAGAGCACTTATATATGAGAATTTTATAAATTTTCACATTTTCAGGACTGAATATAAATTTTCACAAATACAATTAGAAAAAACCCTTTACACCTTTCAATAGCACTATTGATGGCCTTCATTTCCCACTAGGTTTCATTCATTGACATAGTAGGATTTGGTCATAGTGACCACATCCCTCAGAGCACTTATATATGAGAATTTTATAAATTTTCACATCTTCAGGACTGAATATAAATTTTCACAAATACAATTAGAAAAAACCCTTTACACCTGTTAATAGCACTATTGATGGTCTTCATTTCCCACTAGGTTTCATTCATTGACATAGTAGGATTTGGCCATAGTGACCACATCCCTCAGAGCACTTATATATGAGAATATTGACTTTGTTATATTCTTGATATGAATATAATTTTTCACAAATACAATTCGGAAAAACGCTTTATGCCGGTCAATAGCACTATTGGTTATGTTTATTCCCCACTTGGTTTTATTTCCCGATATGTTAAGATTTGCTCAGAGTAATATATATTCTTCGATAATATACCAACCTTATATGTTTTTAAATCAGTAAAATTTTATCAGCACATTTATTTCATATTTAATTACAGTTAAAATTTAAAAATTAATACAAATAATCTATTTTGTTGCAAAATTTTATTAAAAGTATGAAATTTCAGCGAAAATGTGCCTAATTTGTGTATTACATACTTTTTTATCGCATGCTATATTTTTTCAAAAACATATTTAACTAGGCATATTTATCTTCACACACATAGAAAATACTGAGTATGAGATGTGACATCGGTGTGCACGAATACAATGTTCAATCAAATTGCAAACGAAACGTTTGGTAGTTGGTACCATTCACAATTTTACGATAATTAAATGTAATAAGCAAGTGAAAATAAATGACCATACAACATCATCTAAACGAATGAAAATTGACTTTAACTATTTGTAATTATATAATGGAAAAGTTTTCTTTTGCGATCGCGATATGAATTACACACTACATGCTACTTACTATATTTTATGTATTCGCACAATATACGTATGTATGTATGTATATATAAAGTTTAATGTGTCGTTGAGGAGTAATTGCAACATATCTGTGACTATCAAACAAACTATATTTTTATTGCTTTTGTCTGGCTGGCTGTTTGGTTCTGGCTTTAGCTGGCAGGGTTACTGGCTGTTTGGTTGGATGTAGCATATTCACTTTTTACATCTCATAAAGATAAAAGTGACAAACTGCTGCTACTCTTTCATTACAATTGCTACGGGACTGACTGCCTGTACTTTGTAAATTTTTTATTTTTATTTTTGAGAGAGACTTAAATGAATTTAAAGAAATATGAAAGAGTTCAGGGTGCTTCAGTTGAACTTTTTCATCAATTTCTATAATTTATTTAATGGTTTCAATTAAGAAATGTCTTACAACAGAATAAATAAATAAAGTCAATATAAATGTGGCTACTTATGATTGATTAATCAAACAAATTATAAACTATAGAAAAGAAAATTAAATACTAATAGAAAAATTACATATTGCATTTTGAAGTATCTAACATGCGTATTTAAAAAACCCCAATAAAAAATTATGTATATGAAGCTATTTACTACACTAAATTTGCTATGCTAATATCATTGCATCAGACATTGTAAATATGCTAGCATAAATAATGAATACACACACATGAGGCCAAAATTTATAAATTATTTTTTTTTAGTAAAAACATTTCACAGGAAACGATTAAAGTTAAATTTTCCACATGGAATTATTTTCAATTACTAACCCACCCACTACACCATTTTTAATTGAAATTGAGAGCATTATACATGATATTGAGAATTTCCAGGTGCAATTGGGAATTTTCCTAATTAAAGTAAGAATATCAAGTTTAAATTGAGAAATTACAAATTATATAGAGAATTTCTACTTAAAATTTAAATCATTCTTATTGAAATTCAGAACTTCAATATTTATTATTGAGAAAATTCCAATTGATATTGAGAATTTCAATACCAAATTGAGAAAAACTCAAATGAAACTGAAAACTTCAATTTTCAGTAGGGAACATTTTAATTGAAATTAAGAAAAGTTTAAATGAAATTGAGATTTTTTTTAAATTAAATGTTTTTATTTTACTCTACATAAAAAATATTGTTACTGAAATTTTGTAGTTATACTGAACTTAAAATCGTTTATTAATTATTCAAAACATAAAAGCCTAGCTTACATTAGGGTGATTTAGGGTTGGTGTATTCATTCTTGACATTAAAATACTTTTGATTTTAGTCCAAATTAGTTTAACAGGCTTAATTAAGCATTGGTGAATAGGGACTCAATCATAAGCGTGTTGTTGAAGAGTAGTCTAAAATTTGATGTAGAAAACTTGGATTGTCAACGAATTCGGATAACAGATTTCACAAATACACCCATCCATTAAGAATTCCTTTAAATGATTCTTTTGCGCTTTCGGCAATTTTCTAAATATTTATTTAACAAATTTTAAAATTATCTCAATTTTATTTGGAATTTTCATTAAATAAATTCCAAAAAAAGTGTTTAAATTACTTAAATGGATGTTAGAGATAGAGCTTAAAAAGTATTAAATCCAAATATTGGTAATAAATGGTCAAATTTAGAATATTGTTTTAACACTGACAATTCAGAAAGTATTTTTGATATGTTTTCTTAGAGCTTTCCCAAGATTATTTTTGTGTTAAAAGGTATTTGTTGATTCATGTTTTTATCTTGGTTATTTATGGAACAAGTTTTTTTGTCAACTGTATTATACAATCAAACCTTTTATAATAAGTAATGAATGAAAAAACGTCCGTTCAGTTTGAATTAATTTAATCAGCCCAATCATGAATAAAAATTCCGTGGGAGTTTTTCCCCTTTTTATTTTTTTAACATTGAATTTAAATAGGAAAAATGAGAAAAGGGAAAAAAACTCCCGCGGAATTTTTTTCATGATTGGGCTGAATATGTTTGAATTAACAAAAATTTAATCAGCTGTGAATGAATTCTTTGAAAGCTTTTAGTAGTTTTAATTCTGAATTAAGATTTTAGAGAACTAAGTTTAAAATCAATTTATTCATAACTCTTGCTGTTGCTCCTTTGTTTGTATTATAAATATTCATTGAGTATTTTGCTCTACCAGAACTATTCTTGTTGTCCCAGAACTATTCTTGTTTTCCGCGGTAAATGTTTTTCTGTTATGGGCGGTTGGTGACCTCCAAGTACGACATTCATGCGGTATCAAAACTGCTGTCTACCAATTTCGTTGTAATGCATCCTGCACGTTCCTTTGTATGTTTTCCTCGTATATGAGACAGTCCTTCCAGAAATGGGATCGTGGAAGACACCAGCTGCATGATGTTAAAGCTAATATGACTCATCCAATCACATCTCAGGGGGAACAGGAAGGAACTTCGTTTCCTCAGGTAGGCGGTGTTCCGAGATTATTTCCAAACAGCATTTTATCGTACGTAAGGTTTTGTATGATTCTCCACTAGGTACCACTCAACAAAGATGACCAATGTGGTACAGCGCAATTTACCACTGACCGACTAATCGTCTTATAGGTAGCCAACAAGGTTTCCGTATCTATGACTCAAGTGCTAGAGCTTTGTTTCTACTTCAAAAATTGTGCGCGATTGCAGTATCTCGGCTGAGGAGATAAATAGGCCGTCAAAGGTAACGTAAAATTGTAATAATATAGTTTTTTAGTTTATTGGAAACTGTAATAAAATTGTCGAAATATGTATGTATACATATGTAAAAAAACACTTTAAAAGCTCACACTTTTATTACTGCGTAGAATACCTACATACATAGTATATGTATGTACATACTCGTATGTACATAGATAATTCTATTTCGATTACAAGATATTAGAAACGATATTTATTTTCAATTTAACATCATGTTTATTAAACTAATATACATATGTATGTACATATTTACTACTATAATCGGTTAAAAAAGCATTTACTCCATAGAGACATGCATTTACTTGGGATCACTTGGAAGTTTAAAACCTACCATATCAGCTGTCTCCCTTACCGTCCTTTCGCTACGGCCATGATAGTCCTTGTATAATTCATTGTATTTACGCAAACTGGTCAAATAAGTCAGATAAGTTTGTCCCAAAAATAGGGCCTCATTGCGTGCTTTGCATAATTGCTGATCGGTAGTAGAGAATTTTTTATACTGAGACAATACATAACGAGCTGCTAAAGAATCCTTAATGCAGCCATTAGGAGAAGCTTTACGCAGTTCTTGGAGAAGAGAACGCAAAGTTTTTGTAGCTGACATGCTTTAAATATATAAGAAAATGTATCAATTTATTTGCGCAAAATGAAGTGCAATTATTCTTACTTGTTTTAGTAGAATTCAACCAAAGCAATAGCTGAAAGTGACACAAAACACTAACAGCTGATAGTCAATAAGAACGTGGAATGAAACAGCTTGCAGAGATGTTATTTTACTCGTTAATGAAATCGTTAAAACCAAATGGCGGAAAATTTTTAAATAATTTTTGTTTTGATTTTATTTTATTCATGAAAAACTTATAAACTATACCTACAAGTAGGTAGGTAATTAAGTTAATGGATACTTTTTTATACACATATCTAAGTAGCATTGCCTGCAACTTCCTCCATTTTTACATCATTTTCATCTTTATCTATGCTTAACTCTAGCACAGCATCTTCATCTACTGACATGGGCTCCTTGATGCTTTTAGCATCATCAGCTTCTTGCTCATCGATTTCTTCCTTTCTTTCCATAAGACCTCTGCTATGACGTCCTACTTTACCGGACTGAGAACCCGCCTCCAACTCGTCATCACTTAAACCTTCTATTAGAGGATGATTTGTAGTATTGTTGTTGCTGCTGCCAGATCCCACGACCACATCGTCATCAGACTTGCTGTCCTCATCTTCACTTGAACTATCATCGACCAATTGAGCTTCCAATTCACGAACTGCATACATTAGAACGGAAAAATCCTTTTGACGCTTTTCAAATTTACGCTCCAATTTTAGTTTTTTGTCATTTAACTCAGACATTTCCTTTTGCAAACATTCTATATGCTGCTGTGTTTCTTTACGATCCGGTTGTTGTTTTATCACCTTGGCCAGTTGATCGTATTCCATTTTATTTTTACGTATTTGTTTTGCTATAATTAATTCCTTCTTACTGTCCTCTAACTCAAGTTTGGCCACCTCAATGTTCTTTTCTATAGTTTTTGAGAGTTTTTGGTAATTTTCCAATTCTTCATCAATCATTTGACTAGTGCGTTCAGTTTTAGCGGCAGCAAATTGACATTGAGCTAATTGGGCCATTAAACGATCATAGATAATTTGACTAAAGAATGGGAATATTTTTGTTTTTAGTTAAAAGGGTTTGATATAAAACAACATAAAATGAAGGTATTTGTAGAAAATGCGCATAATTATGATGTTATGAGAGGCAAAATAATAAAAATGACTTTAAAAGGAAAATTTATATGTAAATATGTTAATATGGTGAACATTGTCAGTTCACCATATTCAAATCTAGAAATGGACGGGGATCTTTTTCACACAAAATATATTCAAAGAAAACAATTTTAAACTACGCCCCCACTAAATTTACTGACCTTCATATAATCGATATATTTGAAATACAGTTTAATAAATGATATTAATAAATTCGGTTAAATCATAAAAATAAACTCACTTATTTTCCGGCGAATCATTTTTAGAATACATCCATTTGAGAAATTGTTTGAGCAGCATATTAAGACGCCGATCATCACCAGTACCATCGCCATCAATCAACAAACGCTTTTTTATGATTTCCTCTAAATAAAAACAATAAAAGTTAAACAACTATTACATATTTAATAAGAACAAACAAACCGTCAGTCATTTTATTTCAAATTATACAAAAATTTAGTGTTTTTTAGAATATATAAAATAAAGCCACAAAAAATGCCACAAAAATAATTTTTATTTTTCTAACACACACTAATGCATAATTATTCAACATATGCTTTTTGACAACCAATCGGTGTTTCTTTATAAAAGTTGACAACCCGAAATAGCAACGAGTTGCCACTGCAAATTAACAAATTAGAAACGAATGGAATGGACCATGGTAAATCACTACAAGGTGATAGCAATATTACAACAATATAAAAGCAACAGAAACATGGTATTTTTGTTTTCATGTTTGTAATGTCAAAAACATACAATTTTTAATTTCAAGATGACACATGTGTTTTTTTATACAGTGGCGAGCATACATGGTAGATGTTTTATAACTATGACTTAAAAACCGAATAAACTCTCAAATTTTTAAAAATAATAATGGTTTTTATTTAAAATGTTAAATAAATAGAACAAAAATGAAAATATATTGAAATTCATTAATTATTGAAGCTAATGTGAAGTTTAGGGTAAATTTATGTGAAATTACCATGTATCCACTTTTGCACGTTAAAGTTCGTTTAATCTGGCAGCAAGAATAAATGGATGGTTGGACCGAATTTATGTCCATAAGCACCGTTATTTGATATTTATAAAAATATCAAAGCAACAGTAAATGTAATTTTTCTCATTTTTATTAAAAGCACGCGATAAGCTAAAAATTTGCAAAAAAAAAAAATTGTGAACAATTTGAAAAATTACATTTACTGTTGCTTTGATATTTTTATAAATATCAAATAACGGTGCTTATGGACATAAATTCGCTCCAACCATCCATTTATTCTTGCTGCCAGATTAAACGAACTTTAACGTGCAAAAGTGGATGCATTGTCATTTCACAAAAATTTACCCTAAACTCCACATTCTCTTTAATAATTATTGAATTTCAATTTATTTTAATTTTTGTTCTATTTATTTAAGATTTTAAATAAAAACCATTATTATTTTTAAAAATTAATAAGGGTTTATTCGGTTTTAAGTCATATTACAAAACAATGTAGAGTGATTTTACCATGGAATGGACTCTTTTTATCAAACCTCATTTACACTAACAAATCTACACGATGATACATAAACAACAACAAACAATTTTCACCACTCTAGAAAAAAAAATTTGTTTTGATAAAACAGCTGTTACGGTTATTTCACCATGGATTAAACTAAATATAAACGTAATTTATTTACATTTTCATAATCTTGTTTTAGTATTGCATTATAAATGTCGAATTTTGATTATCATTCCTACAAAGGAAACGCGATATTTCGGGATCAACCAAATCATTCATTTTTCGATAAGCCATTCGAAAACGAACAGGACTGTTTATTTCAGAGTCTAAATGATATAGAACCACATTTTTTGAAACCTGAACAACAGGCCGAACATATTACTGTAGCCAATTTTATATTAACAGATCCCCGCACGAAGAAACCCATAATTCAACTGTGCTATGATCACACCAGGGAAGAACAAACAAAAAAATTTCATTCTCCTGAACGGTCAATAATGACAGAAAAGGAACATGAATTGGGCGTTCGAGTTTTAAGTGCCCTGCAAAAGTGTTTGGAGGTGGAAGAAGAGGACATGTACAATTGGTATAGATTGCAAAAAAATAGGATTAATGAAAAACAATATTTTCAAAAGTTTGTTTATGAATTTAACCAAAGTAGCAAACAACAAATGTACGCACCCTGTCGCAAGCTAATGGAATCGTATCAAAAGTGGTATAAAAACAAAGTGATCAAATTAATGAAGAGCTATCCCCCGGAGTCGTATAACACGCATTTGGGCTTACCTCAAGTGAGGCAATGTAAAAACGTTTTGAGTGATCTGCAAGTGACGATAAAAAATCAAGAAATTGTTAGCACAATAGGAGAGGAATGCAGTTGGCATGATAATGTAAAACAGGAATTTAAAAAGCTTAATTATTATATTGGTTCTTATGCCGAAATATACTTGAATTCAGAGGATTTAAAAGAGTCTTTAGAAGATAATTTAAAATCACAATTTAAAAAGCATGCTGAACAAGACTCGAAGGAATATTCTCAGTTTTTCATACCTTTTGAATCATTATTGTTTTTAGTCACAGCTGGAGACTATACAGATGTGCCCTCCGAAATGTTATTAAATATTCAAGAGACTGAAATAGTAAACAGTGATAATAAGAAGTATTTAATTATGGATCAACCATTACCCTCAAGGCAGGGTGGCTGGCATAGCTATCAACAGGTTGTACAACAAGCCGCTGTAGCAATGCTATCTATTAAAAAAATAAAAGCTCCAGAAAATATACATACGAATTCTGGTATAGACGTTTTAAAAAATTTTAAGGTGTCTACCGTACAAGATTTTATGAAAAAATCTACTTTAACTCCAGACAAAATTTGTAAATTTTCCAAAACTCTAACTAAATGGCAACTAGGCACTTTAGAAGATAATCCATCACTAGAAATATTTACCTATCTGGATTCATACACAGAAAATAGAGATTTTTCACTTAAATTAGAATTTAAACCAAGTTATGGTTGCGAAATATTAACAAAATATGACTTGCTTAAAGAATGGTTTAAACTTAAACTATTACAGAAAACAAATAGCAACTGCCTCCGTTTGGATGTTACAAATTATAAAATTTTACTTGAAGAGTCTTTGAACATTAGCAAACTAGAGGAATACTTATCATTTTATCATATAAATTGCAATGCTTTGCTAAACAACCTGTATGAGTTTCTAAAAATGTTACACAGCATGCCCGCGGGTCATTATATGTTGCGATACAATTCCAAATTCAAGGATAAACTTATGCTATGTAAACCTTCTCAAGAAATCACGCAAAATACTATAAATCTTCATCAATTGCTGCAAACTGATGTCAATGACATGCAATTTATGTCGGAACAGAATTTCTTGCCCATTGATGAAAATCTCTGCAGTTTAATGCATTTGCAACATCAGATTTTACCAGCAGCATTTTGTCCGCGTGCAGTATCCAGAAAAACACAAAATAATGGACGCCGATTTCTGTTAAAGCAGAAAAAAACACTATTACCACCAAAAGAAACCAAGAAACCAACTATGAACAAAAGTAAAATGAAGAGAATTAGAAAAAGAAAACGTATTTTTGGTGCCATAAAAGCTGAGAATGACGAAATGAAAGAGCTGAGGGATGAAATGGAATTGGAAAGTAAAATGTTAAATATTTGAAAAAATTAATTTAAATAAATTTTATAATTAACTAGCTAAACACGGTGGTTTCGCTACACCCCCCCCCCCCCCCTCTTTATAAAATAAAACGTAATATTTACAAACATGTATTTATTTAATTTTAATGTATTTATTGCAATGCTTTTTTAGGTTTAGTTTGCCCATCAGGAGCATACACATATACACGGGATATTAACCTTGAGCTTTGTTAACAGTCATCGCAAACGCTAACCGAACAGGAAAAAATTGTTTAAAATCGAATGATAAATCTAGCATTGGAAAGCGTAGCAAAAGTACATCTGTACCTTTATATTTTCTTGTTATAATGGTCGCTTCTACTAAATTATTTCTCAGTTTTTTTTACTGCAAGGCGAGTGCCATTGCAAAGCCGTGGTGATCGATATTACGCAGTAAAATAATTGGCATTCCAATTTTAAGTTGTAGCGCATGTGGTGGAAAGCCTGGCACATCGAGTGAATTTAAGTACTCAACAGGATAATTAACGGCCTTACGGGTTGCTTGAATGATTTGACGCATTTTAAAGTGATATCCATCTTCTCCATATGGAAAAATAATAGGATACTGAAGCGCGTTATATGAGCGATGCATTTCAGTAGGCGAGGCCATGCCCCTTTGTCCACATACATAGTCACGAATGTATTATTTCGTAAGAATATCCTATTGTAAAAATTTAATGACGATCGGTCCAGTAGTTAAGACTATCAGCCATGCCAGAGAATTTAATTCCGTTCGGAAGTGGAATTAATTCCGTATTTTGCTTCTATAGAAAAAATAAAACGAAACTTTTTTTCGGAATAAAACCTAGATGCAAATTATATAAATAGTGGTTTCATTCCGAAAAAAATATTCTTTTGGCTTTTTCTATATAAGCAAAATACAGAATTAATTCCACTTCCGAACGGAATTAAATTATGTGACGATTTTTAATTTTCCTAAAAAGGGGCGTAGTCCCACACACTTTTCTCCTGGTACGTATTCCTAATTATGCCAATACCATAACCACATACTGATGTAGGTCAAAAAATGCCCAAAATATGGCGATTTAAATTTTTGGGTTATATGGGCGGTGTCACCCCCGTTTGTACAATCAAAACTTCATATAGCCTATTATTCCTTCCAGTCACAGTAACATGCTTAGGAAATCTCATAAAAATCGGCTCAGCCGAATATTTCGTTCAGATATATGAAATTCTTATACAGACGAAATAAAATTTGGAGCTTTGTTGAATTTGCAGGATTAAGAGCTTTTTATGCCATTTTTGTCAAATAATACTACAATTTAAGTTTGAATACTTACATATTTTAAGAAAATTCGCAAATAGGTTCATTAATAAAAATTGTGATATTTCCCATATGTCTACTTTTATTTATAATAAAAACCTTAATCTTATTCTAAACTTAATTTTGAAAAATCTTCTGCATAAATCATTTCTACATCATTGTACGTAGGTGCCTCCTTCTCTTGCCAAAAATCCGAATCTTTAGTAGGTAAATCAATCTCGGGGAAAACATGTATTGATAGATCATTAAATACATTATGCACCTCATAATCATCATCTAACGGCAGTTCTTGGGCATAAGGCATAATATCCAATATATAAGAGGAATCTAAACGTAGCAGCCTCTCTGGTTTGCTACACGACAAACTATCAAAACTGTTATTGATTAAAATTATATTTTTCAAAAATTTTCCCTGCCAGTTTTTCCACAACAAGTTGTTCGTTAAACAATTAGGGCAATGGGGCATATAGAATATTGTTTGTACGTCCGCCTCATATTTGGCTTCACAATTTTCACTCATCACTAAACAATTGAATTTTTCTAAAACCTCCTTTTCACTTTGGCGGAATATGGGATCGAAATATAAAGCCTCCTTTATATCATACTGCTTTTGTAAGGACAGTATAAAAGCCAGTTGATGTAAAGCTTGGAAGTTGCGGGTAAAGGGACCAATACCAAAACATACTAGACGTTTGACGGTTCCTTGAGCACCATCCGCTTGTAGTTTAACTAAACTTTCCTTTAGTGTCATTAACGATTGGGTAAAATAGTCACTGTCTTGCATTTGTTGGCAAGTTACTTCCAATTTTCTTAAATTTTAAAATTATTACTGTAACTTTAAATACATGTGAGAATCAACATACTTTACAAATTTGTCAACATCCACTTCGGGACAGTCTTTGTCATAACTTTTGTCAGAAATACGTCTTGTTCTACGCTGCAATCCTCTGTGTGCTATCCATTTTTTGCGTGTCACTTTACAAAATTCTTCAGTCATCTTTAGTTTAAAGTTGTATTTTTGGTTTAATATTGCACATTTAATTAAAAATATAGAACAAATTAACATATTACCAAAAATAGAAAATAGAAAACATGTTTATTGTTGTTTACCTTTAAGTTATTTTAAGCTGAATGCTATGAAACTTTTAGTTTTAAGTTGGCAATGAACAGCTGCCAATGTAACGTTATGAGAAAATGGTATTGCCAGAATAACTTTTTAGTTCATATTTTGAAAGTTTATAAGTACTTTGAAAGTTGACAACGCGAAAGATTTGGTGTGTTTTTACGAATTTTTTTGTTTAAAAATAGAATCAATCAAAAATTCCCATATTCTTTTTTCTAAAAAAGTTCGCATAAATAGAACATCCGGTGTTGTTTTTCAAAACACGACGACACACCACACACCACACACGCACACACGCAAAAAGGACGACGCCGCACTGAGGACGTGTGCGGAGCGGACCGGCGACGGTGACGCTCTAGTGACGACAGGCAGACGTGAGGTTGTGGAAAAAAGAGCGCTGACTGACTGACGAAAAAATGGAAGACCCCACGACCGACGGAAAAATTTTTTTTCTGTCATGTGATGAAAAAATCGTGGTGAGTAAAAAATCGTGGTGAGTATAAAATCGTGGTGAGTATAAAATCGTGGTGAGTATAAAAAATCGTGGTGAGTATAAAATCGTGGTGAGTTTTTAGAAATTCACCACAAATTCCGTTATTCCAAATTTTTCAAGGTCATTGAAAATTTGTCATCCTAAAAGCAGGCAATGGATTTGCGCGGTTTACAGTTTTACGGGTGGTTGCTGAATTAGCTAACAAATAAGAAATTCACCACAAATACCGTTTTTCGAAAATTTTCAGAATTTGTCATCCAAAAAAATGTGTTCTTTTTTAAGAAAATGTCTACAGCATAACTTAAGGAGTCAAGAAATATTTTAGTCAACCTGTAGCCAAAAAATCAAAAAACAAGGCGATCGTAATATTATGCTTGTTACCAGTGTTGTCAATTCCGAATAGCATATATGAGTATTTTTACTATTAGGTGCTTATACACTACGCACAGTGGCACCGCCCCATACATTTCTTGAAAAAAAATAGAAGGAGTGGTCGTACAGCAATGAAATTTTGCAAAAACACTTCTTTGGGCTAAATTAAGAAATTTTGAAAACATCTTGGAAAACCGCCCACTGCCACACCCACCTCCCATATAACTGCACTTGTCAAAATTTTTATTTTTGGACCTAGGGACTTGAAATTCGGGACACTTCTTAATTGAGTTCTCCTTATGAAAAAAAAATTAAACATATTGGGGATGCCACGCCTACTTTAGATTTTACGCCCACTGAAAATTGTAGATTTTAGGTGTTTTTCTTCCCTGTCTAGAATCATATGAAAATTTAATATAAGTTAAAAATATTAATTTTTATTCAAACGTTATAAACATCTGTTGTCTCCATACAAAAGAAGAGAATCCCCAACAACCCTCCTCGAAAGATATTAGCCTTCAAATACACCGAAAATATCGCACAAATGCATGCCGCTTTTCTAGTCAAGTATGCCAAGTTAAAGTGTGTAAAACCTAAGTCATTGAAACAAATTGATATAATAAATACAGTTATGAACCCTTTTTAATGCTTTTTAATGAAAAAAAAATGGTGTTGCCAATATTGAGACGCCAAATGAGGTTATTTATTTCCTTTCAGCTTGATAAAAATCCAATATTATACAATGCTTTAATTCAATATGTAACAGGCGACAAATTGTGTTAGTTTTTATTTGTAATATTATTCAAGCACCATATCTTTAACAATTGGATCTAGTTCTAAGGAAATTTTGTTCGAATAACGCCTTATGCTACTTATGTATGGATCCGAAGTTATAAGAAGTCTGTTGAATACATCAGTATTTGTGGAAATTCGATCACACTTTCTCGGAAACATCAATCGATACTTCTTGTAATCTTTGTTTCTGGCTTCCTCTGAAAGCATTCCTATTGGTAATACGACAGCATCCATTATATCCTTACCATGCATTAGTGCTTTGTGCACAGTAACAGGCATATAAACCAACTATATTTTTGTACGAACAGTTTTGCAGTGTCCGACGCATATAATTTAAATTTGTCATATTAATATGAATGAAATTTAATATATTTTAAGCCGTGAAAACTATGTTTTTATTTCGATTGAAATGTCATTCAATTTCGTTACGCTTACATATTCGTAAACAAAAATAATGTTTTTACTTATAAATCGTTTCAAACTTTAATTCCCGACAGCCGGAAAGTATACCCAATTTTTTGTCTTCTTGACCATTTTTATGAAATATTGGAAGTGACTTTTGAAATTAAAATCGATGTTACTAAAAGGGACGGTATTTGGCGGTTGTTTTTTTTTTAATTGAAAGTATAGACTCGGACCTTTCATTTTTTTATAGTTAGATGGCTAAGCAAGGCAAAGCACATAAAGTTTTTTTCCATCAAAAAGTGAAAAGTTGATATTTTTAGTATAATTTTTAATAAATTATAATAATTAGTTTACTTTTTCAATTTCAATAATTCTTTTTTTTTTATAAAAAGTAAGTGCTATATTTTCACTAAAAAATAAAACAAAAGCCATAGCTATAAACCTACACACAAAAAAAGTTCTTTATTTGGACAATAATTTTAATCTAAATTCATTGAATAAATTTCCGTTGACTTCTGTTAGTTTTTTTAACTGCAAAATTTCACTTTTCATAAAAAACCTTGTTGATTTTTTCTTATCCAAATATTTCTTTACAAAACCAAATCATTAAAATTTTAAAATTGGAAAGATGAAAACCCCTATTTTTTCCACCAAAATGCCAAAGTTTACAACTCACATGTTTTTCTACGTCTGTCAAAATTGGTTATTCTACATAAGGGTTTTTTTTAATTTTTGGTCACCATCTTGTATGCACAATTACACGTGACATCGCCATTATTATTTACAACAGCTGATACGCTTAAATATTAAATATTATTCTTTTTTCACACATAAATTTACATTTCGTTTCTTTAAAAAATGCGTTAAAAGCCGCTGCAAACATTTTTGGTAGCGTCAAAAATATTGATTTGAGGTTTTTCGTTTTTTTATTTATATACAAGATGTGGAGCTTTTGTTTAAATAATTTATATCATTGTTATTAAATTATCAAAATGGGATAAAAAAATATTTAATTCATCGCTTATGCAAATTCTTTATACGGTCGGCTAATGATAGCGCAGATATTTAACGTCGACAAATCTTTTCGCCTGGAATAGAAAGAACATGTTCTAATTGAAATTTTTTCTTATGTTTTTGCTTGTGTATTTTACACAAGCAAAGTTTTTGAGGTCACCAACTACATACATGTTTTTACTCGGTTAGTAAAATTTGACATATACAATGTAAAAAAACACGTAGTGTATATATGCACCTTACTACTAATACTATGTTTCCACGGTACATGCTTCCTCTCTATTCATGCTTCACACCCCAATCATGTGCGAAACAACTTGCTTCACCATACAAAATTTTAAGAGCGAATCAAGTTGATTCATAATTCAAAATTTTACGAATTTTATTAAGTTTTTTTCTTTGTCTGTAAAGTAACAAAAAATCGAGTTATATGGTGTTCACTCACACATGCATTTTTAATTAAAATTTTTTAATTAACGCCTAATTGAATTCAATTGTATATACAAAATTAAAATTAAAAATACAACCCTGTGACAAGTAATAACTAAAATGGCAGTTGATTCGCTTTTAAATTAATAAAGAATATTTTTAGGCTGAAAATTATAATATTACAACCAAATACATTCATACAAAAATTTTAAAGTATGGCAATTTACACTTAACCTGGTAATGCTGTGAGAAGCGGCAGCGCGGCAAAGTAGAATTTTGTTCAACTTTGCCGCTTAAAACGATGTTGCCATACACATGTATCGATGGTCTCATGTAGAAAGGCCCTAACTCGCATATTTGAAACTTTGCAGGAGAAGGTAAAAACATAATAGAAACTGTAATATTCAACATGTAACTTTTTTTGTACAAGGCTTATAAAAGCGTTATTTTTACACTATTGCAATAAATTTTGTGAGGTGTATTTGCGTTAAATGCATTGGAAACGCAAAAAAACAAATTTCGAAAAAAATAGCGAGTTATGGCCTTTCTACATGAGACCAACGATATATAATATGTGACATATGAGTTTTGTTAAAAGTAAAAAAAGTTTTCCATTTTTTTAATACTTTTTACACCATGTACACACTAATGGTGTTTTCTTTTCTGAAATAAAATGTTACATCTTTATTATGTACATTTTTATGTTTACCCCACATTTTAAAGATGTCGCATTTTTAATGGTCAGAATAGAACATAAAATCACAACAGTGTAACACTGTTTTTGTTTTTTTTTTTGTTAAAAAAGAAGAAGCAGATAGCTTCCTGGTAAGATCGCTTGAAATAAGACAATGAATATCTCTCGAAAAGACAAATACCTTCCCGACTAATACACAAATTCTTCTTAAACTATAAAAATTATATATATAAACATACATTACATATCGTTGGTCTCATGTAGAAAGGCCCTAACTCGATATTTTTTCGAAATTAGTTTTTTTTGCGATTCCAATGCATTTAACGCAAATACACCTCCTCACAAAAATTTATTGCAATAGTGTAAAAAATAAGGCTTTTATAAGCAGTTTTACAAAAAAAGTTACATGTTGAATATTACAGTTTCTATTATGTTTTTACCTTCTCCTGTAAAGTTGCAAATATGCGAGTTAGGGCCTTTCTACATGAGACCATCGATATATAAGAAGTAGGAGATATTGTCCTATGAAATTAGACATACATCAACTTCAGAGTATTCATTAATTACGTTCTCTACAAAGCCTTTCACTCGCGGTTGTGGATTTGTATTTGTATTTATTAATTTGATTTTCTAATAGGTACAACAAGACACAAACAACATCTTATAAATTACAGCATTAGAATCAGACAAGTTAAAGTTTTCATAAATTATATGTAAATTTAAAGAGTAAAATAAATAAAGTAAAGGTATATAAAATTAAAAAAAAAAATAAAAAATAAAAAAGAGTTTACATTTAAACATTAACAAAAATTTTTTATAAAAATTTTCTTATTCGAAGATTTACTTCTAGTTAAATATAAAAGAATTTGAAATTTATTTTTGTATACCTCTGTTATATTCCACAAAAATTTGTATAAAAAGTTTTTACAATAGTACTCGCAAGAGGAAAAATTCTCAATTCATTAACAAAAATTTTATAAAAAATATTCCCTCAGTAATTTTCTAAATCTTATAGCGTTGCTAGTGATTTGCAAATCATTTGGAAGTTGATTCCAGAGACGTATTTCTTTTCATAATCATATCAAATATTTCATCATCATCAGATGATGAAGATGAATCTAACAAGTCATCCAAAAATTTTCCAGCACATAAAGTAGTAATATTTTCCATTTTGTATATGTTTATTTTTTTGTTTATTAACACAAATACACATTCATAAATAAAACAAATGTCAGCTGTTTTATCGTGCGCATCTCCCCCTCTAAAAATACAGAGTGTGAAAGGTGCAACATTTTTTAAATTTATAGTGTGACATTTGTAGAAAAGAACACACTACACTTTAGCAGAGTTGACATTTTTTCAGAAAAGAACACAAAAAAAAAAAAATTAAAAAAGGTGTGAAATGGGAAAAGCGTGTAACATTTTTGCCAGAAAAGAAAACGCCATAAAAAAACGCTTATTTAGGAATTTATTTATGTAAAACACAAATCAATTTAATTTTTTGACATTTAAATATGCCTCGCACATTTGCCTACCTACAAAAAGTACAACCGGCAAAAAGAACATCTAATTGCCGCCAGCGGTCACATGCCGCTTACATTGGCCTTTCAATATAAGAACTAAAACGAAACAACGTCACTCCGTTATTCGTCGTTCGCCGGCGTAAGAAATAGATATAAATATACATACATTTTTCCCGAAAAGATACATTTTGAAAAAAAATTGAAAATTAATTTTTAACATTTATTAACTAACATAACATTTTTTTATATTTATAAAAATGAATTAATATATCATTTTCTTTACAATATTCAAAAATATGAAATAAAAATGTTATGTTAATAAATGTTAAAAATATCTGTTTTATTTAAAATTTAAAAATTGCGTTCTAGTTGGGACACCCTTTATTTATTTAAGTCATAAATATTAGGTATGTAATTTTTAAAAATACAGTAAGCTAACTTTAAAATTAATCATATGTAACTATCTTTGGATGTTATCAAAACAAATTAATTTTTGTTAAGTCGTTTATACTGATTTGTTTTAAAACTTCAATATAAAATGATTGGCAATTTTTTTAGTCAATCATATTTCTTATGCTGATCTTCTATTAGGGTAGCAAGCGAAGTATGAGCTAAAACACCTGAATAAATTTTTTCAATTGGTAAAAAATAATTTGGATTTGAAAATTCTATTTTCAAAGCATCTGTTGTTGCCTTTACATAGTTAAATTCTAAATACATAGTTGCTAGCAATTCTTTTAATTAATTTTTCAACTTCAGATTGCAAAAGGTGTAAACGAGGCTTTTCCGCCTGGAATATTAGATTAAAATCGTTTAAAAGTTCCAAAGTGTATGACATAAATTCCAAATAAATTTTTGTAATGTCATTACTCAAAAAAAATATTTTATATTTGTACATTTTTCGTACAGATTCAAAAATACGAAAAATGTCAGGATTATACATGGTACCTGAAGTCATCAAAAGATACGAAAAATGTATATTTCGTATCCTAATGGCAACACTGATGTACATATTTCAGTGTTCGCTGCATATGACGAATTTTTGGCGACGAATATTCGCGACCAAAAATTCGACGTTCGTCCCAGTTGTGTTCCTACATACATAATGAAAATAAATCATAAAAGAAACTTAGTTTTAATGAATAGATAACAATATTTCATACATAATATCTTCAACACCAAAAGAGTGAAAAATAGAGAGAGAGACATAAAAAACCACTTTAAGTTTTTACCGTATTTCAACTACACACACAGAACTTCATACTACACACGCAGGCCCCTCCTGACTTTACAATACCCCTGCACTTCTAACAGACATACCTAAATACCGGCGGAAAGCGTTTTTTAAAAGTCAAAATTTCTCATGCTCATACATTTTGTATGAAGCATACCGAAACAACGCGGCGGCAACGCTTTGCTATTGGAAACAGAGACCTGCAACGAGTACTAAATTTTCGGGTATACTTAATCATGCACATTGATTTTTATGATTTAATCGTTTTTGTTCAAATGCACAAAACGCTCGTTTACGCAACCGTTCGTTTCAAACATTCAGTTTTATTCACTGGTTGTTTTTTGCGAACATGAATATTCTGACTGTGTCGTTAAATGTATGAAGCTCGTTTTACATCAAAGCCAACGTGTTGTTAGCCGAACATGTGTTTTAATCATTTGTTGTTTTGTGCGAACATGAATGTTCGACTGTGTCGTTAAATGTATGAAGCAGCTCATTTTACATTTTTTCTTTAATTTTTTTTGCTGTGCAAAGATATATTTGACAAATTGTACATATTACAAATTTTATCATTGCTTTGTCAAATAAGTTTTCTTTTCGACGAAATAATGTTAAATAGGTAGTAAATGCACATTTTTTATGTTTTCATATTTTTCTGCCAGCCGCTTTTTACTTATAAGTGGCTCGTGTGTTTTTAGTTCAATTCCAATCAGATCATGCACAACAAAGCCGACATGCAAAAAACAAACTGTGTATTAACAAGAATTTTTGTTTTCAAACATTGCAGTTCGAACAAAGTGTTGGAAATGATTTATACTCGTTGCTGAATTTTCTGTGTGTGCATAAAAAGTGAATAAGCATAAAATTGAATCATACTTTTTTGTATTGTTCTTAAAATTCAACGTTAGTGAATAAGTCGGCTCGTTCATACTTGTTGCAGGTCTCTGATTGGAAAATCCGATTTTGACAAGGCGTTTCACAGTGAAGTTAGATGCAAAAGAAAACAAAACAAAAAAAAAAAAAGAGAAAGAAAACAACAATGTCCAGCAGTTACAATAAACCGGGTCGTTTTATTTATTTGTTTGATAACCCTGTTTTTATTGTTTCGACATAATACTATGTTTCCACGGTACATGCTTCGCTCTCTATTCATGCTTCACACCCCAATCATGAGCGAAACAACTTGCTTCACCATACAAAATTTTAAGAGCGAATCAAGTAGATTCATATTAAATCTACTTGCGAAGCACGAAAAATTGCACTCTTCTCTAATTTTTATCGCATGTTTATCTGCACTAGCTGTAAATATTATTGTAAACAAAGCAAATTATTTTCTTGTTGCTGGAAATAAAGAAAGTAAATGCGTACGAATGTGTTTTTTTTCCAAATAAGCTAACTAATTTCCACTCACTTTTGTTTGTCCATTAAAAAAAATTATATTCCACAAATTGTAAATTCTATTTTTTTTATTCTGTTTGTTTATTAAAGACAACTGTCAAATCGAATCAAGTTTATTAGTGATGTAAACAGCATGATTCATAAACATGATTCAGAACGCGAAGCAGCTGATTCAAGTCGTCGTGGAAACATAGTATAACATTGCCGCTTTTGTTTAGGGATGGGGTATCAGCGCTAATACTCAGCGTAAAAATACGTTCCGTTTTGCGTCGGTATTTAGGTATGGCTGTAAACCAAAGTAATAAGAACAAAACAAGAATTCAAATTAAAGAGACTTAAGCAAAGTTAAGTGGAGTAGTATGTAAGTAAGTGCTCGCTTGCTTGCTTGGTCGAACGGTCTCGGTATGGTGGTGGTTGGACAACAACTAAATATAATAACAACAACAAAGCAAAATACTACTTACTATAAACATTTAAAATCGATCATTGAGTTTAACTTTAAGAAATAATTCTAGTCTCTAACTAGAGCAGTGATGTTCAGCCCATACAACAATTGTTTGAAAAATTTACACACATTTGTTATGCTCTTCTAAAAACATTCATTCACTCGTCGTTCAGCAAGCGATGAGAACACATGCGACGGACTATCGTCATTTTTTTCAGAAATTTGTTAAGCATTGTTGTTGCTTCTTGTTGATCGAAGCACAGCAAACCACGCTATTTAATTACAATTGAAAACGAAAAATAAAAAACTGGTTTAGATAGACTTATTTTTGTTTTTTATCAAAATAACTGTTCTAAAATTGGTTTTCGATATTGATAATTGTTATTTACGGTCCCTGATATTGTTTCATAAGGTGTTTACATTTGGAAAAAATTCTTTACTTTTTTCTGATTTTAAGCGTTTGACAATAT
This sequence comes from Bellardia pandia, assembly GCA_916048285.2. Lineage (NCBI taxonomy): Eukaryota > Metazoa > Arthropoda > Insecta > Diptera > Calliphoridae > Bellardia > Bellardia pandia. The sequence continues at coordinate 32,319,927 of OU696529.1, forward strand.
GTTTGCTGTGCAAAATCTCTCACAAATACATCTACATTTTATTTTTGAACATCACTGAACTAGAGTTCATCCATAATGGATGGATGCAATAACAACAACAGAAGCAGCAGCAAAGTAACAAAAGTACAAGAAAAAGTGGGGATAATTTGTTGAATTAGAAAGAGCACTCCTCACTCATAGAGAGTAATAAAAAATAACGGATAAATTTTTATAGTTTTAATTTAAAAAGAGAGCGATATTGTAATATCAGTGATGACAATTTAGTATTTTGTAAAGAACATACACTTTAATAAAAATGTGATGTTGAAAAAAAGTTTGACCAACTAGTGCTTCATTTCCATTTTTATACCCTTCACCTTCATGAGAAGGGTATGTACAAGTTTATCATTCCGTTTGTAATTTCCACAATATAATTTTCCGACCATATAAAGTATGTATATATATTCTGGATCCTTATAGATAGCGGAGTCTATTAAGCCATGTCCGTCTGTCGAAATCAATTTTCTGAAGTCCCCAGATATCTTCGGGATCCAAATCCTCAATAATCCTGTCAGACATACTTTCGAGAATTTTGCTATTTAAAATCAGCAACATCCGTCCATAAATAACGGAGATATGAGCAAAAATCCGAGACAACCTCTGAAAATGTCATCAAAAAAACTATCAAACAAAGTGTATTACTTTTACGTTTGGGCTTCATAAGCCAAACTCTATGATACACTTTTAATATTTTTCATCAAGGAGGCAAAATTGTGCCCATTGTTTTTTTTTTTATTTATCGAAAAAATTTTAATTAATGTTATTTTATTAATATTTCCACAATTAAACACGGCACACTTCATTTTAAAACTTTTATTTGGATTAAAATTTATATAGAAGTTAAGCAAACATAAAAATTTTGTTGACTTGTGACGTCACAAAAAGAAATTTTGCTTTCAAGCTTACTATCACAGTTTTTGTAAAATATAACGGACTTGTGCAATGCGTAATCTATTAATTGATTCATCATATAAATAAATTAGTGATACAATGATGTAGTCAGTTAAATAGATGCGCTTAACTCAGAAAAACCGAAGAGATTCCAAATACAACAAATATTCCCTTATATAATATACATAGATAATAATAAAAGAGAACTCTTTGTTCCTAATCGAAAAGCTCAAGAACTACTGCATCATATTTGACAACAATTTATACATAAATTCTGTAGGACATGAAGAGTGTTTTTGAGAGTTTTGATTTTATCCTATAGGTATATATGGGTCCACAGTTTCAGCCCTTGAGTAAGTTAGGTTTTAACAACTTCTTATCACTCTTTAGGTCTTTATTGTATAAACAGCACTGTTGGAAAATGTCTTAGTGGGTCGTCGAAACTTTAAGAGCGCTAACTAAAGTGTTTAATTGTAATAATAGTCGTTATTAGTGAATAATTTCGAGTCAAAACATTTTCTAATGAAAATTCCGGGGTCAGTGAAAATATCGCGGCCGTAAATCCTTTATTTAAAAATTAACTCAAATTAACCATGCCTTTCACAGGAATTCATCTACAATGGCTTACTTTAGTTTAACAGGCGCAGCACAGTTTACTTAAAGTACTTTCGTTTGGTCTCTTAGTGTTGTCTGAAAAGGGAAGAAATAGGGGTAGAGGTAGAGATATAGAGAAAAGGAAACTTAATTCATAAGACTTCGTATAGTATCAGATAATGAGAAAATGTGCAATCATTTAAAGAATTTATAATGAACCCAAGTCGTGATTTAAAAGTTGTTATTCCTAATTATAAATCCCATAGTTTAGAGAGACTTCCGAAAAACAATGTCATAGTAACATGGTACGTAGTTCTATTAGTGCCGTACAATGGCAGATAAAATAAATTACATTTCCTCCTTTTCTTCATTATGACAACTCCTAAACAAATCAGGCAATCCAGACAGGGGTTTACTCCTTTCAAACATGAACACTTCTCTTCTAAATATGAAGAGAATCCCGAATTTCATTAAGAAATCATGTTTGGTCGGTTAAAACAAACGCCGTGATGCGATTAATAGTTAATAGAGTGATATTGAAATACTATTTTTGACCACATTTGGATGGTGTTAATTACAATTATACATGGCTCCAACAAGATGGTGACTGTGAAGATCTATCGAAAAAGAAGTTCGATAATCCTATAATATCGGGAAATGGTTTTACAGAAATACCTCCCAGTTCATGTGATTCAACATCTTTGGATAATCTTTAATAGGGTTATGTTAAGTCGTTGATTTATTTAGATTAGAATGCACAATAGCAAACGTATCTTAAGTGTCTCGATTAATAAGCTTCATGGTGGTCTGTATAGACGACACCAACTTTATTTTTTTAGTAAAAAACTTGGTTTGTTTTGTGTTGGATTCCGATTCAGATTCTTTCGCTACATACAACAATATTTCACCAAACCGCTTTGGGGTTGTCTAATATGCCTAGTTAGGTCAGTAACACTACATTTAACTTTTAATTTTTTGGAATTGGAATTTTTAAAATTTTGATTTGATTTTTCTGAATTTGTTATTGACATTTTCAATTGGAATTTTTTAAATTTTTTATAGAAATTCGCAAAATCAGTTGGATTTTTCTCAGTTTAAATAGAAATTCTTAATGTCTTGAATTTTAAGTGTTTACAATATCGTGTATAATGTTCTAAATTTTAATTAAAAATGGTGTACTGAATTAAAATGCCAAGTTATGACGATTACTTGTATGAGGGCGTTCACACACTGCGACTTTTCTCTTGCAACTCGAGTTTGTAGATGAAATACGTAGTGCAGAGTACTGGGTAGCTAATGTCGCATGTTTTGTGAAACGAAGCGACAAATTTGACATTTATTTTTATGTCATTTACCAGCAGTGTTGCCATGATGAAATTTTATTTTATGGGATTACAGAACATTTTTGGCAACACTGTGAATAAATAACTGTAAATTAAAAAGAAAACAAATTGTTTTCATTTTAAATAAATAAATACTATGTGGTTTTCATATTCCTGATATTTCTCTATAATTTCACTGAAATATTTATATACCTGTATAATGTACCTGTAATGTAACTAGATCCTATATGGCAACACATCTGCGAATGAGCGACATAGGAGAAATGAACAATTTAATGTCAAAATGTCGCAAGAATGGTGCAACAACTGTTTCATCATGTGAACAGACGATAAATTTAGAAGCGACACCAAAAGAGAAAGTCAGCAGAGTCGCGTCGACAAATCGCAACATGTGAACCCACTCTATGCGTTGTAAAATAAATTTTCAAATAAAATCAAAAAAATCTATATTTGGCGTTTTTTAATACAGTTAATTGTTGGCTACACTGCCAGTCTTTTAAAAGAGCATTAATTAGTTAAACATTTTTATTTCTCTTTCTCAGAGATTTCTTCATATAAGGTGAAGTGGATCATTATTTTTGGGGCCAAAAACACGTTTTGTCCGCTTACTAGGTGTTTTTCTCTTCTTCTTTTAGGTATTGTATTTTTATTTATTTTCTCCAAGTGGATAAAAAATTTTTGTGTGTTTTGTGCCAGACAGTGCAAACGTCTTTGCTGTAAGCGGCGAACGAACGAACGATCAGTTGTGAGCATAAAGTTGTGGAGTTTAAACGTTAAAAACGGAGAAAAATCCCAATAAAAAAGAAACCGCTAAATTTTTTCTAAAGAAATTTCGAATGATCGTTAAGTTTTTAAATTTTATAAAACCAGTAAAACAGACATCTCCATAAAAAAACCAAAAAAGAAAAAGTTGTTTCTTTCTTTTTTGTCACTGCTTTCTTAATTAATAAATGAAAGATCAGTGAATTTCTTTAACATAAAAAATAATAAATCTGTTTACAAAAAAAATATAAGCTGGATAAATAATTTTATTTAGAATTTTAAAACAAATAACTTGCGAGCGAAAGTTAAAAAAATTATTTTTTATTACAACTAATAAATTTATCTACCTACCTAAAAGAAAAAAAAGAGAATTTAAGAAAAATAAATATCAGTAACTAAATGAACAAAAATATGTAAATAAAGAAAAATCAATTTGTGTACTAAATAAATTAACCCACTTTCATATGAAATCAAGAATAAAATATTAAAGAAAATATTAAACAAAGCTTTATATGTATAATTAAAAAAAATAATAGAAAATTCTGTTTACTAAAATTAAAAGTGAATCATAAGCAATTCCTGGTAAACTAATACAATACGAAAAATAGCCACGATTAAAAAAGTAAATAACAAAAAACGAATTGTATCTATAAAACAAAACCTGTAACAATTTGAAACTGAATATTTAAAATCAAACGATTCGTTATTTACTCATCAACAGCAATAACAATAATTACAATAAAGAATATAACAACAAACACAAGTGTTAATTTTAATAACCGTTACTATTTGAAAGAATATTTTGGATTATTTAAATACATTCTTAAATACTGTGTGTGGTACCAGTTACTAAATTATAAAAAATCTCGAAGAAAAATAATAAAAAATAAAATGGAATTTACAATTTATGCCTAAATTAACATAATTCGTTTTGAGTTTTAATTTTTTTTTCTGTGTTCGGTATCATTTCAGTTTTTGAAGTGAATTTCGTGCGTGTTTTTTTTTTGTGTTGACAAAAATAGCAAATTTTTTTTTTATTTGTGAGTGTCTCCAAAAAAAGTTAAAAAAGTAGTTTAAATAAGCTTCCAGAGCTTCAAATAACGCTTGGATAACTGATTTTTTTATTTTACGTTTTGTTTCCAACAACGTCTTTGTTTCTTCAACCTTTTTTGCTTCAATACGATACTTCAGTAAAATAATCTAAAAGGTAAGCAAATTATTTACAAAATTTACACTTAGAGAACAGGAAAGGATAGTAAATTATTATATACATTATAAAATGTGATTTTTTAAAGCTTTTGGATTTGATTCAAAATACACATACATACAATTTCGAAAAATATATGATGATTTCATAAATGTTGACTGTGACTGGGCTTCAAATGGTTCATATTTTGGTATACTCTCTCCAACATATCGGCCGGTATCTCACGAATAAATTCTTCAATATTAGCTTCCAGTCCGTCAATCGCTGCGGGCTTGCCTCTATATATAAAAGCCTTAACAAAGCCCTATAAAAAATAGTCTAAAGGCGCTAAACGCACTATGTAGGCGGTCAATTTACCAGGCCCCAAACGTGAAGTAAACTGTTCATCGAACTCGCCTTTCAATTGGACGCGTGCTGTGTGCGTCCTGTTTAAAGCACATGTCAGCCAAGTACAGCTCTTCTAATTTGGTCAAAAAAAATTTTCTAATCTTCGCAAGGTAGCGATCGCCATTCACAGAACGTTTCTGCCTTCCTATGTTTTGAAAAAGTACGGTCCAATAATTCCACAGGCAGTACATTTTTCGGGATACATAATAAAATGCAGTAATCTGCAAGCGTTGTTTGTTTGTAAAGGTACGGTCACACTTGGCAAATATTTGCCGAAAAAGACGTAACTACTAAAGAAAATATTTTTGAACTCGTTTATTTATTAAAAAAACTTCGTTTATTTAGGACAAGACACCACAAATATATACATAGTCTTATTTTACGCTGTTTGATCTTGCAAAACTCTTGTAAGAGTAAACAATGTCAAACAAATTTGTGCTAAAACAAGTGGTGTAACCATGTAGCATGTAACACGAAAATAGCTGAGCTGCCAAAAAGAAGGTTGCTGAAAAATCTCCCTTTATATTTAATATTTATAAAATTTCGTTTATGGTTTTTACTATTAGATTGATGTCTATAGGTATTTGCTTTTACATAGAAAACTGGGGGGTTACTCTCTATTGTGATGCGAAAGCAAATTCGATGCGTAAGAGTATCAATTTGTACGCTTATCGCATCGAATTTGCTTTCGCATCACAATAGAGAGTAACCCCCCTGATTCGTTGTAGCGACCAAATTGGCTTGAATACATTCATAGATTTTTTTCGGTTGTTGCAAAAAGTCAGTTAAAGCAATTCAATTATCTGAAATATTTTTCCTTCTGTCGAGAAATCAATACGAAAGTTAAATTTCCATTAGAGGTCGACATTCATGTTATTCCGATATAATTGTCAATGTTAAATATTTTGTCGTTCGTTATATCGAGTATAATATTGTTTAAGTATTCGTTATATAGGGTAGTGTTAAAAATTAAGTTTTATTATTATTTAATAAATATTAAAAATGGTACCGTGTTGGTCTAAAAAGTATTTTTTTTATATAATTGTTACAAAACACAAAAAGCAATTTTTCAACGCTGTTACGAATATCCTCCGAGGTATACGAGTATTAACCCTCGTTGGCTATGAACGCTAACCACTGCTCTCAAGCAGGGCTGCCAGATCAGTTTCGAAAAAAATCGTCAAAATCCCAATAAAAAAGAAAAAAATTTTATTTAAACGAAAACATAAAAATTCAAGTTTATATACGTTAAAAAAATATATAATGTTAAACACAACCTTTGGAACATTATTATAATATCTTAGTCCACTTTCACACTTTTCAGTTCTGACTCGTCAAGGCAAGTATTTTTGGATGAGAAGGGAAAAGAGAATAAAAGGGGTACAAACTTGACGGTACTAGTAAATTTTCTTATTTCCTTTTGTTTTTTTTTTCATGCATATTGATTTGCATTAAAAAGTACGAAAATTGAATTGACCTGTGTAAATGAAATGACACGTTTAAAAGAGAATTGAACAAAAACTGGTCAGCTAAAAATGAAGAGAAACAAGACTTACAGTATTTTATACATAAATATCTGAATTTAGCATATTATATTAATTCAGGTTAAATGTCAAAACAATTTAGTTTATTAAGTTTTAAATAATATTTTGAGTATAGAGTCCAATTCATCCATCATATACAGGTAGCTATTTTCAAAGAATCACTTATTTTTGTTTTATTTAAATTTATTTGGCTGAATATTCTCTCGAAGTTTTGTTAAAATAGGAAAAGTTTCTGTAAAATTTTCCCGTTGAAAATCAGAAATTGTTTAGTTCATGGAATTCAGCATTTAATGTTTACCAATAAATAAGTAATTTCTACTATTCTGACTCTATATTATTTGGAATTATTATATTTAAACTTAACAATTGTCAAGAATTAAGAATTACTTAGTTTTGTTTTTGAAATATGTCATGATCTTCTTAATATTTATGATATTAAATGAGAAAAAAGTTGTTTCTCAAAAAAGAGAGCGAATTTGGTAACAAAAACATTAATGAAACAGACAAATGATAGAAAATATAATTAATTCAAAAAACCGTCACTTTTAATGAAAAAATCGTCAAATCGTCACTGGTATATTTTAAACAAAAAATCGTCAAAATGACGATAAATCGTCAAATATGGCAGCTATACCTCCGTGGTATATATAACCCGAATTGGCTATGAGTACGCTGCCAGAAGTAAGATTTTACCTTATTTTTTAAGATTTTTTAACCGAAAAAAGATTTTAAGATTTTTCCCAAAAAAAAAAAGATTTTTTTTTTGTTTTGTCTAGACGAAGGTTAGGTTCAATTAAAAACAACCTGTTTTGTACTACTTATTTCTAAAAATAAGATTTTTTCTTCAAAAAGAAGACTTTTTAAGATTTTTTGCTGAAAATTTCTGGTAGCCCTGGCTATGAGTGTCAACAGAATGACAGAGAGGATAAAGTCAAAAAATGTTAAGAAATTGTTTAAACTGCATTTAAATCCTTTTTAATTTAATAATAAAACTATTTAAAACAAACTGTCAACCACAATTTTAATTTGATTAACAAAAATACTTTTGAACATGCAAATGTATTAAAAATCCATAAAACAAGTTACAATTTAAAAATACATATTTAAAGAAAAATTATGTTTTGCAATGAAAAATAATTACAACACGACTCTTAATCATAAAGCGGAAAATTTTCTTATTTTTTTTTTTATTAAAAACAAAAAATTATGTGAATTATTTATTACAAAATAACACAAATATTTGGGTTTGAAAAAGCCAGTTTTTAGGTTATAAACTGTTTTTTTAAATCCGCTTCAAATTAAACACTTTCAATTTTATTTTGTCGTTAAATTTTTGTAAGTTATTTGGTGACTAAGTAAATCTATATATAAAAAAATTTAAGAAAACATTTTCAAGTAATAGACTTAATATAAACTATTCTTTAAGTTATTTTCTTGTATTCAAAAAAAAAAAAAAAATAGAAAGCAACAAGTCATTGATCACTGTATTGACTCTCAATGGACAAAGAAAAATAAACAAACTTTACGAGTAGATTTTTTCACAAGTAATTGAAAGTAAATGAAACTTTATCATTTATTTTTATAAATAAAAAATGAATAATCTTGTTTTCTTTAAAAACAAACTTTTAATTGCTCTATAAGGAAGTCAACCTTGAAATATTGATTATCATCACTTGAATGATGTCTGCTGGTATCAAGAGTCTGTGATTTCAGTTTTTTTTCTAGCTATTTTTATGATTTGATTTATAATTTTTTTTCTGAACTGCTCTTAGAATTAAATTATTTTTGTATGTAAGTATTTACTTATAGCTACAGACACGACTCAATAGCTATTGATTTCCGTTTTGTTATACCCTACACCACCATCCAATATACCCTGGATTTGTGCTGATGTTTGTAACGGCTATAAATATTGGTCCAACACCCACCTTAAAGTATACCGATCAACCCAGTCGATTTAACGATGTCCGTCCGTCTGGTTGGCTGGCTGTCCATGTAAAGCTTTGTGCGTAGAGTACAGGTCGCAATTTTAAAGATATTTCAATAAAATTTGGTACATGATACTTTTTCGTCCCAAGGACGGATGGGAGTGAAACTGCTAGAATTCGGTCCATTATTTCACCTGGCCCCCATACAAATGTCCCCCCGAAATAGGGGCTCAACTATACTAAATGTCTAAATTATGCAAGTATCCAAACAAAATTTACCACAAATAAGTGGTAAATGAATCCAAATCATATTTATGCAGATCGGTCCATAATTGACTATAGCTCCCATATAAGGCGCACTTTCGAAAATCACTTTAAGGATCATAACTCTCTCTTTAAAATGTCGGTATCCAAATAATATTTCACACAAATATGCTTTATATATACACAAATCAGTTGGTATAATTGTCTGATTATCGGTCCATAATTAGTCGAAACTCCCGTATAAGGCCCACTTTTGAAAATCACTTTAAAGAGCATAGCTCTTTTAAAAATGTCGGTATCGTCGGTAAAATTGAACACAGATATGTTTCGTATATATGTATACAAATAATATGGTACAATATTATGATGATCGATCCATATTTAGTCGTAGCTCCAATGCCCACTTCCGAAAATCACAAGTCATGGCAATACATTTTTGAATGATCCATAATAGGTCATATCTCCTATATATCGTCCATTCCTGAACAACTGTTTCATCCATATACTGGGTGTAGGGTATTATATGGTCGGTCTTGACCGGCAATACTTTCTTACTTGGTTTATTTTGTATTGATAAAGAATAAAATTTATTGTATATTTGATGTGATTTTCTACATTCAGATGACTAAACTTAAGTTGTCAATTAAAAAATATATAAATAAATTGCCGATGTTTGTTTTTATTTCCACATTTTTTATTTGTTGCAATTAATTCTGAAAACAAAAATCTAATGGCATTTAAAATGACAGTAGACATGGTTAATTAGCTGTAGGTGTGCTTTATTCATTCCCAGTGTCTGAGGTTTTGAAGCGCGGTAAGTTGGAAAATTATGTAAAAAAAATAAACTTGTTCATGAGACAATTAGATAGATCATTTATAATTTTATTGTGTTTTTTTTTGAAAGTAACAATTTACTTAGATTTTTTTTTGAACTTCACCATAAAATAGCATATTTGTCATAGCTCAAATACTGCGAATTATAATAAAAACAGAATGTGTCAGGCAAATGACTTGAAAATAAGCTATTATACTGTGTGCGTCAATATAAAGTAAACACCTAATATTGTTGAAAAAACGTTTTATTATATATACTACAAGTACAAATTTAAAACAAAATACATATATGTATTGCATTATTAATAAGTAACTTAAGCAAATGATACAACTCATTAACAAAAACTAGAAAGATCGATTTTAACAATAAATCAATTAAATTTGCATAAGTTTTTCTTTATATTTCTATATACATATAAACAATATATGCAATATAATTTTATAATATAATATTATTTATATTAATAATATATGGTGTTGACTTTATTTTGACACTCACAATATAACAGCCCAATAAGCATTTTGGCTGGAATTCAAGTGGAATTACATTTGAAATCCAGTCACAATTTCCAAGTTCCAGTGTTGAATTACAGTTAAAATACAGTTGCATTCAATATCGAATCCAGCAAAATTAACCATTGAATTACAGTCGAACAATTACAGTGTAATTCCAGGCTTGAATAACAGTATGATTCAAGTCGAACCGAACTTGTTTACCGTTGAATTCAAGCATGGAATTTCAGACTGGAAAGAGGATGGATTTCAAATGTAATTCAAGCTTGGATTCACACTGGAATTCCAACATTGGAATTCACAAAAAAATTGTGCTTATTGGGAGTTATATAAATAAAACATTATACGACCACTTCTCAGTAATGTGGACGTTATATGGTTGTCATTAAAAAGTAAGTTATTAAGTAATTGCTAGTCATTATTTAATAACTTAGCTGGGACAACTTTTGAGTGGTAAACAGCAAAATCTTGGAATTGAATACCTTAATTTTCAAAGACAACTTCATACCATCTGCATTACTTAAAAGGTAATGGCTGACATTACCAAACCAAGCTAACTAATTTCAATCTAATTCAAATAAGTATGACATAATTGTTTTTTTTTAAATAGCTTTGCAATATTTTTGTTAATACATGCAGAATACATTTTTAAAGACAATTTGTAATAGATTTAGTAGTAAGAGTTTATTAAAGTTGTAAGCGAACATAATGATGGCATATTTAACTCCCTATTTGTAAGCGTTTGCGATAAGTACTTGCATCTAATGACATCTTGGTGATATTATTTAAAATGCTAATGAATAAATGGAGAATAATTATATTAGCATGAATTCATTATGTTTAAAGTTAAGCTTTAAGCCATGCGTAATCATGATTGACGTATATTGTGCTTTTTCAATAGTTGCCAAGTGTAGAAATCCCTTAGACATACAACTAAAAGAAAATGACGAAATTGAGCTGCAAAAACTGGAGTATGACGGCTTGGAAAATAAAAAAAAAATACATCCTGGCATTACTGTTAATCATCCAGATGACATGATCTACTCATGGGTTAATCACCTAAGCGAAGGTGGTTTAAGTAAGCCCTCAAAATCTTTAATGGTTTAAGCGTTTCCATTATGTGATGCCATTTTCATAAAGTTAAATTGGTACGAGTATATGTAAATTGTTACTGACAACTGGATAATTGCAAACACATACATATGACGAAAGCAATAGAAATCGAAGGAGCATATGAAATGAAAATATGTGTTTTAGAATAACGTCACTTAATCACGAAATTTCTCTGAATATTGATACAAGAAAAAGGATATTAAATAAATTGATGTATAAAACAAAAAAATTTAAATTCCCACGGTTATTAAACAAAAATTTTTTTTTTTAATTTTGACAGCTTAAATAATTACCCAATAGGAATGCTTTTTGCGTGACATCATTTGTGCGACCCGCGCAGAAGTTTAAAATTTTGTGTTTCAGATGGTGATGGAAATCTTTACTACCTATACAAATTATTTTCTTTTTTTCTGAATTCGAATAATTTGATATTGTTTTAGCATTTTAAATGCTTCAGTTAAATTGCAACAAAATTCATACATTTCCATAAATAATTATTTTTTTTAAGTTATATTACATTTGATAGAAATTATTTTCTGTTTTTCTGTAAAAAAAATATTTTTTTTTATAAATTTTCAGTTAACTAAACATAAACAATTTCAAATTGTTTTCGCATTTAAAATGCATTAGTGAAATTGTAACAACATACATACATATATTCATACATTCATATTATAAATTTTCATAAATAATTAAATTTTTCCACAAATTCATTTGACCACACAAGCCACAAAAATGTACTCACTCCAAGAGGTTTTATCATGGCAAAAGAAATTTTTTAAATTCCCCAAATGATGAACATGGAGTAAAACAAAAACAACAAGTTGAAATTCATGTTTTAATGAAAAATACGAAAATGAATAAGAAAAATTCAGAAAAATATAAAAATATAAAGTGTCATTACATTTTTTTTTATTACTTTATGGTTAAAACTGAAATATAAAAAAAACAAAGTTATTTTCAGGTCTCGCTAGCGCTGATGATCTGGTCTGCAGGCCGAACATAAAGTGATAAAGTGGTCATTCATTCATTGGTTCGGCCACTCATTGACCATACAGAAATAATAATAATAATAAAAAAATATAAAACAAAATTAAAAGAAGAAATTTAATATTTTTCATGATGTTTTTACACGCATGTTTTAGTAGCTTTATGTTGCTGCATGGAAACTTGTAAAGTTTCGCCTGGTTTTGTGCAAAAATGAAAATAAAACTGATTTTCTTTTAACACTTTCACAAAATTTCAACAAAAAAAAAACGTTTCGTTTTTTAAATTTTTTTTTATGAAAAAAAAAAAAAATAAAACAATTTGCTACCTACATACATATAATAATAAAATTTAACTTTAACTACAATATTATTTTCTAAAAATAAAATAAATTAAAGAGAAATATTTGAATTTTATTTTGATACAAGGAAATACTTTTTAAATATTTAATTAAAATTTTTACTATTGTTTAAACATGAAAGACAGAAAAACACTTTCCTTCTTCTTGTTTCGAAATTCGGTATTACAATTTTTGGTATTTAAAGTTTAAGAGTCACGCATAGGTTTTTAAACAACTTTAACTTTTATTCAATATTTGTTTATAAAGGAATTTGTTTACTTTTTTTCCAACACTATAAAGGAAATAATTAAAAATTATGAAATTTCAAGAAAAAGTTAATAACAACTGAACAATGGTTCTGCTTTGAAAGTGAAAGAAAAATAATGTGTGAATATCTACTATCGCAAAAGGGAAGTTGAAAAACAAATATTTCTTTAACAGGGAAACATTTTAAAAATATCCATAATGAACAAAGTAATTTAAGGTTTAAGCTGTTATTCATACAGAGAATTTTATTCGCATAAAATTTGTTTATTAAACTAATTTTGTTGTATAAATCTTTGATTAAAGAAATACTTCATTTATGAATGAAGGGGTAAATTGTTAAAAGATTTATAAAAACAAATAGTTGTTAACTTTTGCTTATTATTGGATTTTAGTCTTTAGTAACTTATATGTCTTTTTGAAGGGTACATATCTGTCATTTATTCTTTAATTTGAAAAAAAAACAACAGTACCGTTAAAATCTGGCCAAAATTAAAGGGTTTTTAAACTTAAGTTCTGTTTAAATACCAAATTCGTTGTTATAGATCATATTTAAATATAACTTAAATCACTGACTACGTCCATTTAAATACAACTTAAGTTGTTCATATTCCCATATGATTTTGACAATTCTGCAAATTGCGCATCGAAGTTTTTATATTATTTGATAAAAATATTCAATAAATAAACTCACCGCGAATAAAAACAACTAAAACAATGAATTCAGATGAAGAGGGTATGAATGATGCAGCTTTTGCCCATTTAGTTTATAACAATTTGTAAACTTAATAGTAAATCAGCTGTTAAATGAAGAAGTTGTTTATATTTTTTTTTGACATTTAATAGTGCTACCATACTTTTATCATAATTAAATACCAAACACAATTTGAGACTGAAAAAATTAAACCATATTTAAATAAAACTTAAATTTAAGGAAACATTAACTAATTTCGTATTTAAATATCAAGTTAAAAACTGGCCATTAGTTTTGAGTTTATTTATTATATAACTATTAACTAACTTTATTGTAAATCTAAATACTTTTTTTTTATAAAAAAATCGTTGAATTTTTTTCTTAAAAAAAACTTGTTTATTATAAAGATGCACGTTTTAGTGCTTTTTTTGCATTTTTTTTAAAACGCATTTCACTTTGTTAACAACTTTCGCCATCAAATATGAGTTAAAAAACGCACAACTGAATTAAAAAAATAACACATACCTAAATAAAAAAAACTTAACAACTCACACGGTCAAAACAAACCAACATCACCCATGATAATGATAAAAAAAGTTTCAATTTTTAATATTAAGTTACTGCACAAATTAAATTAAAAGAAGAAAAAAAAAAAAACAAAATACGGGTGGTGTTGATTGCCAAACATGTAATGAATATTTTGTTTATGTTATTTTTGAACTTAACTTTTTAACAGAAACTTTATTTTTTTCAAACAGTGAAAATTATAAAAATTGTTGTCTACTGTGTACTACACAAAAACAAATTTTATACACCTTACATTTGTTGTTGTTTATTTGTGTTTTTTTTTACTAAACACACACTCCCTTTGCATTGTATACTACTATAGATCTGCCTTATAAGTTTTCATATATGTATGTGTGTTCCATGTATTTAACTTTTTATAAAATATTTAATGTTTTGTGTCAATTATTACATAATTTTGTAATTTTTATTAAAGAAAGAATGACACGAAAAATTAATTAAATAATTTCACTTTCTGTTTATTGTGTTGAATGTGTATTTTTGTGCTTAGACAGTGTTTGCAATAATTAGGGAGACACGGTGACGTTTTTAAACAAATACCTTTATGTTTCATGTCTTTTAGAACTTCTGTTAAAACATGGCTAGTCGAACTCTGCTAAGGAGTGCGTCCAGAAAAAGTTAACAAGTAAATAATGGGTGATTCAAGTAGAGATACTTTTTTCAATAGCCTTTTTTTGACAGATCACGTGTAAGTCGTGTCATGCTGTCATGTTATTTTTGTTTGGACATTTTTGATGCACTGTTCTTTTATTCGTCACTGCCAACTATCTAATAAATCGTTGTAAAAAACTCGAAGGAATATGAAACATATGATATATGTATCTCAAATATAATTTAATTAAGAAGAAGTTGTTATAGCTAATGCCGACAGAATAAATTATTTAGACAAATGTCTGCTACACTTTTTATCGACCCACTGCAATGTAATCAGCAAACCAGCAAATATTTTGAATTTGGATGTACGAGGGCGGTTCGGAAACTTTTTAGCCTAGCGGTATAAACAGAAAACAGTTGTGTTTTGAAAACTTCCATCTCTGCTATGAACACATGTTAAATTTCTTCTTGATCTGGCAACTCCTTTATATAGAAAAAAAAAGACGCATTAGCGACGTTTTTACAATGGAAAAATTAGAAAATCGTGGTGTCATTAAATATTTAAATAAAAAAGGTTTATCGGGACAAGAAATTCAGAATGATATGATGAATGTGTTGGTTAAAAGTGTTCCTTCATTTGCAGCAGTTAATAATTGGGTTGCTGAATTTAAACGTGGTCGTAAAAGCATTGAGGATGAACCACGTATTGGATGTCTAAAATTGGCAAGATCAACAGGAATTGTAGGCAAAGTGCGTGAAATAGCTAATATCATGGGTATCACAAATGATCGAGTCCATTCAATTTTGCATGAAGAACTACAGATGAAAAACGCTTTCTGCAATAAGGTTCCGCATTTGTTAACAGTCGACCAAAAATGCATAAAGCTGTGTTCACATTATGTGTATTTGTCAAGTGAAATGTCACTTTTCTACCCACATGTGATTTCATGTGTATGTCAAAATTTGAGTTTTACATACGGTTTATAATTTACATGTTCATATATTGGTATGTCAAGTACATTTGACATAACCTATAAAAAAAATAATCTTAAAACAACTGATATGGTAAAACTTATTCCACGGGTTATACAAGCATTCCTTCTCTTGCCACATTTCAATCAACTGTAGAACCTCTTCTTTGCACTAGTCAACATAAAAATAACTATAAAAATTGCAATACAAAGTACATATGTACTTACTTTTGTTAACTCCTTTTCAATTTTTCAATTTTTAGTTTTTTTTTTTTTGTATTTTTGTTGTACTATTATAAATTATATTTATTAAAATTTAAAGTAATATTTGCCGCCACAAAATTTTGATTATAAAAAACAGCTGATGTCAGATGGTTTGTCACTTGAAAATAGAACTCGTTCTAAATAAAAAATGTCATGTGTATTGCACACAGAGAAATAACAGATGATATTGTTTGGAGGTGTTCAGACTATATGTATGTACAAATTTGACATGCGAAAAAGTGACAGTCCACATGACAAATACACGTAATGTGAACACAGCTTAAGAATGAAATTATCTCAAGCTTGTTTGAATCCCTTTCAGAAAAATAAAATGTATTTTGGCTTACAACACAAAAAAATAATTTTTTATTAAGACAACACACCAGCTCCGTGACTTTTAGCTGTTCCCGAATCTAAAAAAATTCTTAGCTGGAAGCGTTTTACCTTAAAGGAAGACGCAGTTACGGTCACAATGGACCGTATTCTCTGGGTGATGGTGTGGGGACAACCTCACACCGGCCTTCTAACCTACAGTTGTAAATTACCATTTTGAAGGCCTTGAGGAAAACTATTTTAATCAAGGGATAGAATTGCTAGAAAAATAAAAATGTTTTTGAAAAATTTACTGTTCTTTTTCTGTGCTAAGCTAAGAAGTTTCCGAACCGCCCTCGTAGAAGGAATTGACAAGAGCTACTGAATAAATAAACCATTGGATCTAGTGTTGTTCTCTTTATGTAAGTCCAGGGACCGACTGTTCAATCCATATTAGTATATTCAAAATGACATAATTTAAATTTGTTAAACATAAAATTTAAAAATTATTATTTTTTATTTGAACTGTTAATTTTAAATCTTTCATATTCTTTATTTTCATTAAATTTAATTTACATTAAATTATTTTTACTGAAGGTAGGAATT
Organism: Bellardia pandia; assembly: GCA_916048285.2. Lineage (NCBI taxonomy): Eukaryota > Metazoa > Arthropoda > Insecta > Diptera > Calliphoridae > Bellardia > Bellardia pandia. Next base: position 32,336,963 of record OU696529.1, read on the forward strand.
GTTATATGAAAATTATTATTAAAATTTTATTGATAATTTTTCATGGCTTAGGATTCGAACCTGGGTTGTTGGTTGAATTTACATATGTTTCGAGAAACACCACTTTCTCTCATCAGAATTCTTTACATTCTCACCCTCTGCACCACTGCGGCGCCCACTAGCTAAACATTAAAATTTAACTAATTAAAAATATAAATGATTATAATTCGTGGAATATTTAAAATATTAATAAATTTAAAGCTGGTTTTTGTATATTTAACACAATCATTAATAAATTTCACTTATATTAAATACTAAAATATTAAATGCAGTGGTTTTTGCAATATTTAATTGGTAATATATTTATTTATAATTGAATAAATTTGTTGACTAACGATTTTTTATTGACTTTTAAACAAAGCTATACAAAAAAAAATATACCCTCAAGTCAATGACAAAACAATTTGAATTTGTATACAAATTGAAACTTGAGGTTAACTCCGAATAATGAAGTGATCATCAGCACCTAACGATATTAAACACAATTTAAATTTATAAATAAATGCAAAAAGAAAAACAACAACAAATAAATAATTACTTACATTTATTAAAAATCAATTTCTGTTCATTTATTTGTTGAAATTATTTAGCACTGCTTGTGATTTTAGACATTCTCGTTAATTTCATTAAAATCAAATTAAACTGAAAACATTTATAGTAAGCAGTCTTTGTATTTCTTTTTTTTTTCCATAATTTTTCCTTTATATTGTATCATTTCGTTTTCATGTTTGCACAAATTAAGAAATTGAAAAAAATAATGAAAAAGAAATTCCTTTTTTTATTTTATGATCTATTGACATGAATTGTTCAAATGTGAGAAATGTCATGTTTTTATTTATGGCATAATTTTTCTTTCTTTGTTTTTATTACGCTTTGAATAGAAAATATTCGCATAAAAAAAAAGATCAATCAAATTGTCAGTCATATCGATCGAACAGGCAGACAGACAGTCGTACAATAAATTAAACTATTGTTTTTTTTTAGCTTGAGTTTTTAACACGTTTGATTATTACTTTTTAATGAAGACAAAGCCAAAACAAAGCAAACATTTTCTAAGATTTTAGTTTATTTAAACTTTTCTCAAAAAGGTCGAAAACGTCTTTAGAAAATAAACTTAAAAATTTATTTACTTGCATGTAATGTAATGAAAAGAAAAGTGGTTTTGTTTGTAAAGATTTTAATTAAATTACGTGACTTATAGTGGAGACATTAGTTTATAAAAACTGAATTTTTCTATATAAACTACAAGTATTGAACATTTACTTAACTACTCTGTGCAAAAACTTAATAATGATTTGAAATAACTGAAAAACTAACTTTTCAATGACTACTTTATTGCTTAGAAGTAGTTTGGTAATGGCTGACATATAATGTAACATATAAGTACCTAAATACGAAATTCAGTAATAATTCATAACTTGTAGATTAAAGTCTAATTCAAGGTAATTCAAAATATTTGTTCGTCATTTACCATGTACACAAAGTCTGTCTGTCAATCTTCTAGGCCAATGTTAAACAGGTCTCTTATATATAAAATTTCAGAACTAAAAACTACTCACGAGAATCATTGGTATTTAACCCCTATATAGCTTTTCTCCAGCCTTGTTAGGTTGAGTAGCGGAGCAGTTTTGCGCTCAGTTTTGCCTATACAAATAAAGTTGACTAGATTAAGAACTGTTTCCTGTCAATACAATTTCTAATATACATATCTCCTTTTTTAATTTCCAGGTTTGATACAGTGTCCAAGTGAAAAACGTTGGCACCACTGTTGCCAGATAATTTTTGCATAAAATCGTCAAAACTAGATATAAAAATCGGCAAAATCGGCAATATATTTTTAAAATCGTCAAAAAATTGGAAAAACGAAAATGCATAACTTTTTGATAAAATTTTAAATTTTTATTAAAAAAAAATTAATTCAATATACATATCGAGCCATAACCGATTGTAATCGATTGTTGTTTTTTTATCGAAATCGATAGTTCAACATCATTTAAAATTATTAAAATTAAATGTATTACACAAAACAATATTTACATTATAAATTTTTAAATAATGGCTTTATTCAAACTGATTTTATTTAAAAAAAAACCTTCCCCTGTAAAATTTTGAGTTTGTGGGATACATTTTTTCGGCGGTTATGGCTCGATATAAGTAATATACAACTGATGTTGTATGTTGTACATCTATTATGATACAACTATCTAGTTTTGAACACAATTTTGAGCAAAAACATATGTTGTCATGTCAAGTCTTTAAAATACCAAAAGTATAATATCAATAATTGTGTAAAATGAATAAGATAAGCGATATGGTTTGAATAATCTCTCTTATTATCGACATACAACTTGTTTAGCATTTGCAGAAGTTTTCATTTATAAACATTATTGATAACACCCTGTTATGAACATAGCTGAGCAACATTAAGTTTAAACGACTTTGGTTGAATATTCTAGACACGAACATTCTAGTATCTTAGTTTCGAACCTTCCAGAAATTATGATTGTTGTATAAATATAATACAGGGCCAATCAAGTGGATCAGTTTACCTTGAGTCATCGTTGCGTAAACATCAAATTGTTCTCAAAATGTAATTTAAGCGTGTTCTTAAACCGTAATATAAATGTGTGAAAAGACAGAGGGTTCATTTACAATTGTTTTTGTGTACATTTAAATTAATAAAGACTCATTATATTTTCTTCAAACTACTTGACGCTTTTATTTTGAAATTAAAAATAATACGGTTTATTTAAAGAAATTAAACCACCGTTTTTAAAAGGTAAAAACGTAACAGTATAGTTTAAGAATTGTCAAAGTTGAGAAGAAAAATTTAAAAATTTATTCGAAAGTAAGTTTCAAATTGAAGTCGCGAAACATTATATTTACACAAAAGTATATAAATTCTATTATAATTAGTAGTTTAGATTATAATCTAAAAAATAAAAAAAAACTTTTCTTTTCACATACAAAATTTCCTCCAAACATTCTCTTCTCAAATAACTTTTTTATAAAAATTTTTATTATCATTTCTATTGTTAAAGAAAACAACACAGATTTGTGTTTAGTTTTACAGTTAAATAATTGTCGTTAATTTCGTTCAATGCATTTAAACAGTGTGTGGTATGCATGTGTTTTTATACCATACACCACCATAGTGGGGAGGGTATATTGGATTTGTGCTGATTAAAGTATACCGATCGACTCAGAATCACTTTCTGAGTCGATTTAACGATGTCCGTCCGTCCGTCTCGCTTGCTGGCTGTCCATGTAAAGCTTGTGCGCAGAGTACAGGCCGCAATTTTGAAGATATTTTGATAAAATTTGGTAAGTGATATTTTTTCGGCCCAAGGACGGATAGGATTGAAACTGGTGGAAACCGGTTTATTATTTCACCTGGCCCCCATACAAATGTCCTCTCGAAATAGGGGTTTACCGATCATAAATGTTTGAATTATGCAAGAACCAAACAAATTTCATCACAAATGAGTGGTAAATGACACCAAACCACATCTACTAATTTTATGATGATTGGCCCATAATTAGTCGTAGCTTTAAAGAGTATAACTCTCTCAAAAATTTTGGTATCCAAATAATATTGAACGCAAATATATTTCATATGTACACAAATAATACGGTACAATTTTATAATGGTCGGTCCATAATTAGTCGAAACTCCCATATAAGACCCTCTACGTAATTCACTTTAACCTCCATAAATCTTTTAAAAGTATTTATATCGAGATAAAGTTTAACACATATACTATTTATATTCACAGACATTCTGACACTAAATTTTTGGATAATCGGTCCACAATAGGTTATATCTCTCATATAGCGTACATATCTGAAAAACTGTTTTATACATATATTGGGTGTAGGGTATTATATGGTCGGGCTTGACCGACTATACTTTCTTACTTGTTTTTTTTTTTTGCTTAAAATGTGTTTGTGTCTGTTACTTTGAAAACCATCACGTTTTTACTTTTTTCGTTTGCCTCCTTACAATTTCAGTTTATATCAACGCTAAAGTACATTGTTGTGATTTCTTGTTGAGTTGTTTTTAATTCAAACAAAAACGATACAGTTTTTATTTAGTTTGTTTTTTTTTTGTTCAAAAATTAAATTGAAAGCAAATCTCTAGAAACTCTATAAAAGATACTAAAACAGAAACTAAAAAAATGAAATGAAACTAATGTAATACGAAACCCATTGTTTTTGAAGAAAACTTAAAATAAAAGCTTGACAAATGAGTTGAAATCCCAATAAAGAAAATTATATAGTAGCACAGTAAGAAATTAGTTGAATTTTAGTTTTTGTATAGGTACTTTGCTTCACCTTTATGCTAAGCACACAACTGGGACGAACGACGATTTTTTAGTAACGAATATTTGTCTCTAAAACTACAGCACATTTGTGAAAATACACACAATAATGGCGTCGGCTGAATTAGAACAAATGCGGCGAACTCTGAAATAGAGTCTATTTCTGTTTCTTATAGTGGAAGGCCAATGTAAGCGGCATGCGGCCGCGGGCGGCAACAGTATTACCAGTGAATAAAAGTTTTGTTTTTTTTACAAAATTATTCATACAAAAATTTTGAAGTATCGCAATTTACTTAATCTGGCAATGCTGTGAGAAGCGGCAAAGTAGAATTTTGTTCAACTTTTGTTCAAAAAGAATAGCTGATTGCCGCCCGTGGCCACATGCCGCTTACATTGGCCTTCCACTATTATGCCGTCGAACGGCGAACAAACAATACGGGCTGACCATGTTTCGTTTTAGTTTTTAATATTTTAGTATATAATGTTAATTGCTTTATTTTTTACTTTATTTAATTTAAAATAAATAAACAAAATAGTTAAGTATAAAATTTTTTTTTAAAAAACAAAGACATTAAATTATTATTAACAATTTGTTGACTGCGATAACATGAATATTGAAATTGTAAAAACAGAATACATACTTTATTCGGTAAGAATAAATTGAAATAGTTTTATATATGTAAGTACCTACATAGCTGTCAATTATAACAGCTCTATATGTTTCGTCGTTATTGTGCTTTATACGACGAATTTACACAGCGAATTGTCACCAACTAATTCGTCGTGTTGAGTGAAATTCGTTGTTCGTCCCAGTTGTGTTTCTAAGCATCTTTTCTTTTCAACCAGTATTATTATTATTTTTTCATTGTTGTAAAAAAATAAACACGTTTTTAAACTAAAACAAAAGCTCAAATAAACTTTTAAAAAATTGACAGACGAACGAACGAAGTGCACTGAGTTGGACGGACACACAAATATTTATTGTATTTAAAAAAAGACGCCAGAGAAAGTTTATTTTAATATTTATTTTTGTTTTGTTTAAACAAAATGTTAATAAATTTATAGAAAATAAATAAATCAATGGTTTATTAAAAAATAAAAAAAAGCTTCACACATAATAAATTATGATGACGACTCGTTTAAAAACTGTATAATACTACATTTACACCTACGCAAAGTCTAGTAGATTTTAATTAAAATCTTAAAGAAAATTTTTGGCGTTTACACTACTACTTTTTGACATATTGTTGGATTTCATTTTCATAACAAAAACAGCAGATTGAAAAAGAAAATAAATTATATTGTAAACTTTTAGTAACAAAAATGGAGAGACAAAAACAAATTTTATTATATTTTACATCCAGATCAGAAAAAAACAATCAGAATTAACATTTTTGCGTAAAAAACAGCAGCATTTGTTAAACATAAGGTTTCACGAACTTCTGCAAATGTACTACACGCAATTATTATATAGGAGGTTAGAATGGGAAATATATGGCTATTCCATTTACATCATCGAAGCTCTCCAATGTGGTCTCCCCAAAGTGTTATTAAAAGAGCTTCTTCGTTTGTATTCCACTGCTTCTTCTTTTTGTAGGTACGTTTTCTGTAAATTAAGCTCGCTTGTAGCATTACAGTTTATATTAACCCTGCTACTATGTTAGAAAAAAATACACATGTTATGTTTGGGTCATATTTTGACCCTTACATTTTTTTATTGAGAAAATTCAAATTTGAACATTTCGAAAATATTTTTAAGGCTTGTGATCAATGCAATATATCGTCGTTAGAGTGATTGTGTGTCGGTCTGACGGACAAACACGTTTTTTTGCAAGTTATGCAATGTTAAATACGAATGGGTCATGAAAAGACCCTAAACGTAGTGGCAGGGTTAATATAATAATTTACATACCCCTTATTTATTTCTGACTGGTTTATCCATTTCCACAAATGTTTATTTATTTATTTAGTATACGGTGTAGTTTGCAGAAAATTTATTTTATATCCCGCTCTTTATTATTTTTTTAAATTTATTTTTGTGCAACTGTCAAAATTTTCTTGTTCAGTGCTGTAGTTTTTAGTACTTTAATATGAAATTCAGAGTTGTATTGCAAGATTTTGTGAGATTTTGCCAAAATCTTCTGACAAAGTAGATTTTGTTTTGTATGGGAAATCTGGTAGAAATGAACAAGATTTCGCTCAAAATCCCTTAAGTACTATATTTTGCGTAGGTGTAAATGTAGTATAAGTCTAAAATAACTTATTAATTAAGTTGTTTTGCAAAAATATTTAACAAATTGGGAGTGTTTCCATTATTAAACTTGCATATTAAATAGTTTTTAAAGTTTAATAAAATCTGGATTTTGCTTTTATATTTTTTTTAATATATTAATATTTTTCTTTTAGCTTTTGCCATTTTAAACAAAACTATTGCTTATAAGTTTATAATTACCTAGAAAAACTAAATATTTAACTAAAACGCTAAAACACAACGAAGTCATACAAAAGAGTTGTTTTGCCAACAATCACCCAACTTCTTGCAAAATGTGTCAAGTGTGTTTAGTCAAAAACAGTCACAAATAAATATTTAGGGTAGTAAAAGGCTGTGTTTCCTAATTAGTTTTTTGGTGTAAGACCTTTTATTAAGAAAATGTTCCTATATGTTCAGACTGTAGAATGAGTCTTTACAATCTATTCTAGTCTTTACAATCTATTCTAGATAAATAGACTAAAATATATACTGTACCGGATTCTTAACGATTTAAATAGTAAAAGGTTTTGAAATTTCTCTACCTAGACTTAAAAAAGTTACTATCAGTAAACTAACTAAGAATACAGATCCTTAACTTGTTTAATGTCTGTATTCTAGCCAAAATATAATAAAAAAACCCGAAACCTGATATGATCTCAAATTGAGAATGGGTTGAAATCAAAGCCTTTCACAAATCTGAACTTTAAAGAAAGCATTTATAACATTTAAAAAAATTGATTTCTCAATTAATTCTCGAGTTTTCTTCAAATTTTATTAGAGGTTTGATATTACACTTGATATGAATTGAAAAGCCAAAATTTTTCTAACGTTTGAACTTGAGTTCCTACAAAGTATATTAATAATTGTAGAACAACATCTTTAGTACAAAATAAACGAGTATTCGATTAAGAGAAGAGCGCCTTAAAAGTCGTCCAACAATTTAGAAATATTTAAACTAAAAAAATGACGTCGGGTTTGAATTAATACTTGCTTTGAATCAAGAAATGAAATGGTAAATCTTTTTGCAAATCTTCTAATAGAACTTAAAGCTGCCAGACTTCTATTTATTGTAAACATTTATGTAGATACCTTCAGATATCGTTGTAGTAAACAGAAACGTCTCTGAAATTTTTAAATGTATTGTTCAAAGGAAAAAGTTGACTTTTAAAATGTCTGCAGACATCATGTTATAAAATATTTGATTTCATATTTAGTATACTGATAGTAGTTTATATGCTATACAAGACAGAAACAGGTCAAGTTCTCTGGTCTTGATTAAAGCTGTTTACGACTACCAACTCGAAAATTATTAGTATTAGGACCATATTAGATGAAAGTCCTAATTGGCTTGTTTCTTCTTCCTCTACTCGATAATCTATAACGCACAAGCCTCCACCACACACAGAGAAAAAATATAGTTGCACATGTTCACCACAACAATATCAACATTTTTACAAGTTTTTCAACAATATTATGGTCACTGTAATTATTTTTATGATTGCGATAACCATAATATGCCTAAGTTACGAATTAGATTATTATTGCAATCATACATACGATTGTAGTAATTATGTATGCATTTGTGCCAATCATGTTTATGATGAATCCATTTATCATAATTTGTTGCTCTTTGATTATGATAGAGAACAACATACACTACAACAACACTAGTCTTAATGCAGTAAACATAGGTTTTGAACAGTTCCAATGCCCAGAAATAGTTTTAACCCAGTGTACGTAGGTTCTGACCAGAAATATTTGATTGATTTCTTAAAAGTTTCTTTATTGCTGCATTTTTTGTTTTATTACTTTCAAGTCTCCCCTCAGCAATTAGGTCATTATTGAAATTTATGACACTTACTACTCGCGTTAAAATGTATATTCAATTTAAGTAATTTGAACGTGTCCTAAACCGTTTGGCAACTCTGCAAGCCATAATAAGCCATTGTATGTACATATATGCATTAACTGACATTTTAAGTGTCATCTAGACATTACACTAAGTTGCCACGCCAAATTATGATGTTTTATTTTACGTTAAAATTACCGATTTAAATATTTTGATAATCTTTCCACCTCTCACAAACAAACAAACAAAATAAGTAGCCAGGCAGGCAGTCAGCCTGCAAATAGTACCACGAAGTATTAACTACTTTGTTTCGGATGCCACCAGTAAAGGAGAGGAGAGGACGTTAAGCGTTATTTCGTTATGTCTTTAAGCAAAGTGTTAATGCGAAATGTGCATGTTTTATGATGATTTTTGCTATTTTATATGACGAAAAATAAAAATAAAAACATTTTGTTTATGAGGAAAAACTTAGTGTTTGTTGGTAGGAAATTACTGGGTTGTGTGTGTAATTGTGTTTTAGCGGTTTTTAAGTGTTTGGTCTCATGCTGTTAATTTTAAAACTATCTTAAATACTTACTTTAATTTGAAAATAAATTTATAGCTGCTTTAATGTTAATTTAGTACTCTAATTAAATACTTTAATAATAAAGGTTGAAAAAACTGTTGGCCTACATATTTTTTAAAAGAGTTTTTAAAACTAGACTAGATACAAACAAAATCAAATTAAAATAATAAGTTAAATTTTCGTTATTTAAAACAAAAATAGGTAAAAAAAAGCTTCGTTGAATTAGCCTGAGGGAAATATATAAGTCGCAGAGTAAATACACAGGCACCAAATCATATTTCATTTCATGCTTCCGAATTCAATTTGTCGAAAGAGTATATTAATTAGATGTTGTTTAAAAGAGATCTTGGCTAATTTAAGATTGCTGAGGAAGTGAAACAGAAAATGGAGATCAGCCATGCAACTCTGAATTATTACAAAATAAATAATTTAAGTAAGAACTACAAGTTCGAATAAATCGCTAAATATTTAACAATAAATAATTCCAAAATCACACAAATAACATTGAAATAACATGGTAAGCAATTGTCAAACACTGTCAACCTTTGAGAATCCCCTAATGAAGATTATATCAAATGAAGATTATATCAAATACTTCTGAAATGCTTTGAAATATGTTTTAAGCAAATACTTTACATAATACATTTTCCTGAACTTTTGTCACATATTTTTGACAATACAACAATTTTACAACACAAGAAAAATAAACGTGATGAAATAATTTCCCATATCTAATACAATCATATTCAAGCAGATGTTATAGGTATAAAAAGAACGTATCTATGCGAATAATAACCTTTCGAATAATCGAAGAATTTCTTAAGAATATTTATTCAAAGAATTTCAAAATTGGCATTTTCGAATAACAAATAATTCCATTAATTTTAAGATGAATAATTTTTGTGTTTATTGTTTGTTTTTAAAATTTTTCATAATTTTATAAATAAAGAAATATAACTAGTAATATCAATAAATAAATTAGAAATAAAAATAGTAATAAACACCACACCGTTTTAATTTTATTTACAAACTAAGTCATGTTTAAGAAACAAATATTTTCGTATATCTTTGTGTTTTGATGGTGACATTTTTGAATTTCAGAAATTTGGTTACTGAAAAATTACAATATTAAATTATATTAACGATTTTTAATAAAAAGAAATGTCTAATAATGTTTCTTAATCACTATTAATGAGTGGCACTGTTAGCTCCTTATATAAACATTTTTTTTTTTAGTATTATGGTCACTATAATTATGATTGCGGCAACCATAATATGATTAAGTTTATTATTCACATGACCATAGCAATCATTTACATGATTATAGTAGTTATTTAATGTTTGTAGTGATTAGGTTTATGATGAAAGATTATACATTTTATGTTGTTCTCAATCATAATCAAAGAGCAACAAATTATGACATATGACATATATTCATCATAAACATGATTGCCACAAATACATACATAGTTACTACAATCGTATATATGATTATAGTAATCATCTGAATAGTTTCTTAACCATATAATGATTATCGTAATCTTATGTATAATAACAGCGACCATAACATAGTTAAAAAATTTGTTGTCGTAAACATGTACAACTATATTTTTTCTCTGTATGTAGAAAGTCATTGCAAACAAAATAAGCATGGAATGAAAAAAATATCAGATTTTGGAAACACATATTAATTCATCGAATTGAAATAACTAACACAATAAATAATAGAAAAGGCATCAGAAATGCCCTAACTTAAAATGGTGGCGAATGAGATGTTCAATATGTGATATAGCGGATAACATTGATGATGATGACGTTGAAATTGACAAAGAACATAATTATTAATATGTATATAAATTATATTATTAAAGATTATTATCTAAACTTTATGCACGATTTGATGAAGGAAAACTTTTTCATGTTACTTTATTTAAATATTTTAAATTATTCGTTAAAATCAAAAAAAGTTAAAATCTCTTATGCGAGTTATTCGTCTTATTCAAACAAACGGCAAATCGAATAATTTGGTTACCCTAATAAGCAATCATTAATTTGAAACACGTTTTAAAGACTTTAAACATTACACAACAAAAATGTACTTTTCGCGGCTTATTTAATAAATAAATAATGATTTGGTAACCATTAGCTATAATTCTAACTTCCAGAACTTTTTTATACAATACTAGTATCTAACGTTTCAAATCCTTTATTTACTGACTTGACGCCCAGGCGGCCTTACACGTGCATGTTACTTTATTTAAATACATATTTGAAATTATTCGATTAATTTTCAATATGTGATTGAATTATTCGAACAAGTTAAAATCTAAAAAAATATTCGACTTAGTCGTTTTATTCGAAAAATTTAAAACGCAAAATCTAATAATTTGGATACCCTAGAATTCATCGCGTCAATGTGTTTTAAATCTGCAATTTTGTATGATTTTGTTTTAATCGGTAGTATTTCTTAAAAAAATGTTAAATAAAGAAAACACCAGCGTTGTCAGTTTAGGGGATTTATCCCCAAATTGAGGATTTTTTTTTCGTGACTTGGGATAAAAATTTCATATTGGGGATCCGAGGATTTGTTGGGGATGACAACACAATTTTAGGGGATCTTTTGGAGATTTTTTTTTATAACTGATTTTTGAGCTAAAAAAAATGTGCGTCTGGCAAGTCTAAAAATGTGTGTTATTATTTATAGTGGATGGTTTCTAATAAAGAAGACCTATGTAAATATTTAAAAAAAGTATATTTTTTATCGTTTAAAATGGCTGCAAATACTAATTTTATATAAAAAAATCATAATGCTTCTTAGGAACGCGAGAATATTTTTAAATGGTTTAAATGGTAAAGTCGTTTCAAGACATTAGTAATCCAACAAATTATTCTTGGTGTGTTGCATGCAAGACATCTTTGAAATCACAAAAAAAGATCTCAAGGGACACGGAGAAACGATCAAACACAAAACTAATTTCGAATCTCTTTATGGAAGAAATACTTTAGAGAATTATTCCAAGAAATATTTTTTTTCAATTACAGTCATAAAAGTATGTTAATGTATTTTTCATTTATGTCACAACAGAATCCAAAGTTATGGATATTAAGATTGTCATTTTCACAGCAAAACATACCTACCTCTATTTCTTCTGTGGACCATCTTAATAAAAATTTTACAAAAAAAACTTGAATAAAAAAAAAAAAAATCAGTTTGGGGATTTTTGGGGATGACAAATCAAATATTGGGGATAAGCTCCAAAAAAATACTGGCAGCACTGGAAAACACTACAAATACTACTTTTATCAATATTAAAACTCAAACAAGGAAAAACTCAAATCATTTATTTTCTTCTTCAAACAGTTGAACTATGTGAAAGTAGCTTCAAAGTACAAATTAAATTTTCCCCTAAACTATAGTTTCCATTAGCTTAAACGATCTTAACAGTGACCAAAAATAACTTCCCTCACTTATCAAATTATGCCTGCATTAAAATTATGTTAACAAATGGTTCTCTAATGCTCATCTTTCATTACAATATCATTTTCAAAAACATTTACCCTAACAAACAAACCAAACCACAAATATGTAGATAAAAAGCAGCCAAGTGTTTGAGTAGCATGTGCAAGGGTACTTGAAAACACAAACTCAAACACATGCCCCCCTCACTCAGCAAGAGTAACCAATTAAACATTTAAAGTAAATAAAATTTTGAAATAATATTTTGTATTCCAAATGTGTCAATGACACGTGTAACAATGTCGAATTTTTGAAAAACAATTAAATAAAAAGTTATAAATTGACAAGGCACGCAGGAAAAGATCTCTTAGTAGAGGACGAATAATTATTTTAAAGCAACTTTAACAAAAATGTGAACCTCTCACAATGAAATTTGTTTTTAAGTACTTTTTAGCAAATTACATTTTTATCACTCTGAAAGAGTAACAATTAAACATTTACTTGAAAGTATTATTTTAATTTAGTTTTGTGAAAACTGAAACGAAAAATTATGAATTTAAAATTCATAATACTCCCCTACACAAATGTTAAGAGTAAAAAAAAAAACAAAAGAGAACAGACAATTTGGGTATCCGAGACAGCAGTCACAATAAATTTTATAACAAATTTATGATAAAGTTTTCGATTACTATATTTTTTAAGTATTTTAGAATTCCACAAAGCAGTGGATCTAGCAACAAATGACCTCTGCTTTATTTTTTACTGTTTGCTCTTGCAAAACACTAGTAAGATTAAACATCGTCAAACGAATTCCCACTAAAAAATAGTGGTTACGTTTTTTAAGTAAATATTTGCCGGGTGTGACCGTATCATTAGTGAATTATTTGTATGATCCCGAATCCCGGAATTTCTAAAACCAGTCCCGTTTAGCTTCCCTTATAATAAGTAATAACATGGCCAGTTAAAAATAATGAGTATAAGATGTTGGTAGTTATTATACTTAAATTATGAACCAGTACTGCATATTAAAGTTTTTGCTGATAAATTTACTATAGGTAATATAAGAAATGTAAGTACAGTGGGAAGCGAAACTGTGTGGATGTTTTGCGTTAAGGAAGTAAGGTAATGATGCGCTCATGCTGCCTATGTCAATTATATTTATTTCCATCAGACTGATATCGGTTGACTATCATATCGTCGCTCCAAATAACCCCTTTACAGTCATCTACTTTCCAATTTGTGTTTGTTTTACAGAAATGAAGCCGTTTTTTAACATTTCTATCGAAAAGTGCTGGCGTTTTCTTTTTCACACTGGCTACTAAACCAATTATATTTAATGCGCGTCCAACCGTTCAGGAACTGACATCCTTACCAATACTTTTTGCAGCATTTTTCGGAGTCTTGATGTCCTTATTATGTAGCAAACATTCAATCTGCCTTGCAGCACCATCAGTAAGCAGTCTTGGTCGACCTCCTTGGTTATTATTCCAAGCTACATTAAGCCGTTGTTTTCTAGCATTTACCGTGGATTTACTTAAATTTACTTTTAATTTTCAGCAATTTAACGGCATGAATTATTATTTTGCATCAAATTTATCACATTGTTTTCAATATCTCATTTTTAAAGATCTTTTAATTTTTAATTTAAAAATCAAGTTAATCACTTCACAGGTCAAACAATAAAAGCTTGATAACGAGATCGATTTTAACAGAGCAATATCGTGATAATGTTTATTTCTTGTACTGTGCAAGTGTCCGATTTTTTTTTATTTTTTTGAAGCAATTTATGTGAGTTTTTGTGCTTTCTAATTTAGAATAAGTTTCAATTAAATAAAATATACATATGGTGAATTTCACGTCAAGTGACCCAATTTTAAAAATCGATGTCATCCGATTTGGATGAAATTTGCACCAAGGTTAGTACTTTTGGATAGTAGGCCAGAGACAAATTTTCAGCTCTATCAGTCCAGAAGTGCCGGAGTTAGAGGGGGTCAAAGTTGGACATTTTGGTAAATTTTGGTCATACAGGGTTTTTTTAAAATGAGTGTAACTTTTCACCTATTGGTCCTAGCAAAAATTGTCCAAAGGACTTTAGATAGCTATTTCTTCAATCATTTCAAAATTTTTTTTTTTAATTTAAAAAAAAATTTTTTTTAAATTAATTTTTATTCAATTTTTTTTTTCAATTTGGGCCCTTTTTTGTTTTAATGATTTAAAAAAAAAAACTTACACATTTATATCTATAACTAGAAAAGCAATCTGAAGCAAACTCTTCTATTTAAAATATATTACAGCACCATATGTTGGTGTAGGCATATCCATAATCAATAAACATTATTATTACTCCAAATTCAAAATAGAAATCCCCACTAATGTCTAAAGTATTTTAAAGCCTAAGGTTTAAAAATAAAGTCCAAAAATAAAAATCTATATTACACACTCAAAAGAGAAAAAAAGTTTTGAAATTTTATAAATAAATATTTGAAAACATATGTAAATATTTGCGTATATTAGGGACAGAAAAAGAAATTAGAAAAAAGTAAAACAAATACATATTTTAAAAACAAAAAGGGGTTGAAGTATGACAAGAGTGTCAAAGACTTTTAATAGTTTTTTTATGTTTGTATTTAACGTATGTTATTAGAAAAAAAAACACAAAATAAATAAAACTCACGTTTAAATGATTTTAAATATATTGCATTTTCATGTTTGTTTCTAATTCTCTAGAGTAAATATTGTTATTTTTTTTGTATTTTGGTGTCTGTAATATTATTGGCTATAAATCATTTGATTTAATTGTTTACTAATTATAGATTGTAAAATGATTTTGGCTTATTAAGATAATTATTTGTAAACTAGCTAATTAGAAGTCTGCCATAATTACGAGGGCAGTTCGGAAACTTCTTAGCCTAGCACAGCAAGAGAATAGTTAGTTATTCAAAAACATTTTTATTTATCAATATAATCTTCTGAAACTTCAAAACACTTAGTCCAACGCTTATCTAACAATTCTATCCCTTGATTAAAATAGTTTTCCTTAAGGCCTTCAAAATAGTGGTTTACAACTGCATTGCATTTTTGTTTGAGGTAAAACGCTCGCTAGCTAGGAATTTTTTTTAGATTTTGGAACAGCTAAAAGTCACTGGGAGCTAAATCAGGAGAATAAGGAGAATAGGGTGGTCAAGCAACTCGTATTTTAATTTTAGCCATCTTGAGCACTGGTGCGTTGTCTTGATGAAAAATTATTTTTTTGTGTTGTAAGCCAGGACGTTTTTCTAGACTTTTTACATTTACTTGATCCAAAATGTTGCAATAGTAATCTGAATTTATTGTTTTACCCTTTTGCAGATAGTCAATCAATAAAATACCTTTGAAGTCCCAAAAAAACCGTTGGCATAAGCCTACCAACCGATTGAATTGTTTTTGCTTTCCTTGGGACACTTCCTCCAGCTTTAGTCCATTGCTTGGATTGTTCTTTTGTCTCTGAAATATAGTAGTGGAACCATGTCTCATCAACAGTTATGAAAAGACATTGATATTATTGATATTACTTTTGTTTCGGCTCGAGTTCATTAAATTTAATTTTTCATTAAATTATTTTTACTGAAGGTAGGATTATTACATGAAAATTATTATTAAACATTTTATTGATAATTTTTCTTGGCTTAGGATTCGAACCTAGGTTGTTGGTTGAATTTACATATGTTTCGAGAAACACCACTTTCTCTCATCAGAATTCTTTACGTTCCACTAGCCAACAGTCAAACATCAATCCTTTATGTTATGAAAAGACGCCTAAAATCCATTTTATTTTATCAAACAAGCTTGAGAAATTTTCATTCTTATGCGTTTTTGATCGACTGTTAACAAATGCGGCACCCTTCTTGCAGAAAGCTTTTTCATCTGTAGTTCTTCATGGAAAATTAAATGGACTCGATCGTTTGAGATGCCCATGATATTAGCTATTTCACGCACTTTTCCTACAATTCCTGTTGTTGTTGCTATTTTCGGACGTCCACTACGTGGTTCATCCTCAATGCTTGTACGACCACGTTTAAATTCAGCAACCCAATTTTTTACTGTTGCATATGAAGCAGCACTTTCACTTAACACATTCACCATAGCATGTTTGTTATCCCGATAAACTGTCTTATTTAAATATTTAATGACACTACGAATTTCTAATTTTTTCATTGTAAAAAAATCGCGGAAGCGTCTTTTTTGAACACCTGTTTCTATATGAAGGAGTTGCCAGAACGAAAAGAAATTTAACATGTGTTCATAGCACAAATGGAAGTTTCCAAAACACTTAACTTTTTTATTTATACCGCGCTTCCTGTTCTAGGCTAAGAAGTTTTCGAACCGCCCTCGTATTGTAACATTTGTAAATGTGATTTGTAGGAAATTTCAACAATAATTCTGTTTCAAATTATCAAATGCTTAAAAATTTTTTAATTTGCTAAATACACAATTCTAATTTAAAATGTAGTAACACAATAGTTTATTTAACTTTTACTATTTTTTTTAATTACATGTAAATAAAATGTCGTAAAATTATGTTTTAGCTATTGGTACACATTTTTAAAGAGTTATTTTTTTATTTCAACAACTAATTTAATTTCTTTCTTTCTCTTCTATTACAGGTATTTTTTAATATATTTTTGTGCATTTTGAATACTAACAGCAAACCTGGAAAAAATTAATCACGTAAGTTTAATGGCGTTTTTATTTTTTTTTCAAATTAAGTTTTCTCACGTTTTAATATAATTTGTTTATGTCCATTTTTATTAAACCTGTTGATGTTTTATTTTGAAATATTTTTGGAAAATGATTATTTAATTTCTTCAAAACATATTGTTGTTTAAAGACGTTAACATTATGATGGCAAAAGCAACCAAAAAACTTTACAAGTTGGGTCTTTTTTTTTTAATTTCAAGTGGCCTAAAAGCTGGCACGTGGTTTAAAGTGCCGCCTCCACACTGTAAACAAAAAAATCTATAAATATTTAATGACCGATAGTTGTAGGCCTTTTGCAGAATTTGTATGAGTATGGTTTTGTTTTTTGTTGAAAAATAAACAAAATTTAAATAAAATTTTGAAAAATATTTCAATTTATAACTGTGTTTGCTACTCATAGCAACCAGGGGCTGAAGGCGATCGTTTTTTTCTGTTTATACCGCGCTTTCTGTTCTAGGCTAAGAAGTTTCCGCACCGCCCTCGTATGAGCGAGACTTATTAAAATTATTAAAAAAAAACTAACTGGAGATTGAGTTTCAAAAACACAATCAGATTGTTGTTGCAATATTTACTAATGTGACACTTTTTTGTTTTTGTGACCTACCGACGCCATATTTCTAGATATTGTTAGGGCAAATAGCTAGAGAGATTGTCCGTTAAAATAAGAGATGAATTATTGCTTAAGTTAGCAAATATAAGATTGCGTATTGTTTTTTAATATATAACGTATGACTTAATAATTATTATATTTCAATAAGTTTTTCAACAAGAACTTTGTTTTACAACAGGGGCTTATTGGAATAACATGAGAGTTTTTTAATTTTCTTGTTGAATTCATTCAAGATCAACCCGCTGAAAAAACATTTTTTCAGTTTTTCAAATTTCAATAATTTTTAAATATTCTCTGGAATTTGCAGTGTCAGAATCATTGATTTGCTTTGTCTTAAGAAACATTTCTCAATTTCAAACATATTATTAATTAATTATAAATATACTATAATATAATATAAATTAATTTAAAGCGGAAATAACTTAAAATTCATACAATAGAAATTTATCAATACGAGTAGCTACACTTTGAGAAACCGGTTATAATGACTAACTAATATCTAGTCAAGATTAAAATGATTGCGAAAAAAACTAACTTTGATCTTTAATGCATGAGAAAATCAAGCAATTGTTAGCACGTGAGAACGTTTTTATTGACAATATTTTATTGTTATTACATTTCTTATACCACAAAATCTAACTCCCCCAAAAAAGTTTTACCAACCACCCAACTACAATTCATTTATACACAAGTTTTAAGTAAAATTAATTGCATGCAAAAAAAACAACAGAAAAATTCCAAAAAAAAAAACTCTATTGCTAAATTTTACCAACAGTTGAATCGTACCATGCCACAAAAAGCTACTACAACATGTCTAATACGGTTCGGTTATTGCACAATGCCTGTGCAACAAAAAAAAAAAAAAAAACACAAGTACAAACAAAAATACTTAACAATATTGTAGTTTAAACACATAGAAAATTCGCAAAAAAAACTGCACAAAAATAGAGAGCGAAAAAAACGTTAAAACAATAAACTAAACCACAAAAGAGACGCAAAGTTTTTCTACAACTTTTTAACACTGTAAGAAAATTTTGTTAAAAATGTTTGGGAAATATTTAGCATATGCAAATATGCGAACTGTTGCTTTTTGGTATGTGTACTTACCCAGTCGACCAAGCCTTTAAGACACACTGAACGAAGGATACACAGTCAGTTTTAGGGCAAGTGTCGTGAAAAAAGTGCAAGACTACAAAGCTCATCTTTCACTGACATTGTAACTAAGATAAGTTCCTTTTTATAGTCGTCTATGATAGTGATGGCAAATTCTACTACTTTTCATTACTCAATAATATTCAATACTTTTCATTTCGCTACTCAATACTACTCGATACTTTTAACGGGGTTTTTAAAAATGTAAAGCATAGTTTTTATCTGCAAATTGCAGTAGTTCCTTCAAAAAATAAAAATAGATCTTCAACTATTATTGGTTTTGTATGTCTATTATGATTAAATCAAAAATAAATGTAAAGCTAACTTTTAATTCAACGTTAACAACAACTTAAGAAATAATTAAAATAAATTCTTTGGAAAATTAATGAACATTGTTGTCTTTTTATACAGTGATGTATTTTAATGCACTATTTTACCCACTCAACTTGATTAAAAATACAACTCAGAAAGTATCGAGTAACTACTTTTGAGTATAGAGTATCCAAAAAAAAAGGGCAAATACTCGATACTCGGTACCCATTACTCAATACTTTGCCAGCACTAGTCTATGACATTATAGAAGATTAATTTCCACATTGATTGATGTCGTTACTTTTAAAGTTAACAGTTTCCCCTATTTCGAACCCAACAATTTCATTGAATTGGTTGAAAAGTTACTCCATATTACATACATCAATTAAGGAACAAGCCCATACAGCATAATCGACGACAAATAAGATACAGCCAAAACAAATATTAAACAAATTTTTCTATAAAATGTTGCAGAAACGGTGCAAGACCACAAGTTTCGCTCAGTTATATATTCGTTGATTCATTTTCTAATAAGATCATACCGAGCCATTACCGCCAAAATAATGTATCCCACACCATAATCGATTGTTGTTTTTTTTTATCGAAATTGATAGTTCAACATCATTTAAAATTATTAAAATTAAATGTATTACACAAAACAATATTTACATTATAAATTTTAAAATAATGGCTTTATTCAAACTGATTTTATTTAAAAAAGACCTTCCCCTGTAAAATTTTGAGTTTGTGGGATACATTTTTTCGGCGGTTATGGCTCGATATGTTTCAATAATTTTGATGATTTATCCGTCAATGATGGAAATAATCTATATCTGGGCGGCAATAGATAGTCTGTATTCAAGACATTCTAAACGAGGAGATAATCACCCCTATCGTCAATAAAAATTCCACATGAAATTTGTTCCCTTTTCACACTTTTCCTATTAAAATTCAATGTTAAAAAAGTAAAAGGGAACAAATTTCATGTGGAATTTTTATTGACGATAGGGGTGATTATCTCCTCGTTTAGAATGTCTTGAATACAGATAGGAGTAAATAAGTTACTATACAAATTCAAGCACAATATTATTGGAGATTGGAACAATGTCTTTTTTTTGATTTGAATCGTCAATCCTCCATTTACAATATCATTCATTTCATCTCAACGATTTCAAAGCCTAAAAGACATTTAAAAGTATTTAAGACAAATGTGACACAGTCAGAGCATATTGTAATCGATTTTTTAGGGCAAGTGTCACGAAAACGGCGCTAGACTTGACGATTACATTCCTACAATAAACAGTTCCTTTATGCAGTATATTCGTCGATGTAATTTTTACAACAACGAATATATACAGTCGAAAGCCGGTTGTGGCCTACACATAGGTACTGTGAGCGTCAATATAAAGCAAACACTTAATGTTGTTTAAAAAAAATGTTTTATTATACAAAGTACTATATATGTATACATATGTACTTCAAGTACAAATTTAAAACAAAATATATTGTATTTAATAAAGGTGTTATGACACTTGCTATTTTTTGTATTGGATTTTTTTTAGGATTGATTGAATGAAACAACAAATGCGAAAAAGAATAAGAAATACAATAAAATAAAATGTAAACAAAACAAACAATATTGCCCACGTTTTGTTCCCACAAAAGCCCGTCAAAAAAAGCAAAAAAAAGCTAAAAATCGCAAAAAAAATAATTAAAACCGCTACTTTTGATCAAAAACTAAAAAAAATAGGTAACAGTGCTAACATTTAATCTCGAAATGTCAATTTTCAGTTAAACATTTTTGTATTTTTTTGACAGTCTTGGATTATTTATCGATAACACACGTATATTTGTTTACCATTTCAAGATTTTTTATGATATACTCATGCTCTTTACACTTAGTCAATTTTCCTATGCAAATATATTTGTACTGTTCTCCAATATTGGAAAAATACAAAAAATAGCAAGTGTCATAACACCTTAAGTATGTTGCTACTGTTTACTTTATTCTAACGCGTAAAAATTGTTCTATTTTAACAATAAATCAATTCAATTTGTTTTTGGTTTCTTTTTGTTATGAATTCAATTCTACTTAAATAACTATATGAAAATCAAATGTGATTTTCTAATATAATATTATTTATATTAATATAATTAAGCTTTTCTTTTAATAATATGTGCTGTTGACTTTGTTTTCCCACTCACAGTAATAGTTCTAGACATTGTAGCTTTTGCGATCGTTGACGGTAATATGGATAAACAAATCTTTCGTTTTATCGTTAAAAATGTTTTGGACGAGAATGCCTTCTATTCCGCCTTTAATTGTAAATTTCATTATGTTTGTTATTTTTTTATTTAATATATATTTTTATATTAATGTAGTTGAAAACTTGATAAACACAAGACCTTATTCATAATTCTGTTAGACATGTTGCCCTTAACGAAAGATTTTTATATTAATTTATTACTCATTAAATACACAAGTTTCAAGACACTGTGGCTCAAGAAAAACAGAATGTAACACCTTTCTCTCATTTGGTCATCAGCAGTTTATTTATTTCAACCGTTACCTTTTAACGCTTTTTTTTTTTTCAAGTAAATAATAAAGTACTTAATATCAATGGCCAAAGTACCAAAAATAGATAAGTAGCTCTAAATGTTTCAATATTTGGTAGAAATACATATATGTATGTAACTGTGGATTTAGCTTCCAAATCAAATGAAGTGCGATGACATTTCGACAATTTGGCCAACTGTGTTATCTATCCAACAACAACAATATGAAAAAAAAAATAATTATGTACAAACAAATGAATGTAAGTATAAGATGATCATTTGTTTTGTTTAACTTGGCTCTTTTTGTGTTTGTAACAAAAAAAGTATTCGCTGGTTACATTCCTAGAGAAGTCAAAGAAAAAGTAGCAAAAAAATTATAGTAAAAAAATGTTAAGTAAAATAGTTGCCTTGTTGCTAAGAAGACATTGGGGTGTAATTACACCATTTCTAGTATTTCTAATATGTACATATTCACAGAATTTTAAAATATCATTAAAAAATTAAATGTTTCTTAAAATAATAAAAAAAATAGCATTTTACGCTTGATATCAAATCAAAGTTTTATCTTTGAACATATTATTTATGGCCATGTGCTTGACACTGTTCTTATTGCATTTTCAAATTATCACTGAAAATGGTGTAAATACTTCAACATGTAAATCAATATCATTCAAGTTGTTTTCTTTAAAAACACACAAATATGCGTGTAATGCATCATTTGCCAGCATTGTTGGAAACAGAAACTTTTAAAAGGGTTTTTTTTATTTGTTTAAAAATTCCTGACAAAATAAAAAATACAAAAGATATTTGAAATACTTTTGCTCAATTAAAAGCAAAATTTTTCTTGTTTCTTGAAAATTAATTTGATACGTAGTTGGTTGTTATTTTCTTTCTCTCTCTCTCTCTGTCCTTCTTGCTTTTAATCCAATTGCGGTTTATTAATTATTTATTCAAGTGCATCTTATTTATGGGATGCGTTTTGCATATTTGAAATGTTCTATCGTTCATTGAAACGATAAAACTAAACAACAACAAGAAAACGTAGCATATTTATTTTTATAGTGCAAAACAGAAAAGCAAAATGATCTCTGACGAGTTGTAATAAGTATCTAAGTATTGATGCTGGAATAGTTTTTTTGAATGACTAACTGACTGACTGGCTGATTGAATTTAAACTATTTTTTATTGTGAAATCAGTGTAATTCTTGAGTGCATGTGTGTGTGTTGTAGTCAAATAAGATGAATGAACTTTATCCCATCAGATCTCATCTTCAATCAACCAGTAGTCAGCCAGTCGGGCCATATGTGTGTGAGACTGACTGCAAGTATTTGTTTCAATTGAAGCTTTAAAAAAACTTTGTGTTTTTCCATGAATTGTTACAGTGCTGGCAATAAGTGTTTTGATACTGTAAATTTATGTACACATTGTTTTAATAAAACTTAAATAAGCAATTATTGTGCCAAAAATTATTAAAATACTCGTAAAAACTCTTATATCGAAAAAAATTCAAATTACAAACAAAAATCCATTTGAAAATCTGGTGGAAGAAGT
This sequence comes from Bellardia pandia, assembly GCA_916048285.2. Taxonomy (NCBI): domain Eukaryota; kingdom Metazoa; phylum Arthropoda; class Insecta; order Diptera; family Calliphoridae; genus Bellardia; species Bellardia pandia. The sequence continues at coordinate 32,360,365 of OU696529.1, forward strand.
GAAAAAAATCTGGCTAAAGTCGGGTTTAGTGGCATTTTTCAAATCATTTCCAAAACTTTATCACTAACAGAGTTTTAAATTTAAATTCAAATAATTTTTTTTTGTCGGCCACGCCTTTTTTCGAGTGGGCGGTGCTCTAAACTTTGTAATATATTTAGCTATATATTGAAAACTACATTTATTTATTAAACGATATATATATCAAATGATAGGTTTTTTAAAACCTTTTAAACCTTTCCAACGATGTATAATATGTATACTTATGTGGACCATTTATAGGTCAACTTTAAAAATAATTTTCTGATCCGATATTTTTTAAAAAATCTAAAAAATCCGGGTAAAACGTCTATATGAGTAAGTAAATAAATCACAAAATTTAAAAGTCAAGAAATTAAGGTTTAATTTGAGATATAATATAAGCGTGTAGGTAATATAGATTCAAACGAATAAGCTGATTCAAATATTAGATATGTGTGTTGTACAAGACTGTTAGGGAATACCAAATTTGTATTGATGTCGTGTTAAGGTGACGTTGACTCAAAATTGACGACGATGTCGACGACGCCAAACAGAATAATGGTGAATGTTGCAACATAAATATCTCATGAAGCTCATTTTGTAGATATTTCCAAGTACCTAAGTATGATATTCGGTTAAGAATTGAATTTCTGATGATATTTTTTTAACCAATCAGCACTGACCGTGAGTTATTTAATTAATAAAACTATAATTGTTCACGATCTAAAAAATTACTTTCAAAATAAAAAGTTTCTAAACCACTGTGCAATGTAAAGTTACAGACAGGCAATAGTTACTTACATACAGGTATAACTTTTAAATTTTATATTTTTATCACTTTAATGTAAAGTTTTTAGGGCCATTAGATAAATGAAAAACCATTAAAGAAAATTACAAAAGTTTAACGAAAAAAATAGGAAATGGAATACATCAAGTAATTTTTCATTAACTTTTTATGTCATAACATAACATTTTCATTGTCATAACACACAAAAACATTAATAAAAGAATGACATTTGGAAATAAAAAAAAACGATTTTAAATCCTTAAAAAAAACAATTTCTAAAAAAAGCATAATTTTTTTTCTTTCACATTTTCATCAGAGAGTTTTTCTGCATTATTGCATGTTTAAATAAAATCAAGTGAAATGCATAAATTATTAACGAAGAAACAGTAAGAAAACAGAAAAAAGCTCAAGATTTATTATTTTTTTCTTTTTTATTGCTGTTTTACATCTAATATAAATATTTTATTTCTGTTTGAAAGAAAAACATGAAGCATAAGACACGGAATACAATAATGATGATAGTGGTGGTGATAATGATAATGATTGTGAGTGTTGTATTATATATTATATAGATAAAATCACTTTTTCCTTGACTTGATTTTAAACTACATATATTTGAATTGTTTGCCAATGGCAGCCAGAACAGCATCTTTAGCTGCTGTTAAAGGAAATTATTACTCGTACCCAGTCTCTGGCTAACTTCTTTCTCCTACATTCAATAATAATAATAATCATGATGGCAGTGGTTTTGAATGTGCACTGATCTCAAATCAATCAACTGATTGTTTCAACATGAAATTAAAGTTTTTTTTTCAATTTTCATTCATTTCTAATTTTATTAAATGTATTACGTACGTATGTAAATCAGTGTGATTGTTTGGTGGCAGCAGGGGCGTTAATGCTGGCTAAAAAATTATAAATCATATTTATGTACGTACAAAATAACTAGAAATGCAAAAAATAAATATGAATATGAATCAGTTTGCTAAATCTACTTGAGATTTTGAAAAGAAATCTAAAAGAAATCGTACAAATGCTCTAAATGCAAAACAACAGCATCTGGTAAATAAATTGTGGTTTTGGGAAATCAAATACATGAGCAGATTTTTATTTTTTTTTATTATACTTTTTTGTATAGTTAAGAGCAAATATAAAGAGTCTAGAAAAATAATTGTGTCACTTGATGCTGTGTTTACGAGATAAAATATGTTGAAAAATTAATAACCTCATTTTGATATTAAATTGCGGGCAAAGTTTTGTAGTTTTACAGCAAATTAGAAAATGTATATGTACTGCTTCTATTATATTCGAGAAAAAAAAACATTTTCAATGTAAATTAATATAAAAATGTTTTTAAATATTAAAAACAAAGTTCTTGTGGAAGAACCCGTTTAATATATAAAAGTTGAAAAAATTTTAGGTTATGAAGTAAATTGGCCTATTAACCCAAGTTTAGTTTAAAACAATGTAAAGTAGAAACATGAGAACTAGGAATAGAATATGATGTCGGGAACAAGCTATTTTCGCGTCAATTTTAAACACATTAGCAAAACGCTTTTCTTATCTTGTCAATGTATTGCATAGGGATGCCAAACGGGACTGGTTTTTCAAATCCCGCAATTAGGGATTTCATAAATGAATCCCGGAATCGGGATTTTTCGGGATTTTTGTTTCATTTTAAAGCATTTAAATTGGTTTTTAAATAATAACAATTTATTTCAAAAAGTTTCTTATGTTAAATATAAATATGTTGGAAAACAAAAATTTTAAATTTATTAAAAGTTTATAAACCATTAATAAATAAAAAACATAATAACATTATATTGAAATGTTAAATTGAGAAATTTAATTTCTATGTTAATTTAAAAGCAATAAAATATTATCGATCGATAAACATTCCTAAAAATTTAAAGTTATCTATTGTAAAGAGAATCTCGATTTAATTTTGTTACCAATATATGAAGCTGACGATGTTTTTCGTCATTTCTATCTTATTATCAAATTCACTCTTCAATTTATTTATTTATTTTTAAATTTCTAAAGCTATGTGTCCACGATGGTCAGATATTACAACGTTGTCAGATCTACCAATGTGCTATCAATGTACTGACATTGAAAAATTTTTAGCAAAAGGTAAATTGTCAGTTTACACGACTGTAAGAAAACTAACAATTTCATTTGCACACAATTGTCACACAATGAATTTATCTGTCAACCGAAATTGTCAGTTTACACGGTTGTCAGATTGTTGTGTGGCATTGTCAAATTAGTTTTGCAGATCTGTGTGTGTGTTTAAAATTTTTATTAATGCACACTTTAATTTTCTTCCAATTTTTTAAAAATTTTTATCAATTCACACTTGTTTGTTTATTATTTATGTATATTCAGAGTTGCATTTAGAAATAATTTCTATGACAATGCTGCCATTGGTAGATGCATAAACTTTCCACATATGACAATGAAAAGTGTTTATCAATTGTCTTAAAACAATGACAATGACAAAATTGTGTGTTTACACGATTGTTAGATGTCTGAAAATATTTTTGTCTTCCAATGTACTGAAAATGCTTTTTCTTACAACGTTGCAAGACAAAAATTTTAAGTGTACACGGTTGTTAGACATTTTCTGCAAATTTTTCTGACAACGTTGTAATATCTGACCATCGTGGACACATAACTTAAGTGTTGAGTAAATCATCCTTCTTTTATGGTTTCTTTTAAGGAGAGATTTTACCAGATCACTTTTAGATATCTCTCTGTTGGAGAGCTTTGTCCGTTACTTTAACCGGATTTAAAATAACAGCTATTTGTTTAAATAAAACAAATTCTTCATGTCTTGAGATTTTAAACCTTCTTTGCATAATGGTGGAAATTTCTATCATAAAATTGAAAGCCCTCTTTTATTTATATTTAGTACTACGCTAATGATCTAACATTGCATGATGTAGGAAATTTCCATCATATGGTTTTTTTTTTCTTCTAAATTTCAACTTAACCCCTATCGTGAATAAAAATTCCACATGAAATTTGTTCCCTTTTCACATTTTTCCTATTAAAATTCAATGTTAAAAAAATAAAAGGGAACAAATTTCATGTGGAATTTTTATTCACGATAGGGGTGCTTATGTAATAATATTTATCATACTAAGAATTTTTTAATCATTTTTCGTTTAATTTTGTATATGAAATGCAAATAAGGGTTAAATCAATTAAAGCTTTTTATATAGGAATTTCCATATTCTAAAAACTGTAGATACATCAAATAGAGCGTTCGTGTTTGGCAATCCAAAATTTATTTTATGTAATTCTTTTACCTTTATTTCTTCGACAAACGTTTTAAAATTTACATTTTTGTTGATGACTTTGTAAACAAATACTAGTTTTCGGGATTTATTAATACCGAAAATCCCGGAATTTAAAACAAAAAACTCTTGATACCGGATTTGTCAATTTCATTTTCGGGATCGGTATCGGACATTCTACTATTGCAGAATGTCATAGTTCACAGCATCAGTTAGTTAGTTGGTGGTTTGTCACGTAAACTAACCCCAGCATGAATAGTCTAGCAACGTTAAATCACAAGAACGAGGCCGCAAATTGCCATTGCCAAATCTAGAAATTACGACACCGGGAATTTCTACACTCAGGAGATCAAGCAATTGAATTGAGTGTGGCTTCTGGCACCCTCTTGCTGTAAAAGTTCACTGATTTCAACATTACTGTTCTACGTTTAAAATGTCAAATGATGACAGCTCATATTTTGGCATTTCATTAATTTACTTTATAACTTCAAATTTGAACTGGCTTTATGACAAAGTTTTCACTCGCGGTGAAAGTTTAGTAGCTAAATATATTCCACTAATTTACTTAGTCGTAAGTTACTCAATGCTGATTTGTAACGAAATTAATATAAATATGGAACCATTATGTATTTAATTGAGTATTATTTTAAGTCATTAAATAATTAAGTTTATTTTCTTTTCTTAATTGATTAAATAATTTTTTAATAAAGCTGCCCGGCCTCAACACAAAACAACAACAACAACAACAACTAGTTCTTCAAAGAACTTTTTTTTATTTATTACAGGAAATTTACATTATATTTTGTTTGTTCTGCCTCATACTGAAACGTTTATAGAAAGAAAATTGCACTCGCAGTTAAATTAAAATTGTGACATACATTCAACTTATGGCATGATCATCATTATAATCATTATTTTTATTATCATTATCATTATCGTCAAGATATAGCAAAAGAAACTGCAAGAACCACAACAACATCACCAACTAGTGATCTCCATTTTTCATCTCATGTATAATAAAGACACTTTAAAAGGAGATTGTGGCAGAGGAAAAAAACACAGATCTTAAACGTTTAAAAGGGATATTATTTTGAAGTTTCTGAAGTTTTTTTTTTATTTGTTTGTTGTTGATGGTGTCTCCACAAAGAACATTATTATGTGTACGTACGTACATGCAACATGTCACTTTTTCTAGTTTTTATTATAATTTTTATGAAATAAAAAATAAAAAAGACTAATGATTGCATGTGGACATTTAAGATTCACACACATGTTGTTAAAATGTGTTGTGGTTGTTGTTGATGTTGTTGTTGCTGAGACACTGATATTGCAACTTTTAAATGACATGACAGTCAGTCGTCATATGTTTGGTGTTTTGTTGCTGTTTGTTTTGTGCATCATATTTGGTTTTTGTTTTTATTAAATGAAGCTTGAAAGTACAGTTCCTGATGAAAGTAAGACTTCAGGGAGAAGTAATTATTGTATGACGTCGTTTTGTTGTAATTAATATTGATTACCTTATGTATTACTTAGACGTAGCTTAGTAATGCTTAGTAAAGATTAACATACACTTAGGGCCATTATTACAACTTGCCTCTAATGTTCTTAATAGTAAAAGGTAACTTTAATTAAAGTGAGGAATAAAGTGACCTTTCAGATTTTTCGTTATTACAACTTCCTTGTAAAATAAAATAATTTTTTTTCTAAAATATGGCAATACCAGTGAAAAACCGATTACTTTTGACAAATGACTGACAAGAAACAGTAAATTGTGTGTGTTTGTGAAAAAAATATAAATCAAACGTCTGCTTTCCATTTTTGTTTATCAAATTATTTATTGGCAAAACAAAATTAAAATTAATTTATTTTTCATGAATTTGACATTTTTTCCAGAACATAATTTATATCCTTACCACTCATGATGAAGGCTGAAAATGGGGGCTTAATAGCAAAGCGTGAAAAAACACAGAAAATTCAAATTTAATGGGAAAAGTTTATTATCATTTGAAAGAACATACTTTGGCATTTATTTTTTGAAGATTATGTCATCAAATGTTTGCTGTTGCTACGTCGCAGATGGTCTATCCGTGGAGTCCAATTTTCGATGACTCGTTCGAGCATTTCGAACTGGTAACTGGCGAATGACACACGTGATGTTTTCCTCTAAGGCCTGAATCGAAGCGGGTTTGACCGCCGTTCTTGGTGGCCAATCGACCGGCCCAAAACGTGAAATTATGTGCTCACCGAAGTGTTCTCTCAATAAATCCATTGATTGATGCGATGTGTGTGAAGTGGCGTCGATCAATTTAAGATCTCGATGTAAAATGCACCAAGTCGTTCTATACGTTTGTCCGAGTTGCTGGGAATAGCGCCGAATCGACTATCCACGGTCTACGTGTAAACTCTTAGCTACGGCCGCTATATGTTCTTCATAGCGTGCTAGACGTGGTCTATTCGGTCGTATATTATCCAATAATGAATGCTGGGTCTCAAAATGGGTGAAGGTTTTGCGAATAGTACGCTCAGTAGGCCGATTATGTTGACCATAAGTTGAGCGAAGTGCACGGAACACATTCCTCACAGAACGTGAATTTTCGTAATAAAGTTGAACGATTTGTAAACGTTGTTCAGGCGTAAGACTTTACATTATGAAATGTTAAACAATACTAAAAAAAAAATAACATGACAGCATGACACGACTCACACGTGATCTTTAAAAAAAAAGACTATTGAAAAAAGTATCTCTACTTGAATCACTTTGATTTAATGGTGTTAAAAATAATGAGAAACTTATCGTTCCTTTTTTATGCTTTTCAATTAACATAAATAGAAACAAGCAATAAGTTAAAATGTAATAAGTACTTTTTTGTGATGGTACCTTTTAATTATTTTTCTACAATTAGCCTAAAAACATGAAAGTACCCAAAAAGTCCCCTAGTGGACTATGCAGCCATGTCCTCCTAGTTAATTAATTTAACAGCATAAAAATTATCTAGTTATAATTTGGGCCCTTAATGGCAGGTATTGTTTTATTTATAAAGTTTTGCAGCAGCGCACACTAGGCAGTTTATTGCACTAGTGCTGTTTCTATTTCAAAATACTTTTTAACTCAATTTCATTTAAAGAACTTCCATTTAAAGTTTTTTTATTTATGTATTTCAGTATTATTTCGCATTTAAATTGAAAAACTGTGTTAATTTACCTCAACAATTTGGCCAACTTTAACACTATTTTTTACATTTAAAATTGATGCAGTGTACATACATACATACATACATATGTAGTTCTTTTAAGGCTTTAAATAATTAAATTCCCACAAAAAGTAAAACAGAAATTTTTATGTATGTCAACATTTAAATGAAAATATATGAACTAATTTGTTTGCGCACACACAAAAACTTCCTGTTTTGCCAAATATGGCGGAAAATTTTTTATAAAAAAAAAATCAATTTAATTTAATTGTGAAAAAAATCAAATTGATTTCAATTAATTGTTAAGGGAATAAATAACTATTCAATTATTTATAAAGCCAGCAAATAACTATTACAATTAAGAAATGCATACTGTTGAAATTAATAGAAAATAGTAATTATTAAACTGTTTTTAAAACATTTAGGATATTCAAGCTGAAAAGTAAGATTTTATTCAGGTCATTCAAGGGTTCAATTTATGCCTGAAACTAAAAAATCTTGTAAAGCTCATGTCAGGCCTCAATAAAATTAAATTAAAGTAAGTACAAAAAGCGTAATTCAAATTTACATTATGAATACCTCTATTACAAACAAAAGTATAAAAAAAGCTGATTGTGTAATTTGTTTGTTATAAAATTCATTGAGCTTTTTATTTTATTTATTTTATTTTTTACCTTATAATTTGGTTTTGCCTGTTTACAGCCAGTTGGCTGGTTTTTGTTAACAATACTTAGTTGCTGCTTTTTTTTTGTTTTGTTTTAGACCTTACACTAACTCAACAACACCCACGCCAACTTAATCATCCTTTTGGCCACATTATTACATGCATTTTTTGTGCATCGCTTGTGTTTTGCATTGCAGTTTTCTATTTTGGCCTGTTTGAAACTAAAAATAACCTTGGACATGTAAATAAAATACATAAATTGTTAAAAAACACATTAAACTGGAAACAAGCAAAACAAATAATAAAAAAAGAACTATAAAACGCATTATAAAATAAATTACCTTAAAGCTACTTACAAGTTGTTGTAAAAGTTTAATAAAACTTTGTTGGCAAAACTAAACAGATAAATATTTCGCTAAAAAGGGAGCTAGTTATATTAGCATAGATTAGCAAGGACTGAGAACAGGCAAGCTAAAGTACGTACGTAATCATCAATCAAGTGATTTAGAGGTATAAAATGGAATTGAAAAATTTAAAAACGATTTTACCAAAAAAAAAAAAAGCTGTTTTGCACAAAAAATATATATTTAGCAGTATTAAGTAGTTTTCTTCGTCGCTATCCTTGTTGAAACCTTTGAAGTTGCTCGTTTTTTCGAATCTCCTTCTGGAGATGAGGCCTTACGTTTACTTGATTTTTTTTATTGCAGTTGAAGTGGCAGGTTTCTTCAGTTCTTTCTTTTTTCGATCTTGATTTGAAGATGAAGCTACAGACTTCTTCGGTTTAGGTTTTGACGATGAAGCCTTTGGTTCCTTCGATGCCACTTTGGTGGCTGGTGAAGCATCCTCAGATTTTTTTTGATGGCAATGGAGCCAAAATATCCGCATTCGTGGGGTCTGAAACCAAGCTTCTGAGAAAAACTACTAAGAAACTAACGAAATACATTGTTTATCTTTAACAGCTGTGTCTAGCAATTTCCTTTTTGAGTCATAAGCCACCTTTGATATACTGATATCATGGCACCTTATTTTATAAAGGTCGGTCTATAATAAGTTATAAGATCCTCTTCAAAAAACACTTACACTTACAAATCTTTTAAAAGTGTTCATATCGAGATAAAATTTAAAAAATAAAAATATTTAAACTAAATGTATGGACGATCGCTTCCAAATAGTGCCCGTTTTTACACATATACTGGGTGTATGATGTTTTATGTTTGGACTTGACCGACTATTACGACTTGGAATGTTTTAGAGAAAAATCTTGTTTCATATTAAGCTGTAAATGTTGCCTCAACATATTGTTCAAATTTCTATTGTCATTTCTCTACGTGTATTCTTGTAATTTACATTGCCATTATAATTATGCCTGGACCACATACCACCCACCATAAAAATAAAAATTGACATTTATTTCATTATAGTTTTTTTTTTAAATCACTCCAGTAATTTACACTAAAGTTGGATGATTTCAATTGACTTAATTTTAGTTTTTGTTGTAACAATTTACAAGTTGCTGTCTTATAAATTCTAATTAGAATTACAATTTCTATTAATTAATGCACTAGTAACGCCTTTGGTTGCTGTTATTTATAATTTTCAACAAATCTCGCATGTGTTGGCTTGGACATTTAAACTGTTAATGGCACTTTTAAACAATATTATAATAATTGAGGAAAAAATTTGTTAAATTATTAAAAACAAGGCGTTGAAAAAGAAAGACAACGAGAAAGAAAAAGAAATGACAAACTACCAACCAACTGACCCAATGTAGGTTGTTTATTGGCTCACCTTAATTATATGAAACGGAGTGTGTAATACAAAGACCAGCTGCTATAGTGTTGGTGGCAATATGGAGCATTACAAATGTTTAAATATCTCTTGTTGATTATTGGAAATAATTATTAAATAATATTTATAAATAACTGTGATTTAATGACAATAAATAATTGTGAATTATTAATAAGGAAGTGTGTGTGTGTGTATGAATATAAATAAATATGAATGATGCTGCTACTGGTGTTGAACAGAGAGTAAATCATACTGTATTTATTTATATAGGAAACCAATATACATACTAAGATACCTGTAATACCTCTTAAAATAATTATTTAGTAGTTAATTGGACTAATGATGTTTTAGAAAAATAATGAAAATAATGGTTATTTGAAATATAGAAAATTATGTTGCTTATAAAGAAAAAAATTAAACTGAATAACATTATTGAGTTTGTCAAATTTATTTAAAAATAATAAAAACTCTTTAAATTTTAACAGAAATAGAAATAAAATAAAATAATTTCTGTTTTAGAGTTGATTTATTAAAAAAGGCAGTATGATAGTTGTCTATGGATGTCAGGTTTAACATCTTTTGTAATCTGCAATATTTGTTTTTCTTAAATATCAAATTGTTCATGACCTAACGCTTTATTTTCATGAATTTAAGTTATTTTAACTTAAATAAAATAAAATAAACTTTTTCTAAATTATATACATTCATAGTTTTTCTGTTTTTTTTTTTCTAAAATTGTTCAACCAAAACTGCAAAACTTTTGCAAACAACCGTAAAACAATGTGTTTATCTTAAAAAGAAAACTTAAGTTTTTTTGTTAGCAGTTTTCTTCATTTTTGGTTTTTGGTTAAACAATTATTTAAGTGTTTATTTTAGGAGTGAATGGTGTGTGTGTGTGTTTTTTTTCGCAATTCAAATGAACTGAGAGGTGGTACGATTAGTAATGAATTTCCTTTGTTCATTTCCTTTCATGGCATTTGACTTTTACGAAACCGGTCAAGATCAACATCGTCATCATGGCACATGAATTGTTTTTGACCAGGTATTTCTATTTGCAACAAATTAACAAAAAAAAATAAACAAAACTATTCATATCATCTTCAGCGTCATTATAGGTAGTCATGGCAATGCTGATGATGATGATGTTGATCATCACATCTTAAGCAGCCATTGAATGCCAGTTTATTTATTTATTTGTTGTTGTATGATGTTTGATTGCAACATCATCATTGTAAATGTTTTGTATGTATGGTAAACTTTAGTTTATTGCAGTAATTTTGTTGTTATTTGTTGTTTTAACAATCTGATTACCATATTTGTGAGTCGTAGAGCAGTGTATTAAAGGAATGAAAATGTTATTCTAATGATACTAGTAGGTTATCCATTCGAATAATTTAACAATTTGTTATTCAAAGAATTTCAAAACGGCCATTTTCGACTAACGAATAATTCGATTAATTTTATAAAGAATAATCGAATAAATATGTTTATGTTAAGTTTTCATTTCTATTTGGAAATGTTCATAATTTTATAATTACAAAAATCATAATATAACAATATTTTAATTTTATTTACTATTTTATTTTGATGGTGACATTTCTAAATTTCAGAAGTCTAAATTATTAAAAGAATTTTTATTTTTTCTTATACTAATATATAAATGTTTTTGCAATAAGTTATAATTCTTAAAATAAATCTGATATTTAGTATAAAAAAATATTGAACGAGTTTGAAAAGTATTTCGAAATAGATATTTTAGAGTTATTTTGACGAAATATATATATACCTACGCAGTGATGCCAACTAAGCCCTTTTTAGCCACTCAAAACGCGAAAAAAAAAGAAAATTGAATGTGGCTTTATATGGATTTTTTCCATTTAGCCCTTTTTTCAAAAATGTTTACGCGTTTTGAGTCTCAAAAGTTGGCATCACTGTACCTACTATTTGCCTATTTGCCCCTTATTCATAGCTTCCAAGATAATGACATTGAAAGAGACTGCATGTATAATATAGGATAAATCAAATGTCAAATACAAAACACAAGGATATTACTAAAACAAAGCAATATATCGAATTGAAATGCCTATAATATACAAGAAAACATAATAAATAATAGAAATGGAATTATAATGGACCGCTTTGGTTTCAATATACTCTGGTTTTTAATTGACCCAGTGTCATAAGTACAAACCTACCTAAGGTGGAGGTGAATGATATGCTCAATATGTGAAAGAAACTGATATTTAAGATGACATTGATGATGGCAACGTTTAAATAGACGAATAACATAATTATTAAAATGTATATAATTGATATTACTAAAGGTGGCTTTCGACGCTACGATCGAATTATTCGAACATTTTAAAATGTCTTAGTCGAACAAAAGAAAATTCGAATAATTTAATTACTATTACAAACAATAGTTCTAAATATTACATGTTAGACAATTCCATCAAAAACTTACATTACAAAGTAATGAAATAAAATGCTAATACTTTTACTATCGTAAAGCATCGCAATGGACCATATTGGTCTCTGGGTGAGGGTGTGAGGTAACTCACACCAGCCTTCCTACCAACTATCGTAAAATATCGTTGAAATCGTTGGAAGCACGAACTTAATGCAAACGCTTACAAATATGTCATAACTATGTTCACTTATAAATACGGACTTAAATAAGTTATTTCTTTTAAAGCTCTTTGTCTTTAAAAGATTATTTACTATTTTGGATTACGAGTACATAGATTGAAATTAAAAAGAACCTGTATATAATCATGCAAAGTTTTAATGAATGTTATGATGAATTAATTCTGAAAATTGTAAACAAGTACTTATATATCAGCCATTACTACACTACTTCTTAATAATGCAGGTTGGTATGAATTAGTCATTGAAAAGTAAATTGTTCAGTAATTACTAGCAACCCTATCGTGAATAAAAATTCCACATGAAATTTGTTCCCTTTTATTTTTTTAACATTGAATTTTAATAGGAAAAAATTTAAAAAGGGAACAAATTTTATGTGGAATTTTTATTCACGATAGGGGTGTATGTTTTTGCTATGTGTTTTTTTTTAATTGCTGTAACAATTGGCTCATTTTATAGTTAACCCATAACAAAGAAGAAAACTACTTTTAAAATTAATATTTTTAACATTTAGTAATTCCAGAATTTCGAATTCATGCTTTAACTTATCTGCCACATCTATTACATAGCGATTTGTTATGGATTTAAATAAACCGTTTTTTTTTTATTTCTATTTTACTTTAATTTTTTCAACTTTGAACACGTTTTGCAGCATGGTGTTTTTCTTTGTAAAATACATAAGGAAAAATGATGAACATACAATAAAAAAATAAATAGAAAAAAAAATTTAAAGACCTTTAGGGGCCAACAAACGGTTAACTTTAGTTAGTTTTTCACTGGAGTGTCCATGATAATCAGCAAGTTTTCCACATCTTTTTTACACTCTTTGTTAATTTATGCAAATAAAAATTGTGTAATAGAGTTTGATGTCAAGGAATGTTGAACAAGTAAATAAAAATTATGCTGATTTCTTGCAAGGAAATTAAAGCAAAGGGTTTATTTTCTGTAGAAGCCTTTAGTCAACTTACTTGTAAACACAGAAAAGTTTTCCAAACACATACATTTTATTAAACAAAAATTCTAGGGTAAGTGACATTTGACTTAAAAACATAAATTTAAATTTGACAAATAAAATTCGTCTGGGATTAAAGCTGAAAAAAGTTTCTGTTCAAGAATTTTAAAATTGTGAACAAATTTTATTGAAATGTGTATGTTTCTTCAAATAAATGCTTTTAATTTTTAAAAATTGATCTTACTTTTCTAGCATTTAGCAGTTTTTCATTTGCTTTAATTCCTTGTGCCTCTAATTCTGTTTTCCTATGTTACGAAAGAAAAAATGGCTGCTGCACTCAGTTTTTTTTTTGATTTCTTGTTTCTATCTTGTTATTGTATTTTTATAATTTCCTTGGGAATTTTCCGCATTATTTTAGTTTGTTTTCATTTTCTCTAGCAAAAACGTTTGTGTTTTTGCTAGATACAAAACCTATTATTATTATTATTTATGTTTTGTTATAAAATAAAGTAGTTTTCACTTAATTCATAATTTAGGGAAAGATACAACATGAAATTAAATAATATAAAACAACAACAAACAGAAACAATCATAACACTACTTGACCTCTCTTTTGTTGTGTATGCTCTGCCACTCACTTTACTCATCAATTTCAGATGTTTTAATTTAATTATACACTTATTGTACTCATCATATATACACATTTAATTAGGTACACATGTACATACATATTTATTTATTCTAATCTAAGCAAAACCTGATTAAATTAAATGAAGTAAATTATAAATTATTACAAAAAAAAAAAAAACACACGCATGACTGCCACAAGAACAGAAAATACACCAACAAACATACGAGAGTGTAAATGTCCAATAAATGGCGGCTGTGGTGGGTGGGAGACGTGAAAATGTTGTTATTCAACATAAAGGTTACCAGATGTAATGTTTATTTTGCAAAAGGTTTTGATAAAAAATATTAATTTTTTTTTTGCAATTTCTTAGGAAATTTTAATTAATTTAGTTTGACCCAGCAGTTTTTCATTTCATATTTGCGTATATAGAAAAGGTAAGGTTATTCAAATAGGCAAGAATTTACTTTGCAGCATGACCGATTTTTGACAGGTCACCAAATGCTTAGGAAAATTGTCCTCTACCCGGATAGTACCCTTAATTAGGGTTCCATATTTTGGAGATGTGTAGTGTAAACCATGTTCGCTAAAACGAACACAATTTATTATCTAAAGGATTCAGAGATAGACTAACAGCATTACTATGGGTAATTTTTGTATTGTTTAGTGGCTTCAAAACGCTAAAATGGTAAACAATTGCTCATGTTTTTACTAATTTTTCGCAGAAATTGAGCACACACTCTGAAAAACACAAAACGCCTAAAATTGGCGTTTTCAATATGAATTTGTATTTGAAAACGCCAAAGTTAAAGTTATAACAGTATTTTATATATATATAGAAATATATGCGTATATTGGTTTTTTGTAAAGTCAATTGTCTGTAGAATAATATTTTCCACACAAAATTTATTTTATAAACCATTTATAACATACAATTTTTAATATAAATAACTTAACATCTGGCCACCTCTAATATCATGTTTATGAATAATTTAATTCATTTTATTATAAATTCTTTTATTCATTTAGAAAATCCTCAACAACAATAAAATTACAAATAGATTTGAACTTAAAATTGATTTAAACAAAACGTGCATTTACTTTTGAACAAACAACTACAAAGAAAACTATAATTTAAAAATATTGCAAAAAAAATATCCAATTACTTATTGATTGTTTTAAATAAAATATTCAAAAATTCGAAAACAAAATACGAACCTTAATTCATATAATAAGAAGAGTAAAAAATTAGAGTTCATTAACCTTTTGCTAAAAGAAATAAAGTGGTTAGTCATTGTTACAATAAATTGATTGTTATTATCGTTATTAATAACTTTTTTTCTTGCTATAAAACTTTCAAAAAGAAACTAAAAAAAATAAAGCGTTCAAAATTCAAAGTGAACGTTGTATAAATTTAAAAATTTTTTTAATAAAACAGCATATTTTTCATTTGCTTTAAGTTTCGACAAAAAACTTAAAATTTAATTAAACGTTTTTTTTTCTTTTAAATAACACAAACAAATCATAAATAATTCAACAATAAGCAATAAAATAAAAAGAATCTGTAAAAAACAAAATAATAGAAAAAATAAAAGAAGCCACAAGTGGCGGAGTTATTAAGTGCTAACTAACCGAGAGGATGAGGTTAATTTAAAGGTAAATAAACAATATACAGCTGGCCAATAACACCCAGCAAACATTTCAACCTCTAACTATACAATTTAAATTCCTAAGAAAACTTAAAACTTTACAAATTCACAACTTTATTCAACAACACTTTGTTTTGCTGGGTTATTTCTATTCATTATGAAACCAACTAACGTTTATTGTGAATTCTAAACTAAACCATCAAACAAAATGAGGTTAATTAAAAAAAAAACTATTTTCCATTTTAGGGGATTCTCAAGAGCACTTGTACGAGTGTTTTGAAATCAACTTTTAAAGAGTCTCATACATTTATTTATGTATAAATGCGTAGAAATTGCAGTCTGGTTTTTGAAAAGAATTTGTATTTTGTGCTGCTGTAGAGTAAACACAACAAGATTCTAATTTTGTGAAACATGTTGATGAAGTTGTTTGACAAAATAAAAAAATAAATTCTTATATAATGATTATTTACGCTTGCTTAAATCGCAGATTTTACAGCTTTATATAACATGAAAACATTTAAAAAAAAAAAAAAACTAAGCAGAAATAAACTTATACACTCGAGGAAATTAGGTCACTATTAAGCATAATAATTTATAGTCATATTCGAGCAAAATTTCTGTCATAGCAAACAGACAGTCAAGACATATTTCACATCACAGTTAAGTGAGTCAAATCAATTTTAAATTAAAGTCAAATAAATTGAAGTCAAATTATTAATTAATTAACACAATCACATATGCATGCACTTGCAGCTCACTTGCAAGTGAATTTAGCTGGACAGTGATTTTTTGACACTTTCAGCAATAAAGTGACAGAAAGGTAAACAGAGTTGATAAATAAAAAAATTCAGAATAAATTTAATGGATTGTGGTAAAATAATTAATAAATATTTAACTTATTTTATGTATATTTGTAAAAAAAATATATTTTTTTTCCAAATATGAAAATAAAAGTGTATTGATGTCATTTTAAAGCATTAAATAATAATTAAAATAATAATAATAAATTGTAATAATTATTTTCCTACAATTATACTTATGCAAAGGTCATGGCAACTCTTGGTAAACAAATACAAACTTTGTGCGCCATTTGTTAATTTTAAAAAAGGTAGTAAAAAAATTTATAGAAAATATTTTTACATACAATTTATAATTTTTGCTGGAAAAAAATGTGAGTAGAAATGGTAAAAAAATTTGGATATGGAATATATGAATTTTTTCTTTTTTTATAGTTTTACTGGAACTACAACGTTAAAAATGGATCCAAAATTAAATCTGCAAAATACAATTAAACCTTTTTCATTTTCATTTAATTTTAACAAAAAACTAATTTTTTCAAGTTTACGCTTTGACAACATTTTGAAAATGAACTTTCACTGTCCTGTGTAAACAGTAATGCTACTTGCAAATGATTCGAGTTTTTCGAATAAGTTTTCGTATATAATACGTACACAGCACTTGCATGCAAGTACTTGCATGTGTAAAGGCAGGGTAAAATAGGTACATGACATTTCCAAGTTAGTCCAAGTTTAGTCATAGCCATAACAGTGTCGAGTCCTAATCATTTAATTTTACACAGCACAGTTAAATAATATTAAGTAATAATATCATAGTTAAGTCACAGTGAAGTCTAAATTAACTTATATTAATATCATAGTCAAGTCATAGTCACAAAATATGTAAATACATACTAGTATTTCTTTTTAAAGATTTTAAAATTAATATTTAACTTTGCTACATTTCACACAATCAAGTCTCACCAGCATTTATGTATGAGTTTAAAAACAAATCATGTAATAATCATGTTTATAGCTTTGTCGTACAATTTATGTACAACAAACTTGAACACATTTATGTAAGTATGACTGTCTGTTAAACTGTAAGTCTTATTAATAATAACAAACACACATACCATCAGTCAAGACAAGTCAGTCAATGACACATTTACCTTATGCACCATCTTGTTTTTTGAAAATAAATATGTAATTCTAAATACATAATTTTAAAACTTGCAACATGGCATGAAATTTTTAGTTATCTTTCACTCACACAAAGAAACTTGTTTGAAAATCATAAAAGTTATAAAAAAGATTTTAACTAGAATCTAGTTAAAGCTCACATGAACTCGTATTTAGGCAACTAAACCCCTAATAAAAGCTGTTAGGAACGCACAGTCAAAAACCGTTACACATCTGACAAATCTTGTTTAAAATTTACTTCAAGAGTCACTCAGTCCTATTTGTGACAAATGAACTTTAAAAAAGTCTTGTTTTTTATGGTTGGTTTAATAAATATGTTGTTAAAAAGGGAGCTGTGTTTGCTGGTTGTACTCTCCATGAATGCGTTAAAATCGAAAAAAAATGAATTTATTTGTTTTTGCTGTTGCTGTTGCTGCAAGAAAACTGTCAATTGTATGGTTCATTGGAGCAGAAAAAACTTTAAAAACTCCCAATTTCTTGTTAAAATTATTTGCTTTATTTGATTACGAGCATTTCATTAAAGTTTTGTTGGTTTTCGTTTAAATTTATTTAGTAAAAGAAAGAAACCTTACAAGGTGGTTGTTGAGTTTTTTTTTATCACATATAGGAAGTGGTTTTAACTTGAATGCAAAGACTACAAATTGATTGACGTTTTATGTAACAATATGAAGTTTAAGGGGAGTGTAGAAAAATAAGTGGCTAATTTATTATACATGCAGAAATCATTGTTAAAAAATACCAAACATAAAGTTATAGGCAAAGTCAGTGAAAATGAGAGTAATAGTAAAAGTTATAGCCACAAACATAGTCATAAGTAAAATCATAGTTAAGGATATAGTCAAATAAATATTATATTCATTGCCAAAGTCACAATTAAATCATAGTCAGTTTCTAAGTTAAAGACTTGGCTCAAATCATAGTCAATTCCATAGTCAGAGTCATAGACAAAGTCATAATCATAGTGAAACATAGTCATAGTCAAAGTCATTGTCAAAGTCGTTCGTGGTCAATGTCATAGTCAAAGCCAAAGTCATATTAGAATTTATGGTCATAGCCAAAGTTACTGCCAGGCAGTATCAAAATCATAGTCAGTGACAAAGGCATATTCATAATCATAGTCAAACATCGTCATAGTTAAAGTCAAAATAATAGTTATAGTCATAGTCATAGTCAAAGCCAAATTCAAAGTAATAGTCAAAGTCATAGTCATAGTCAAAGTCATATTGATATTCATAGTCAGTTAAAGTCATATTAAAATTTATGGTCAAAGCCAAAGTTAAAGTCGTAGTCAAAATAATAGTCATAGTCAAAGCCAAAGTCAAAGTTAAAGTCATAGTCAAAGTAATAGTCAAAGTCATAGTTAAAGTCATACTTTGATATTCATAGTCAGTTAAAGTCATATTAATGATCAATGCCATAGTCAAAGCCAAAGTCATAGACAAAGTCATAATCATAGTCAAACATAGTCATAGTCAAAGTCATAGTCAAAATAATAGTTATAGTCATAGTCAAAGTCATATTGATATTCGTAGTCAGTTAAAGTCATATTCGTGGTCAATGTCATAGTCATTGTCAAAGCCAAAGTCATATTAGAATTTATGGTCAAAGCCAAATTTACTGCCAGGCAGTATCAAAATCATAGTCAGTGACAAAGTCATATTCATAATCATAGTCATAGTCAAAGTCATAGTCATAGTCAAAATAATAGTTATAGTCATAGTCAAAGTCATATTGATATTCGTAGTCAGTTAAAGTCATATTCGTGGTCAATGTCATAGTCATTGTCAAAGCCAAAGTCATATTAGAATTTATGGTCAAAGCCAAATTTACTGCCAGGCAGTACCAAAATCATAGTCAGTGACAAAGTCATATTCATAATCATAGTCATAGTAAAAGTCATAGTCAAAATAAGAGTTATAGTCAAAGTCATAGTCAAAGTTAAAGTCATAATCATAGTCAAAGTCATATTGATATTCATAGTCAGTTAAAGTCATATTCATGGTCAATGTCATAGTCAAAGCCAATCATATTCAAATTTATGGTCAAAGCCAAACTTACTGTCGGGCGGTATCAAAATCATAGTCAGTAACAAAGTCGTATTCATAATCATAGTCAAATATAGTCATAGTAAAAGTCATAGTCAAAGTAATAGTCAAAGTCATAGTTAAAGTCATATTGATATTCATAGTCAGTTAAAGTCATAGTCAATGCCATAGTCAAAGCCAAAGTCATATCCATAGTCGTATTAGGAGTCATAGTCGAAATCATATTCAAACTAATTATCATAGTCAAAACCATTTATTCCGTCTAAGTCAAGTTAATATAAAATTCAAAGTCATAATAAAAGTCCTATTCATAGTAATATTCAAAATCGTAGTAAAAATCATTGTCATATTTATAGTCATAGAAAAACAAAACCACCCACAAATTTTGTTAAGTCTGAGATTAAATTTGATATCATAGATCAAGGTCAGTAGAATTTTAAGCCACTTTTAAATAAAGGCCTTTTTCTCTCAGACATCTAAAAAGACTCGTAACAGTTTTTTCAATTTATTTTGGCAAATAATTAAAAAGTGGGTCACACTTAATTTTGTTGTTTACCGAAACAAACAAAAATTAAAAAAAAATTTACTGCAACTTCAAGTTTTCTAGCCGCACAACAAGTGTTTATAATAAAAAACAGTTTTTAGTTCTAATCATGGCTTTAACTTCCTCGTTAGCAAGAAAACTCTAAAAAACTCAGGACCAGTTGTGTTTTTTTTTTCTCTAAACAAAGAGAAAAACATTCTCTGATGTCTTTAACTAGATTTTCATTAATGTTATTTGGCCAACTTTTCTTTTAATGGGCAAGAGCAGGTTTAACTAAAAAAAATTTATAGTTAAGTGCTGACAGTTAAACATATTTATTTTATGCTCATGGAATTTTATATTTCTTTTTGCAAATGAAATTGGGTTAAACTCACCAATAACTATTTGCCAGTAACAGCGAGTGCCTAGAGAGGTAAGATAGAGTTATTGAATATAGGTCGTCAACAAAAACAAAAATGTGCAATAGAAAATTTGAACTAGATTTAAGATGGCTGGAGAACGGTTAAATTTAAAAGAAATTTGCATATTTCTTCTTAAGTGGACTAATTAAATTTTAAGTTTTACCAATGATTATAGATTAATTGGGAAAAATAAATACCAACCCACAACCACAAGAGTTTGTTGTGTGTTTCTTACATTAATAAAAATAATATTTAAAAATCTTAAACAAAAAATGTATGTTTTCACAAAAAATAAAATACACAATCTTTTCCATTTATTAGCTTTACAATCTTGAAAAATATAAGTATTTTAATAGATTTTGTTGCCATTATTCATATGCTTTAACAGTTAAAATCAATAAATCTTCAACTAAAAAATCCAAACTGTTAAACAGATTTTAACTTGACAAGCATAATGGTCAAGGTGAAAGTTGTGGCACATGTAAAATTTTATTCAAAATATAGAAGATGTGGAAAACTGAAACCACACAAACAAAACTTTTTAAAATGGCAAGATCAGTTGCAAAATATTTATGAAATTGTGCAGTTTTAGACTAGTTTTAGTGTAAACAACCAACTTTAAATGGAATGGATAATGTTATCAAAATGAAATACGACAGATTTGTGGACAGACTTATGGACGGACGGACATTTACAAGTGACATGCCAACTACAATGAAATTGAAAATTAAAAATAATATAAAGAAAAAAGTAACTGGTTTTAGTTAAACTTAACTTGAGCAATTAATATTTACATTGTTTAAACAAATTTAAATGTAAATTAAATAATTACTAGTTTACTTATATGCTAATTGCATTTAAACTTTGACTGATAAATAAATAAACTATTTTTATTTTAATTTACTGCAAAGTTTAGCAACAATTATAGTAGCAAATACAAGAGTATTTTAATGTAATTTTAATGTCAAATATGTAAAAAATTGGCAAAATAAATCCTAGTGGAATCATATAATTGTTAATTTATAATTTGTAACATAGGCCAGAGTCATAGACAAAGTTATAGGCAAAGATAAAGACAGTCCTAGTAAAACTTAAACACCATGCCATAGTCATTGTCAGAGACATAGTCAAAATCAAATTCATGGCCATAGGCCATGTTCATTATCACAGTAATAGTTAAATTTAATTTCATGGTCCAAGTCACAGTCAGAGTTATTGTCAGAGACATAGTCAAAATCAAATTCATGGCCATAGGCTATAGGTCATATTTCATGTCACAGTATTAAAGTCAGTTTCATGGTACAAGGGACAGTCAAAGTTAAAGTCCATGCCATAGTCATTGTCAGAGACCTACTCATAGTACATATAGTCAAAATCAAAGTCATTGTTATACTCATTATTAGTCATATGTCATAATCAAAGTCATGGTGCAAGTTATAGTTTTAGTAAAAGACATAGTCAAAGTCATAAAACCATAATGATAGGGAAAATAATAGCCAAAGTTTAAGACGCACTCAAAGTTATAGTCATATTAAAAATTATAGACAAATTATTATTATTGTAATAAACTTAGTCAAAGTTGTAGTGATAAATTTTTACAAAGTGAAAGTTTTACCGCAATAGTTAAATTAATAGTGCATAGTTTTGGTATATCAAGCATATTTAATAAAAGAAAAATGTTGTTTTTCAAAAACAAAAAAATCACACCGCCCCTAATGGTTTAATTTTATACAAATTGTTAAAATAATATGTTTACTTTAGCTAAATGTTAATTAATCATAATGAATAAACATACCTGAATATTGAATATGTATGTTAAAAACACTGACTGAAGTAGCTTTTGTCAATTTCAACAGAAACAATAAAAAACATCAACGTCATCGTCATCATCATGATCAGCATTAACTATGATCATTTACAAGCAGCGAAACGAATCTGTGCAAAAAAAAATAAACAATCAAGTTAAAAATTAACTTCTATTTTCAAAAACACAAAATGTTAAACAACAAATTTATTATAAAAAAAATAACTAAATACAACTTTAATGACTTCTTATAAATGGTAAAAAAATAAACTAAAAAGAAAAAAAAAATATACTACACAACTATAAAAAACTAAACAGAGAGAAAAATCCGCCAAACGCATAGCTGAAGGTCATTACTGGATAAACAAGTTTTAAACTTTTTATATTTTTTTTATTTTGTAGTACATATTATTATTTTTATTTAGTTTTTATGTTGAAGACAACAAGAAGCTAAAAAAAAGTTCCTCACATTTTGTTGGCCACCTCTATTTTCGCAGGTAGATGTGAACACAAATGACACTTTGCAATTAACGCTTTAAGAGCAAGTTTTGTTTAAAAAATATCCTTTTTTCAGTTATTATCATTTTGAAATGTTTTGTACCTATAAAAGATCACAAATCTATTTAAATAATTATGTTTGTATCTCTGGTAAATTTATTTAAGCAAATGTACATATGTATGTACTTATATGCCGCTACTAAATGGGTTAATTTGGGTAAGCAAACTGCCTGTTTTGTATAAATTGTATTGAATTACAATCGTGCATGTACACGGACGGTTATTGGGAATGGATGGGTTTTACTTGTTGGCCGCTTGTGATTGTGATACATGCAAACCTGACTGACCAACATAAATAGTTTCTTTTATTCTTTCTGTTTTCAGATTTACCGTTACATTTTGTTTACATTTAAAAAAATGTATTTTTAAACCATCAATTAACATATTCAAATGAATGAGATGATGATGAACGGAAAAAAATAAAACATGTCTAGCAGACAGAAGTTGACTTAAAGTATCTTGAATACTGAATTCAAGTAGATTTTACATATGTATACTATGTATACGGGAAAAAAATATTATTTTCCTCTTTGGCCAATGGCCACTTAATGTTAAACCATAAAATGTACATACAATATAGGTACAATATTTAAATAAAAGCAATCAAAGGCAGTATGGCACAAAATACATAAAAACATAAATGTATAAATAGCATAAAAATTAAGATTTTATGTTGTTGAAGAAACATGAGGAAATATTATTGTAAAAAGCAGCAAAAACTCATCAAGTTGCAATGAAAATGACACTTGGAGCATTAAATTTAAATGCCACTGGTCATTCAATAAAGTAACTCTCAATGTTTACTTATGGTTAAATAGTTTTTTATTTTAAATATTGAATTTTAATGGTATTTTTTATATTAAGAAACCAGACTTTACGTCATCTGGTCAAGTATATTCTAAGGACCGGATAAAAATTCTTTAAATAATTGTTTCAAGTCCGGCAAAGTTTTTTTAAGGTAAGTCTTAAGGTATGGTCGAATACGACAAAAATACTTATTAAAAAAAAGAAGTCAGAAAGTATAGTCAGTCAATCCCGACCATATAATACCCTACAACCAGTATATCAATAAAACAGTTTTTCAGAAATGGGCGTTATAACCTATTGTGGACCGATCATCCAAAAAATTAGTGTCATGATGTCTGTAAATAAAGCTATTATATGTGTTAAATTTTATCTCGATATAAATACTTTTAAACCATTTATGAAGCTTAAAGTGAATTACGGAGAGGGTCTTATATGGGAGTTTCGACTAATTATGGACCGATCATAATAAAATTGTACCGTATTATTTATATACATATGAAATATATTTGCGTTTAATATTATTTGGATAGCAACATTTTTGAGAGAGTTATGCTCTTTAAAGTGATTTTGGGAAGTGGGCCTTATATGGGAGCTACGAGTAATTATGGACCGATCTGCACAAAATTTGTAGATCTAATGTGGTTTCATTTACCACTCATTAGTGGTGAAATTTGTTTGGATACTTGCATAATTCCAACATTTATGATCTTTAAACCCTAATTTTGGGGAGGACATTTGTATGGGGGCCAGGTGAAATAATGGACAGATTTCCACCAGTTTCAATACCATCCAAATTTTACGTACCAAATTTTATCGAAATATCTTTAAAATTGCGACCTGGGGCCAAATCCTTCGATATCGAGTAAAATTGATCGTAATTTTTCTTATTTGAGATTATGGCATTCGATATCGAGCAAGAAATTTAGTACATTTTATCATAATTTCGATATCGAAATAATTTTTCGATACGATAGCTCCTTCGATCACGAATGCGGTAATTTGGCCCCTGTGCTCTGTGCACAAGATTTACATGGACAGCCAGCAAGCCAGACGGACGGACGGACATCGTTAAATCGACTCAGAAAGTGATTCTGAGTCGATTGGTATACCTTGAGGTGGGTGTTGGACCAATATTTCTGGGCGTTATAAACATCAGCACAAATCCAATATACTCTCCCCACTATGGTGGTGTAGGGTATAAAAATATTCTAATTTACATACAATAAGTAAATAGGATTTAGAATACAATTGAAACTTAATACCACTATAAGAGAAAATATAGTTATTTTGTTTAATAAGTCAAAGCTAATTACTATTAAATTTCATTTTATAGACATAATCTAATAATGTAAAAACGTACAGTACAGCAAACAAAGATTAGATCAATATCCCAGAGATACTGAAATAATGAACCATTAAAGCCACTACAGGAGCCCCTGGAATAATAATAAAGAATTTTTATTTTTATTAGGAAAAAAAATTTTACCACAAAACCAAGCAAAAACAATTAAAAAATAACTGTGTTTTTTCTCTTTCTCTTTTTCGTTCTCTTACAATTATTACTATTCATTCTACATGTGTTTAAATGTATTTTATAATTTATTAACCCTTATGTGAGTGACAGGGTACCCGGGTAACTTTTTAAACTTTAATTGCGTTTTTTGTCGGTTTCAAGTTTCTTGACGGAGTGGAACCTCTTGAGAACTCTTATTATTGTGTTTAAGATATATTTGGATAAACATTAGCTTAGTTTCTTAACTTGAGAGGATGCTGTGGGTCAATTTACATTTTTCACCCTTAACGGAGTGACAGGGCACCCGGGTACCTTAATGGAAATTTTTAACATAACATTTTTTTATTAGTATTATTTTGATTTATTTTAATGAAAATGAGTTTAAAATCATGTGCGGTATTTCTGTTGGAATATTTTCTTATTTTTGACATGAATGAAAATGAAAAATAAAAGACACTGTCCGTTATTTTGTGTATTTCGTTTTTTTATTTATTCAAGCAAAAGACTTGAGTAAAGTACAAAAAAATTAGAAATAAGATACGCTTTACTATATAAAAAATCAGAAAAGCAAAAAAAAAAAGTTTACTGAGTTCCTTGGAAACAGGTTTCACACAGAGGACGGTTAATTGAATGTTCGTTACAAATCGGAATACAACAACTTGCGCACGCTTTCCGAGTTTTTCTATTTGTTTTATTAGTTTTGCAAATAGAGCAGCTGCTGACAACTCTGATACGGCCACTTTCATCTCTATTTTTGGAAATTGAATTATCTTTTTGTCCACCAGGAATGAATGATGTTCCAAGAACTTGATGTATGGCAGACCGGGTGAAAGGTTTTGCAATTATTTTTGGGTTGGTCATACGTTGTTCTATATTTGCTTTACACAATTGAAAACTTAAATCCTTTAAAAATTGTCGTCGCCGATCTGTAGATTTACGTTCTGGATTATATTCGGCATGTATAATATAAGCAGCTACATCAATAGCATTACAAAATAATGCTAGCGGCCATCGACTTGTTCTTCTTTTCCGTGCCAGGCTTTGTATGCATAGAAGAAAACATAACAACTGCTTTCTTTTTTTTTTTGAACATACGAACACAATGTCCCATCCTGGCTAAAAGCAAAGTTAGTGGAATTAAATTGGTATTCTGAATAGGAATTAAGACGCCAACGCGTACCATCCTTTTCACAGAGTTCAGTTGTTTCTTCAAATTCTTCACTCTCGTCAGAATCGTATGAATCCTCGTTAGTCTCAATATATCCCATTTTTTCTGCATCGTATGCTTCTGATAGTATGTCGCAAATATTCAGCATATGTTCATCTGATATAAGTTCTCCATGAAATATTAAACGAATGTGGAAGTGATGACCACATTCGTTTAATATTTCATTTATATTTAAACAAGCTTTTTGAGAACAAGAAGCCATTGTATAACACTTTACCTTCTCGCGCTTACCGATCTTATTCATGTATGCACTTAGTTATGTATGAATGACAGTAGTAAGTAACTGAATTTGTCGATCAAGTACAAAGCCAGAGGGAAATCCCGAGATTAGTGTTGATATTAGACTTTGAAAAAATGTATATTTTACATTTCGTAGCATTAATCTTTATATATATTGTACTATAATATGAAACTTTCGTATATATCGTATGTGGTACCCGGGTACCCTGTCACTCTGTTAAAGGTGTTTTTTTGTCACTCACATAAGGGTTAATAATAACATAAAAACAACAATATAAAGAAACAATATTTAATTAATTTGTAGCTTACAGCTAAATTTAAGATTTTTTCTACTTTTTATCTCTAGCTGGAGAAGGCAGCTATAATTTAGAATGCAAAAAAAAAATAGATGAAAAAAAAACAGAAACAACTAAATAATAATAAATAATTTAATTTGTTATAACTTGTACGCGTCAAACTCAAGAATTTCTTAAGATCACGACGGTTTTATTTGTTTTTGAAATGTGGTCGGTTGGGGTTTTTTGGTTTCATGGTGGCTTGATGTTTTGTATTTGAAAGGACTGCAAAATCAATCTGTTACAATTAAAAAGTATTTAAATACTTGATACAGTATACGAAACTAATGTGCTTTTTTGGTTTAAACTTGAATGTCTACCATGTCATGTTTATAGCCAAGAGTTGCGATGTTGACCTTCACCTTAGATAAGGCATGTATTTGAAATTAGTTTAATACATAAATATTTTGTTTGCAATTTGTGGATATAAATTAGACTGCCGCAAAAATGTATAGATTTTTAACTCTCCAAGGAACATATGTGGTAAAGTATATGTTCTAACTAGGTCCATTGATTTAGAAAAATCAGAAAAAGGTACACACCCTTATTCAAAAACGATTATTAAATTTAACAAACGTTTATTATGACAGATTTGCATATAAAAATTTGCTTAATAAACGTTTGTTAAATTTAATAATCGTTTTTGAATAAGGAAGACAATCTGCATAATTTCATAATGCTATATCAGCAATTAAAAAATAATAACGAAGTAAAAAAAAGGTCAAAATTGATATAAAAACATAAAAATGTACCATTAGAACTAAGCATGAGTACCATGATTGTACTCTTTGTGGGTTCCCGCTACGCTCCACCCTTTACCCTGTAGGACTTAAATTACATAAGTTTATGTCATGCATACATGACTGAAACTGTCAAAATATTAGACATTTGCCTAACATTAATTTAATTTAAAAAAGTACCAACCACGAGTGCTCTTGAGTTTCAAGTTAATTTCTGTATTACTGGCCAAATAAATTTAAGTTAATTATTTAACAGCAAAATACAAATTCACTTATTCAAATTCATTTATGTGTATTTTTTGTCCCTAAACTAATAAATGTCTATTGGACAAGGTGTCCAATTGACCAGTATCATACTTGAGTCCATCAGCATTGGCCCACCTGTAATATCAGGCCATAAATGGTCAAGGTGAAGAATACTAAGTCAGCAAACACTTTCGTGATCGTGATAAGTTCGTAATCAAACCATTCAGTTACAGAACATGCAAAACGAAGTTAGCCAGTAACTTGAATCTTCAAACCGCTACGGCCGGACAGTAGCAGTTGTGGGTATCGTCTATTCCTCTTTCTGATGCGGACAACTTCTATATAAACTTTTTCTTCAGTCATAATAGAGAGACTTAAATTTCTAGTGTTCAACCCGAAAAAGCAATTATCACCACTACCAGATTTGCCTTTTGAGCTGAACATTCGATCTACGACCATGTAATCCTACAAAGAGATTACGTGGGCAATCTGTTGGTAAAAGTAAAGTATCGTCATAATCATACAATTACACCATGAAAGTGGTACCTAGACAATTCAGCCAACTTTCGCTTCTTTGAGCAAAATATCAAGTTTCTCGTCCTGTAAAATACTGCAGCGGTCTAGAAATCTGTAAGATTGACATCTCCCAGTCCATGAAATTTAATAGCCCCAACAACATAAGAACGCAGACGGACTGTTATATAAATAAGAAAAAGCCTCTATCGAAGAAACATCTGGGTGTAATTTCCCCAGACTCTTAAGCACAGTCATCATAATTTTTAAACGATTCCATTTGTTCGTAGTAATTAGACTAAATCCAGAGTGAAGGGCAATTTGCATAAAATCAACGGGCAACCAGTCAATAAAATTCAAAAGCCCCAACCACATAAGATCGCAAACGAACTCTTTTGGGAAGTTAATATAAAGTTCCCCAGACTTAAAATGTGTCCGTAGTAATTGTACTAATTTCAGAGTAGAGAGCAATTTTCTAGGCCTTAAAATCAGCAGGCAATCAATTTATTATTGTAAAAATGACATTGACTTTTGCAATTCGGATTACAGGTATATCTGTAAGCTGAGTAAGATTGAGATAGATATGCATAATATACATTATGCTCACATTTTCTAGTATTAGAGCATCTAAAATTCTTCCAAACTGCACATTCTTAAATGTATGCAATATTGTTTGGTTTTTCTCAACACGACCTGTATTTATCTTTTAAATTAAAGGTGTGTTTTAAATTATTATTTTGCTATTATATATTTTTTGCTTTACATTTACACGTTCTTAGAAATAATTTAATGAATAAATACAAAACTCACCTGCAATATGAATAATTATTTAGTGCGGAAAAAATATGTAATAAATATGAAAAGAAATACATACATACGTCTATTACAAATGCAAGTGTTTATTTAATTGTAATTGTGTGGAAATATTTTTAAATGCATTTAAAGAAAGAAAAATAAAGAAATAATGGCGCCATAAACATGTAGACAAAATCTCTTAAAATAAGAAAATAGAAATACATATAAAAGAGTTTTGAAAAATTCTTAAGATTTATTAGCAATTACAATAATAAATGGTTTCAAAGAACAATTTTAACTCTAAGAGCGGAAATATATAATTTGATTTAAAGGTTTGTAGACAATATTATAAACCCAGCTAGACTTTCCTATATCGAATTTCGAATATTTTCTTGTTCGAATTTAGTTGGATAATGAATAAGAATTAGTTTCTATAATAGGCAATGAACAGTTTTACGAGGGCGGTTCGGAAACTTCTTAACCTAGAACAGTACTGCGATTCACTAACTTTTAACGATCCGACAATCGTAACATTTGTCGACATAAATAGTCGTTTGCAGTAACGATTGTGTGATTCTGTAACTTTTTTTAACGATAGTATACAGCTGTTTTTTTGTACTCATTTAATTCAATAAAATGTGGCACCTCTGTGTACAAAGTGTCAAAATAAGCGAAAAGCACAAAAAAAAAAATGGAAAAAAACAAATAGAATTGTGCATAATTTGGGAGTTTTGTTTATTTTTGTAAATTTTGACTTAAGTAAGGTAAGTAAAAAAATGTATGATTTAATTATCTTTTTATTTTGTTATTTTATTTACATTTATATACATACATTTTAAGTGCATTTAACAGAATGGCGACGAATTCAAATTCTATAAGGAGCCGCTGATAGCATCCAGTTGCATAAAAACGTAAAGACGAAAGCACCTAGCAAAATAAAATACTTAAAATTTCATGTTAACTTGAAGCTGGCATGTCTTACCTGCTTTTCTGTCGATTAGATGTTATTCTAGATCCTCTTAGTTGATCATCTAACTCAAAAATTAAATTTTCAGCCAAGTCCGGAGTGAGTCGGTATAATTTTTGAAATTCCTTCGCTGTCAACTCAAAAGGATTGTCCAAATCCCGAAGAATACGATGATTAACTGCTGGAACGTCAAAAATTTGGTCATCCCTTGATAATTCGTATGCCAAATACTCAAAAGCCATTTTAAACACAAAATAAACTTATATACAAACTTTATATAATAAATACACTTTATCGATAAAATAAACACAACTAAAATTTTTGTCGCTAATATAACGAGAGAAAAACTTGTTAAGAGTAACAGCTGACTTCAGCCGACAGCGAATATCGTTAAAAATGTTACTGAATTGCAAATTCGATCAATTTTCGTTATATTTATTTTAACGATACGATTATCGTTAAAAAAGTTAGTGAATCGCAGTACAGAAAGCGCGGTATAAACAGAAAAGAGTTAAGTGTTTTGTTAAGTGAACACATGTTAAATTTCTTTTCGATCTGGCAACTCCTTCATGTAGAAACAGGGGCCAAATTGCCGCATTCGTGATCGAATGAGCTATCGTATCGAAAAATGATTTCGATAGCGAAATTATGATAAAAAATGTACTAAATTTCTTGCTCGATATCGAATGCCATAATCTCAAATAAGAAAATTACGATAAATTTTAATCCATATCAAATGCGGTAATTTGGCCACAGGTGTTCAAAAAAGATGCATCCGCGATTTTTTTACAATGGAAAAATTAGAAATTCATGGCGCAACAATAAAAACTTGGGTTGCTGAATATAACAAATTGTAGCCAAAGTGCATGATATATGATATATAATTGTATTGAAGTTTCAGGAGATTATCAGCCATGTCACAGAATTCAATTCCGTTTTTTGCTTCTGTAGAACAACAAAACGAAATTTTTTTCGGAATGAAACCACTTTTAGTTTGCTATGTTTAATTGTAGTTTTAAGCACATCTAGGTTTCATTCCGAAAAAATTGTTCGTTTTACTTTTTCTATAGAAACAAAATACGGAATTAACTCCAATTCCGAACAGAATTAAATTCTGTGACATGGCTGTATATTGAAAAAAAAATTTTTTTGAAAAACTACATATTCTCTTCTCTGTGCTTCTGTATGGCTGCGAAACCTGGAATATTTCGAGGCGGGAAATGAGTTGTATGCAAGCTTTTGTAAACCGATGCCTCAGGCGTATACTTAGGATATTCTGGCCTGTCACAATATCCAATCAGGACCTGTGGAACTTAACTAATCAAGTTCCTTTAAACATGAATATCCGATTATGTAAATACAATTGGCTTGGACACACAATGAGAAAGCCAGTGAATGATTTGACTCGACAGTCCGTTGAATATAACCCCCAAGGGTCCAGAAGACCTGGCAGACCTGCAAATACTTGGAGACGCCAAATTGAGAAAGAGTTGAACGAGCATGAGGTGTCTTGGAGTGATATGAAAATTATGTCTACTGATAGAACACAATGGAGAACATTTGTTGCGGCCCTATGTTCCACTGGGAATTAAAGGATTATATATATATACATATTCTCTTTCTGTGTTAGGCTAAGAAGTTTCCGAACCGCCCTCGTATTACAGATTTGTTTCTTGAAAATCTTGCAATCAAATAACACTTTATTTTTTTTTTTTAAATTTCTCAGCTGTGATTTCATTTTTATTATTTTTAAAATAATAATTCTTATTATTTTATTTGTTAATATTTCTATAACATTTGCAAATTGTTGTGATTACTATGATTTACTTGCATGTACGTACATACCTATACATACATACATATATAAATTTATTGCCATTAATTTCATTAAATTTAAATGATTTTTTACTTAGATTGTTTTAAAAGCCACACTAACCAATTGTTCTGGTTTACCTTGACTGTTTAAATAGTTAAGATATTTGAGGTTTTGCTGAATTTTAAAGTAACTATACACAAGTATATAAACAAATATGCCTTTAAAACATAAAACAATTAAATAAATAATAAGGCGCAAATTGAGATTGTTAAAATGTTTTCAAAATACCTAAAGGGGATTTATTAAGCAGAGTTAATTAAGAATTTCCAAAGGAGTTTGTTAAGAGTTAATTATTAATTAAATTAAAGTCTTCAAAAATTACTGTCAGATACATAGCAATTGAAATAGATTTATAAATTATTAGTACGACAATAGGTGCTTCAATGTGAGTATTGAAAATAATCCAGCAACAAATTGAATCACGCTTTATAAAGGAAAATAAAAATACGATATGATTTACATCAAATCGTTTCAGAAATTTGCCATAGCGACAGTTTGAATTTAGAGAATTAGGAGTATTTGGGAATTGTTGAATGTTTGGATGTCTTTTACACAGTTTTTTAAATGAAATTAAAAAATTTTATTATTTTATATTTCAAATTAATGGCAGTAAGTAGTGGCAATCATCATCAGTTAAAATGTCAATAGTATAAAATTAAAAATCATTAACCCTGACTTGGTAATTTATATTATATTACATATATTATTTTACCACAAATATTTAACTATTAAAAACCCATCAACTAGCAAATAGCTCCTCATTCATTGTAGATAATGGAATTTTATTACAAAAT
Organism: Bellardia pandia; assembly: GCA_916048285.2. Classification (NCBI taxonomy): domain Eukaryota; kingdom Metazoa; phylum Arthropoda; class Insecta; order Diptera; family Calliphoridae; genus Bellardia; species Bellardia pandia. The sequence goes on from OU696529.1 coordinate 32,393,375, forward strand.
ATTCTACAAAACCTCGACTTAATTACAACAAGCTATTGCAAATAAAAATGCACACAAAACGTTAAACAATCGCAAAGATTTTAATATTTCAACAGCTGTCAATAACTTAAAGGCATTTTTATTTTCAATTTCAAAGAATTATTTGCATCTAAAGCAAATTGATTTTGGCTTTTTGTCATTTTGATTATAAATCTCCTTCTTTACAACAAAAAAAAAAACAAAAACTTCTTTAAATAATTTTACGTGAGTTGCATTCAGGTCAAATTGATGTTTGCAACTAAATACATACATAGATAGTTTTGTTAATTGTGTTTCTTTATTCATATTTTTTTAGGTTTGTTTTTAACAAATTGTTATTTATTTTGCATAATTGCAAATTTAGTTTATGACTCTGTTTTTCAGTTTGCAGTTCAATCGCTTACAAAGTTGACAGCAAATTATTTGCAAATTTATTGCAAAATTATTGTTTGTGTTTTGTTTTTTTTTGCTTTATATTTTTGTTGAAATTTTAAATTGCAAAACATGTTTTTTGTCGTTGGGTTTTTATTTTTAGTTTGTTTTTGAGCCATGTGAACTGTATATTGGGTTTTTGCACCCAAACTAATCAAGTTGCAACAAATGAGATTTTTGTTAAATGACACTTAAAAACTTGTCAAAAAGAAGAAGGTTAATAAACTAATGCAGAGTTTGATTTTCCTGGGAAATTTAAAGGGGTTCTTATTTAGCAAGAGTTGTTTAAGAAGTGAGTGACTTTGTTTTGTTTAATATTTAGTTTAGATTTGCATTTAAAAACATTATAAAATAAAATTTGATGAGTTTTTTGTTGTTAATTATTGAAGAGTTAAATATATAAAAACTAGTTTTTTGTTATAGTTTAGCTTTTTGTTAAAATTTCAGGTTGGTTTAGGTATGTTCGCTATAGAGAGATTTAGTTATCTTTCAATAGGTTTATATTTCAAATGGTTTAAGAGAAAAAGTTGTAAAGAAAAATGTGAGTCAATTCTACATAAACTTTGATGTTTTTAATGAAAACAATTGCAAGAGTAACCACTAAATAAAATACAAACTCGTTTATTTATTTAAAAAACTTCGTTTATTTAGGAAAGACACGACAAATATTTATTTTATTTGATGCTGTTTGATCTTGCAGAACTCTTGCAAGAGTACAAAACGTCACACAAATTTGTGCTAAAACAAAAGGTTACGTTTTTTTAAGTAAATATTTTCCTTAACAGTATTTACTGCTGGTTGTTGTACAGTTTCTATTAAGTCAATAATTAACATCAATGCAGAGTTTAATTAGTGTAATTCATCGGTACGACTTCTTTAAATAAATTAGTTATTTTTCTAAATGTCTTCTACTATCTAACTTATTTAAAAACCAATTCTATATAAAGTCATAAATTAACAGTATTTTCTTGTTTTCCTTTTCAGTTTACTTCATCATTTCACTCACATTCCACATAACAACGAGGAAAGGGTAAGTTAAATAACAGAAATGCTTCCCAAACAGCTGCAATACTGTACTGTAGTACTGTAATAAATTTTCTAATAATTACAACAATGCCATGGAACATAATAATTACCACTATGAATTATGCAGTCTATTTTATTCGTATAGGAAAATATTAAATCACTTACCCATTCAATTGCCAACCAAATCAAATCAAACCAATCCAAACCGCTCTATTCAATTATAAGTTGCGCATGCGTTGCTAAAAATAATTCCACATTTCATAATCGTAATTGCGGAAAATGAGATGTAACTGTTGAAGAAAGTAAAGAAAGGCGAATTAAGCTTAAATTTATTATTCACAAACACAGTTATTTAAATACATTTTAAGTAAATTGCATTACAATACGAATATAATGATAACATAAATGCTGATTACAATCATAATGTATAATTTGTTTATAAATTAAAATCCATAAAAACACCTTAAATTTATGATTTTTGTTTTAAAGAAAAACATTAAGTAGAAATTCTGTGAGTAAGAACTAAATGTACATGTCTGAAAATTTGTATAAATATCTTAAAACTTTTACCCCATACACTCATACCTCAAAAAAAAAAAAAAAAAAAAAAAAAAAAAAAAAAAAAACACGACCCAAAGTGAATTAAGATTCTCTATAGCAAACCATGTAAAGATCGCAGATATGTTCTAGGGGTACTAAAATACTAATTCGCCGTCTTTCTTTTGCAAACACATTGGTCCAATGTTTGCTGAACAGTTTTTTTTTAAAGTAAAATAAATTTCGTTGTAATACGTCTTTAACAATAGTGTCAAAATAAAATACTCAACAAATTGTTTAAACTTTATGTCCCATGTCGCCGAGTTGTGTCAAGTCATGTCATGTTTTTCGAACAGATCACAACTCATAAATGTCATTATCATACATAAACGAAGACAGCAACTCGGTTTTCAGAGTTCATGATTGTATAGATAAATAGTATATGTTCTAAAAGTTTTTTACTTAAAGTCCCATTTTCACAGCTGCTATATTTTGCTATTACCACGCCATATATTGGGTGTCTTTAGTAACTTATATGCCATTTTTTATCTGACATATCTGGTCACTCTTGGCAAATATTTACTCAAAAGAGCGTAACCATTTGTTTTAGCACAAATTTGTTTGACGTTGTTTACTGTTACAAGAGTTTTGCAAGATCAAACAGCATCAAATAAATTATTTGTTGTGCTTTGGCCTAAATAAACGAAGTAAATAAATGAGTTCAAATATATTTTATTTAGTAGTTACAAATATTTGCCAAGTGTGACATTATAGTGTAACATTATACATGTAAACATTATAGTGTAAACAAATTTTGAATTTTATGCCAACAAGCGTAATATAGGGGAACTTGTGTTGTACTTGTTTACTTTAAAAACAAGTAAAGCTGAAGTACACCGATTGCTAACTAAACTTATGGTTTATGTCTTCGGTTTCAGAGAGATGGCTTGTGCGGGTCAGAAGAACCAAAGCCAAATATTCATAGCGCTTAAATAATGCTCCGTATTTGGTGGGTTTTATCTATTATGCGCAGCTAAAATCTAGCCAGGCTAATACAGGAAACCTGTATTGAATGCAATTGTTTTGTATGAAGCGAAAAACGCTCAGAATATGCGGCCAGACATGAAAACATAATATACCATCATGATTTTGCTTGATAAAAACTATTTAGAAGGAAGGCTTATAATCAAAACCTTGCTTCATCCGACTACCACGTTCTCTCTGGGATACGCTTCACTTCAGAACAGGATATTCGAAATAGGCTTGATTCGTTCTTGGCCTCAAAAGATGAGCAGTTTTTTTTACACACTCAATAACTTATTTCTTAATCAGCGGTTCTAAAATTAATTTCACTAAAAAAATCATATTTTAATTGACCTCATCTAATAAAGCTACAAGATGTCTAAAAATTACGAAAGATTTTTTTTTATTAAATCATATTAACATACTGCCAATACTCTTCATCTTCAGCATGTTCATAATATCTTGTGTAATGCGAACTAATTTCATAAGACATTCGTAAAAGAAAAACAAATTTTCACAAACTCATCATCATCTCATCAAAAAAAAGAAAAGAAAAAACAAACTGGACTAAACTCATTGGTATGCGGAATTAAATGAAAACTATTCATGTCGTAATATAAATATTTTTCTTTCGAATGTTGCTTTTGGTTTTTTAATTAAGTTTTTCTTGGGTTTATTTATTTATAACAATTTCATAATCAAACATAATAAATATAAACAGAGTCAGAGTATAAAATAGTAATTAGAGTAGTCGGTATTGGAATATATACAGCTATGGACAGAGAAATAGCTCACTTTACTGTTTTAGTAGTGTAATGGGGATTGAATTATTGTTTTTTTCTCGATGTGCAAACGTTTTTCCTTCAGTATCAATCAGAATAATTTTGGTTACATCTGTGAAAAGCACTCTTTTTCAGAATTTGAGATTTTTTAAAAGAATTGTTTCTTTTTTTTTATTGACTTACACAACCATAAAGCTGATTTTCATTGAGTCGTCTTCTTGCCTTATCCTCTCGAACTGTTGTCTTTAGCGGTGGCTTCCTCTGATCTTTCTTTACATCAAGTAAATTTGCATCTGATTTAACATATTTAATGACATTATAAACCATCCAATATTATTTTAGCTGTACCCTTTAGACAAGAATTTACCTCCTAATTCAGCATCATCTATTTTTGTTAAAATCGGAATCACTGTGCGCTATTTCATTGTACGAGTACAATCAATAAATTTTATTTTTAACAAAATCTGACAAAATAAAGAACATGCAAAAGCTAACAGGACATTTCCAACGATTTTTTTAAAAAGCACAGTCGAGCAAAAGAATAGCATAGATTTCCATGTTATTATCATTTTATTTTACAATACGAGGGCGGTTCGGAAACTTCTTAGCATAGCACGGAAAGAGAATAGTTTGTTATTCAAAAACATTTTTATTTTTCAATATAATCTCCTGAAACTTCAATACACTTAGTCCAACACTTCTCTAGCAATTCTATCCCTTGATTAAAATAGTTTTCCTCTACGCCTTCAAAATAGTGGTTTAGTTACAACTGCAATTGCATCTTCATTTGAGGTAAAACGCTCGCCAGCTAGGAATTTTTTTTAGATTTTGGAACAGCTAAAAGTCACTGGGAGAATAAGGAGAATAGGGTGGTCAAGCAACTCGTATTTTAATTCGTTGATTTTAGCCATCTTGTGCCCTGGTGCGTTGTCTTGATGAAAAATTATTTTTTTGTGTTGTAAGCCAGGACGTTATTCTAGAATTTTTACATTTACTTGATCCAAAATGTGGCAATGGTACTCTGAATTTATTGTTTTACCCTTTTGAAGATAGTCGTTTTGAAAAAACTAAACAAAGAGTCGGACATATGGGTAGTCTGGAATATAATAGGCTACCACAAACTATAAAAAACATTCAAAGAATTTCAATTTTTAAGAAAAATGTTAAAGAATACTTATTTGACAACCTGGAAATGCTTCTATTGTAACAATATTCATTTTTTTTTTTTATTTTAATTCTAACTATGTATTTTGCAAATACTTATAAATTTAATAATTTGATAAGCTTTTAAACTATTTGCCAACTGGCCTCAAAAATGTCCCTATGGACGCTGAGGCAATTATTATTTTGTAATAATTAAATTTGTTAATGAATAAATAAAAACAAAAAAAAAAAAAAAAAAGTCCCAAAAAACCGTTGCCATCACCTTACCAGCCAATTGAATTGTTTTTGCCTTCTTTGGGGCACTTACGCCAGCTTTAGTCCATTGCTGGGATTGTTATTTTGTCTCTGGAGTATGAATCTGGTGTATGAAAATCCATTTTATTTTTCTTAAAACGATCCAAACAAGCTTGAGAAATTTTCATTCTTATGCGTTTTTGGTCCGGCACCCATCTTGCAGAAAGCTTTTTCATCTGTGGTTCTTCATGCAAAATTAAATGGATTCCATCATTTGAGATACCCTTGATATTAGCTATTTCATGCACTTTTATTCGTCGATCATTTAATACCATATCATGCACTTTGCCTACAATTTCTATTGTTGTTAATGTTTTTGGACGTCCACTACGTGGTTCATCCTCAATGCTTGTACGACCACGTTTAAATTCAGCAATCCAATTTTTTAGTGTTTCATATGAAGGAGCACTTTCACCAAACACATTCAACGTATCATTATGAATTTCCTGTCCCGATAAACCTTTTTTATTTAAATATTTAAAGACCCGACGAATTTCTAATTTTTTCATTACAAAAACAAATCGCGGATGCGTCTTTTTTAAACACCTTTTTTATATGAAGGAGTAGCCAGATCGAAAAGAAATTTATCATGTGTTCATAGCACAGACGGAAGTTTCCAAGACACTTAACTTTTTTCTGTTTATACCGCGCTTTCTGTTCTAGGCTAAGCAGTTTCCGAACCGCCCTCGTATAATACGTTTGGCACTTCATAGAACATTTGGTGTGCTATTTTTCTGTCCATAGCTGTATGTATGAAGAAATATCTATAGTATTCTCAATAAAAGTTATAGTATTCTCATGCCACTAGCATGTGGAGTAGAGTTGAATGGTAGCTTTTAGTGTGGTTACTTAGTTAAACAGTCAATGTATATTTCAGGCAATTTGTATACAGTTTAATACTAAAACTAAGGCTTAATAAATTAGTAAACAAAACAAATAGCAGCCACAAATAATAAATATAACAAAGACTGTATTAAAAATGTTGCTGAGTGTAATGGCAAATATCTTAATACATACGATTTTCAGTTGCAAGGCGATTTTTTTTTTATCTTTCTGCTAAATCACAACCAACCAACCAGCATCTCTGGAGAAGGAGAAAAAAAGCAAAAAATAATATAATTTTAAGAAGATTTATAAGAAAAACAGTGAAAGTTCCAGTGTGTTATTATTGCAAGAAAGTTAAACAAACGAGCATTTGCACAAATACTTATATATATTTTTGCTAGGCTTGAGATGCAGATGCTGCAGATGCTTTGGAAATGAAGATGAGCTAGAGTAAAACTTTTTTTTTAATGCAACTGAAAATTATGTGTAACAGAAACTTTACACAGAAGCCGTGGTTTAAAATTGTATTTATTTATTGTTGTGATTGTTTGTTTTTCATTTGCTGCGACTGCTAGTATTCATGATGCTCATGTTGCCTGTGGGGCAAAAGTAATGCATGCCACTTATACAAGAAAAGGAAAATATAAGAAAATAGTTTCTCTTAGTTATGTAGTAATACTCTGGAGTATATTTGCAAGCAATCTTATAAAGCTTTGATGCACTTTTAAAAGTAGTTAGTAGTTGACAATAATGTTAAAGTTTTATCGATATTTAAACGATACACTAGTTACTTTTGTAGCTACTGGTAATGTATGTAGTGTATGTTAGTATAACAATCTAAAGTGTTTAAAATTAAATTGTTAAATTAATGAAAATAAAATGTTCAGAAAATGTCTAACAACCGAGTGAACTTAAACTTTTTGTCTTCCAACGTTGTAAGAAAAAGCATTGACAATTTACCTTTTGCTAACAATTTTTCAATGTCAGTACATTGCTAGCACATTGCTAGATCTGACAACAATGTATGATCTGACAACCGTGTATATACTATAGCTTAAGTTGGCGACTATTTGTTACAACAATGACAACATTTTAAAAATTTTACATAAAAGAATAATAACAATCAAAATGATTATTATAAGAAATAATGAAGCAGATAAAATTATGTTTATGACTATAAGAAAAATGCAAAAGAAAAAAAACTAAAACCAAAATTTCTTTACTTTCCTATTCCATTCTATTATAACGCCTACTTAAAGTTTTTCATTTTAATGCAAAAGATACTTAAATTTTGTAACAGACCTTATGGTCTGGCCTGGTGTTTCTAACAACACATCTGTTGGATTGTTTTATTTACATATAATTTATGTACATATAATTTTTAATTCAATTTTTTGTTTGTTTGTTGGTTTGTCAGGCAAATGTCAGCCTACAATATTGTAAATAAAAAAAGTTTTTTCGCTTTTGAAAAACAGTTTTCTGGTTTTTCCTTGTTTCTTTTATTTTTATTATTATGTTTGTTGTTGTTGGCTGAAATATGGTGGCAATATGTTTTTAAGTTTATCATAGATTAACAGCAATAACCGAAATATATTGCAGTAGAGTGTTTTGTTACGTAAGAGTTGTAAATCTTAAGAATTGTCCAAAAAGAAAATTGAAAAATGGCCAAAACTAAAACTATTAGAAATACAAACATATACATATACATGTGTATGTATGTACCTACAAACTGCAAGAAAAACTATAAAATGAAATAAAATTTTGTTGAAAGTTTGTTTTTGTTGGCCTAAAAATATAGAGAAACTTATTTTATTGTTAGTTTTTTAGAAATTGAAATAAAACGAATAAATTTAAAGTTTAAATTAAAATATAACAAAGTTTTCTTTGTATTGTGCAGGGACTACGAAATATTGAGTGAATGTTAAACAAAATAATGAAATATTTAAAAGATATTAAATTAAATTTTGATTTCTTCGACCTTTTTTTTTTTTAATAAAAAGTTTCTTGGAGCTCGAGGCCAATTATTTGTAAAAAATATATTTCGATATCCATCAGATATCATTATCAAGGAATGAGTTCATTATTGAGTGTGGAGATAATAACACGTCTCTTACAAATATAATTGTAACTCATTCCTTGATAATGATATCCGATGGATATCGAAATATTGGAACGAATAATTTAATAAATAATATATGGCGAATTTCACGTCAAGTGACCCAATTTTAAAAATCGCTGTCTTCCGATTTGGATGAAATTTGCACCAAGGTTAGTACTATTGGATAGTAGGTCAGAGACAAATTTTCAGTTCTATCAGTCCAGATAAAACAAATTTTTAAAAGTTAAAAAAATATATTTTTTAAATGATTGAAGAAATAGCTATCTAAACTCCTTTGGACAATTTTTGCTATGACCAATAGATGAAAAGTTACACTTATTTAAAAAAACCCTGTATGACCAAAATTGACCAAAATTTCCAACTTTGACCCCCTCTAACTCCGGCACTTCTGAACTGATAGAGCTGAAAATTTGTCTCTGGCCTACTATCCAATAGTACTAACCTTGGTGCAAATTTCATCCAAATCGGAAGACACAGATTTTTAAAATTGGGTCACTGACGTGAAATTCACCATATATATTTGTTTACAAATAACACGGTGCGACAGTCCAAAAAACCTGGAACCCGATATTATTTTTCTTGTAGGGCTTGTCGAGTAAAACAAGATTCCAATAGTGAAATATGCCGGACACCTCCAAAATCCAGTTTTACGGTTAAAAACCTTTGCGCACTTATAAGCCTGTACTTTTTTTGATAATTACCCGATTTGCAATTTCTTACTAGATTTGGAAAGAAGAAACTGAGATCTTTCGAACGATATATAATTTATCTAAGAAAACTTGAGAAATTTGGGTATTATTGTCGAGAAAATTGTGTTATAGCAAATAACACCCACATTTCTCAAATTTTCTTAAATAATATTTTACTCAACAAGCCCTACAAGAAAACTAATATCCGGTCCCAGGTTTTTCTATTTCATTCAATTTTGTATCACTGTGTAATTGGCCTCGAGCTTTGAGAAACTTTTTTATTTTATTTAAAAGATAATTAAATATAAATTGAAATAGGTTTTCTGTAGGTATGTTCTTCAGCAACTTTTGTTTCTAACTGCTGCGCTAGACTTAAACCAGTATTATAACCTTAAGTTCAACTAAACTAACGTTATGCACACGTTTATGTAATTTTCTGATTTCTACATTTGTAATTTAGGTATTTCTGCTTTTGTATGAACCAGTGATTAATTAACTTTTGCAACAAACTCAACTCAACTTTATCCAGAGTGTACGATGTACAAAGAAAAGAAAAGAAAATAATGAAATTTATAAAACATAAATGAACAAAGTTATTAGAATTTCTTTTTCGGCCAATACCAGCCATAGGAAAACTTGTAATTACGAAAAGGCTATATATAGCTAGCTGTTTGTTGTATGAACTTTAATTTGTAATAAAACACCAGAGTCAACATTATTTTCATTATTTTGCCACACAGTCACCATTTACAGTAAATGGACAATGAAGAAATTTAACTTGAAGACAAAAAAAAAAACAAAAAATTTTTTGTTAGAGTTGAATAAACTTATGAAATGAACATAGCAATAACAAACAACAAATATTAAAACAAATGTTAAAATAACTCTTCAAATTAACTGGATGAAATGTAAGCCAAGACACGTGTAAACAAACTATTGAAAAGAAACACTTGTTCGATATGAAGAAAATATGTACCTACGCCAGGTTTGGGTTTAATATTTATTTAATATATTTTTCTTTTCTTTTAATTACTTATTAGCCTATAATTTAATATCTATTAAATGGACAAGAAACATTTTTATTTGAAACATTTTATAGATTATAGTACAAAATTTAATATAAGACAACGGTAATAAGTAGGATTAAAATTGCAAATTGCAAAGCCTTAAGGTATGGTCACATTTGGTAAATATTTACTCAAAAAAGCGTAACCACTTGTTTGATGTTGTTTACTCTTACAAGACTTTTGCAAGATCAAACAGCATCAAATAAATTAAAACTAAATACTCTTGGTGTGCTTTGGCTTAAATAAGAAAAGTTTTTTTTTAATAAATAAACGAGTTCAAATATATGTTATTTAGTGGTGACGTCTTTTTCGGTAAATATTTGCCAAGTGTGGCCATACCTTTCCACACTCTTTATCTCATGAAGTTCTCCTAGCATCCTTTTCGGCCTTTGTAATGATTTTAATCATTTAGTCGTTGTTGCCAAGAAGGAACAGAGATCTTCAAGAATAACTTCAAAACTAAACAAGCCAAAATTAAAATTTGATCTCAAAAAAGGTCTACGATGTAAACGCCAATTTTAAAATCGGGTCATTAATGTGGCTTAGAGGTAACGCTATAACAACTTGTCTGAAAACTTAGCCAAGCAAATGTTTATTTAAAACATGTAGGTCCTAAAAACTTTAACTTATTAAACTTTTTCGATTTTTGGTGCTTCAAAGTTTTAAATTGTAGGCTGTGAATTTATGATTTTGTAATTTAAAATTTCTTTTTATATCTATGTATATCAAACTTTGTCCAAATTTCATTAATGTCATAGTCCATTTCATGTTAAAACTTAAGAGAATCGAAACAGTGAACGTGACCAGTGTTGCCAAAACAGGCTAGCAAAAAATAGCCAGAATGTATTAAAAAAACACCAGAAACCGCTAAACGTTAATAATTAACCAGCTGAAATTCGGCTAATAAATACTACCATGTATAAACGTTAAATCTTACATGTATGATTTAAATGCTTTATTTATATGCGGTTTTTTTGTAATATATTTCAGATTTCTACAACTCAAAATTAAGAATTTGCACAAGTAATAATAGGAAACAAAAATAATGTGACTTAAATGTCTATGAAGTATCGTAAATTTCAGAAGGTCCGATTAGGTTCAAATATTGCTCAGGTATTTCATAGTCGAAACAACATTTGTTATTTAGGCATAAACCATATCTGAAAGAAAAAGGAAATTTTTAGGAAAATATAATATTATTTTCATGTGTACTTACTTTACTGTTAACATGGCATTTACCATATCGATTTGTAAACGATTTCTTAATTTTGTTTTTACCAAATTCATTTGACTAAATATTCTTTCCACGTCAGCGTTTGACCAAGGCAAACAAAGAATTTGTAAAGCGAAAGAACCCAGTTCTGCAAATGGTTTGTTTCCAGCAGCATCTTCGTATTGAACAACTTCAAACCAGAATGATGAAGTATCTGAAACGTTTTTCCATCTGATCATGTTGATGTTACCAAATTGATTTAAAATAATAATGTACTTCTTTTGTTCTCACTCACTATGGCAGTTGTAAGTTTTTTTTTTTTTGAATAAGGGGGTAAACCGTTAACGTCTATAGTGATGTGCAATGCACTTGTAACCGAACACAAGCAAAACAAAGTAGTAAAAATACATCGCAAAATTATAGTGCTGTCCATTAGAAAAATCGCTAGAAAAACGCAGAAATAAAAAAGTAGCTAAAAAAATAGTTCAGCCGTTTTTTCACACACTTTCCCGTAATTGACAAAATAAAAACACCATATCTGGCCGAAAAACCGCTGAAATGGCAACGCTGAACGTGATACCACATACGAATATTAGGAGAAATATAATTCTCTAAGCTTTATACGAATGCATTTTTCACTGCACGAAGATTGGTTGTAAATGGGCTTAATCCGAACAGTGTTTTTGGCTTTGGTGAAAGTGAAACTTTTAAATTTGTAGTAAAGACAATTAGAATCAGAATAAATAGCATGCATATATAAAACGCAAATTTTAGTACATAAAGAAAACAGATTTTGTGCGACAACTGAATTTATTGTAAAAAGAAATTCTAAAAACTAATACATTGAGGCCCGTTTTCTCAATGTGTCGACATAAATTTATTAGACTGATAATATGTTCGTTAACAATTTTTGTTTTCTCAATATACCGACAGAAATGTATGTGAAAATTGGGAACTCTGTCTTCAAGTGGCAAGTTGTTGACATAAATCAGCTGTTTTCCAAATGTGAAAAACTAACAAAAAATAAAATCAAAAAAATAAATATTTTTAAAATAAATAATATCCATGTCTGCCAGGTAATTAGGTCTGGCATGATAAACTCTTTCAACATTCACGTGGAATTCATGTTCTTCGAGTTCATCCTCCATCAAATTAATGTTTATTCCTGTATTAAACATTTTTTCTAAAATCTATTTAATTTTTTTTTACAAAAACTTAAGGTATTGCCACATAAAAAATATGAACAGCAGTCAGCTGATTGAATTTATCTGTACAACAAATAAATAATCGCCAGATGAGGGCTGGTTAGTTTTGCGACAGAATAGAAGCAAATGAGATATTGAGAAAACCAAGTTTCTTTAATCGGCAGTTTTTCGTTGGAAAAAAAGATAATCGGCTAATGAGAAAACACCCCTGAAACAACCAAATTTCGGGAAACCAATTTAAAAAATGCTAACCATAACTGTGGTTATTGTTGTAACCGCTAAACTATATAAATGTTCTAATCATGGGGTTCTGCAGTGAGGTTCAGGCCAAGGAATTATGCTGCTTCTCCTGTGTTTATCCATAAATCCATTAGGCAAAGTGAAGATGTGGCGCTATCATGGGGACCCTGGCCACATGCTGGGCATAAATTTGGGATGGCACGGTCTATGTGGGATATATATATATATATATATTTAGACTGTTGCTCCATCCCGACCCCAGTTGTGCCAGAACTACTCTTGTTTTCCGCTGCAATTGTTTTTTTTTCTGCGGTATTCTGCTACCCCGGCAATGATGGCGTCTTTGTGCACGTCGTTCAAAGCACTTACATACTAGTTTTAATCTAACGGATAATGTTCGTAACTTCGTAGGATTTCCTTGTATTCTTGAAGGTCCTTTCTGCCATGCATCAGGAGATACTCCAGCAGTTTGATATTAAAACCTGTATGACTCCTCCGTTGACATACCAGGAGGAACATTATCGTTATATTCCATTACAGGTAAAACCTTGGTTTTCTCATGTAATTGTACGTAAGGTAGCATTTTGGCAGCTTCGTAGGTTTTTCCATTGGGCATCACGGTATCACTAAACAAAGGTGACCACACTGGAGTTGCATAATTCAGCACTGACTGACCAATCGTTTTATAAGTACCCAACAAGGTTTCTTTATCCAAACTCGCAAGTTGTGCTATTAAAAGTGACTGCCGTCGACTAAGTTGCCAAGATTAATATTTAGCTCCCTCGTTCAGGTGATAAAATGTTTCTGAAGACTTCGTTGGTGATAGTTGCAGGTTCCTAGCAGTGAAGACACCGCGACAGCAAGTTCTACCCACTGAAATGACCCGAATTATTCGGCCAAGGGCTGTCAACACCAGCAACAACAACAATTTTTGTAAAATACGACCATTAAGTCGGAATTATTCGACTGGCCCTCAAATTTCACATTGAGTATATTCAATAAATTGCAACAAAATCATAACAAATCAATAAAATATACATACATACACATATATGTATGTACAAAAATTCTCACAATAAATGGTTTTATACATAATACCTTTTTATAATTTTCTGATTATTTAATATTTCTGTTACATTTCGGCTGTCACCTTTAAACATTTATTTAAATTATTTCTACAATTTTCACCACTAACATGGTCTTACGTCAAAAAAAAAAAGAGCCCATTAATTCATATTGCGGGTTTTAAAATCCAAAAATAAAAAAGAAATGCCACCAACTCATTCATACACATGTTTTATTTTCCTGCATAAATGTGCTGCACCGCATAAAAAATAAAACGTTGCTGAGGTGGCAAAAAAAGGTTAAAGTTGAAGTTGATTTTTCTTACGTTTAAAAGTGTGGCAGTTAAATAAAAGCGATTTAAAAATACAGCACTTCAAACTGCAAGAAAAAACTAAAGTTGCATGAAATGTTTAAAATTTAAATTTATTTGTTTTTTAATGTTGTTGTTGTTTTTCCTTTCTTTCACATTTTGGCTTTAAAGAAAAAGTGCTTTAATTTAAATTTTTTTTTCGAGAGCACGTTTGTAAAATCGTGAGGAATTAAATAATGTATGTTAAAGATATTAAAGGGGGTGGTGTGAAATGTTGTGGTGGTAATGGTGTTGGGCAAATACCCTGAAATGGTTTAAGCTATATTTACCTTAAAAGTAAAAAAATCTGTTCAGTTAGTTATCTGAGTGAAGAAAAGCCCTAACTAAAATTTTTTTAAACTCTGGCGGGCATTTAATAAGTTTCGTTTTTATACCCACCACCAAAAAGATGGGGGGGGGGGGTATATTGCGCTTGTCATTGCGTTTGTAACACATTGAAATAATGGTCGTAGAACCAAAAAGGGTCCTGGTCTGTCCGTCTGTTGTTGACACGTTTGAGCGTCGAAAAAAAGACATAGAACAATGAAATTTTTACCAAACATTCTTTGAACCACCGAAATGTTTGTTATTGCAAATGAGCAAAGTCGGTCCAGTAGTATCTGAGTTATAGATCAAAGTTTCAGACACGCTCGACATTTTTCAGATATTTTTTTGCTGTTTCCTTCAAATATATTGCAGATAATATCATGAAATTTTGCACACTTTATTTTTATTATAGAAGGACAAGTCCTGTTGAAAATGGTTGGAATCGGTTCACGATTTCTCATAGCCATACATGTGGTAAATGGTACATAAATGTCTATAGAAAATCCGTATCTAAACAAAATTCTGCAATAATAAGTTTCATGCAAAGTGATATCTCAAAACAATATTTTGTTTGCATCGGTCCATAATTTGGACATAGCCGCATACAAAGATCATTTCCGAAATTCACTTAAATAAACATAAATCTTTTGTAAAAATCACTATCAAGTTGAAATTCGACAAGCATAATCAAAATAAACATTTAAATCGTGGTGCCAAATTTCATGATGATCGGTCCATATTAGACCGTAGTCCTCATATAAAGTCCAGTTCTGAAAATCACTTAAATGGGCATAAATCTCTTATAAATCTCCATAGTAGGTGATTTGGTGGGGGGTATATAAGATTCGGCACAGCCGAATATAAACTCTTACTTGTTAAGTTTGAATTAATCATTGTTAAAAAGTTTTCTGCATCAAGCTTGGGGAGCTCCTTTCAGAAATAGTACTAATATTATATCTTTGTCAACCTCTTGGTTATTTTTTTTATCTATTTTGTAAAATAGCAACATTTGGTTTTTATATTAAAATCATTTTCCTTCTTTTTTTTTATTTTTTTTTTGTTGTAATTTCTTGTATTTAATTCGTGTTTTCTTGCAAATTACAATGTTCAATAGTTGTAAGGTAATTTTTCATTTACAGGAATTTCTCTTTAGAGTGCATTTAATTTAGAGATTTGTTGCAGTAAAATGTTCAGACTTTGACTAAAATAAAAAGTAAAGAGCTTATTTTCTTATCTTAATGCTTTCGTGTAAATAATTGTAACAACACAGCAATTGTTGCTGAAGTTATTTTTCAAACAAAACTGAAACTGAAACTTATACTTATTGTTACTTTTGCTGCATAAAGCGTTTGTGTTTTTTGTTTTTGGAGGGAAAATAATTACATTAAGCTCAAAGGGAATTGTAGTTGTTGGCTGCTTCTATTTCATTTTTAACTGCTGGTTGCGATGCTGGCATATTAATTTAAGCTTAATACCTTTCGAAGACCTAGACAGAATACTCAAAATAGCCGCATGAAATAAAGTCACGTGCTGTTTTTAGTTTAAATATTTAACTTAGTTTTGGTCATGTCTGTCAGTTCTGTTTAACGTTATAAAAAAAATGTAAATAACTGTTTTGTGGTGGTGCAAGTTTGCAAAACGGTCTTTTTCAATTTGATGGGGTTTAAAAGATTTTCAAAAGAAACATTAATTTGGGTGGCCAATTTAATGAAAAAAGGGTAAAATATAAAAGGTCAATGAAACTTTATTATTCTGTTTAAGCAGGGTAGAGTAAACAAGGTTCTTTTTTGTTGTTCCAACATTAGTATCCAAAAAGAAATATGAAAATTTGTTTTTATAAGAAAACATCTTATTTACAATATTATACATTTACAATATTATCCACTTCGAGGTTCCCTAATTTTTTAAAGAGAAAAAAAAAAAACAGAAAATTCAAAGTTAATTGGGAATGTTTATTATCATTTGAGAGAACATTCTTTGGCATTTATTTTTTGAAGATTATGTCTATCAAATGTCGCAGATGGTCTATCCGTTGAGTCCAATTTTCGATGACTTATTCGAGCATTTCGGCAAATGACACGCGTGAAGTTTTCCTCCAAGGCCTGAATATCCCCACAGGAAAGAGTCTAACGGTGTGATATCATACGATCTTGGTGGCCAATCGACCGGCCCAAAACGTGAAATTATGTGCTCCCCGAAGTGTTCTTTTAATAAATCCATTGATTGATGCGATGTGTGGGAAATGGCGCCGTCTTGCTGAAACCAAATGTCGCCGAGATCACAAGCTTCAATTTCAGGCATCAAGTAGACGGTTATCATGGTCGCCATTGACAGTTATCATGGTCGCCATTGACGGTTACGTTCGCACTGGCATCAGTTTTAAAGAAATATGGACCGATGATTCCACTGGCCCTCAAACCACACCACAGCGTACTGGACGTAGTCTAATTGGTCGAATATTATCCAATAATGAATGCTGGGTCTCAAAATGGGTGATGGTGTTACGAATAGTACGCTCAGTAGACCGATTTTGTTGAGCTAAGTGCACAAAACACATTTCTCACAGAATGTGAATTTTCGTAATAAAGTTGAACGATCAAGGCGTAAGTCTTTCCATTATGAAATGGCAAACAATACTAAATAAAAATAAGACCTGTTTCACACTCATCAGTTCTGACTCGTCAAGTCAAGCATTTTTCAATGAGAAGGAAAGGGAAGATTAAAAAAAAAAAGATAAAAGATAAAATTTAATTTTCCCTTTCCTTTTCATTGAAAAATACTTGACTGATGAGTGTGAAACAGGTCTTATTTTTGTTTAGTATTGTTTGGCATTTCAATGTTTCCTTCTCATGGAAAAATACTTGACTTGACGAGTCAGAACTGATGAGTGTGAAAAACAGGTCTTATTTTTCAGTTCTGACTGTCAAGTATTTTTCAATGAGAAGGAAAGGGAAAATTAAATTTTATCTTGACGAGTCAGAACTGTTGAGTGTAAAACAGGACTAACATGACAGCATGACACGGCTCACACGTGATCTGTCAAAAAAAGTCTATTGAAAAAAGTATCTCTACTTGAATCACCCTATATCTTGATAGATTTCTTGAACATGGCAAATTTTTATCCTTTTGAAGTAAAATTTAAAGCATATACAAGTCTAAATAATATCTGACTTAATGCCACTTTCATTTAAGAAAAATATTAAAATACTTTATATGGTTTCCACAAGACATTGGCCTTTGATCAGATGAATAGCTTCTAACTCTGCTGTGGTTTGTATTTTAGCAAAATTAAACGCAATAATACTCCATAAATAAGACTTTTAATATAAATATGACATTGGCTATTACGTCAATCATTGTTACGTTTAAATAGAAAATGTAACGACTTTCGTATGTCTAAACAATTTCATAACATGCGTATCATTTAGCTAGTTTTTATTAATTCCATTTGTTTTTACTTTTAAATAACCATAAAAAGGCAGATTAATTTAATCGAATATAAACTACTGAAACTGATTTAGCTTAAAAGCCAAAACAAATAAAAAAGTGAAATAAACTTAAATAAATCTTATTAACCCACGACTTTTATTTGCCAAAAAACAAAAACAAAATAGACAATGAAACTTCATTTGAATACTTCCCACAATTTAAATGCATTTAAATTTTTATTTAACTTTTCAACAAATTCATACAAACAAATTGTGTATGAATGTTTTTCTCTTTTCTTTGCTGCTGTTTTCATAATAAACGTATAAATGAAATTTTGAAAAAAGCACAACATACGAAAATGCTTAAAAATAGTGCAATTTTGTTTTATCCTCTTAATTATAAGCTGCTGTTTTTCGATTTAATTGTTTAGAGCCATTTCATGATATGACAACAGCTGGTTGTTGATGTTTGTTGGCTGCAGTTGTTTTTCTCTCTTTTACTTGTTGTTTTGTTGTAGTTTCCAAAAACACTTTCACTTGGACTTGTTGCTGTCTTCTGTCTGTTCAAATTGCCGTTTCTTTTGTAGTTGTTGTGTGAAAATTGCTACTGTTTTCCGAAAAGAAGGAGGAGGTTTCTTCTACTAACAATGTTAAATGCTTAAATAGAGACACTGAAACTGAAAACGAATTGGAAGGGAAAACATAACCCAGAATTGATTTAGAATTGAGTCAAGTAGAAGTGTAGAGTACACTGCTTTTGATTGCAGGAATTTTAAGCGAAATTTGACATGCAAATTATGTTCAGCATTAATTATGGGACGAAATACAAACAACTGCAGTTGTCATAATGTCAATAAGAAAAAATTCTCCGAAGTATTATATGTATGTCATTAAAGACCTACGTGTACACTTGTAGAACATGCAAAGATTTGTGAAGGATTTTTTCTGTATCGAAAATTAATTCCACGTTCGCAGGAAACCAAATGAATGTTATATTTGAAAATCACCTTCCACCCATAACAGACACAAACAAATACCTTTCAGAACTGATAACCGGGCCACTGAACTTTGGCATAGAAGCCTTTATGACGACCACGTAACCATAGCAGACATACAGTGGGAAGCAAAACTGTCCGGATGTTTTGCATTAAGGGTGTATGGTAAATAAAATAATACTTTTAATTGAACCTTAATCTAAATTATAAAGCACAACAACTCACATAAATTGCTTCAAAAAATTAAAAAAAAAACAAAAAATTCTCTATTTGGCCACTTTTGCACAGTACAAGAAATAAACATTATTACGATATTGCTCTTAAAATGTAACGGTATTTGACCCATTGGTTTTTTTGTTGCGATCTCGTTATCAAGCCTTTATTGTTTGACCTGTGAAAGTAAATAACTTAATTTTTAAACAAACAAATGAAAAGATTCTTAAAAATGAGAAAAACGCCAACTAATATTAAAAACAAATCCACGGTAAATGCTAGAAAACAACGGCTTGATGTAGCTTACAATAATAACCAAGGGGATCGACCAAGACTGCTTACTGATGGTGCTGCAAGGCAGATTGAACGTTTGCTACATAATAAGAACATCAAGACCCCGAAAAATGCTACAAAAAGTATTGGTACGGATGTCAGTTTTTGGACGGTTAGATGCGCATTAAATACAATTGGTTTAGTAGCCAGTGTGAAAAAGAAAAAGCTAGCACTTTTCGATAGAAATGTAAAAAACACTTTCATTTCTGTTATTTGGAGGGACGAAACGAAAGCCAACCGATACCAGTCTGATGGAAAAGAATGGCATATACCGCATGAGCGCATCATTACCTTACTTCCTTAATGCAAAATATCCAGACAATTTTGCTTCCCACTGTACATATTCTAATAACTGCCTATTAGGGTACCCATTCGAATAATCGAACAATTTCTTACGAATAATTATTCGAAGAATTCCAATTTAAAATAACGAATAATTCGATTAATTTTATGAAGAATTAATCAAATAAAATTAATAAATACTTTTGTGTTAATTTATTGTTTCTTTTTAAAAATTTTCATAATTTTATAATCAAAAGCAGTAATAATTTAACACCATTTCGTTAATAAAAGAAAGTATTAAAAATGATTGCAAACAAAATACCAATGGAATGAAAAATTTTCAAATATGTTAAGAAAGTTTTGGAAACACGATTAAAAATAGCTACGAGTGAAATATACAGGAAAACGCAATAAATAATAGAAAAGGAATCATAATGGACCACTTTGGTTTCTTTATAAACCAGTTCTTAATTGAACCAGGGGCCAAATTACCGCATTCGTGATCAAATGAGCTATCGTATCGAAAAATGATTTCGATATCGAAATTATGATAAAATGTACTAAATTTCTTGCTCGATATCGAATGCGATAATCTTAAATAAGAAAATTACGATCAATTTTACTCGATATCGAATGCGGTAATTTGGCCCCAGGCCGTCTTTGTAACCTTGCCTAAAATATTGGTGAATGAAACGTTGAATACGTTGAAGAAAATTATATTGCGGATGATAACGTTGAAAAAGATAAAGAATATAATTATTAAAATGTTATTATTAAAGATATTATTCAGACGATATTACTTTATGTACGACTTGTTGAAGGAAAAATATTTTCATGTTATTTTATTTATAAATTTAAAATTATTCGAATAATTGGATTTATTTTAAATATATGATCGAATTATTCTAGTTGAAATCTTGTATTCGTTTTTTTCGAGCAAAAGGAAAATCAATTAATTTGGATACCCTACTGCCTATGTTAAGGTGAAAATGATCTAAGACAAAACTTATGGGAAAAATCCGTCTCGTCTACTTTGCTGAAATACTGCTACCAATAGCGAACACTTTACTGATCATCCATCTGTCCTCATTGCAAAAAAGCCTTGCAGAAACTTGTGTGATGAAAATTTTATTGATATAGATAAATCTAAAGCACTGCCATGCTCTTCAAGAGTTAAATGTGAATATCGTACCATCAACAGATAAAAGCTAAAGCATAGACACTGAAACAGACTAAACTCGAAGCAAAAGGTCTAAGAAACATACTGATGTAGTTGAAAATAACATGTTTAAACTCGAAATTAAACTGTTGACTTAAAGAACCCGTACTACTTAAGGGAATAGTAAAAAACAATTTTCAGCTGCAAAATACGACCTACTTAGGATCTGGTTTAGGGAAAAGAAAACATTGATGTTTTATCATAATATGGTATTGGAAGAGGTTTTCAGGTGGGGCTAACAAAATTTTGGATGAAAAGTCATTGAACATATTACCTTAAATGTTAATAGATACTCAATTAGAACCAAGGCACGGTATATAACATGCAATATCTAGTTTTATTTTATTATGATAATGGTTTATCATGTAGATAAACCGTGATCCTATATAAGTACAAATATTCCTCTCTATGCAGTTTCATTATAGACAGATTCGACAATTATTAAGACATACTCGAACAAAGGAAGGATCAATTTAGAACTTTAGATAAGTTGGGCCTTTCGAACGGTGTCGGAAACAGTAGCTTTCTTCATTGCTAATATGATGCCCATAGATCTTAGGTTAGAAAGGCGGATTGCATATTTGCTTCAGTCGTTTCGACGCAAGTTACAGTTACTCGGAACATGCCAAGATTTATGAGCATTTGTGAATGGTAGATAAGATGGAAAACATTCTCTAAATTTGAGCTACACTCTCAAAGAATTCCTAAGTAGCAATGGTAACTTTAAAGCGCATTTTCATTGGTTTAAAAATAAGATTTATCTGGTTTGTCTAGTGAGTTAATTGGGTACAACTAACAGGAAACAGTCTTTGTATGGATAATATTAGTGAAATAGAAAGATTATAATGGAACTTTATATATGGTAGAAATAAATGGTGAATTTAGTAACAGTGGTGAAAAAAATAGTTGTAAAGCCCCTAAAAGAGAATGAAATTAAGACGATTGAGGAATAGATGGGAATAATTTACTCGTCCGAACAAAACAGCTTTGAAGATTTTTTTAGTTTTCAAAATCGTATCTGCAACCAATCAGTCGATTTGAGTTGAGGGAGAGGACTACATAATTTTTTTTATAGAATCCCCTCTATATATTCCCCAACCAACTGTTTAATGTAACAAATCTGTTAAACAATTGAATATGCTGCAAATTCTACCGTCTACAATTAAAGTTAAATTGTTAATCTGTTTTAAGTGAGTGATGGGCAGGCAGGCAGTCTAGTCAGTCATATTACGAATATAACGTAAGTATTTATGTATGTAATGTGTGGCAGGTGGCAAGTACCATTTAAAAGATTATGACAGTTAACCGTATTTCTGACATTTGCTGTTGTTGTTGTTATTATTTTGAATATGAGTGGTAGATGACAGAGTAGACGTATGTCGAAAGCCACAATATACACACACGATTATTTAAAGGTGAACGTGTTTTTATTTAAGTATGTAGTGGGTGCAATTAACAGCAGACAAGATTAGTAATTAAATTCTTGTTCAGTTAGTTGTAATCGAACAAGCTTTTATTTAATGCGATAATTGTTGACTTAATTTCGCAAATAATTGTGTGAAAAAATAAGTTTATTTTCCCACTTTTGTAAAGGCCGTGTCTGTGTCTGTCTGTATTTCTCTAAAAGTTCATTGTCTTTCAATGATGCAGCCCTTTTTCTGTTGTCATGTCTTCCTTCTTTTTTCTTTCATTTCTTTAAACAATGTTTTCTCATCATAATTTCATTTTATATTTATTCAACTGTCTGACTGTTTGTTTTTTCTTCATTTAATTGCATTTTATTATTATTTAATTTATCTATCTATCTATTTATCCATCACTTCTCATTGATGTAAGTACAATAAAGAAAAAAAACACTCTTTTTTATGCGTTTTTGTCAGCTTTTCACTGGCTGAATGTCAACAACTTTTAACATTGGAAACATTCGTTAATGAATGACATCCACACCAAACATTTAACAAACAATTTATCTCTAGAAAAAACCCCCTTCTCCATGAAACGCTTGGCATTGTCATGTGTTGTTTGACAGCAACAAAAAACAACAACAACAAATGCAGCAACAACTACAACATCAACACCAATCGAGGAGTCTACAGTTCGTATTTATTTTATGGATTTGTTAAATGTGCAGGCGTCAAGTGTTGACACTTTTGCGCAAATGTTTATATGTTTGTTTAAAGATTTCAAAATTGTTATTGCTGTAAACATTTTTCTCCATTCATTCATAATAAGTTTTTTTTTATGAAAATTTTAATCATTATTTTTTCGTTAGTTTGTATGTTTTTGTATTCAAAATATGTGTTCATTCACTCAAGTGTCAATCAAAGTGGGATTTTTTTTTTCAATCCAATAACATGGTCAATGAATGTTAATTTTTGTTAATAAGTTTTTTCCATTATGTTTTTGTTTGAAGTGTCTTTGAAGCGGGTGAAACATCTTTCTTGGCAAAAAATTTATAATTTTATTTGAAATTGTTGAGAGACTTGCAAAACGATCAGGTAATTCGATAATAAGTTTTGAACGTTTAAAAATCGAAAGTAGAAATGATGGAGTTTAAATATAATCTGTATGCAAATTATAGAAGGGGTCTTTAGACACTTTAAGTTATAACCACCCAGTTGCCTAGTTAAAAAAGCATCGGTGGACACAGTGTTTATAAAAAGAAGTGTTTGCAAGTTGGATAGAAAAACTTTGTTAATTCGATTCGTAGAATCAGTCGTAATTCAGCAAACACATTTTTGAAATACGAGTTTTCTTTCGAAATGAGTTACAAATGCTCTGGATGGAGGAAGAACTCGCGCGTTATTGTCATTATCGCTTAACGACAATGAGGTCGTCCTTTTGTCACTGCCTTCGTGAGATTTGCGGCTCACTCTTGCATTGGTTAATGCTTGGCGTCATCTAACTGTACCAAGTTATGAGTTTTCGAAGTTATGCATTGGTCAATAACATTTTCAAAAATTTTTTATATTTAATTTCATATGTTACACTTTTTTAACTTAAATAAGATAATCAAATCATAATTAGAATATGTATAAATGTTAAATTAAACACCTTAAACTTTGAAGTATATTTTATAATTATAAACTTTTCATTACTGTAATGTCTGTATAAGTAGTTTACATTTACGTCACATGCGTTCGTTTTGGTTTTATTTTTATAACCTGTAAATTATTTTAATAAAAAATTTAAGCGTTTCAGCTTCCTACTTCGACTTTGGACTACTTAACCTGGCAATTTGAGGGATTAATTCTCCACCAATCTAGTTTATAATTAAAAAAAAAATCGTAGAATTTAGAAGTAAACTGTTTGAATATAAGTGTCAAAAATGAAATCTTTCAGAACTCTCATCTTTTGCAAATTTAGACCAATTTTGAGAATTTATTACTTATGTTGGAACTTTATTATTTATTATTTATGTTGGAACTTTAAAATTTAAATTCTTCACATCCAGGTGCTTAATGAGTACAATATTACTATATATTAAATATGTTCCCTGAAAAAAGACTATTCCACAGTACTTCCGAAAGATAAAGAACACATGTTTGGGATCTTCCATTCATCATACAGTATTCTCTAAATAGATCTCTGTCTCCGCAATCCTATACACACTCTTATTTTGAACAAATTGGATCCGTCTCGTACAGCTTTAACATTCACATACTGCACAAAAGATCTTATGGGTCGTAGTGCTTGAGGCCTCACTTAATAATAACATTTACATAAACAAGAATATGTTTAAATGAAAAGCAATTATCTACCAAAAAAAACCCCCAGATATTTAAAACAAAAATTGATTTCTATTTCGCTGATATCAATTAAATGCCTCCTCATCTATCTTTGGGACGCAGTAGTTAAGAACTGGAACTTCGTCTGTACTTTATCAGGATGGGTGGTTTATTTTACATTTGTCTCAAGTTTGACGGGTTTCGGAATTACCATAGAGTGATCATGCTTTCCTCGCAATATTTCCAATTTTTGACCGCAGCAGTCTCGCTGTTCATGCAACCGTTTTTAATACTCAAAGATAATATACTCTACTCTACTGTTTCTGCTTGTGATTCACATGACTTGCAACTTGTAATATCAATTTGTTTTAATCCAAGTATGTAGACAGGAGTAAAGTTTTTAATTCGGTTTGAATCTTTAGACTTACTGTTGATTGTTAGGTATTAGGGTCACCTATACTGCGTATTTATCATCGTATTGGATCTGGCGTTCTCTTCTGCGGTTTTTGTAGCTCCTTTATAGTGCAATTTGGATTCATACTGAACACAGATTTCGTAGTGCTTAAATCCTTTATTCTGATATTGTCCATATGTTGTGCTAAACTTAGTTTATCATCCAGCTGGATATTCATATAACATAGATTGCGTTAAAAGGCTTTATCATTGTCAGTAAGCTGGTTCTTAGGGTGGTGAAAGTCCTGCCGGATGTTAAGTATGGTTGATTCCACTGTCAACTGTAAACCTATTGCGTGCTTCTACTTAAACTATGTTTCGTGACTATTCCGACTTAGCTGTCGTTTGTGCTACTAAAAGTGCTATATCGTCGGAATATCCTTTCGGAAGCTATATATTCATCAAAAGGCCAAAACGTTTTTCAGGAATGTTCCAGTACACATCCTTATTGCAACTTCTGGTCTATAAGTAGTCTCATATATATATTGTGCAAAAACCTGGGATGAATGACAATCCCTAATCCATTCCGGAGAACAAATCTAATTGTAGTAAAAAATCTAATAGCTTTGAAGTGTACAACCATTTGTTTCATTTGTAGTCATTTTTAAATTTCTGTAGTGAATTAAGGACTTTAACGTTCCCCATCTTCGAGTATAGACTTGTGGATGTTTGAGCGACTTTATGTGAAAAGCCTTTTGTATATTCAAGAGCAGTAAACCAATCAATTAGGCCCCGATTAC
The DNA here is from genome assembly GCA_916048285.2 of Bellardia pandia. NCBI lineage: Eukaryota > Metazoa > Arthropoda > Insecta > Diptera > Calliphoridae > Bellardia > Bellardia pandia. The sequence continues at coordinate 32,419,141 of OU696529.1, forward strand.
CGTTCACAACACGAAGTATTTTGATGTTGTATGTTGTAAACTGCGATTACGATTCACAACACTTATCGGCTTAATCGTATGAAAAATGCATGTTGTGTTGAAGTCGAAACAACACAACATTTTAGTGTTGTGAATGATAATAATCCATCATCATTAAGAGTGTGTTCCAAAAATGTCATAATTAAGTTTTTCTCGTTTGTTAATGTTTTATGGTTTTCATGTAAACGTAAATTAGGAGTAAACCTTGCAGTTTCCTAGCATTTCATTGATCACATCTACCTTTTTTGCACATTATGGCCTGTGATGTCGTTAATCCAGAGTACAGCCATGCACCTTCTATTCTATTTATTTTATATGTATATTATATGTACCATATAAATTTAATATAAAGATTCAATAATTATATGTTCTATGTTCAAAATATAGAATAACGTAAACATTTTCTACAATTTTAATGTTTTTTTTTTCTTTACATTTGTCTAAATATTTTTTATTTTTATTTTACAAAACCTTCATACAATTCGTTGTGTTTGTGCCAGTAAGTTTCTTATCAAGAAATCTACAAAAAAATATTGTTTATTTAATTAAAATTTCTTTGTTTAACATTTTGCTAAAAAAAAATCAAGTGTAACTAACAGACACAAACATTTTGTAATGTTTACACAAATGTTTAAAAAAAATCAACTGAAAGGTTAATAAATGCTCAATAGAAGAGAGATAGATGACCTTTAAGTTTAAAAGCAAAAACAATTATGTATAAAAAAATTACAACAACAATGTAACAACAAGTAACAATAACAATAAAAATAAACTATTGCCTTTTCTTAACACAGTACAAGTTATTAAGAAAATGTTAGTGTTTTTTTTTTCACAAAATAGAAAGAAAAAAACTTGTACAACATAATAAAATCAAATACTTAACAAGAAAATACAGACAAAGCTAAATACTTGCAACAACATGTAATAGAGCTAAAACATACTTACATACTAACAACAATGTGAGCCATAACATTATACATATATGTGTGTATATATATGAGTATGTTCAGTTCTCACTAAGCTGCTCATAGACCAAAAATGTTTGAAAAAATTATATTCTAGGCACATGTATGTATGCTGTTACTGACTGCCTCTGTAAGTAATTGTATGAGTAAATGTATAAGAGTTCTCTATTACGTTCTACTAGCTACAGTACCTTGCCATAATTGGTAACTTGTTTTACCAAGCATTACTTAATTTAATAATACAAATACAAATATGTATGTTCATAAGAAAATGCGAAATTTGTATTTAAAAAATCATTTAAAAACGAAAAAATTAAACAGCCCCAAAAAAAATACAAACAAACAGGCAACTACTAACATAGAAGTTTAAATATATTAACTTGGACTTGTATATAAATGAAAAACTGTTGTTTTGCACCGGCCATATTCAGACAATATTCGCATACTAGTTTATTCAAGCTTTAGTGACCTTTAGATTTTTTATTAAAAAAAAAAAACTTGAACAAATTGTTGATAAATAAATGACATTTATACCAAAGAAAGTGATTTAAATCAAAACACCAAAAATGTTCTACGTTGCTCTACACTTTTGTTTATAACTTTTTTTCTTTTAAACCAATTTTGCTGATTTTAAATACCAAACTGTTTAGGATTATGATAAATATTTTAAGTGAATTTCATAAATTTTTGTCTAGTATTTTAAAGTTGGAAGTGTTTTAAACAGACTGCTCATCGAGGTGTAAATATACAAAACTACAGCAACTACAGTGCCAAATATTGAAAAATCCTATTCTTGAGTTAAAAAATAGATATCCCACTCGCATCCCATTAAGCGATTATAAAGGCCTTAAAGTAAATTGTATAAGCTTTCTTTTGAGAAAAAAAGGCTCAAATTGAAAAAATAATTTAAAAAAAATTTAAAAAAAAATATTTTTGGAATGATTGAAAAAATAATTAAAAAAAAATATTTTTGGAATGATTGAAAAAATAGCTATCTAAAGTCCTTTGGACAATTTTTGCTACGACCAATAGGTGAAAAGATACACTCATTTAAAAAAAACCCCTGTATGACCAAAATGTCCGGCTGTTCTTGACTGATAGAGCTGAAAATTTGTCTCTGGCCTACTATCCAATAGTACTAACCTTGGTGCAAATTTCATCCAAATCGGAAGACATCGATTTTTAAAATTGGGTCACTTGACGTGAAATTCACCATATATAACAATACAGAAATTTAAATGTTTTGTTGAAAATAACAAAATAACTTTTTAAGTTGTCTCACATTTTGCTTATAACTTATTTGCCATTAAGCCGATTTTGCTGATTTTCAATACCAAACAGTTTAGAACAATGCTAAATATTATACGAGGGCGGTTCGGAAACTTCTTAGCCTAGCACAAAAAGGAAAAATAGTTTTTCAAAAACATTTTTATTTTTCAATATAATCTCCTGAAACTTTAATACAGTTAGTCCAACTTTTATCCAGTAATTCTATCCCTTGATTAAAATAGTTCTCCTTAAGGCCTTCAAAATAGTGGTTTACAACTGTAATTACATCTTCATTTTGGGTAAAACGCTTGCCAGCTAGGAATTTTTTTTAGATTTGGGAAAAGGTAAAAGTCACTGGGAGCTAAATCAAGAGAATACGGGAGGTGGTCAAGCAACTCGTACTTAAATTTTGTTGATTTTAGCCATTGTGCTTTTTTTGTGTTGTGTTCTAGAATTTTTACATTTATTTGATCTGAATTAATTGTTTTACCCTTTCGCAGATAGTCAATCAATAAAATACCTTTGAAGTCCCATAAAACCGTTGCCATCACCTTACCAGCCGATTGAATTGTGTTTGCTTTCTTTGGGACACTTCCTCCAGCTTCAGACCATTGCTTGGATTGTACTTTTGTCTCTGAAGTATAGTAGTGGATCCATGTCTCATCCACAGTTATGAAACGACACAAATCCATTTTATTTTTCTTAAAACGATCCAAACAAACTTGAGAAATTTTCATTCTTATTTTCATTCTCATGAGTTTTTTGGTCGACTGTTAACCCATCTTGCAGAATGCTTTTTCGTCTGTAGTTCTTCATGCAAAATTGAATGGACTCTATCATTTGAGATGCCCATGATATTAGATATTTCACGCACTTTCATTCGTCAATCATTTAATACCATTTCATACATTTTGGCTACAATTTCTGTTGTTGTTGCTGTTTTTGGAAGTCCACTACGTGGTTCATCCTAAATGCTTGTACGACCACGTTTAAATTCAGCAACCCAATTTTTACTATTGCATATGAACAAATTCACCAAATCATGGTGAATTTCTTGTTCCGATAAACCTTTTTTATTTAAATGTTTAATGACACCACGAATTTAAAATTTTTTGATTGTAAAAAAATCGCGGATGCGCCTTTTTTGAGCACATGTTTCTATATAAAGGAGTTGCCAGATCGAAAAGAAATTTAACATGTGTTCATAGCAGAGATGGAAATTTCCAAAACACTTAACTTTTTTCTGTTTATACCGAGCTTACTGTTCTAGGCTAAAAAGTTTCCGAACCGCCCTCGTAAATTAATCTCATTAACTTCGGTTTTGTGTTTCGGTGTGTACACAAACACACAAAAGATTAACAATTCGTAACCAGTGCAAGTATTGGTTTGGAACATATTATAAATTTCTCACAGTGTAACCACCAACAAAACAATAACATCTTAAACTTATACACTATACTTAGTTAAATTGCACAAAGTCTTCAATATATTTGACAAGTTTTTTTTTTTACAAAACTTTTTGACAACAGACGTGGCTGAACAAAAAAATGCTTTAGCTTCTACTTATACAGAAACAAAACACAATGTTTGTCAATGAAATTTGAAAAACAAAATTTGGTTAGAATTAGGGTTTTTTATATTCGTTAGAATTAAATTTTGCTTTGTTTTCTTAGAAAAATTTCACTAAAACTGGTATGAGTTTTTTTTTTGTTTTTGTTGAAATAAAAAAAAAAACCTGACTCACAGTTTGCGGTTGCTTGTTATAAAAAATAATCTCAATTGTTTAAGGTGTTTTTTTTTATTTAGTTTTTCGGCTATAAATAGTCAATTTATGAGTAAGCTTTTCATAAATCTGGAATTAAAAACATATGGATTTATAACAGACAAACTTGGACGTTTTTATATCAACTACTGTCGGCAATTTACATATAATTAAAGCAAAAATTATATTTACGATTTGACGGGTAAATAAATCGGCTTACGTTTGTCAAATATTTAAAATAAAAACGGCTCTAGTTTATTTTATTTAGTTTCATGCAGAACTTATTTAATCTTTTTGGTTTTGTAAAGGATTTATTAATTTAAATCTGAGTCAGAAAATAACTGGTTCGCTTATTTAGTTTATTTTTTTTAGTTTTTTTTTATTTTCAGTCATAAATGCAAATTTGATTTTGTGTTTGATATGATCTTTACAGGGTTAGATTTGGCTAAAGGATGTCACAGTTAATTTTTGTATAAGTGGTGACCCCTTCCGAGAGCTTCATTCATAGATATTCTGCAATCCTTTCAGAAAAGTTTATTTGGCTTCGTATATTTTAATATTATTCTGAGTTATAAAAGTGCCAACACATTTATGAAGACGATGTGTTAGTAGACAACACTGACTTTTTCATAAGTGCTCAGTCGAATCTTTTTTACGAAATAAATAATTAAGATCCTTATGTACTGTAATGACATTTACATCCTCAATTCAGGGGCCAAATTACCGCATTCGATAATGAGTAAAGTTTATCGTAATTTTCTTATTTGAGATTATCATAATTTCGCTATCGAAATCATTTTTCGATACGTTAGCTCATTCGATCACGAATGCGGTAATTTGGCCCCAGGTTTACTATTGACAAATATTTTGTTCAATGTCGGTTCGTACCCACAATAATGCTAATAATATAATGCTGAATTTGAAGTGGTAGTAAAAAATGATTAAGAACCGAAATGTAGCACTTACAGAACGCCATGAATGCCGGTATTAAAAATGTTATGATCGGACTAAAAATAGCGACACAGTGTAGAAAATACTAAAAGGGCGGTATTTGTAGGCGTGGCAAAAAAAAATAAAAAAAAATATTCCTCGAATTTCTTTCACATTCAGGCATGTGATGGAATCGAAATCGAAAATGAATAAATTTTAGAAGTCAATTTTTTCATAAAATGAGAATTATTCCTCTTGCGAGTATTAATTGTAAAATTTTTTTTATAAAAATTTTAATCGAAGTTCACTTCAAGTTAAAAATACAATTTATTTGCTTCAGGCTTTAAGTTGTCAATTTTTTCGTAATATTTCTGTATTGAAAAACTTTTATCACTTTTATAGGGTACCCCGATAGACTAGGCGTTAGTGTGTCAGACTATCAGTCAGAGGGTTGCGGGCTCGATTCCCGCCAAAGACACTGGGTGTTTTCTGCAGATAAAAAAAAACATAAAATATAAAGATATTTGGGCTACTAAAAAGAATCTTAAAACAAAATTTTTAAAAATTAGATTATAAATGCATTAAAATGTATTTCCAAAACTGATTCGTTTTCGATTTCCATCACATGCCTGATTACCTTTTTTTTGGTATGGAAGGCGAATCACTCCAATGTACATCTTGTGGCATTATTCTACAGTGTGTATAAACCAAGTCGAAATTTATTCATTATCGTCTTTTAATTCATCGGCAGTTTTAGACACCCAAAATATTTTAGCTTGGAAAATGCTGCATAAGTCTCTCAATCTGAAGCAGTGACCGACATAATGTGAACATGTATTAGAATAACATGTTATGTACTTTCTTTCCTTGTAATATTTAATTTGTAAGAACTTCATTAATATTTGTGTTGTGTAATAGATAAATAACCAGTCGGCACCAGGTGGCTATGAATGCTGCCCACTGATCTAGAGCTATTTACATATACTCACCACTATAAGTATTATGAGTCAAAGACTCTCAGATATCTTTTTATTTTCAATAACACCCACTCCTAGGGCCATTATTACAACTTGCCTTTAATGTTCTTAATAATAAAAGGTAACTTTAATTAAAGTGAGGAATAAAGTGACCTTTAAAATTTTTCGTTATTACAACTTCCTTGTAAAATAAAATAATTTTTTTCTAAAATATGGCAATACCAGTTAAAAACCGATTACTTTTGACAAATTACTGACAAGAAACAGTAAATTTTTTGGGTTTGTGAAAATATTTGTTTGTGAAAAAAATATAAATCAAACGTCTGCTTTCCATTTTTGTTTATCAAATTATTGGCAAAACAAAATTAAAATTAATTTATTTTTCATGAAGTTGTCAATTTTTCAGAACATGTGGCAACTTCAAATACATAAACCTCACTATAAAATTAAAGGCATGATGATCTTCCCTTTAGCTTATCGGTCGGTTTTAGATTAAAGTAGACTTATAATAACCAAATACTTCTTATCTGTCCGATAACATCATACCTTTACCTATTACCAAGTTGTAATAATGGGCCTTAGTGTGGTAAGAGGAGAATTTCCGTTGGCCAAGACACTTACATATTTGTGCACAAGTTATCTGTTTCGAGAATGTCTAGCATAACATAGTGCTTTTTTGATTGCTTCAAGCTTTAAGTTGTTAAAATAATCTTCCCTATATAGGAAATATGCTAGTGCATATTCACCATGAAGAAAATATGTCTGTATTATTGCCATTAGATCATGAAGTACTGTCTTCACAGATTTAATTGTATTTAGCTGGAAAATATGTTTAAACAAAAAAGAAGATTACAATCAAAAGACTGCTTCAAAAATTTGACACATACATTTTTGCTCAGTGATTTACTGTAAGAAATAAATTTTAAATGATAACTAATAACTTTCGAAAAATAAGTGGACCCCTTATTTTCAGTGTTTAAACACAAGAATTAGTAACTGAATACAATATTTTTTTAAGTACATTTGTTGGCATAAACTACTAAGAATTATGCAAAGAACTGTAGCTTAATCTATTTACTAAAGCTTAATTAGCTTTAAAGCTAGCTACAGTGAGTCACAGTCAAACATCTGAAGTGGCGAAATTGACACCCTGCAAAATTTAATCTAACCAACTTATACTCGTATAGTGTTTTTAAAACAATTGGCACACATTTTAAGCAGAATATTTAAGTTTGCCTCGAGACTCTAGCATCTTTAAAGTGTTAACTTTGATTGCTTAAACGAAAAATTTTAGCATAATTTAATATTCATGAATGCAAGTATGTACATATGTATGTATGTACGACTATGTATGTACATATGTATGTCGAGAAAATAAAATTCAAGGTTATTGAAATGGAAATTGTTTCACTGACTTTAACACACTGACTGCTACTCAAACAAATAACATCTTGCCTTCATGTAAATGAATCATAAAAACATAACAATGTAAATAATACATCATCAATTCACATTTATACTTTTTGAATTTTGTTGCAGTTTTGTAATAAATTACACATAATTTTTGTTGTATGTATTTGAAACAATGTTTGTACTTGCAGGAGCCCAGTTGCCACTTCCTAATTAAGCGGTTATTGTATTTTTCAAGGAATTTAAAACACCGACAATATTTCCTTCAAGACGAAGGGGTTTCACTTTATTGTTTTTCTTTAATTTTTGTTTTCATTTTTTCATATTTTTTTCAAAACAGAGACACATGAGGGCGCCATTAAGTTCTTGGCAGTTTTTTTTTTTCTTCATCTTTTGGTTTTTTGTTGTCACTGTAATGCGCATAGTGGGTTTTCTGTTTGCAGTTGTTCACAAAAGCACATCTGAAATTCTATATCGACAATTCTTGGCAGTTTTTTTTTTTTTTTTTTTTTTTTTGTTCTCTGTTCAGTTTGTTTTTCTGCATATCATTATGAGATATAAACACATGTTTCAGTAAATAATACTTGCGAGAGTGAGAAAAAAGCATATACTCGTATGTATATATGTATGGTTGGTATGGATATGCTTGCTTTTAAGTAAAGTTTTCTAGATGGATGTGTATTTCAAAAAATAATAAAACAAACTGCATGTTTGTTCATGAATATACATGAAAAAGTTTTAATGTTGGCTTGAGTACCTACATATCTACATACATACATAAATAAGTATGTAAAAGAGATGAAGAAGTGAGTGATGAGTGTTTACATATATTTGACCAAATGTATGTAGATAAATTGTAGACAATAAAAATTTTGAAATTTCTAACACTTAGACAGTATTTGAAACAAATGTCTAGTTATTTGACTGATTAAAATATAAATGTTTGGTTTATTTGACCCTTAGGCCCTTGACAGAGTAAATAAATTAACTGATTACTTTACATATCGCAGGTAAGCAAACTTAAGGCCAATTGCCACTTTATTGCCCCTAAGTAGTCTAGAGTGTAGTCTGTTAATTCTATTTTTTTATATTTTACTTAATCAGTGTCGTTGTTTTAACTAATCACAGGCTATATATTGCAGAGTAGAGTCCGTCCGAAACCGGCTTTTCAGGCCGAAACCGAACAAAATTCCTGTTTCTGTTTATTTTCTGGAGTGTAGTGTGCATTTAAAATTTAAATGCGAACTAAATCAATTGGTTACTTTACTCATACAGATAGTCAAGCACTGTTTTGTCACTAAGTAAACAAGAGTGTAGACAATATAAACTGGTTTATATTTCACTTTAGGAATTATTAACCAAAAGTTATATGTATTTTGCAGAGCACATTGTCCGATAGTTTCTCTTTGTGTGCTGGGGTGTTTGAAATTTTAGTTTTTATTTAATTTTAGCAACAAATCATTCTACTCACTACGTACATATCCTATAGCCCTGGCACTATTGTTATTCCACTGTCTCTTACTAGAGCCAGATATTGTCATTTCTACTGTTTAATTAGTTTAGCAAATAATGTAAAAAGTGTAATGTAATGTTAGGGAACTAGTGAGTTAATACACTCCCTGTAAGCAGTGATGATTTAAGGTTGACTATCATGACTGCAAATGCTAAAACAGGTAGTTCATAGCTAATTTTGTAACCAGTGGCAGCTTTAATCACTAGTTTAAAAACAATTACCAGAATTACTTACTTGCCAGAAAAACTTAAAAAATAAAACTCTTACTCACGTATAAATTACATGTCATGCGATCATATCTACATGCTCAAAACGTACCTTTAAAATTTTTATTTATTCTGTACATTTTGCCTGTGATACGTTGCTAAAGTTTTGCAAATTATTTATGAATATCTTTAACAATGATGACAGTATTTGTGTGTATTAAGTATTTTGGTTTTCTAAAAATCTTAAGAACCAGAAATATGAAGGAGGGTGTTAATTGGCAGTTTACACCTTCAAAATATTTAAGGCAGAATTTTGCAAAGAATTAATAATGATTATAAACAGAAATTAATGAAGTTGTATAGGATAAAATGTACAATTTAATTATTATTTATTATATTACAAAATATTTGTTAAATATAACAGAACACAAGTGAACACTTTATGCAGCATACTTTCAACTTAAAAAAGCTAGCGTTGCAATAGGAATGAAAAATTTAAGGCCTCCTTTTTTTAAAACACTTTTGTGAAAACCATAGAGCAAAAAGAAAATATCTCACAAATCCAAGATTTCGAAATCACCACTTATTTTAAACAAATTGGTTGTTTTTTTTTTAGTAAAAAGTTGTAATTCGCTAGTTACCGGTAGCAAGGCTGGAAAGAGTAATGGAAAATTTTACTTTCTGAATGGACCACCTAAAGCGTAATCGCGGCCATCATTTGAATGAAATTATTTTTAAAAAGTAAAGATGGTTTTTTATTAGGTGAGTTTGAACATTTTTATAGCGCATGGCCGAAAAAATGTTTCAGAACAGTATCAATCAAAAATAAGATCAATAATTTTACATATAAACACACTGCTGTTACTAGTAATGTCATAGAAAACTATTGTGAGCGACAAAATAACGTTAACACCACATATTATTAAAAGAAAAGTTAATTATATTAATATATAAATAATATAATATCATATTGCATTTTTATATACCTATAAATATTTAAGTAGAATAGAACTCACAAGAAAAAAAATAGAAGCATAAAAAAATAAAAATTTAGATTTATTGATAAAAAGCGCAATTTTTACGCGTCAAAATAATGTAAACAGTGGCATCTTCCTTATGCAAAAAAATCCTGTCATTCCAAAAGCAGTGGCAATTCTTTTCGTTTTTGTATGTTTGAAAGTATAAAGTGCAGTTCAAAAAAATCGCAAGTTTGATAATTTATCATTAAAAGAAATTAAGTTGTGACGTCAAGTAGTGAAAAAAAACATGGGAAAACAAACATCAATTGAGACTCGGCAAATCATAATAGACTTACATAGAAAAAATAAATCCCTATGTAAAATAGGTAAAATCGTTGGAAGGCAACACTGTACAATAAGAAAAAAATATAGACAAGTGTATCAAGCACAATACCGTAGAAAATTTGCCTTGTAAGTGCCGAAGTAAGAGCTATAATAAGAGAAGTAAGAAGGAGCCCAACATCTACCTATAGTGCTGTAAAAATAGATGAAAATGTTACGAAAGAAGATTACATTAAGATTTACATTAAAACGGCCTACATGGTAGTGACACTTATAAAGCCCTTTATATCAACGGGCAACCTAACCAAACGTTTGAATTTTTAAATATATAAACGGGCCTTAATTTTTTTGAAATATAATTCTTTTCACCAATGAAAGTAAGTTTGAGATATTTGGAGTTTAAAATCCCTCAAAAATATGTCGTAACCTTTAGTTATAAATATGTTACCAAGACGGTAAAGCATGGCGGCGGCTCAATAATGGTCTGGGGTTGTATGGCGGCATCTGGGGTTAGTAATCTTACATTTATAGAATCTATAATGAAAAAGGACAACTATATCGACATTTTAAAAATCAATGTATGACCTAGTGTAAAGAAATAAGAAATAGCGCGAAACAAGATTTTTCAACAGGACAATTATCTTAAGCATACCACCAAAATTGTGAAAGAGTTTGCTCAATCATTGTCCAAAAACTTTAAATCATCCCCCGCAGTCCCCAGGCTTCAATCTATTTGTGCACCTGTGGGAATATCTGGACAAAAAATGCTTTACTTTATATTGACGCTCACAGTATGTCAGCTAATTTCAATAAATAATTTTAAATTTTAAAAATATCCATTTCTATTTCAATAATCAAGTTAATTGATCTACAGAATTTAAAATTTAATCTAATTCCACCTACATATGTTAGCTTAGTTTTAATTTATGTAAATTTTGTTAATCATTTCAGTCTGAACAAAATTATCATTAAGTATAATTTAAAACCCGTTAACAAAATAAGCCAAAATAGCTTTACCAATATTACAAATGTATAAAAAATTTGAAAAAAAAAAAGAAATTTACTTTCACATATTTTAACGACGCACAGTGCTTCAGAATCGTTTTTCATTGGCCAAAACTCTATAACTTTTTAACAAGTAAAGATTTTTTCGTAAGTTTTTATTTAGATCCGTACAGCGGTTGTTAAGAAATTTAAGCTTAAAGTTCAATTTTCAACATAACAAAAAATAGTTTTCAATCAATCGTAATTAATATGAGAATATTACCATTTGTTTTAATTTCTAAATTAGCTTTAATGCTTTGCCTTTAGCAGCATGCCACGCCTACTACTGCGAATATTTTGACAAAATTTTTCTGCTACCTTAGTTATGATCTATGTCAAGATAAAATATAGGTTTTGGCCAATGAAAATTGATTCTGAGCCACCGTGCGACGCACACCTTAGATTAAAATAAACATATTAATATTATTTTAAATTATCGGCCACACTGTACGAAGAAATTGCTTGCAACAATATTACAATATCACACATTTAGTAGCGAATAGAGCTACAATGTAATGCATACAGGAAGCTATTAACAAAAAAAATTGAAACCGAAAAAATCTTACTTACAATAATTTTCATTCATCAACAAATACACAACTAAAAACATACACCAGAATAAAATCCCAAACTTCTAAATAAAACTGCATTGAGTGCAAAATTATTATAAAAATGAAAGGAAACCGACCGACCAATTGCACTTGCAAAACAATTTTATGCGGCATATCAAACGCAAATTTTTTCATAAAAAAATGTCTTCTTAATGTCGTGTGTACAATTTAATTTTTATTGTTTACTGCTAAAGAGAATATGTTACATGTAGTTTAAGTACAATAAATAAAACAGAAACAAGAAACAATTATCAACAAATTGAAAAATGTCGTGACAGTCACTTAAATTGTCACATTGCAGTAAAAGGAGGTCTGATTTTTAAAAATGTTCTTAACAGAAATAAAGAAATAAATACCCGTTTGGAAATTTCACATTTTTCTGCAGACCAGTGGTTGGCACTCATTTACACCAGAGGCAAAACGTAAACTGTTATTTACTAGCAAGCAATACGAATATCAACTAATTTCTTAAATATTAGAAAATAAAAATAGATAAAAAAAAATCTTATTAAATAGCTGCTCAGGTTACAAACTAGAATGAAAGTTCATGATATGATACCACCACTCGTTCTTCTTTAAAAAATTAAATATCGGGTTTTTCAAAAAGAGCGCTACAAAAGTTTTTTTTTTTTTAAATAAAACAAAAACATTTTTGGATATCAATGAAATTCTTTACTCATGTGAAAGTACGTTCGTTGCCATTATGTATGGAACTCGATTTCTTTTGCATGGCCACCACGGGTATGCTTGCAGAAGTCCTGACGTTGAATCCAATTTTCGACGGTTTTCAGGCATAAATCGGTTGATACTGGTGCAATTTCACGTTGGATATTCGTACGAAGTTCATCAATCGTCGTTGGTTTGTTGGCATAGACCATAGACTTGACGTAGCCCCACAGGACATATTCTAACGGCGTCAAATCGCACGACCGAGGCGGCCAATCGACTGAACCATTTCGTGAGATAACACGTTCTCCAAACTTGGTTTCCAATAAATTGATTGTGACATTTGCTGTGTGGCTTGTGGCGCCGTCCTGTTGGAACCAAATATCCATATCATCCAATTGGGACCAAAAATATTCTGTTATCATTGAACGGCAGCGATTCCCATTCACATTAACGTGCCGGTCTTGATCATCACGGAAGAAGTACGGCCCAATGACGCCGCCGGCCCATAAACCCCACCAAACCGTGATTTTTTCGGGATGACTCAAGGAGTACGTGTGGATTGCTGTCTGACCAATAACGCATATTTTGCTTATTGACGAAGCCATTCAGCCAGAAATGAGCCTCTCGCTAAAGATGATTTTTCGATGAAAATCCGCTCAACGCTCAATTGTTGATCTGGTAGGAAGATTAGAAATTGGACGTAGCACTCTTAACGTTGATATCATGAAATGGCAAACCTTACTAAAGAGAAATGTCAAAATATGGCGTCGTTTGCTGTCCCTATCGGTCTACTTTTGTAGCGTCCTGTTGAAAAACGCTTTATATGAGTTCGACAAAAAAGATAACATGACCAGCTATTTATTATTATTTGAACTTTATTGATATTCCTGTTGTTTATGGTTAAATAACCGATTTGGTTCGGGGCCTAGTGGCTATGAGTGCCGACCACTGCTTTCTTAAAACATTACTATTATTGATTGATAGTAAATTTGTTGATTCTTGAGGCTATTGATTAGATTTTAGTTAAAGATTTACCTATTAGTATATTTTGAAAGCATAAAAATGAATTACATTTTCTTTGTTTTATTTACAGATTTTACCAATAAACAGCCGGCATTAAACTAAAGGAATATTTTAACAAAAGTTAGCTAAAGGTAACATTAAATCATATACATATGTTTTCATATGACTTTATTTAACAATTATTTTAATTTTACATTAAATATTTATGACAAACTGTTACAACATTATTATGTACTTTAAAATATCTGTGTTGTTACATTTTTTGTATAACATTTTGTAATAATTTCTAAAAACAAAATTTAAGTCTCAACCTCTATTACAACCTTTCAAAACATTATAAAATATGTAATTTTATAAAGTACCTCTGCTGGTTGCGACTAGTTCAAATAAATTACATATAGCGCACTGGCAACCAGAGAGTCTTAACTCTAAAAAATTGAATACAAGTAAAATATTTTGGAATGTTGTAGCTAAATTTATTGTTTCTAAAATAATTTTGAAAGTAAATTTAGGTTTGGAAACTTATTAACTAATTTATGTAATGGTGATTAATGTTTTTAAACTCAATTTCTATCCAAAAAATATGCCCTAAACATGTGTTTTTTCAATAGTTTTGGCGTTTATAACATCAAACGACAATAAAATATTATTGGTAATACTCTGTTTAAGAGAACCTAAATTTTGAGTTATGACTTTTTTTAAACAGATAAGCGATATGTTGAATATGATATGTGTGCCGTTGTATGAGTATTTGTTTTTGCACTTTCACACATTGAATAAACAATTTTCCTAAATGGCATTCGACCTTTATGTCAATGATTACAACTCATCATTTTATATCATACGTATGAACATTTGTGCAATACACATAGACACAGACTTAAAGAAGAGAGTGCATTAAATCTCAACAAAAAAGAATATTTCAAAAATAAAATATGTACGAGTATTTAAATATTTGAAGGAACCAAGTAAAATTGTCAAATATACCTAAATTAAAAAAAAAACAAGTTAAATTTTGTACAAGTCTTGACGTTGCAACGCCACATAGGTAACCCCTGGTCTTGACATGCCATCAATTTTTTCACTATGCGAACAATTGTTTGTCCTCACATGAATTTGTCTTGTGTGGACAATTCAAGCCGATGTTTTGTTCGAACAACATTGTTGAACCATCGACACCAGTTATCCACACAAGGCGAATTCAAGGCAGGAAGATTTATTACAAACATATAAAGTATTTAAAATGTTTCTTCTAAAATACTGGCACAAATTGCAAAATAAGGTACGAACGAATCGTGGACGAAAGCATGGTGTTATGGAATACAACTAAGGGAAACGATAGCTGATGCCGTGTATTAAGAATTCATGATCACAATTGCTCGAATATTCATAAAGATCTAAACGTGCCTTTGATAAAAACTAAGATCCAAAAATATACAGAAAAATAGCGAAAAACCTTGCAGTAGGGGAGAGGGGAGCAGGTTTATACCCGGGGCACCTTTGAACTATGTTGATAAAATCTCAGTTTAAAATTTTTTCCGACCCTTAACCGAGTTTTTCACATGACAACCTTGTTTTCTAGCAACGTTAACAACTTTTGCTAGTTTTTTCAGTCGTTGACCGAATGTAGTTGGCTGAACAAGTTTTCACAGTGCCATTGTAAATTTTTTTATTTGTTTTTTGTAAGAATGTAACAAGTATTCAGTGATCGTTTTCTTTCATGAAAGAAATTTATTGCAGTCCAAAATTCATTTCAAACAAAATTAAGTAAAGTTATTTGATATTTATGTAAAAAAAAAATATTTATTATAAATTTCCGTGAAATGGCACGCCAGTTCAGGTTTGAACAAACAAAAAGGGTGTTAACGTCTTCGGATTTAATTGAAAATGCAATAAATAATATTTTATTTACATTAAATTAATGACCTTGAAAGCCTGCATATAGGAAACTATATAAACTATTAACAAAAAGGGGGCACCTTTGAACATGTTAATTTATCAACCGAAGTACCAAACATTGTTGATTCTCTCTTATTTTCTGAAAATGACGAATCCCATGCTGATCATGATGCTTTGAAGGTAAATGTAATGTCACCTGAAATCGCAAGGCCTTTTCCGTCTTAATAATATAAAACTTATTTTTTGATCTGAATTTTTTTTTATATTTTAATTGTTTTTTTTTTTTCTTTTTTTTTTTATTAAATAATAATAGGAGTTAATTAACTCCTGAAGAAGATTTCCAAAGGAAATCGAAATATTGAAATAATTATATATAAGAATTAAAAAATCTTTTATAAAAAACAAAAAAGTGACCTCAAGCTTAAAAATTATTTAATAAAAATCATTAAAAAGGTCGAATAAATCGAATTTACTATATATATAAAAAATATAACTGTTTATGTTATTTTTGGACATAAGCGCTAAAAAAGAAAAAAATTGCCGTTCAAAACTGCCCCAGCCTAGTTCAAAGCTACCCCGTATGGGGGGCACATTTGAACACAATAACTTCATCCATTAAAAAAATAAAAAAATATATAATCGAATGTGTATGTGGCTTGAAAGCAAAAAGTGTTCTAAGGTGCCCCACTCTCCCCTATTTTATACCCACCACCAGTTTGTAATGCTTCGAAATGCTGAGAGCCGGGAAAATTTGAATTCCAATTGCAATAAAATTTCCAAATATTTCTGTTAATACAAATATGACTGAAAAGATCTTATTTGGATCCCTTAAAAGCCCAATGTAAATACCTAAATAGCAAATACTAAGTAATGACCTACAATCACTCAATTACTTACTTTTCAATGACTACATACCATAGACTTTTGTGTAAGCAAACCCTCAATAAGTTATTTAAGTCAAGACTTGCCTTCAATTACATCACCGTTTGGAAATAGTAAAGTGATGACAGTTTTTGCTGGCTATATGTTAATTAAGGAAATGTAATCAGTTTTCCCTACTGAAATATAATCAGTTGACTACATTATTACATCCATCACAAAATGCTGATGAATTACAAATGATTTGTTGGGATGAGGTAGGGTAGTTACCAAACAAATAGAATATGAATCCCCGTTGAGGTTGTCGCATCAACTACAGCAGCTGTAAATATTAAATATTTTGGTAAGAGATTGTCTCTGACATTACGGGTAGAATTGTCATGACTTTGACATACGAGTATTTCAATATTTAACAAACACAAATAAGCCACAAAACTGTGTAAGTAAAATAAAAATTTATAGAGAAAATTTTAGCAACAAATAAGGCAGCCAGATAATTTAATAATATAAAATAAGGAAATGTTTACAAAGCAAATAACAAAATGACTAAATAAAGTCATAACACATCAAAACTAAAGAAGCTAATAAAAGAAATTCAAATTGAAAAGAATGAAAATAATTTACAACTTCCTATTTAAGGTCTTAAAGAAATATTGAAAACGTTTCACATTTAAGATAAATATTTTAGTTGCTAATGTTTTGAAATATGTTAATCTATTTACTGGGGATTAAAATGGGCCATTATTATTTAACACTCACACTGTACGTATACCAATATAAACTAAATTCTTATAAAATCTTAATTCATTTGATAGAAACAGCGGTGTGTGTCGGTCAGACCGAATCACAACAAAAAAATATCAGAATTTTGAATTTATCTTTTAGTTTTAAAATACATACATACTTTAAGTAAATATGCATAAATTATTATTTTTATAAAAAGCAGCCATTAGTTCTTGAATTATGTAAAAAGCCAAACAAAAGATTTAAACATTCAAATTTAAATTTATGAAGCTAAATGGCTATATAATGCTTCTCCTACCCAATTTCTAATTCTCTTGGGTAGAATTCAATTGGTAGACAAAAATGGAAATTTATTTCTACATCACATAATTTGGTACAAAAACAAAACACAAAAACACCTACTAGACCTACTAAATTGAAAATAAACATAAATTAAAAAAATATTTTGCATCTAAATTTATCTACCTTAAGTAGTCTAGTCGTCTTACTTGATGTTAGTGGAAGTGGGTGAATTTGTGGAAATTTGATGTTGTTAATTGTTGTTGACATTTAGATAAACAAAACTTTTTATGTCAGCCAGTAAGTAGGTCTGTCTGGTTTTTTGTTTCAGTATGTTTCTTTCTTTTAACAAATTTGTTGCGTTTGTCAGTTATCAGTTAATAATGTGTTATCAATTAAGTTATAAGTGTTCAAAGCTACTATTAGAAGGCCAATAATTAAATATTAAATAATTAAATGGAACTTTCGATTTGGAGATATAATACGAGAACAGAACAGAAAGCCCGGTATAGGCAGGGGGGTTACTCTCTATTGCGATGCGAAAGCAAATTCGATGCGATAAGCGTACAAATTGATACTCTTACGCATCGAATTTGCTTTCGCATTGCAATAGAGAGTAACCCCCCAGATAAAAGTTAAGTGTTTTGGAAACTTCCATCTGATCTGACAACTCCGCCTTCATATAGAAACAGTTGTTAAAAAAAAAGACGCATCCGCGATTTTTTTTTTTGCAATGGAAAAAATTAGAAATTCGTGGTGTCATTAAATATTTAAATAAAAAAGGTTTATCAAGACAAGAAATTCATAACACTGTACAACATTTTTCAGGTGATTGACTCGGGACTCAATTCTGATAATTGTTTATGAAAGTAGCCCCAAAAAGAAGAACTTCTGCATCATTCGTTTGGTCATTTTACATGAAGAAGTAATTTAAAAACTAATTTGAAATTAGTAAGTATCGTATAGGGAATTTGTCACGTTTTAGGCTCTTTTGTTTGTCACAACTCGAGAACCACTAGTCCGAATAAGCTAAACGTTTCGCTACATAAGCAACAGTTTCGCAGTTATAAATACATGTATGAAGAAAAAAAAAACGATTTTTTGCTTAAAAAATTTAATTTTTTTATTTTTGATTCATAAAAAATCCAAACCGGCAAAAAAAAAAGTGTCAAGTCCTATTACGTTCACGTAAAGTCGCATAACCTATGAACAAAATGAGACATAAATCATGAAAATCGATGAACGCGTTTCGCTTTTATTCACAATTACGTCAAGGTATGAATTTCAAAAATTGGCTTAAGTCGGTTTTAGTGACTTTTTTCAAATCTCTATCAAAATTTTATCACTAATAGAATTTTAAATTCTAATTGAAATAAAAAAAAAAATTTGGGGCGGTCACGCCTATTTTCGAGTGGCAAGCGTTTTACCTCAAATTAAGACATAATTACAGTTGTAAACCAATATTTTGAAGGCCTTGAGGAAAATTATTTTTATTGCTGGATAAGAGTTGGACTAAGTGTATTGAAGTTTCAGGAGATTATATTGAAAAATAAAAATGTCTTTACAACACTTAGAAAGGGGGTCAAGTAATATTCTTTTTAGAAATTATACCACTTTGAATTCAAATTTATAAGTTGGAGTAGACCTTTTAAATACTTATCAATTGTTTATATACAGAACTTGCCACTAAAAACTTTATGTTTTCTTATTTTTCAATTACTAAAACATGACTCAGAAGTAGTCGTATAATGACTTATTAATATCTTTTATTAAATTGCTTACTTCCTAGTCATTTGCCTGAACATAATTTGTTTTAGTGATAACGGCTTCTGTACGACCTAACTCTCATTATTCGACTTTCCCAGTATTAAAAATTTTTTTTTTGTTTTGCTTTTAATTATTTATTGAATCTTCATATATGAAATAACAATAAGTATTCAAATCTTAATACTAAAAAGAAAATAATATGCCCAGCCAGTGCTAGACAAAAATTTTTATGATACTAAAAAATTTTTGTATTAAAATAAAACAATTAATTCGCATAAGAGATTGTAACTTGTTCGAATAATTGAATAACATATTTAAATTTTATCGAAATATTTGAATAATTTTAATGTTCTAAATAATGTGAAATGAAAATTTTTTCTCTTCATCAAGTCCTACGTAAATTAGTATCGTCTAAATCCACCTCAAATAACATCACCTATGTATATCATTTTTAAGATCATTTTGTCATCAATGGCATCTCCAATATCACTTGCTTCAACGTTCTCAACACCAGTGTTGCCAGAAAATGAATTTCAAAATATGCTAAAACTTGAAAAACTAAGTGCTAAAATGTTCTACAGAAGAAAAAATAAGTGCTAAATTTTTTCAATGCAACAATACAATTTTTATTTCAAATGTTACAAAAGAATTATGTTTTATCAAGCCAATTATGCTAAAAAGCATTTAGCATAATTTTTAAAAATTTCAATGCATTTCCGAGAAACAAAATGCTAAATCTAACACTGAAAGTGCTAAAATGGCAACACTGCTCAACACCTTATTCAAAATTAATTTAGGTTAGATTATAAGGATGGCACTGTTTCAAATAGCAAATCGATCTGTCATATTCATGTGTTTAAATTTTTTCTATGCTTACATTTCGATTAGTATTATGTACTTATTTTACCATGATGTTAATACATAATTGAGATTTTTCTCCAGCATATTTTTTTCTTTTATAAATTTTTACTAAATAACTAAGATTTCTTATTAGAATGTTAAGTTATTGCAGTAACATTTATATTTTTGTAGTATGAGCTATCGAAGCTTTCTTCTATAATGATACACAAATTTTATATTACTTTCATATTGCAGTTCCACTAGGTAAGTTACGTTCAGTAAATTGAAGTTACTTTTCGCAACTTCACACAATGATCACTAAACGAATAAAAACTCCTATTACTCCTTATGCAAAATAAGCATGAGTCATAACTTTATACTTTTAAATTTAGGTCATTTTACAACACTAATGGCCAAAAATGCACAAAATCCTAATTAAAAAAACTCATTTTCTTTGTAAAAACAATACATACATATAACACAATTTATAAATAAATTTTAACAAAAAAAAAACCCCAATAAAACTGATTAAAAAAAACTTTTTGACCACAATTTCAACATTGCACAAAATTTGCAACAAGTTTAAGCAATTTAGAAAGATCTTTCTTTCGTACACATGACACCACGATCATCTGCATTTTACCAATAAATTCTAAACAAGTTTTGAAATCGTTTGTGGAGAAACACAAAACTGAAAATTCTATCAATTGGCATGATTCCCAGCTCAAAAAAAAAAACAAAAAAAAAACTAAAAAACACCAACATTCTCAAATTGCAAAAAGAAAAAAAAACTTATGAATAATACAATAAACATTTTTTTATCTTTATTATTTACAATATATATTTTTTAACTGCTTTAAAGGTGTAAGTGAGTGTAAGCTGGTACTTGTGAAATCCCATATTTTTCTGGTTGCAAAAGAATGACTTTGTGTGTGCGGGTATCTGTGTTTAGCAATATTAAATGCAATTTATACTGCAACTCCACCTTGACGCCTGCAAACACAGATTTTGGCCAAGTGTTTTCTTTAACTTTGTTTTCGTAGCATTCTGTGCAGTGTGGTTACCAATGAATGTTCAAGAAATGAGTGTAAATAACGTTGGAGAAATACCCTATGAGAAATATTGTGAGGAAATTTCAGGCACAATGAAATAAATTGAATCAATCGTTCATAGTTAGATACAACTGGGGCCGCATTCGTGATCGAATGAGCTATCGTATCGAAAAAAGATTTCGATATCGAAATTATGATAAAATGTACTAAATTTCTTGCGCGATATCGTATTCCATAATCTCAAATAAGAAAATTACGATCAATTTTACTCGATATCGAATGCGGTAATTTGGTCCCTGATATTTTATTTCTATAAATTTATAAATTATTAAGAAATTATGTTAACAATATGTTGACCTGTGTGGCGTTATGTAGGGTGTTTATTTAGTTATAAAACAGTTGGTTTTTTCCAACACAAAAGTTTTTGCTTTATATTAAAACTTGAAGTTTATTTAAAATTCAAAGTAAAGTTTCTTTTCAAACATTTTTCTTTTGCCACGGGTATCAAATATTTAGTCAGTAGAATACAACAGTCATAAATACAACAGAATACAATTGTCATAAATACACAAAAAAACATTAAAGTAATTTATAAATATATATATGTATATATATATATATTCATACATATAGATTTGTAAAACTAAACATATTTTTGTTTTCAACAATTCTCAATTTTCTTGAAAGTTTTTCCTTGTTGGCCATAATTGTTCAAAGTTCATATTTGGTAACCAAAAATAACAACAACAATATCAACAACTATGTACAAAAATCTATACAGTTTTTCTAGTCTTTCATTATTTACCATTTTTTGTTTGTGTTTTTCTGTCTATTGTTTTTTGAAAAACAAGTTGTCATTGTTGGCTTGATGTTTTGTCATTCATTGTTTCTTGGGCCACCAATCTCCACCTCCTATTTCTGTGTCTTTTATTTATTTATTTTTTTTGTGTTGGTTTTGATTCATTTTCAATGAATACTTTTGGCTGTAGTTTAGTTTTTCTTGTTGGTTCCTTTAAGCTGCTTAGAGCTGTGTTTGCCCTAAATATTTGTAACATTAGTCTGCTAAAACTTTTGTTATAGAATTAAAACAATTTTTTTTCTATGGGTTATTTATTGTTCAGCTATTATTTTGATAGATTTTAGAAGTTGAGTTCAAAAGAAAAATTTTACTATAAATCAATTTGGGAAAAATTACAACTAACTGTACAAAAAAATATAAAAATCGATACATTTTCGAACGGAAATTGTAAATGTCATTAAATCATTTACAGATAATTTGAAATGTCTGATTATATTCCCAGCAAAAACTTTACTTGCATTCTTAATTTTAATGACTTCCAGAATTCATTATTTCGTAGCTTTATTCGCCACTTTTTATTTTACTAATAATATATTAAAGAATAACTTAAAAAGTTCAGAATTATAAAATCCAAAAAATTTACTTTAAATAAAAAGATTTAGAGGAGTTAGTTCGCTTTCACACGTTTCAATTCTGACTCTTCAAGGCAAGTATTTTTGCGTGAGATTGGAAAAGAAAATAAAAGGGGTACATACTTGAAATTACTAATCAATTTTCTTATTTTCTTTTGTTTTCTTCTTTTATTTCTCCGCGTTATTTAAGCAAAGCTGTTTGCATGAAAAAGCATAAACTTCCCAGCAAGCCATATGAGTCCGAAAAGAGTCTTTTCTGGCACCTTTTTCGAAGCGTTAACGCTCTTTATGAGCCCAAAAAACAATCATAATTGCTCCGAAAACCTTCAGAAAATAGGGTCATTACATTCGAAAATGGTCCGTCAAAAAGAGCTCTTAGATAATGTCAGAAAATAGTCTTTTATGAGTGTTTTTTTTTGGCTCTGTGTAATCTTGTTTTTATAATTCTTGTGTGGTACAGTTATGTTTTTTTTTTGTTCAAAGCACAACAACGCTTTAGTACACACAAAATAAAGTGGAATTTCTGAGTCATACTGCGTGCCGACTCAGGAAAGAAACAAGCAAATTTTTCTTTCGCTCCGAAAATGCTCTTTAGTTGGACTCTTTTCTGACTCCTTTTTTCGGAGCGCTCCTAGAATGGTATGCTGGGTTAAAGGTTCAATAGACAGAATTGAACAAAAACTGGGCAGCTAAAACTGAAATGTGTAAAACAGCACTTAGCATATGATTATATATTTTTATTAATATTATTTGCAATAAGTTTCCTTAATATTTATTAAAGGTGATAACAGACGGGATGTATTTTACATATGTACTGTCAAATTTTCCATCTGTAAAAGTTGTACACATCGTGTGATACATATGAAACTTTGCATGTGTAAAATACATGTAGAAATACATATGTAATTTTTTCGATTAGAACACACTCTATTTTCTGTGACAAACATAAACAAAACAGCTGGTTTGTTTTGAAACAAAATTGTTTGAAAAAATATATTGTAAAGAAAAATTAAAGAAAATGGAAAATGAACATGGAAAAGTGTATTTTTCGATTTTTAATAAATTAAATTATGTTTATTATATTTATTGCAGTTAGATTGGCCAAAAGAAGCAACTCTTGAAATTTAAAAATGTTAAAAAGTCAGCTTTTGTTTAAATTTATAGGTTATGTCATACAGAAAAACATAAGCAGGTGTGATAGCAAAAATTATGAACCGTATGTAAAATGGAAATTTTGACATACATACGGAATTACATATGGGTAAGAAAAGTGACAGTACATATGTAAAATACATCCCGTCTGATAGCACCTTAAGTTTGTTTACTTATTTTATAATATTTTGTTCTAATAAGTCTACAACTAGACATTTTTATAAAACTTTTACGTATAAAAATAATTACTTTTGCGACATCACGAACAAAAATTAATACTTTTTCTAGTAGATTTGTAAGTAGTCTGGTCGAAAATTTTCTATTACTTTTAACTTAATTTGTAAGTAAAGTTTTTGATGGGTTCTATTGAATCATTAATTTATGCAATTAAAAAATTAAATTTTTATAGAAATTTATATATTTCGATTAAAAACTAAAGTTATCGATAAGTTTTCTACAGAATATATAAAAGTTATCGATAAATTTTTATAGAAATTAATGTTATCATATATAAAATATGAAAGTTATAAAAGTTAAAGTTATCAACAAATTATTGATTTTTTTTTATATTTTCTATAGAGAATTTTGTTATCGATATGTTTTCTATAGAAAATTCTTGTTATCAGTAAATTGTGTATGCAAACATAAAGTTATCAGGTTAGTGTTTATATAAAATTCGATTGAAATCGAAAGAATATCAATTGAAATCTTAAATCTTATTAAAATTTTTATAGAAAATTCATGTTATCGTACTATTTCCTATATAAAATTCAAGTTATCGATAAAATTTCTATAGAAGAAGTATCAATACATTTTTTAAAGAAAATTCCAATTATTGATAATTTATTTTTATGGAAAATTAAAGTAATCTATAAGATTTCAATAGAAAGTCACCTTCTGACATTATACTACGTATATAAACTTTTAAACTTTTTTTGTGGAGCTTTTGCTATAACTGACCTACTTATAATAACAATTTTCACCTCCATACATATGACAATGATAACACAACCAGATACTATTTGCATGAGCCAACCGTTTAAGCCGTTAAAAATAATTTACAAAGTCTCAGAAATATTGTATAATTGTGTTAATTGCTGCTTGAAAAAAAGAGAAATAAAACGAATATTATCTTAGTGGAATACACTAAAAACTTACCTGCAAATTTAGGGTGTGAGAAATGGAGCAATATGATAAATATCGCACAATCTCTATTGCCTTGTTAGGAGACAAAAAAAATCAAACACAAACAGTAACCAACAATTTACATAGTTACAACAACCAAAGTTGCTACGTACGAATGTATGAATGATTCTAACTCAATGTAATAGCAACAGCCAGCCCAGCCAGACATCATGTTTTAGCACCATTTATTAAAAGTTTAAAAACTAAATATTTAAGTGCAGAAACTACTCGTAAGGTGCTTAATGTATCTTAACAAATGTATCTTTAATGGAAGACATTTAACCATAAATATACAAGTAAAGTACTCACCATAGTAAAGTTAGCTTAAAATTGTATAATAGAAAACTAAAATAACAATGACTGCATGTATTTTTATTAACTGAAATTTGTGAATGTAGACTATGTAGATTTGTATTTAGAGTACGAGGGTTGTTTAATCGATAAACTGTTTATGGAAAATAAAAGGTTTTGCTTTATATATAATTTAATTATCTATAACATTTCTATAAAATGTTTTAATTAACAATACTATTAAACGATTTCTATTAAAAAACTATTAATAAATACATACGAGGGTGGTTCGAAAACTTCTTAGCCTAACACAGAATTTTTCAAAAACATTTTATTTTTCAATATAATCTGCTGCAACTTGAATATACTTAGTCCAACGCTTATCTAGGAATTCTATTCCTTGATTAAAATAGTTTTCCTCAAAGCCTTCAAAATAGTGGTTTACAACCGCAATTGCATCTTCATTTGAGGTAAAACGCTTCCAGCTACGAATTATTTTAGATTTGGGAACAGCTAAAAGTCACTGGGAACTAAATCAGAAGAATAAGGTGGGTGGGCAAGCAACTCCTACTTTAATTCGTTGATTTTAGCCATTGTTAAAACACTCTTGTGCGTTGGTGTGTTGTCTTGATGAAAAATTTTTATTGTATTGTAAGCCAGGACGTTTTTCTCGAATTTTTACATTCAATTGATCCAAAATATTGCAATAGTAAATTGAATTTATTTGTTTTATCCTTTTGCAGATAGTCAATCAATAAAATACCTTTGAAGTCCCAAAAACAAAAAGCATGAGAAATTTTCATTCACTTTCACCCATCTTGCAGAAAGCTTTTGCATCTGTTGTTCTTCCCATGATATTAGCTATTTCACGCACTTTTATTCTTCGATCATTTAATGCCATCATTGGCTACAATTTCTGTTCTTGTTGCTGTTTTTGGACGTCCACTACGTGGTTCATCCTCAATGCTACGATCACATTTAAATTCAGCAACCCAATTTTTACTGCTGCATATGAACAAATTCACCAAATCATTATAAATTTCTTATCCCAATAAACCTTTTTTATTTAAATATTTAATGACACGACGAATTTCTAATTTTTCCATTACAAAAAAAAATCGCGAATGCGTCTTTTTGGAACACCTGTTTCTATATGAAGAAGTTGCCAGATCGAAAAGAAATATAACATGTGTTCGTAGCAGAGATGGAAGTTTCCAAAACACTTAACTCTTATCTGTTTGTACCGCGCTTTCTGTTCTAGGCTAAGACGTTTCCGAACCGTCCTCGTAAATACTTAAAAAAAACATAAGATAAATTTTCTATTGGAATTTTAAGTTATCGATAAATCTTTGATAGAAAATCAAGCTATCTACAAATTTTCTATAGAAAATGTAAGTTAGCGATAAAAACATTTATATAAAATTCAGGTTATCGATACATTTTCTATAGTGAAGTCTAGTTATCGATAAATATCTATCGAGTATGAATTGTAAAATTTAAAAAAATTTAAAAATGTCTCTTTGAATATTTTTGTATGATTTTGCATTTATGCTTTCCAACGGAAGGCTATGTAAAACATCTAACAGAAATATTCAAAAATAAATGTAGTGTATACAATTTATTTTCAAATAAATTGTATATTTAACTTGAAGTGAACTTCGATTAAAAATTTTTAAATTTTTTTATGGATAATTCATTTAATTTTTTTTAGAAAATTGCAAGTTATCAATAAATTTTTTATAAAAAATTCAAATTATCAATAAATTCTTGGTAGAAAATTCAAGTTATCGATACATTTTCGATAGAAAATTAATTTCAACGAAAATTTTTCTTAGAAAATTCAAGTTATCGATAAATTGTTTTAAAAAATTTAAGTTATCGATAAATTTTTGTCTAAAGAAAATTAATTTAATCGATAATTTTTCTTAGAAAATTGAAGTTATCAATAAATTTTTTATAAAAAATTCAAGTTATCGATAAATTCTTGGTAGAAAATTAAAGTTATCGATAAATTTTCTATAGCAAATTAATTCAATCGATAATTTTTCTTAGAAAATTCAAGTTATCGATAAATTGTTTTAAAAAATTTAAGTTATCAATAATTTTTTTACAAAAATTGAAGTTATCGAAAAACTTTGTATAGAAACTTCAAGTTATCGATAATTTTTTTTAGAAAATTCAAGTTATCGATACATTTTTTTGTAGAATATTCTAGTTATCGATAATTAACACTATCGATAAATTTAAACAAATTATAGATGGTTGTAAATTTAAGTTATCGTTAAAATTTTATAATAAAAATGTTTCCTTCTAAATTCACCCGGCCCTGCTAAAATATACCTATGTATATGTATAATAAATACTGTTACAATTGTTAAACAAAACAAAAATATACAAAAACCTTAATTGGCTAAAAAAGAGACACATAAATATACAACACTGCATGCATGCATATGTATGTATATACATACATAACTAAGTACCATCAGAATACTAACAAGTCTTAAGTACAAGACTTAGCAAACTTACTACACTCGTACACAGTAGTAAATCGCACAGACTCATAAAAAGTTAAATAAAACAAATACTGGCTGATGTCTGCTGCATCAGCAAAACAACTACAACAAGTTACAACATTTTCTTTTTCAGCCAAATAAAGAAACACATAACAATAAATAGAGTTTTTTGAGCTTTTAGACTCTGGTTTAAAAGTAGGAGACGTTACAAACACAAGAAAATATTAAAGAAAAAAAAACAACAAAACAACAAAACTAAAATATTTTTGCATAAATCTTTGCCTGGCGTTGAATAGAGTCCATTATTTGAGCCCATACAAAATCAAATTTTTTAAGCTTAAAGTAGAGAGAAGAGAAGTTCAAAACTCAAATAATAAAAATGTTTGCAATAATGACCTAAAAAAATATCACAAAAAAAACTTACAAGATTCTGTGGGTCTATATAAACGGTTAATAAACAACACAAGTAGCCAAGTTAACACAGCACCAAATGTTTTATTTAACAACATCACATCATCCTTATCATCATATGACTGCAAAACCGTTTTCGTAATGTGGAAATAAGAGGAAAACAAAAAATGATCAACAAAATGAAGTAAGTGGAATTTCAAAACGCAAATTGAATTTAAGTGTTACACTAAAAATTATTGCAAATTGCAGATTTATGAAATAGAAAAAAACGGATTAACATTTATAAACTTGGATTAGATCTAAATAAAATGAATTAGACATGACAGCTGATGTACGTACATTTTACTGCATATCTGCTGTCAGCTGTAAAAATTAAGTGTCTTAACAGAAAAAGCTGGCTCTATTTGCCCAGTTAGTAAGCAAGGTTACCTAAATTCTTACACATATAATCTAGTTTGTGATCATGTTTTATTTAAACCCAAAAAAGAAAAAATTCAAATCTTTTCAAAAAAGAAACACAAACTTAACTCTATAATTAAACAATTTCAATGTCATTCATCCATAAACGGTTAAAAGTGAAATTATAAATTTTGTGCTGCAACAAACTCTCTACTAAACCTTATAATTTCCAAAAAAAAAATATTTAGTTTTTAATCATTTCGACGAAACAAACACATAAAATTATACATTCTCTTGACCAATTTAAGATCAATTGGAAGACATGAAAAGAAGTTTCCATTTAAAAAATAATAATTTTCAAAATAAAAAGATAAACAAAGAAGAAAAAGAAGAAAACTATAAAGCAGCAGGCAATAACGAAGAAAGAAGAAAAGTTCATTACATTAACTTGGTTATTCACAGTCGAATGATTTGGAAAGTGTAGGTTGGTTGTTTGGGTAGCCGGCTGACTGACTGACTGGTGGCTGATGTTTGCTACACAAATGATATGAAAATGCAAAAGAAATGAGATGAAATTAAATGAAATGAAATAAAAATATATTTTTATAAAATGCAACACTCCAACGTCTGTCAACATTGTAACTGTGTGATGTTGTATAAGTGTGTGCATGTTTGAGTGGATGTGATTGTTTGATTTAAAGTGACAAACAAATAAACAAAAAGATGTTGATAATAGTAATTTTTTATACTTTTCTCTTACATTTCAAGAACAATGGTCGTCCAAAACTAGTTGAAGTAGAAATACTAAGATATGAGAAAAACAAAACAAAACAAAATATCCATTCATTTATTCTTCGACTGAATGCAGAGAAAAGTTTCAAGAGAAATCAGTTAAGAATACAAGAAAATGTGTTTTGTTTTAAAGTGGCATTATTCGAAAACTTAATACTGCCTGGCTAGAGAAAATAAAATAAATAAAAAGTTTATCTACAAAAGGAGGAAGTTGTTATGGCTCAACATAGATTTTGGTAACAAAATCTTGCTTTAACTTAAGACGTCATGAGTAAAATCACGTTTTAAAAAATGGCAAGTTATTATTGGAATTGTTTATCTATTATACATACGAATAGATACATTTTCTATTAAGTCTTTTTTTGTATGGAAAAGTTACATTATCGATTATTTTTTTATATAAAGGGTGTTTTTTTTAAATGTATAGAACTTTAAATTGGCAACACTTTTTTAAATGACGCCCGTTTTGTCAGCTGTAAAGTTATTAATGACACCTGAACAACGCTTCCAAATTGTGCAAATTTATTTTGAAAATTCGGTAAATGGGTCCAAAACAAGATTGCCGTTGATCCTGATTTTCATAAGCGAATTTTGTTTAGCGATAAAGCTCACTTTTCGATACGTCAATAAACAAAACTGTTACATCCAGAAAAACTGTCTGTTTGGTGTGCTTTATGGGCTGGTAGAATAATTGGTCCGTACTTCTTTAAAGACGAAGCTGGCCAGAACGTTACAATGGTGACCGCTATAGAGCCATGATTACTGACTTTTTCGTTCATCAATTGAACAATTATGATGTGCAGGAGTTGTGGTTTCAACAAAACGGCGCAACATGTCACACAACTCGTGCCACACTTGATTTTTTGAAGGAAACGTTTAGTAACCGCATTACACCAATACCTCGCTTTGTATCGTTTCATTTTGCGTTTTTTTTGTCGTTAGATTTTCGGGGTTGCGTTGTTTTTCGTGTCTTTAATTTTTTTTTTTACATTTTTGCAAAGTCTGTAACATCATTAGATGCTAAAACGATGACCCGTACAAGAAGTGCTTTGATGATCGAAATGGAGTCCTTGCTTTCTATTTGGATTGAAAATCAAGTTGCGCAGAGAATACCATTAAGTGAAATAATATTTCAGACAAAAGCGGAAAGCTTATTTGAGGACACAAAAAGTAAAACATTATCCAACGATATTGCTAGTGGTAGTAATACAGCCAATTGCTACAAGGAAATTTATTTTACGTTGAAAAAAAGCTATTATGCAAACATTGAACCAAGTTTTTGTGAAAGAAAGCCTAGAACCTATCATCATTCTTTACAAGGTTTGCTATAGAATATCAGAATTTACTTTGCGTTGCTTCAATTAGCGTCGTGTTTCTTTTTTTGGAACGTAACTCCGACGCAAAGTGAGGTACTGGTGATTTCAAGTTTCGGATCCGTGAGTTGATCTCCAAGATCGAGCGATTTAACGCCGCTTAACTATTTTCTATGGGTATATGTGAAGTCGCTAGTCTACACCGATAAGCCCGAAACGATTGATAATTTGGAGGATAACATTCACCGCGTTATTACCGATATACGGCCACAAGAGTTGGAAAAAGTCATCGAAAATTGCACCGCCAGATTAGACTACGTCCGAGCCAGCCTTGACGGTCATATACCAGAAATCAAATTTAAATTATAATGTCAGAAGATTACCTTTCGAATTAAGTAAATTTTATATCAGTTTAAAAAAAATCATCTTTATTTTATTCCATTGCAAAATTCTATACATCTAAAAAACACCCTTTAAAATGAAAGTTATATTGATATTGTATTTAACTGTCGTTTTTGTAATCGAAACTGTAAAACTGTGATGTTTCCAGATTTGCCTGATTATTTACAAGATGTTTTGATTTCATTTTTGTTTGATTGCACTGGGTGATTCAAGTAGAGATACTTTTTTCAATAGCCTTTTTATGACAGCCGCGTGAGTCGTGTCATGCTATCATGTTATTTTTGTTTAGTATTGGTTGGCATTTCAACTTTATTGCGAAAATTCACGTTCTGTGAGAAATGTGTTTCGTGCACTTCGCTCAACTTATTGTCGACATAATCGGCCTACTGAGCATACTATTAGCAACACCATCACCCATTTTGAGAACCAGCATTCATTATTGGATAATATTCGACCGAATAGACTACGTCCGGCACGCTGTGAAGAAAATAAAGTGGCCTTAGCTGAGAGTGTACACGAAGACCGTGGAGAGTCGATTCGACGCCGTTAGCAGCAACTCGGACTGACGTATGGAACGACTTGGCGCATTTTACATCGAGATCTTAAAATGAAAGCTTGTGCAACAACTGAAGCCGTTCGACCTTCCCAAGCGACATCGCTTCGCTCTAAGGGCTCTTAAAAAGTTCCAAGAAGATCCCACGTTTTCGAGGCAAATTTTGTTCACAGATGAGGCCCATTTCTGGCTCAATGGGTACGTAAATAAACAAAATTGCCGCATTTTGGGACGAAGAGAAACCTGAAGAGATTCAATAGCTGCCACTTCATCCAGAAAAAACAACGGTTTGGTGTGGTTTGTGGTCCGGTGGAATCATCGCTCTATATTTCTTTCAAAATGATGCCGGTGCAAACGTAACTGTCAATGGCGACCGTTATCGTGCCATGATAACCGACTATTTGATGCCTGAAATTGAAGCTCGTGAACTCGGCGACATTTGGTTTCAGCAAGACTGCGCCACTTCCCGCACATCGCATCAATCAATGGATTTATTGAAAGAACACTTCGGTGATCACATAATTTTACGTTTTGGGCCGGTCCATTTGCCACCAAGATCACACCGTTAGACTCTTTCCTGTGAGGATATGTAAAGTCTAAAGTTTAAGCGGACAAACCCGCTTCGATTCAGACCTTGGAGGAAAACATCACGCATGTCACTCATCAGTTACCAGTCGAAATGATCGAACGAGTCATCGAAAATTGGACTCAATGGATAGACCATCTGCGACGTAGCAACGGCCAACATTTGATAGACATACTGCCGTATTCATAAAAAATAAAGTAGGTTTGAAGTGTGCTTTTAGACAAAATTTGCATACAAAATTTTTTTTAAAGTACATTTGAAGTCTACTTTAATTTTTTATGAATAAGGGCAATAATCTTTAAAAAATAAATGCCACAGAAAGTTCTTTCAAATGATAATAAGCATTCCCCATTAAATTTGAGTTTTCTGTGAACCTCGAAATGAATCACGCTTTATATACATTGACGATAAGTTAACAATAGTGTTTCTAAAATATTAAACTTTATAAACAGGAATAAATTTCTTTTCAAAAAGAAAAACAATTATGTCACATCCTCACGTCTTGGTAAAGCTATAAAAAACAATTTATTTTTGTTAAATTATTAAAAACTTCAGATAAATATAATTGATGAGTAAGAACAAGCCACTTTGGTTACTTATAATGATTATAATGAGAAAAAAAATCACAATTACTTTTTTGTATAAGTCTAAGAAACTCAGTTTGACCTACAATTCTTTATTGTAATACCATACAAATCTTTAATTCAATAAAATATGACCCCATGCAAAAGAAAATACATAATGTAAAAAAAAGCTGATTTAATTTATTAAACTTGTATTATTGTAACATACAACCGCTCATACGCATACATCTTGTTTTTTTTTCTTCTTTATTTTCAATTATTGCCACAAATAATACAGATACATATTTATAATAGAAAGAGATTTAAGTGTTTGTATGTGTATGTATGTATGTATATTGATTGATCCGTTTGCGACTGGTCCATGGGGGCAACAAGCAAATGGTCTGAGGAAGCGAGCTAAAAAATTTAACAACAACAGTTTGAATGAATTCAGGTCTTTCAAATACAATATATTTGGTGAATTTTACGTCAAGTGACGCAATTTTAAAAATCGATATTTTCCGATTTGGATGAAATTTGTATCAAGGAGATCTTCGTTTCTCAAGAGATCATCATAGTTGTTCACTAGCCTTAATTGTGAAACTTAGAGATGCGAAAACGAAAAACGAAATTAATTTTTTTTTAATTAAAATTAAAAAAAAAATATTTTTGGAATGATTGAAGAAATAACTGTCCTTTGAACAATTTTTGCTAGGACCAATAGGTGAAAACTTAAAACTTAAAAAAAAAAACCCTGTATGACCAAAATGGACCAAAATGTCCCTCTAACTCCGGCAGTTCTTGACTGATAGAGCTGAAAATTTGTCTCTGGCCTACTATCCAATAATACTAACCTTGGTGCAAATTTCATCCAAATCGGAAAACATCGATTTTTAAAATTAGGTCACTTGACGTGAATTTCACCATTTATATATATATAGTTAACTTAATTTGGCAAATATTTGCCGAAAAAGATGTAACCACTATTATTGTTATTATTATTAAGTGAGACCTCAAGCACTACGACCTATAAGATCTTTTGTGCAGCCTTGAAGTTTCATCATGTTTGATTTAGGCTGTGTATAAAGCCAATTATTCTGTTAGATGAGAGATCAATTACATCCCCTGGGGCCATAAAGGCCCTTCCGAGCCATCTTGTTCTGCGCATTGCCAGCATT
This sequence comes from Bellardia pandia, assembly GCA_916048285.2. Taxonomy (NCBI): domain Eukaryota; kingdom Metazoa; phylum Arthropoda; class Insecta; order Diptera; family Calliphoridae; genus Bellardia; species Bellardia pandia. The sequence continues at coordinate 32,453,092 of OU696529.1, forward strand.
GGGCAGTCACAAAGAATATGTTCAGAGGTTTCGGCTACAAGTTCACAAAACCTACACTGTTCATTCGCAACATTACCTAAAATAAATTGGTGATATCTGAAGCTACCATGTCCTGTGAATAATCCAGTAAGCAATCTCAATTCACCCTTTCCGAGCGATAGCAACAATTGAGATCTTCGTTTGGATAACGATAAAATGGCATACATACTCGTTTATTTATTTAAAAAAAAAACCTTTTCTTATTTAGGCCAAAGCACAACAAATGTTTAGTTGTAATTTATTGGCTGCTGTTTGATCTTGCAAAACTCTTGTAAGAGTAAACAACGTCAAATAAATTTGTGCTAAAACAAGTGGTTACGCTTTTTTGAGTAAATATTTGCCAAATATAACCGTACCTTAATTGTCATTTAATACCAGTAGCGACAGCATCTACACTCATACGTGACAAGCAGTCATTCTGCCAGTCGTGGTGTCAGCACTTTCTCACTGTGCGTACAAAAAGAGACACGTATTTTTTTAAGAACTTTTCAGGAGAGCAAAATAAATATGTATTTATTATCTGTATGAAAGCCATATAAAATTACATATAAATGTAATTTCTAACTTCTAAACCAATACTGGTCGTTTGATAATTGACTCAAAGTAAATTAAGTCTTTTTGTTGGTGCTATCACGATGAATTGTGTGTCCGATAAAAACATAAGCCATTGATAAAAATTGCGTAGAAATACAAAAAGTTGTTGCCTGGCAAAAACATAAGTCCAAAAATACAATAAATGGATGACAATAATTCGGGGGCGACTCTGAAACTAGATTTTAAGTCTAATTTTCATAGTACAGATTTGATATGTCAGTATTGAGACAAAATTCAGCAAAAAAAATTCTAAAAAAATCTCCTATACGAGCACAGTGTATATTTTTTCAGGTCACCTTTTTATACGAATCTTTTGTAATGAATGAATGTTTTTCATTTGCTTTCAATTCGTAAATACTTAAACAATGTATCTTTTCACTATTTATATTAATTTACCTTACCGCAGTCATGCCTACATTGTTGTGTGATTATGATGGTCAAGCTTTTTAATGCGGATGCTTCTGCTGCCGAATGCTTCTGCTTATTATAGCAAAGAAATTGTAGAAAGAAGAGGAGGGCAAATTGACTGAAAGTGAAAGTTATTTGATAATTGTTGTCAAATATGGCAATAAATATTTTGAAAAAGACATCATACAGATTAATTTAATGAATTATGTAATTTTACGAGTCATTCAAATATAACATAATTAGCAAAACAAAAATAATTAAATATGAAACTGATATTCGAATTATGTTTTAAATATCTCTAATTTATTTAAAATTTAATAGACAGACCACACCATAGGCACTGTTACTAGGACCTACATCAAAATATTAATATATTTAACATTTTAAATAAAAAACCATTATTATTTTTAACAATTTGAGAGTTTTATTGGGTCATAGTTATAAAACATGTATCCATGTGTGCTCGCCACTGTACATATATCTATATATGTATGTCAGAGAATGTTTGTACATATTGCGAATTAGAATCGGTTGATTATTGAAAATATTTTTTCTCCAATAATAAATTCTCCAACCAACTCTTTTCTAAGTAAATTTTTCTTTCTAAGCATACTATTTTCTTCAAAGCATGTATCATATACTCTTACTTTTTGATAAAATTATTTTACAAACTCATTTTATTCCAACATTTTTCTTTCTAGATTATGGACTTATAGTGTGCACTGAAACCACACAACCAACCAAGCAATCACACCACAATGTCCTCGTCCATTTGTACACATTTTTCGCAAAATGCGTGGAAAAAAGATTTATGCTCGAATTGCTTTAAATCAAAAGATGAACACAAACAAGCTGCCGCAAAGGCAGCCTCCTCCAAATACAAATCACTCTCCACTTCTCTAGCGTCAGCAGCAACAACAGCATCTAGTTTAAGTACGAAAACTGGGGGCAGCAGCAGCAGTGCCAGCCACAAGACTGATTATCCGAATAAAAATAAAAGGCCAGCTAAAAGTATAATTAAGAAAACGGCTCATACGCCAACACATGCAGCCACCAAGTCTAAACATAAGATAAAAGTAAGTTTTCCCAAGAATCTGTCAGAAGTCATTGGTTATGGTGGTGAGTGGTCAGATGATTCGGATGATGATCATGACTTCATGAATTTGGCAAATGACCGAGATGATGAAAAGGCTTTGGGTACCGATGATGAGGAGTCATTGGAATTGAAACGTGTAACTAGAGCCAATACCGATTTCAATATGATTAATGGCAATTTATTGGGAGATGCCCAGGAAAATATTAAAAAATCATTTGCTGCCCTAAAACTGGGTGCTCCTCAGATGGATAAGGAGGGTAAGAAACAAACATTGCAAATAAATGTTATACCGTTTGGTTGCTCCGGGGAAATGAAGGAGATTGTAAAAGCTCCCATCACGGCGACTCAAGTTTCTGCCACTACTTCCACGGTTAAGGCTAAATTTGAGACCAAAACTACGGAAGTGAAAACCGAGAAGACTACTGTAACAGGTGCAATTAAGAAAACTATAACTATAACTACATCTTCTTCCTCTTCAGCTACCCTAAACTCGTCATGTTTGAAAGCTTCCCCCGAAGCTTCGCTACCCTCACTCGAAAGTGATGGCAAAAATAGTCCGCCCATAGAAAGGGCCATGGAAAAGTCCTTGCTGGATGAAATATCCGAGACTTTGGAGAAAAATCAAAATGAAAAGTTGGCTTCCGAATCCAAGTCGTCAGTCTCTTGTCCTTCATCAACAGCGATGGCCACCAATTCTAAAATTAAATTTGAAATTGGTACTTTAACCGAGTCGCTGGATAACAAAACATTTCTCGACCTTAAGAAACCGATCGTACGTCATTCACCCATTACCAAAGACCAGATCAAACCCAAAGTAAATGTTTTCCACAAATATTCCGACAGTGACAGCAATTGCTCAGATTCCGAAAACGGTGTCTCAGCCTATTATGATGTGGTGGAAACTTCTCAAACCTATGAGAACTTACCAGATGGTAAATATGAAATCAAAGAGCCTTGCAAACAATCAGGCAAGGCTGAGCAACAAAAGGAACAATCAAGTATCTTCTCCAGTTCCCAATACATAACCGATATGCTTTTGTCTTCAAAAACTCGTGCAGCTTCTTACAATTTACATGAGGGCAACTTTATGACCAGTAAAATAACTTCGGATGGTTTGATTGTTACCAAATGCAGCTCCGACGATGCTTTGGATTCTACAGCTAGTAGTTTTGATGGCAGCAGTGATGAGGAAACTTCTTACAACATGATACGCAGTGAATCGGATTCGGGCATTGGTATTAGTATAGGCCATGATTATAAGAATGTCATTATGACAGAAAAGGAAAGAGATAGACTTAGGGTAGAGAAAAAACTAAGTGCAAGTACGAATAATTCAGATTATGAAGACATTCAGATAACCGATCAAAAACCAATGTTGCCGCTGAAAGATGTGAAAAGTTCGTTGAACGATAAGCCTAACTTTAGCATGGAAAAGTCTCGAGAACTTCATGGAGAGCCTGATGGTAGTGCGGATCCTGATGGCAGCTTGGAAAACCAGGATTGCCAACAACTGCCAGAATTACCCAAATCTCCTCCACCCTCCACCAAGGTCATAGATGCTCGTCCTTCTTTCCTGCATGGTTTGCAAAAGCAACATCCTCCAGTTTTACTAAAGAAACCCGATCTGCCCGCCAAGCCCTTAGTATCACCTCTACAAACTCCCATGAAAACATTCATGAGTAAAAGACCTACAGCTACTGCTGAACAGCAACAACAACAGCAAGTAATCTCACAACTACAAATGGTGATGTCGAAATCTTCTGAGTGTTTAGACAATGATTCATTGAAAGATGACGCCAAACTAAAAAAGGGAAAAGCACCAAATCCACCTATGGATTTGAAAACAAGCGCACCTCCCACACCCGAAAGAGACTACAACATTGATATTGAGTTTGATGAGCACACCAAGAAAGAAACACAAGCTCAAATGCAAATGCCAACACAATCGCACTCACAAGCGCTAACAACACAAGAAGCGCAAGCCGTAAATTTAGCCAAAAACGATAAAGACATTAAATATAAAATAGAAACTGATAATACTACATCATCATCAGCATCATCGGCAGCATCGTCAACTTCGACGGAAACAAATTCAACGGCTTCAAATTCTTCCTCATCCTCTTCTTCTACCATCTACACCAGGAAAATTGTTTCCAATAGCGGTACGGTGGGCAAAAACTCAGCTGCAGCCATTATTAAGGAGAAAGATAAACGGGAGAGAGCCACCATTAATCCCAAATTTCGCAGTCTCAACACATTTGTCACTCAACGCAGCAATGCCATTAAGAATTTACAATTGCAGAATGCTGTGCCAACACTAAATCTTACACAATCCATGACTCCCGAGCCCACACCCAGAAATCCCAAAAATCTCTCCTTGTCCGAGGAAAATTTGGCTGAAGCTTCTTGCAACAAAACAGTAACTACATCGATGTCGATAACCAATTTGAATTCAGCCTCACACAATGACAAGAAATCAGCGGGGATGGGTAAAACAAAAACCAAGTTTTCCATTAAGAAATTCCTGCGTATGGGCACCACAAAAACCACAGAGAATATGGCCAAACAAAAGGAGAGCATTTATTCGGAGATTTGCACTGGAGAAGATGCCGGAGTGGCCGGTAAGCCGCGTTTAGTCATTATACATCCCATTGACATTAACACCACAGCCGTGGAGGTGGTCAAGGATATAACAAAAACCAATGAAACAGTCACTGCCCAAACGGTGGCTGTTGTTACCGCCAAGCCGCCCGCTCCCCCTCTGCGATCACTAGATAGTCAACGAAGTCATGAGGTTAACAAACCCGCCAGACCACCACCACCAAAAAGCGCTGAGCTAAGAAGAAAACAACAAATATCTCTGGCCAACTCGAATGCTAGTGCTAGTAACAACAACAACAGCTCAGCTTCCATGATGGCCAATGCCACGGGCTATGGCCACAATGTTACATCAGCTACAACAGCGAGCAATTTAAAAATATCGACTTCCTCACCCAAACCTACGCCAGCAAATAACATCCGCATTATGGGAGAACAAAGCGGTTCGATTAAAAGCAAGTCTGACAATGTTTATGCCAATTTAGGTAAGTACAATAATATATTTAAATTATTTTGCTTGTGTTTTTTGCTTTTTTTTTTTTTTTTTTGTTTCTTTTGCCATAGTTTATTGTTTTTGTGATTCATTTTATTGTCTAACGAAGGCTGTAAGAACAGTGTGAACGATATATTATGTTGGAAAATAATGTTGTAATGAGAATATATAAAAATATGTATGAAAATATTCAAATAACTTGATATTAAAGAAAATTGTTTACTTTGTTTGGAAAATGTCAAATGCTTTATGTTATTTCAATGTGCAGCAGTTGGCAAAGCAAGTTCTTACTGAGTTCTTCTATGATTAGCTAAGCCTGATATAATTATGTTTAAAATGTTTATAAAATTACAATTTAAAGCAATTATCAATACATTTACAATTTGTATGAAAACATATTGTTTACACTGTTTGCAAACATTATCTCTTCCACTATCCTCTTACTAACATTCCTGTTCACGGTTTAATTTGTTTGTGTTTTCAACTTATATTGGTCTTTCATCTTCAACATCTTTACATGAATACTTGGGCAATTGCGTGTTAAGCACGCATTATAATCTCTTCTCAATGGACGTTTAGCTTCTTTTTAGATTTTTTTTTTTTTTTTTTTGTAACCATAATAATATTTGTTCGTGTTTTAGCCTTAAGTTCTTAACATTCTAGTTTAGTTTATATTTCCCCTCCCCCTCATTTTACGACGTTGTGGTATCGTTTAAATGCAATTAATTGCATAAATTTTTCTAGAGGTTCCACTTCATCATCGTAGTCGTCGCCAACTTACACCACCACCATACCATCATTATGTTGGTCTTTGGCATGAGTCCATTGGTTATAAACAGAGCTTTAAAAGAAACAATTTGTTAAGTAATAATTTTAATCAAAATATGATTTATCTGCAAATCGAACTGCTAATCGAAGTGAATTTCAAAGTTATTTAGATTTCTAATTTAAAGCTGATTTAATACTTTCTTTTAGTTTAGAATTTTTGAAAACTTTACAGTTTTCTTGTTTCAAATTTAGTTGTATACATTCCTTTCCCCTACTGTTTGTACTGGTTGTATTCTTGTTTATGTAAGTATTATTTTCAACATTTCCAGGAAATATGGCGTGTTGAAAAATTGATAGTATTTTGTAAAACCGGAAGTTGCAAGGAGGTTAGATAACATTTTCTTAATGAATACATAATTTCACACATGTGTACAGAAACTTCATAAACTAAACTTCCAAAACTTAAAATCAGATCAAGGAAAACTTAAACTAAATAGAAATCTTAAATATAATTAGAAGCCAATTTAATTTGGCTTCAGGAAAGGAAAAAAGTTTTAATGAATGAAAAAGAGACTGTGACGGTCATTTCTGTAGTTTGAAATGAAGACAATTATGGAAATACTATGAAAACTAAATATGAATTGAAACTAAACAAATACGTATTTTTGAGAATTTTATATTATCTGAAATCTATTGGGTCTAACAAAGAATCCAGTACGATATATCAAATAGTTCAACGGGGAGAGTCGATGCCACGATGCCAATTTACAACGTTGGGCAGTTATAGGAAGTGCTTAACGTTCTTCGTCTTGCTATATTCTCTACACCTCCAAATAAAATTGTATTTTATTGTATTCAACAATCAGGCGCTGATATTGCCCAATGAACTGAAATTGGAAAATTTCATTTGGACCAGGAAAGGAAAAAGTGTTCATTGGAGTCAAAACCCAATTAGACATTGTCTAGTTACCAATGACAAAATCTGAAATAATCAAACACTGCAAATTAAATACTTAATTGAACGTTTATATCGAACTACCACGCTCTTTATTCCGATGAGGCCAAATGCCATCAGAGGTCATCCATCTTCTCGTACTCGCCAGCTATTCAGTACTCCATCGAATTTTAAGTTTAGAAGAGTTTTGGGTAGGACAATTTTTAGCAATCGGATTTGCTTTGTCATACCCTGTGCTCTGGGAACTGAACCGGAAGCCTTATACGTAGTACCTATATATTTTCGAGAACAATTCATAACCCTTCTCTTATTGGCTTTGATCAAAATTAAGGTTTAGAAATCAGTAATTTTGTATATTATTTTAAAGAGAACGAGTTTTCTTCTGCTTCAATTTAAAAAAAAGTCCGGCTTGAGTTAACGGCAGACAATTGGTGTTTTCTTTAGCAGGAAGTATAATTTCAATACCGGTCAATAACGTTTTAATTGTCAGAAAATACATTCATAGCAGGAAGCATTACTGATACATTCGAGAGAACAATTCATACTAATTCTTGGCTTTGTTAAAAATTAAGTTTTGAAATTCAAGTATTTTTTGCTTCCTCTCAAGAAGTTGCGTATAGCTTGGATTTAAAGGAAGACAGATATAGACAGATGAACTGAATAGTTGAAAAAATATTCCATTTATAGCAACATTTTGTTGTGGTAACAGTACAACTATTTTCTCTTATTACTGAAAAATTCAGCTTGTTATAGCTGTCGAAACTTTGTTCAAATAGGACTCGGTTTGTAGTGGTAGTGCAATGCAACATCAACTTGTCAATTTTTCACCCATGAAATTTTAACACTAGACTTAAAGCTTCATTTAAACTAAGTGCTTCTTAAGTTGCATTAAAATTGTATTGTACTACAATTACACTATGGAACAAATTCAGGTTAACAAAAGTTAGGTCGATTCTGAGAGTGAGGGGTGAAAATCGAGGCTAGAAGACCCTTATTCAGCGTATCAGCCAAATTATTGGTAGAGACCTGTGCAACAATTAGCTATAGTTTGGCTTTTACAGGTTTAAAAAATATCAATTAGTCGACGAGTTATAGCCCCGATGTGCGTCGTTAATAGGGACCGGGGAAATGCGACGCAAACCGAAGCGACACAAATCGAATCAATTTTTTTTCTATACAAATGTATTGACACAAAATTCAAAGTCGACGCAAAACGGAATCAAAACGACGCAAAGCGGATTAAACCACATTTAGAAAAGCGACGCAAATAAGATAGACGCAAATCGGGGCTCTAGTGTATGCTGAAAATCGGCATTTGACTGCAAAGTTCGAAGGTTGATAAAAAAAAACTTTTTTAACTAACATAAACAAACGCCGCGATAGGGGTCTTTTAATTTAGCCTCTATTTTTACCCCTCACTCTCAAAATCGACCTAAATTTGCTCCACAGTGTTATCTTTGGATAATCTTCTATTAAAAGAAACATTAATTTAAAATCTTTAAAATGTTATATATATGTAGGTATACTAAAAGTTAAATTACAATTAAGGGAAAATCATGAAACTTAAGTACACAAAATAACTCTTAAATAAGATATATTATTTTATATACATAATTTTTATGTGTGCTTTTTTCTCAACATAAAACACAAATTTCCCCCAAACAAACTGTTTTCAAATGTGAAACTTAAAGCTATAATGACCCTCTGGGTCAGGCAAACAACAGCAGCAAGCAACAGCAAGAACACCAATCAACTTTTTCACAAATTATTTCCAATTAACCCTTTCGACAACCTTCTCTGACCTTCACAGCTACTGCAAGTTCAATATTTAAACAACAAGTGAAATTTAAATTTAAGACCTTTCTGACAAAGCAGCAAACCCCACCACAACAACCCACACCTTAACCCCCTCCCCAACACCACAAAAAAAGGCTGTGATTTATGACTTCTACTTCCTTGTTTTGTTGCTTTTTTTATCAGTAGCTCAATTTAATCATTTAACTTTTCATCTCTCACATACATTTTTAAACGCATAGAGATGTGTTGCTGTTGAACACAAAATATTCAAAATGCCAAGTGTTCGAAGTAGTTATTTGTTGTTTTAGCAAAACCACCTGTAAAATATTACAAAATGCTCAAAGCCAAAATGTCCAAACGACAGAAAAAAACAATTAATTGATGTTTTGACCCACATTAAAAAAGCAGTTAAGAAATTTTTGTGGCAATGTATTTCAGCTCTTCTTTAAATGTTGTGCCGTTCGGTTAGTCAGCCTATGATTTTGACCATAATGTCAAGGCTTATTCAATACCAGTTCTTTTAATTGTGTTTACTGTTTGAAAGCAAGAATTTTATTATTATTATTGTGATTCGAACTAAAAATGATTTTATTCATATGTACTACATACATGTTTCAGTGTGTGCTTTATGTATGTATCAAAATATATTGGGTAAGGGAAAAAGGGAATTCGTATTATGCAGTAGATGTCTGGTCTAGACTCCTAAAATACCTAATTTATACATTTTCATGTACTATATGTATGGATGCCTTTCAGTACTATTAATAATTTTGTTTAATTATAATATTTACAAACGATAATTAAATGAATAAAATCGATAGTAATTATTTATTTAAATTATTATTTAAAACGTATTTTAGTTTCAATTTGAACTCTTTAAATTTTATAAAATAAATTTGACAACATAACCTCATGAGTTCAAGTGATATATTTTAAAACGTTAAAATTACTTTCCGAAAATAGCCTTTTATAGGAGCTATGGGAATTTATAGAACAATGCGTCATCGATTTGAATTTACCAATTTTATACCAGTTATAATAAAAGTCTTTTGATGATAGTTGGAGTTGCGCAATTTCGAAAAATAATAGATATTAATATAAAACTTACTTAAACTAAAATTTAGCTCAAGCAAAACCCTTCCTTCATAAAATTCGTTTAGTGATTTATGTTTTTTTTTTTTTTTTTGCTTTTAACTATTTATTGAATCTTCATATATGAAATGACAATAAGTATTCAAATCTTAATACTAAACAGAAAATAATAAGCCCAGCCAGTGCTAGACAAAAATTTTTATGATACTAAAAAATTTCACATCAACTGCTCCAGTCATCTGTTTTGCGCTTGAGTTAAAGCAAGGGTATCCCTCCTTCTCAACCGATTCTGGCCACTAAAGTTGAGGATGTCTCGTGCAAGTGGGTTTGGATGGTGTTCAAGTTTGCTGACATACTTTGACGCATATTTTGTAAATTCGACTTTTACTAATGGCACGCCTAGATCTTTGTGGATTCGAGAATTTTTAACATACCATGGAACTGCAGTAATTATCCCGTAATTACCCGAGCCCTTTTCCTAATTTCAACAATGGCCAAAAATCCTCTCCAGATTTATTTTTGCATAAAACTCAAATTTTCTGGAATCCCAAAATTATTTCAGATATCCCACTATTACAGTTGTATCAAGTGACCATAGGACCAACTTTTCCATATAGTGTCATACCCGAGCCCTTTTCCTAGTTTCCACAATGGCCAAAAATCCTCTCCAGTATGATTGCTGTTAAGTAAATAACAGTGCTCTGTTAAGTGCAAAATGGGCTTGGCTAAAAATTGCGGTTTTTGTCTGTGCTAGTTAAATTTAAATTTATCTTCACACACATTAAAAATATAATAAATAAATAAATATTATGTGAGACATAAAAGCAGATTGGTAGGAATTTGTAAATAATTCTGAAGACAATACATACTTATATTGTTGTTATTATGAATTTAGATTAGCAAGATAATTTTTTAAATAAAATTAATATTTCACAAAAAAAAAAAACGAAATAAAAATGTTCCCTCACCAATAATATTCTACTTAATCCAACTTTGGGTGTTAAAAGTTTCATTTAAGAAACTTGTATATTTGTGGTAGCAGTAGAAGTTGTTCTTTTGTATTTTATTAGCTGCTCTTCACTTGCGTATGAAACGAAAGCAGGTGTAACAAGTTTTGAAAAGATTATACAGGTTTCGTCTTTTTGTCTTCCTCTGCTGCATTGGCTGAGACTGCTGCTGCTTTCGCCAACTGCTGCAACTACTCACACTGGCAGAGACTTTGTCATTTTGGTTAGAGCTTTAAATAATTTCTTTAGTTTTTGGTTTTTATATTATTTTAGTTTAGTTCGAAGTTGGGCATTTGAATGTCTTTTTCTTAAGTTGTTTCTTATTTTTCTTCTGTTTACTTAAGTTTTTTTTTCTTCTGCTCAGTTTTGAATGTTTGTTACAAAATCATATACATATGTAACATACACACATAGATATATATGAGTGAACGTACTGGTGTGTATGTATGTACGAGTATCTGTGTGCAAAAAGTTTATGTTTGTGTAATTCATCGGTGTCTGGTTTAAGTATCCCCAGTTGGCCAAATGGTCATAGACGACATTGTCTTTGACGATTTGTGTAAGACATTTTTGAATTTGTCCCCTGTCGCTGAAGTTGGCGTAAACGATGATGTGTAAGAAATCTTCGTTAACGACAAGATTAGTGACAAAGACCTGAAAGTTGTCATCTTTTAAACCTTATTAAAGACAAAGTGAGCGACTACATCTTATATATTGTCTTGTATAGACTATGTTAAAGTCGTCAGGGAATATATAGCCGAACATATCATTATTATTTCGTGAACGACAAACTGAGCGACATTGTCTCTCTTTTAGTCGTCCACGATTTACGCGACATTTGTTCGAAAAAGTCTTTGACGATTTGTTCTGGCTGTCCTACATTTGTCTTCGAGTACTTTACACTGTCATGCACCCATCATTGAGGGTGTCTTAAAGACGTGGCCAACTGGGTCTTTATAATCTGGTATGTGTATATTTGTATAAGTATAAACTTAACCCACTTTAATCTTCCAAAGTCAAAACAGTGTGTTTTGGAATTCATGGATATTTGTTGTTGTTGTTGTTGTATGTTGCGACTTTAGCCTATAATTCTTTCCATCTACTTTCTTTATTTGGTTTTACCGTTTAAACTTGATTAAAATGCGTGGCTGGTGATATTTTTGGTGGGTTTTGGAGAAACGTAAGCATGAGAACGTAAGACTCTCTACAACACTGTCAGAAACTTATGCCAGCTGGCTGGCTGGCAGGCAGGGTGGGTTAAGAAGTATAAAATATCATAAAAATGGTGTTGATGATGTATTTTGTTATGGCCAAAATATTTACTGTAGTTAGTGTGTTTTGCTGGTACTTCCAGCTGTTTAAGTTTATGACTCATTATTTTTTTTTTCTTGAATGAAGTATGTAGATGTTGATGATCATATATTTACTATAATCATTATTGTGTATGGAGTTGCCTTAACTGCTGTTGCACAGTGGTGTTGATTTGAAAGTAAATACATTGTACGCTCCAATAATAGTATAACAAATGCAGATGTGATAATAAGTGACAACTGTTTTGGCCAAAGTTTTGTGAGTTCAACAAATATGAAGAAATAGAGATTTAAAAGGTTTTCAAAAAGAACTTTGTTTTTCAAAATATATTAAGAAATTTATATGAAAATTATTGCAATTGTTATTGTATTGGAAAAAAGAAAGTTTAACAATTATAAATGAAAAAATATATCATACATATGTATATACACACAGAGAAAAAATATAGTTGTACATGTTTACCACAACAATGTCAACATTTTTACAACTTTTTCACTGTAATTATTTTTATGATTGCGATAACCATAATATGGCTAAGTTACGATTCAGATGATTATTACTATCATATATACGATTGTAGTAATTATGTATATTTTTGTTGCAATCATGTTTATGATGAATCCATTTCTTATAATTTGTTGCTGTTTGATTATGATAGAATTTTTCATCATAAAACTGTTTACCATAAACATTACATAATTGCTATAATCATATATATGATTGCTTTAATCATGTGAGTGGTAACTTAACCATATTATGGTTGCAGAAATCATATAAATAATTACAGTGACCATAATATTTAAAAATAAAAAATGTTGAAATAGTTGTGGTAAACATGCGCAACTATATTTTTTCTCTGCATGTAGATACTTTTATCAAAATTTTGAATCACATTTTAGCAAATGGCGGGTCAAGGTCGCTGATCACATCAAGGATTTTTTTAAGGCTGTAATCGATTTGATTGTCCCTCAAAAATACTACAGTCATGTTAAATCGCATGATCGTGGAGGCCAATTAACAGCTAAATTTTTTAATATTTTGCAATCGGATAATAAATTCATTGTGGTAGCTGTGTGACATATGACATCGTCCTATTGAAACCACATGTCAGCAAACCGTTCACCGGACGAAATGTAATTGTTAACATCTCTACATAGCCTTATCCATTCACCGTAATCGCATTGTCAGACAAAGTTTTTGTTGAAAAGTCCGATGTTATATGTGAAGAAAACAGTTTTAAATTAAAGCTTTATAATAAGTGACAGTTCAGCTCCTTGTGGAGATATCGTGACAATTTAGTTTACTTGATAGCTAAGTACTGTAAGACCGATTTCTGGGATTTAAGTACCTCAAGCCGCGTGGCGTTATTATCCAACATTTATAATTCGATATGTGTACTATTTTCTGACCTTTGAAGAAGGTGTTGTAGAAATCGGTTTTCCATTTGGAATTGTTAAATGGCTGATAAATTTGTAAAGGAATTTAATTATGTCTCATTTGTTTTTAAATATCAATTTATTAAATTTTGATCCACTCTGTTTCACTGAGTGTTAGAATTTTCTCTGCAAAATAGAGACTACATTTCTATTTATGATCCAGGTTATATAAGTTTCTAGGTTATAATAGTTATTAGAATTTCTCTTGGACCCACTGTGCGCTGCTGCTAATGATGTTGACCAAAATAAATTAATATTGGTTATTCTACCTATATATGTATGTATATGTTTTTTTTTTGGTGTGCGGCATTTAGATGCCTCTTTATTTCGAGTGTTTTGGTTGTCAGTTGTTGTTATCTAAATGCTTGAGTGCCTTGGCTGCCTTGTCTGGTCTGGCCGGAGCTGCCTGCCTCCTCTGCATTGTAGTATGTACAACGAGCATGATTTTGGTATTTTTGTGTTGCCGGTTTATTTTACGAGCGTATTGAGGTTAATGGGTAAACTATTCTTGAAGGTCGTACCATATTTATGTTGCTGCTGCTGTTGTTGTTGATGTTTTTGTTATTATGGAATTTGTACGTTTAATAACACACAGTAAATTATTGCTATTGCTGAAGCTAAATATTGCTGTAACAATATTATGTGTTTATGTTAGACTGTGTATATCTGTTCAAGTGGCGGAATAAACGTGATTGAGGTTAGAAGAATATTCTGGGAGAAATTCAGGTATGAAAACAGCAACAACCGTGACGGCAAGCTAAATTTAAATGTTGGCATGCAAAAATTAATAAAATTAATTGAATTGTTTTATGGCATTTAAGATGGAAATGAATTTCTTACAATTTTAATGCATAAATATTTAATTAAATATACTGAAAAGCTTAAAAATCAGCAATTACTTGCAAGCTAACAAGCCGCAACATATTTAAATAATATTTGTTATTACTTTAAGAAGTTTTTGAAAGAAAATCATTAGCTTTTTGGGGGGCTTTGGGTTATTTAAACAGGATTGCAATATAAATATGAAAATAAACTTGGTAGAAGGCTTTAACTTATTTTAGAAACTCTTAAATTAAAGAAAAGTAATATGGAAACACTGTTATTATTGTTTGCAATATACATATATATATTTCTGAAATTAAATCTGAGTATTCAGATATACAATTAGAAAATTCTGAAATTTGCTAAAACTGAACTAGAACTAAACTAGAACTGAACTAAAACTGAACTCGAACTAGAACTGAACTAAAACTGAACTCGAACTAGAACTGAACAAGAACTGGGGCCAAATTACCGCATTCGATATCGAGTAAAATTGATCGTAATTTTCTTATTTGAGATTATGGCATTTGATATCGAGCAGGAAATTTAGTACATTTTATCATAATTTCGGTATCGAAATCATTTTTCGATACGATAGCTCATTCGATCACGAATGCGGCAATTTGGCCCCTGAACTAGAACTGAACTAAAACTGAACTCGAACTAGAATTGAACTAAAACTGAACTAGAACTGAACTAGAACTGAACTAAAACTGAACTAAAACTGAACTCGAACTAGAACTGAACAAGAACTGAACTAGAACTGAACTAGACCTGAACTAGAACTGAACAAGAACTGAACAAGAACTGAACTAGAACTCAACTAGAACTAGAATTAGAACTGAACTAGAACTGAACTAAAACTGAACTCGAACTAGAACTGAACTAGAACTGAACTAAAACTGAACTAGAACTGAACTAGAACTGAACTAGAACTGAACCACAGTGGGTGTATTAGTTACACTTATTAATTAAGATTCAGCCGCTTTTAATACATATATAAATTTATTTCTTGTACCAGATGTTTTCGTATTTTAATTCTGGTAATACTGTTAAATACATATTTTGTGCAGTGTCAACAATGATTGGTGACATTAGATTGCAGTTGTAGATCATTATCTGTCATTCTGCTCTGAAGTATGAAATATGCAATTTTGATTAAATTGATTAATTGATTTTGATGAAGAACTAAAAGAAAATGTTCAAAAATGCATTCAGAGCATGCCAAAAAGGGTGCAAGCTGTAATTGATGCCAAAGAAGGTTCTACAAAATATTAAGATTTTTTTTTCAAAAAATTTTGTAATATTCCTTTTCCTCAAATAGATATTTTTAAAACAAAAGAATTTATTTTTAATTGAATTAGAAACACTTAATTTACCTAAAAGAACAAATAAAAGGATAAATTTCTACTATTTTAAAATGTTATACGGCTTCAAACTAAACAAGTTTGCATGTGTAACTAATAATTTGGCCACCCACTGTAAAACTGAACTAGAACTGAAGTTTTTGACACTTTGTATGAAAATATAATGCATAATTATACAATTCATATTAAGATCCTTTATAAAAAATGATTATAATTTTTTATTCTAGGCGAAATTCGGTCATCAATAGCGCCACGTAAACCAGAACGTACAGCCAGTATGCGTGAACGCGAGGCCCAATTGGAATTGGCACGTAAACGACATATGGGAGGTGCACAACAACAACAACAACATAACCATCAGCAGCAACAACAAATTAACAAGGAAAACGGTGATACTATCTCGATTTGCTCGTCAAATGGTGATATTGTATCAACGGAACAACAACATTCCACTAATTCCACAACTTCCACGACAACTAACAAAAATTTTACAAATTTAAAAACCACATTAAGTCCACAATTAAGCAGCAGCTCCATGCGCTTAGAAGGCAAACCACCAACTGGCAGTCGCACCAGCACCTTTGAACGCAAGAAGAATGAAGCCAAACCTAACATGTCAAACAAATTGGAAATTTTCGAAAATACACAAACATCTAACAATGCTAACACAAACTCTTCTAACGCTGAAGCAAGACCTAGCAGTTTAAAGGATTCTGTGCGTAAAATCAATAGTACCATTGATAGTTATTTGAAAGATAAACGGGACTACGAGAACATGTATGAATTTGTGAAATCGCCGCAGTCACCACCACCGCCACCAGCCCGTTCGGCTGATGTGCAGGCGGGCCAACAAAGACTAATGCAGTCGAGGAGAAATAACTTGCAATTGGACAATATATCGGTAGCTAGTTATACGAGAAGTGAATATGGACCGCCTAGAAATTTTGGTCTTAATAATAGTTTGGGTAAGTGAAATATTTTTAGCAAAGTTTTTAAAATATTTCAGAATTTAAAATCTCTTCCATTTAGCTAACATTCCACGCATGATATCGTCTTCTTACTGCGGCAGCGAAATGGGCGACTTAGATATTTATTCGCCTTACAGTTATTATGGCAGCGAAGCTGGTGGCGATATTGCCGGCGATATAAATGACAGTGTTTGGGGTATACCATCGGTATGTAATAAGATAAATTATTAAATTTACATATTAATTTATTGGTTTGTGTTTTGTAGGGCATTAAAAACCGCGGCAAAACAACCAATCGTTTGCGCATGCGCAAGGGCCGCAGTGTCGTGCACAAGACTATTGAAGATAATTATTCAGCTGTAGTGGGTGCTAATCATGAAGCTTTAGCACAAGTTTTAGAACAGGTGAATTTCAAAATAACATTTGAATATAAAAAATTTCTTTGTAGTAAAAAAGTAACAACAGTACTTTTGTTACTTAAAGTTATTTTACAGCAGATTAGTTTTGTTTTTAATCGTAAATATCGTAAATTTACCGTTTTAATACCATTTTAAAAATATTTTATTACCTACCTTTTTCAGTTACAACAAACCCCCGTCATACCACCCGCTTTAAGACCTTTAGCCAATGCTATAAATTTGCGTTTTGAAGATTTCACAATACTAGAGGGCGCCCAGGCATTTGTTGTAGGTAAAAAGGCCTTCCATGCCGCTATATGGACCACTGCTCCCGTTACTTTGGCCCTTTCGGCCGACTGCAATCAATTGGCTGGTGTGGGCGGAGAACTAAATCAATTGTCGGGCGGTGTATCGGGTGCTCTCAATCCCATAACAGAATTTTGTGATGTAGTGCCCAGTTATCATTTGCCATTAATGCCAACCACTGAGATGACACTATTACAAGCCACTATTTCGGTATTGCCACGCCTACAAATGGATACGCTGCAATCGATAGGCGCCATATTGAAGGGTAAATCTCAAGTCTTAGACAAGAGCAATTTCAATTTCCGTGGCTCCATACCCAATCTCAATATATTAAAAGATGCCAATACGGCCAACAATATGAGAAATGGTATATCGGTGCAGAACTTAAGCACTCTAAATGAGGAGTCAGCTGACAAGGGCTTTGCGGCAGAAGGTGAAACAGCTGCCAGCTCAAATGGTATACCAGCTTTTGATGATGTAATGAGTCGAGAAGTGGCCTTTATAATGTTGCAATTGATAAATGGCATGAAGAATTTACAAGTCAAGGCAGTGGAAGAAATGCCTTTAAGTCTATCAAATGTGGTGCTTTCCAAGGAATACGACAACAAAGATGCCCAGGCACGTTTATGTGTATTGCAGGGGTTAGTTTATCATCTCTAAGTAAAATTTTAAATTTTATTTATTTCTAAAAATGTATTTTTCTTCCTTTTTAGCAACAACAACGATGAAGATGAAGCCATGGGTACTTTATGCAAATGTGCCCATGTGGCTTTAACCGAAATGCTGCCCACCACCAAAATGACTCCAATTTTAGCCGACATTTTGCTACAAGACAGATCAGAGTCACTTTCAAAATCGAAATCTGTTTTGGAATTCATATTATGGGGTCCCTCGGATGTGGCCTTAACTGGTTCCAACAAAGAGCGTGAAACAGCTTTACAAAGATGGTTGGATTTGGAACGTGCTACGGTACTGCATGGTCTCGTGCGCACACGAGTCGAACTAACTGTCTACGACGAATGTCATTTAATGTTTTTAGTTCGATCAACGGCTAAACTTATGAATGATGCTGCCAAAATTATTAATCATTATCAAGAACATCAACAACAACAGCGAAAGGATTAAGAAAATTAACAACAAATAAAATTTCATTTCATTTGTCGCTTCAAAAGGCTTAATTTATTTATATTTGAGTGTTATTTAATTACATATTTGTTTTCTATTATTATTTAACTAATAAAGTCTTTTTGTAGCGTGTGCCAAATTTTCAAAATTTCTTACTAAAATTTGAAAAATTACTTAATTTCTTTTTGTGTTTTCATACTTTTGTTTTTAGTTTTTAAGCAATAAAAAGAATTGAAACAAAACTAAAAAATGTATCTATCTACTCATAAATGAGTGAAGAGAAAATTGTTTAATTGTAATACTTAATTATTTTTATAAAAAAGAAAATAAATAAATTTATCATTATTTCTATTATTATAATTAATAATATCGTGTATATTTATGAATATTTGCATTAATATTAGTTTTAAACCACAAAAAATCAAATTCTTATTGGTGTTTGCGAAAAAAAACATATATATCGAATTGTAGTTTTACATACAAATATTGTGTAATAAAATATATTTATATCTTTATTATTATTATCTGAAATAAAGAGTTTTATTTAAAAGAAATATCTACGAAATTAAAACACTATTTGAGGGAAAGCAAATTTATGAAAAACTTAATTACGGAAACTTTACTAATACATTTCATTGCACAAAATACAAAGCCAACGAGTGTGAAACTTTATTCCCACGACAGCCGGTTCCGCATACCGGAATGACCCGGGATGATTCGGCCAATGGCTATCAACTCAGCACAATTTTAGGAATTATTATTAGAATTAGAAACCGAAAAGCCGTAGAAATAAAAATCAAAGTCAATCTGAGAAAAAATACAATAAGCTTTGGAGATTATGGTTGTCTTAAAAATAATGATAAAAAGACTTCCGGGTTTTAAATGGATTATTGTATTTATTTTGATATTAAATCCATCAATAACATTGAAAAAATAAAGTCTTAACCACGATTTTAACAGTTTCATAAAAAGTATGTCTGAACTCTGTTTAAGATCGGATATCATGGACGATATTTGTAACATGGAGATACAAAAATCAACCCATAACTTATCATACTATAATATATTTTTCAATACTGGGTCCGTTTCGCGATTGCGGAAAAGAATTTTTTGTGCGGAAGCATAATTTGAAATTATTTATTCCTTTGCTGCGGTATTTTTCCTTTTTGCGGTATCATCTCTACACAGACAGTATTGCGGCATGCCGCAGGAATGAATAATTACATTTTACATATCGATCGATATTTCTTTTCGCTTACTTTTCCTTTCCGTGCGGAATCAATAATACCACCCACTAATTATATAGGCGCCACAAATTATCTTAATTTTTTATCTTCAAGATTTGTAAGAACCAAATTCACATTATTGGGCATTGAACCACCAACACGTATACGTAGACTGTATATGCCAGTGTTGTTGGTGGCAGTGCATTATCGATTTGGCACCGTTCACAGCAATTGGGTCTCTGTTACTCCACGTTACGTGGAAAACTTTGCGATAAGATTTAAGTGTAAAAACTTTTAAAATACAACTGGTGCAAGAGTTGAAGCCTCGACCTACCATTTTTTGGTGAATGGGTGTTTAGCGACGAAGCTCATTTCTGGTTGAATGAATACGTAAAGAAGAAAAATTGTCTTATTTGAAGTGCAAAACAACCAGAAGTATTGCAAGGACTGCAAAACCATCTCAAAAATTTCACTGGTTGGTGGGCTTAAGATTTCAGATGGGTCGGTGGCATAATTGGACCGTATTTTTGCAAATCATCTTTAAACATTGGAAATCATCTTTAAACATTGAATTATAATTATATAGACCGTTTTATCGACTCAAATAAAATTTGCAGACATTTCTCTTTTTTTTAAACAAATCTGAAAGCTCTCAAAAAATCTCGCTTTACTTTGTTCACGGGTACAACAGCATAATCAGACAGAGCCTAAGTTCTTACTAATACCGTAACCGAATCTAGTAGTTTGCCACTTTATAGGTAGTCGACGAGAGCTAAAGAATTTCTACCATCGGATTAGTTATTGTTTTTCACTTAAGTAGTCATTAGCAGACCGAACGCCAATGCGTTTAACTCGTTGGATTTTTAACAGTTCTAAGTAAAAAACTAAATAATTTATTAAAAACTTTATCCCTTTAACGATGCGATCGTCTACTGAATAAAAAGGATGATTCAAGTAGAGATACTTTTTTTTTGACAGATCACGTGTGAGTCGTGTCATGTTGTTTTTGTTTAGTATTGTTTGCCATTTCATAATGGAAAGACTTGCGCCTGAACAACGTTTACAAATCATTCAACTTTATTACGAAAATTCATATTCTGTGAGAAATGTGTTTTGTGCACTTCGCTCAACTTATGGTCAATTTTAAGACCCAGCATTCATTATTGGATAATATTCGACCAATTAGACCACGTCCAGAACGCTGTGAATAAAATATAGCGGCCGTAGCTGAGAGTGTACACGAAAGCCGTTGAGAGTCGATTCGGCACCGTTTACATTTTACGATCTCGACGGCATTTGGTTTCAGCAAGACGGCGCCACTTCCTGCACATCGCATCAATCAATGCATTTATTGAGAGCACAATTCCAAAAGATCTAAAATTTAGCAATGCTCCCTAAAAAAGTTAAAAATTTTCTTAAATAACAAAAACAAAAATTATTCTATTAAAAAATAAGCTGGCCAAAATAAAAACAAAAACCTTATATTTTTTAATTTTTTTTATTCGATTCAAAATTCTCAGGAGATGGTTTGTAAAGAAAAAAATTCAAAAAGCTCGGAATTTTTTTGTGAGTCCAGTCAACTTTAATTTAAAAAAGGCCCCCTAAAGTATGCTGTACATATTTAAATATTTTATTTGCAAATAAATAAGAACAGGCAGGTTGTGAATACATCTTATTCTACAGTGCACTCAACATCAATATCGTTTACGTCAACATCCCAAAATGTCAACCCTTTTTACATTGCCTACTCTAAAACGTCAACCCAACCACAAAGCTCTAAATTTTAGAAGTCTAAAACGTCAACTCTGAATAAAACAAAATTTTGAATATAGCAGCAGTAAAAATAAACACATTTGTACACACACACATTTATCTTATGAAATAAATAGAGAGAAGGTTCTCTTCCAAGTGTTGGAAAGAAAAAAAGAAATAGCAGAAAAAAATAACAGATTTTTTTAAATGCATATGATATAAAAATATGATCTCATTTAAAATGTATTCTCTTGGTTCTAGTTGTCTTCTATGGTTCTAGTCAGGTTGAATGCCTTTTTTGTTTCCTTTTTGAATTTGTTTATGTTTGGTTTTAGTTTATAATCAATAAAAATGCTTAGAAGCACATTATCGATATGTTTTTTATTTAAAAATTTTACATTCGTAAACGTCAACAATTTGTTAAACGTCAACACCCGCGGTTTTAATTAGTTGACGTTTTCCCGAGTGCACTGTATATCTATGTATGTATATATGTATATAAAAAATAAATGGCATCGCGTGAAAACGGCTAGAATGATTTGGCTGATTTTGTTTTCTATTCAAAATTTTCAGATGATTTGTAAAAAAAAAAATTAAAAATTCCTGGTAAAACTCGGAAATTTAAAGTTTTTAATATATTGCCTCTGAATACTTTTGGGAGTATTTGGGAATACTTTGGAGAGTAGTTTTAAGGTAAGTATAAATTTTAAATAAGAACTGAACTTCTTGATGGTTTTAGGGCAAGTAACTTTTCTTTTCTTGTAAAATCTGTTAGTTAGTTATTAAATTTCCAGTACGTTAAAACTTCGTGTTTTTAACGAAAACTGGCGATTGAAAACTTAGCGCTGCCACATTTAGTGTCTTTTACGATATAGCTTACACTACAAATGCTTATATTAATTGAGTTTTAATAATTAATATAAAAATTATATAAATTTGCATATCATAATTTTAGTGTTGAAACTAGTTTGGACAGCTTCCTTTTCACTTCTCATTTTTCTTAATAAGAGACATTTTTTTAAGAACTGGCACCAAAGCCTCCTTTTCACTTCTAATTTTTTTAAGCACAGCCTAGTACTCTGTTCAAAATTTCAAGTGGAATGCTGTCAAAATACATGTTAAAAAAAAATTACATGAAATTTTCATGAAAAAATGTTGCAGAAGTAGTATTCTGTTTATTTTGTGAAAAACATATGAAATGCATCTGGCAACATTATTTTTTCACAGCGAAATAATTAAATAATTAAAATTGTTTCACGTCGAATTTTCAATAACAGTTGACTGTCATCCAAAAGCTCTTCTGTCGCAACAATAATATCTATTACTTGTTGTGCTGCTGCACAAGCGGCCAGTAATATTTGTTTATTCATTTTTATTTAACGATTTCGATTCAACACAGATTTTTAAATATTTTAACTTTTATTTATTTTCGTTTTAAATGCATAAAAAAGCAAAACAAAAGTACATTAGCTACACGTCAAATTTTCCGTATGAAATAATTAATGTTGCTCAACATTTTTCCCAAATTTGAACAGAGACAATTTTATGTAAACTCAAAGAACTAAATTTTTACTGCCTCATTTTCACTTCTCATTTTTCTTAATAAGAGACAGTTTTTGCAAAATTAAAATTTTTAGGCCGTTAAGAATATAAGTTTAAAATGCATGCAAATATACATACATATGTATATTGCTTATGTCCTTTTTTGAGACATATTATTTTACTGAAATTTTTGTGTCTTAATTTTTAATTCTATATGAAATACAAATCATTAGTAAATACCAAGCGAAGCCGGGGCGGGCAGCTAGTAGAGTATAAAAAGCTTTTCTTATTGCAGAAAAAATAAAATTTGATATTTGTATTACACAGATAATAACGCAGTACGAATTTGTTTTCACAAAGCTCAGAGGTTTATTTAGCAGACGAATTTATATAAAAAATTAACAAAATGTTTAAGTATACAAATTATTCTTATAAATTAAACAAATTGCATTTAATAAAACATACACACAATTTTACACAAATAAATGTAAGTATGTGCATATGTATATGTAGTTACATGAACAATAATATGAACAATAAATTTATATTTAAACATTCAATAAACCTTGTAGTATTGCATTCTTAAATAACAATTAATTTATTTAGCTAATGAGATTTAGATCTAGTGTATCCACCATTACAAATGAATCAGAAGATATCAAATCCTCATTTAACTTAGAATGGCAGTCGGCAAAACCTTTCGAAGAGATACCCACTATGAGCACATTTGCATTGATACGAAACTTCTTACCCGGTGGAAAATATTGTAAACTAGATTCCACACAGTTTTTAATGGCCCTGAAAGAGGAATTGGGTAGTTTTTGTAAATTACCGGGTTCATTTGGCCAAACGGACATTATTTTCACACACAATGTTCAGGATTTTGAGACGCTACTGCGTAACGAGGGCATTTGGCCTAAAAGAGTCGGCTTGGAGGCTTTGAATTATCATCGCAGTGTTTATAGAGCGGATTTCTTTCAGGGAACGGAGGGACTTTTGGCAACGTAAGTTTAAAAATTGAACATTCAATTGAATAGCTGTAATGTTACATTTGTGGTTTAGTTATGGTGAAAAATGGGGATCATTTAGAACGGCGGTGAATCCAGTACTAATGCAGCCCAAAAATGTTAGATTGTACTTGGGGAAAATGGCACAGGTTAATAAGGAATTTATAGAGAGGTAAGTTAAATAGTGAGATGAGTTACAAAGATTTAAATTCCTATAGATTTTGGAAACAATTTAAACGATTTTTTCTAATTTAAACAATTTAGAATTTTTACACTCAAATTTGTTTTCAAACAATGCACTTACAAAACTTAATATTAATAAATAAGTTTAAAATTTAATTAAAGACTATTGAATACAACTAGAAGGTCGAAACTCTCTTATTTTAATGTAATTCTCTTTTTCTCTTCTCTTCTATAATTATTATAGTAATTTTTTGAACCGTTTTTGTATATTCGGCGTATTATTGAGGTCTTTCGTATGTTCGGTATAATTGCATTGTCTATACTGGAATTAATAAACGTTGTAATTGCAGATGTAAAGATAGAACAGTTATTTTTCAAATCTTTTGGTCTGATTCCATCAGCTCCTGCGCCTTTATTTGTTTTTAATTTTCTTAAGATAGCATTTACCTCTTCATAGGTGGTGAGAGACAGAAACATTGAGTTTTGAACTGTTGCTTGGTGATTTTGGCAAGTTTTAATATCACATTTATGTAGAATTCTTTGAACATTATCATTAAAGTTGTACGCGAATTTATTTGCAATTTGTAATAGATTGTCGCCTTTGAAATTTTTGATTATAAAAGAGTCTATGTTGTTTGTTTTTTTCTTGGTGAGTTGCCACGTAACATTAGATACTTCTATTTTCTACGAATTTTTTTTTAAAGTAATTGTTTTTTTTTCGTAATTAAGTTTTATGTTTAAGACATTTCGAAATTTTTTATATTCATGTTCATAATTTTTATTGTTTTTATTATTTAACCATTTTATATAAAGTTTATCCGGAACGTCACAATACTTCACAAATTCTTCGGTAATCCACGGATTAACTTTTCTATGTTTTTTATTATTTTTGTTATTTGATTTTGATTTTTCATAAATAATTTAAAATTTTTCATAAATTTTATTAAATATTTCATTAGTATTCATGTTTTGATTTACTAATTCATTCCAATTTACATCTTTAATATTTTTATTAACTTTAAAATTATTAAGTTTAGGGCCCTGAAAAAGTATATTTTCACTGGTTTACATTTTTATTTTGTTCATCTTGTACCAGTGATGGAAAAATGAAAAATTGAAATGGTACGGACCGTCAGCAAAAGCAGTATTTTTTTAAATATTATAGTACTTTTTAGGAAACATATATTTTTATTCAAAAATAAAATTAATTCATTAAATTAATAAAAAAAACTATTATAACAACAAACTAAAAATTAATTAATTTTTATGTAAAAAATATGTACGTTTCAAAAATTTTTATTTGTTGTGGGTTAAGATAATAAACATATGAGCATGCCTGCATATCATTAATAGATCTTTCACCATTATGTTTGAAGTTTTCAAACTCATATGATACACAAAAAATCTCAAACAAGAAATGAAAATTACAAAATTGTACGAAACCTTAAGAAATTTAAAAAATTTATCAAAATAGTTCCACAAACAACTTTAATTCTTTATGCATCTGTTTACTTTTGTAGATTATCCATAATTATATCATTATGTCATAATTATATTTGATCCCACATCAAATAAATAACGTGAATAACGAATTTGTGCATTTCTTATGTTCTTGTTTTGAAGCCAATGTTGTCAATGATTATAACAATAGTAATCAGCGTTGCCGTTTTTGGTTATTTCTAACCAAAATTGGTTATTTTTTTTCTCAATGTGTACATGTGTAGATTTTTTCTGTTTTGGTTATTTTTTTTTACTGAAAATATGTACTATGTGAATTTACAAACATTTTTATTTTTTCTAATTAAAAAAGTAAAAAGTCCAATCAGCAAAATTGTTGCATTGGCAACACCCATTAAATTACTTTAATATAACATAATCAACTCTGAGTGTAAAAAATTACAGTGCTGTGTAATGGCGGCATTTTATAAAGGAATTTAGTTACATATATGGTTTTGTTTAGTTTTGTTTGTGCTCGAAGTAAATGTAGTGAATTTTTGAAAATTATTGGTCTGGTTGGTCACCTATGGGCGGTCGTGCAGCTACCCGCAAAAAAAAACAATGTTGAAAAATTGATTTAGCATTTGAATTCAATGAATGAATAATTGAAATATTTACCTCTACACCGAATAACACCATGAACTGTTTCATATGTTGTATGCGTCTTACAATTGGGTTTGTTGCTCTTTCTTCCATGTAAGGGATCACCAGCTGTTCGGCCAATTCCATAAGGAACATACGTCTTCTATCATTTCGTTTTACATGACCCAATTTGTCATGTATGACAAATGCAGCCAATCCTGCAACGTCCAGCATATTGAAAAACATGGCCAAAGCCATCGATTTATGGCCCGTTTGTAAGTGTAACCACCAATCATCTGGTCCATGGTGTAAACTCCTTCTTTAATTATAGTCCAATATCTGCAGAGATGAGAACTCATAGTGCGACATTGTTGTTGTAACCAAATAATGTGCTTAACACCTCTCTTTTAGGGTCCAACATCTCCTTCGGTATGCAGGCCTTGTTTTTTCTTATTGTTCCTACATAAGCCAACCGTTTTGTCATCAAAGTCGTGGCCAGATCGTATGATAAGAAAAAGTTGTCTGCGTATATTGTTCGGCCAGAACCACTATACCTTTCCACCAATTTGAGAACAACATTTTCGCCAAGATTTGCCGCACGTGCTTCGTTTGGTTGTTTTCCAACATAAATAATTCCTTTTAATGGATAATTTGACTTCGCAACGCAAGCCCACAAGATTTTTATGCCGTATATTGGATGACGTGCGTGCGGCCTCGGTACGGAAACAATTGCTCATCCACAGTTATTTGGGCAACCGGAAGATATCGACGCTCTAAGCTTTACATGAGCATGTTCCAGATGTCGTCGATGGCGGCTGTTTTGGTTTAGTGCAAGTCGAGTGGATCTCGTGGTACCGTCATCAAATCGAATATACTTTAAAATATGTTTATATCGCACAGCATACATCGTCGCCCTGTATATAGGGTTTCCATTGTATCCTCACAACTCATGACTAGGCTGACCGTTTGACCCGAATACGTCGGCAAACAAAGTAAGGCCAATAAAAGCGTAAATTTCTCTACATATTGTATACACAACTCAAAACGAAAACTCAAAACCAAAACCACTCAAAAACGGATTTATGAGTAATAAAATAGCGTTAGTAACTACCTAAGATATAGAACAACGCGTTTTAATTATAATTAACGAATAATTATTCGTTTTGTGGTTTTCCTAGCATAAAATGCATTTATAGACACTTTTAGGACAACTGACTATGCATTTCCATACAAATCCTATGTAGGTCTGCACAGACCTGGTTATACCATTTAGCGCTAATTATTAAACCCGGATTATTCTGAACCCGGATCCCCAATCGCTCTGATTTTTTGCTCATTGTGTTCGGAGGTTTTTTCTGCAGAATTACATGGGCGGCTTTTTTTTCTAACATGAAAAACAAAAAAGTTATAAACACTTTTTCATGCAAAAAGTCTGCACAGACCTGGTTATACCTCCTAGGGTTAAAGTACAAATTATAGTTAAAATTAAAAAAAATAAATAAATAGTACATGCATTTAAATTTGGTTATTTTTTTTTAATTTGGTTATTTTTTTCATAAATGTTGGTTACAAAAAATTTTTTTTCGTGGCAACACTGATAGTAATGCTGGATTTCTAAACAGGGAACAAAGCAAAACAAGCATAGAGTACTAAATATGATGTGGGGTACTGTGGTATTTTTGTTGTGAAAAAGTACTGAATATAGTACAATAGTATTGAATTCCATCACTGTCTTGTACACAACAAAAGAGCGAGTAGTGATCAGATATGTTTGTTCTCACTATTGCTACCTGTGTTTGTGTGTTTGTTTTGTTGCTTCGGATATGCATATGATCCAGTGATGTCAACTCTTACATCATTAAAAGCACTGTGAGCACATAAAAGGGTAAAAATTAACAAAATTTCGGGTAAAAAAGCACCAAGATTAATATTCCTTATTATTGAAGTTTTTATAACGAAAAGATAACAAATAAGTGTTTATTTTGATTTTTATTCAAATAAGATAAGTAGAAAAACAAACGTAGAATCCATTTTAACAAATTACATAAAACATAAAGATACATAAAACATATATAAATACATAAGTGCACATAAAAAATAACGATATACATACGTATTAACAATGTCCAGTTGAACGGAGTGGCAAACACATGTAACTAATATCATATTTGGAAGATTAAACTTTTCTTTAATTTTTCGGCACAAACCGTTGTGTGTTTAACACATCACTGCAGGATTATCTGTTCCAATGGCAACTAAGTGTTTAAAGTCGAAAATATTTAAAATACGTTCCAAACCAATATAACGAATGACAACGCAGAGTAGCTTATCAACTGAAATATCTGTCCCTTTTTGACTTTGTTTTGGCATAGACAGCATAGGTTTCAATGTAAAACTTTTACACGTATCTATTGCTTTTTCATGACTATGACGCAGTATATCACTATTTGGCCTTTAATTTCACAATTATAACAAATGCTGGTCTAAGCCACCTTTTGAATGCTGTATCATTCTATCAGGCTTTCCTATATTTTTGTTTTCCCATCTGAAGTTGATAAACTTTAACAAAAAATGCATAAAGAACTTACTTTTACGAACAATTTTTAATTTTATTAAACCTAAGAAAGATTCTTTCTTAAATTTGCACAAAAGACAAAGGTACGTGCGCGAATAAAAGTAAAATTACTGTTTAACAAATTAACAATAAAAGTTCTTGTACGGATTAAAAAATAGATGTCTGAAAGAATTCTAGAAGCCTTTGCAAATACTACTTAAAACAGAAATGTAAATAATACGCAGATGGTTAAAAAAGTATTAGCCGTGTTTAAATAATAATAGTAAAATGTTTCAGTACCATCAATTTTGATTACTTAAAAGGCACAAAAAAGCACTGTGAGAAATTGTAAAAAGTCCTATAAATACCCGCTTTTTAAAAACGGGTATTTAATAAAATTTCTGGTATTTGGAAAGCAAAAAAGCACCAAAAAATACCCGAAAAGCGTCAAAATGGCAACGCTGATATGATCTATACAAATATTTGTTCTCTTTGTTACATCTTCTCTTGTTATTTCATTTATTACACACTGCCAGGGCTGTCAGATGTGGCGATTTCTCGCCAAACGTGGCGATTTTGAAACGTGTTTGGCGTCGAGATTTTCCGTTTGGCGACATGGCGATTTTTTGGCGATTTTTGATATCACTGGCGATTTTCTTGGCGATTTTCACCAAAACATCTATAATAAATTATGTGATGAAAAAAATCGTTTTTTTTTTTGGTTTTTATAAATCCAATTGTCTGAATTTGGAATTTCAATCTTGCAGGAAACATGCATGAAAAAATGTATTGTATACTTCTTATGTTTTCAACAAAAGTTGATTTTGGAGCAGAGTTTGAAACAGAATTAAGAAATGCGAAATTGAGCGAAGTAGAAATAATCGTACTTAAAGAAAACTGTTTTGTGTATTTAAAAAAAACTTTTAAAAGAGATGATAAGCAGATTACCAGAAAATATGAACTTTTTTAAAGCATTTGGACAATTTTCTATTTCAAAGTGTGCGAATACATTATCTCAAACTAAATTTGGCGTTGTTCAAGAAACATTAAGACCATTTATGGATCCAAATGTAGCAATAGGCGTGTATGAAACTCAATAGGGAAAACTTCCGTTCATAAATTAAAATAATTATTTTAATAACGAAATTCCAACAAATTTACTTGAATTTTGGCCAAGGGAAATATCTTTGGCCGTTCTTACTATATTGATAGTTCCAACGAGTAATGCTTGCGTTGAAAGGGTATTTCCAATAATGAATTGTACAAAAACTCGACTAAGTAATAAAATTCAATATGAGCTTTTAGACGCTCTATTGAGAATAATAATAATAATCATATGAACGTAAACAAATTATGCTGCAATTCGTTTACACCGACTAATGAAATGATAAATTCAACTCAACTATGTATGAAAGTCAAGACTCTAGTAATGAAATCGCTGAGGATGAAGTTTACGAACTCTTAGACTTATCTACTTAATTTTACTTTTTTTTAAATATGATCTCCATTTTTATGTAATTTAAAACTCTCTTTTAACAAAGTTTTAAAATTTTTTAAATAGTAAAAAATACAAAAACGGATATAAATGTGTATATGTTTTACTAAAATATTGTTTAATAAGTAACAATTAATGAAATAAAAAAAAAATTTAACAAAAACTAAAAAAAAAAAAAATTATTATAATTGTTAAGGAGTTTCCTTCAGGCTAATTTGGTCAAATGTTTGTTTCCAAACGTAAATAAAAAACTTGTTCGATTCTTATTTTTTATTTTATTTTCCCAACGTTTCGTTAGTTTTATTCTAACTTCTTCAGGGGTCTCGTTCTAAATAATAGCTTTAATGTTTATTATTATTGTATATTAATTTTTATTATTAATTAGTTACTTATAACTAAAAAACGGGACATCACGAACAGAATTTTGGTATAAATAATCAAATAATTAATAAAAATATAATTTACAATACACGAACACAAAACTTAAGTCAAGTTTAACTTAAAGCTAATATCACAGAAACAATAACAATTATAATAACTATAAACATTGGTCACAAAAACAAATTAATTAAAAAAAATTATTTTTGGCGATTTTTTTGGGTTTTTCTCAATTTTTGGCGATTTTTGACTTAAAACTTGAACTAGGTTTTTTTGTGTAAACAAAATTTATTTCATTTAAATAATAAAAAAAATTAAAAACTGAACAAAATCGGATTTTGGCGAATTTTGGCGATTTTTTACATCCGTTTTGGCGACGAAGTTCAAAAAAATCTGACAACCCTGCACACTGCAATTTGATGAGATCATTTCTGTGTATTTTGTTGTTGTAATGTTTTGGTTGAGTATATTAATATTCATATCACCAATAATAATTATGTCTTGTTTATTATTTATCGTGTTTATTGTTTTGCAAAATTAATCAACAAAACTTTAAATTTTACAAAAGTATGTCGAAGAAATAAAGGTGAAAGAATTAAAATTAATCGAACGTCTACGGTTTTCGGAATTTGAAAATTTCTATATGAAAAGCTTTAATTGATTTAGAATCTCAACAGATAAATAATTTATTTTACTTAAACAAATAGTTGACATTTTAAATCCATTTAAAGTAACAGTCAAAACCCTCTGACGCTGTGATATGAATCTCTGCTAATGTTGCACTTTTATTTATGTTCAAAGAGATACCAAACACTGAACTGGTGAAAGGATACCAAGAAAGAAACATAGTTTACTCAACACTTTTACATTTTTTAAAAAGTGAATTTGATAACGAGATAGAAATATTTGTTATTAGAAATTAATTAAAAACATGATTGCGAAACGAATGAAATAATAAATGTAATTGAAATATATAAAAGATCTGTAATAATATGGAATAAAATATCAAATAAGAATTATTTGTTTCGAAGGGTGACAAAGGATTATTTTGGCAATCAGAATACAAGAATTTGCTAACAATTTTGCCCACAAACGATGTTTTTCGTCAGCTGCATATATTGGTCACAAAATTAAATCAAGATTCTCTTTACTATAGATATCTTAATATTTTTAAGAAGCTTTATCGATTGATAATATTCTGTTGCTTTCAAAGTAATATATGTACTTAGAAGTTAAAGCCAAAAATGGCATATTATTTTAGTCAATCCAACATTTGACAAAACATAATGTTTATAAACTTCAAATCAGTTTAAAAAATATAGTTATGAGGACAGAAAACGTTGGTCTAGATAAATGTCTTATACTCAGAAGTTCTAACAGATTGTTTTTTTTTTAATTTATAACGGTTTTTTTCATAAAAATTACCTTATAAATTAGAAAAAGGACTTTGGTCCTTTTCTCATAATTCTTTGAGAGTGGGCGGAACAAACTGTTAGAACTTCTGAGTATAAGGCATTTATCTAGACCATACCAGGAATCGCTCTCAATAATTTTTTTTTTGTGAGAAAACAACCAAAGTCCTTTTTCAAATTTCAAAAGTTATTTCTTCAAAAAATCTTTATAAAAAATTTGTTTTTAGTGTAATATTTTTACTTATTTAAATTTTCTGAGAAATGTTTTATAGATTCTGATTTTTTGAATTTTTTTCGGACTGTTTTTGTGTCCAAATACCATTAGTAAAGTTCTATATCGAATTTTGAAACTTTAACATTGTCTCTGTTAAGTAGACTCTGTTAACATAAATACCAACACCTACACAAACTCTTGTTTCTACAACCCTCATTTGCGATAGTATAAGATAAAGGTACATAAATATGTATGTCTGTATATGTACTGGTAGAAGTATAAAAAATAGAAAAGAACAAGTATTGCATATAAATATATAGCAAACCTCAAAGGTTTCTAATATTCTTAGAATCTGAAGATTTAATAGCAGAAATTTTTTTTATTTAAATAATAAAGCTTAATAAAAAGATAATTTACTTAATCTTTGTTTTCCAGAATTCGTCAAATACGCGATCCCCACACTTTTGAGGTCCCCAAAACCTTTGAAGAAGAAATAAATCGCTGGACTTTAGAATCCGTATCCGTAGTCGCTCTAGACAAACAATTGGGCTTGATTAATGAAAAGCGTAACAATCCAATGGCCAAAAAAATGTTTGACACTTTAAATGAATTCATTACACTGTCGCTAGACGTAGAATTAAAGCCCTCGATATGGAGATATTACAAAACGAAAACCTTTAAAAAACTAATGACTTCTTTGGACACTTTATTGGACATAACCACTACCTATATAAATGAGGCCATTGAACGCTTGGAGCAGGAGCGACAAAATGGTGTCTGTGATAAGGCAGAACATGAAAAAAGCGTTTTAGAGAAACTATTAAAAATTGATAAGAAAATAGCTACGATTATGGCCATGGATATGTTAATGGCAGGAGTGGATACGGTATGTATGTATTTATTTATATATATATTTTTTTTATTTGGATTTTTAAAACATTTAATATATGTATTCTAGAGCTCTTCTACTTTTACTGGTCTACTATTATCAATGGCCCAAAATCCCCAAAAACAGGCTAAATTGCGCGAGGAAGTTATGAAAATTTTACCCCACAAAGATTCTGATTTTACTGAAGAGTCCTGCAAAAATATGCCTTATTTAAGGGCTTGTATTAAGAAAGCTTTACGTGTTTATCCCTTAACCGTAGGCAATGCCCGTTCCCCTGCCAAGGATGTGGTACTAAGTGGCTATAGAGTGCCCAAAGATACCCGCGTTACCATGGTTTCTATAGCATTATTACGCGACGAAAAGCACTTCCCCAGAGCTAATGAATATTTGCCCGAACGCTGGTTGAGGGTACAAAGGGATTCCGATGAAAATCGAGCTACAGCTATATCGCCTCTTAGGCCCAGCTGCCCATTTGTTTATTTACCTTTCGGTTTTGGTCCACGCACTTGCATTGGTCGTCGTATAGTCGAAATGGAACTGGAATTGGGTATTGCTCGTATGGTGCGAAATTTTCATATAGAATTTAATTATCCAACTGAAAATGCCTTTAAGAGCTTGCTGATGAATGTGCCCAATATACCATTGAAATTTAAATTTACTGATGTGGAAAATTAAGAAGATTAAGTGTAGGCTGTGTAAATACTACATATATAGAATTTAGAATGAATCATGTAGTATTAATAAATTGTTTAAATTAAAAAAACAAAACCTTTATAAATTTAAACTGAAATTTTCCATGAGTAAGTACGATTAAAGAACTCAAAATATTCGTACTATTCCGCGAAATTATTACTACAATACAACTTATAAATACAAAATAGAATAACTTCTCCTTTCCTATAGACTAGAGCTGTAGAAACCGCTTTAGAATTGGTGAGGATTAAATCATATTATCTTCATCGTTATTATCTTATATTAAATTTAAAGCTTTGGGCTGTTCCGTGTTCTCATCTTGATTTACGGAGAAAAAATTTCAAAAGGATTGTAAAGAAGTCCGTTTTAACAATAATAAAGCCTTCCTAGTAGATATAAGTTACAAGATCTTTGGCGTACCTTGAACTGGTGCAACACTTTGAGCTACTGGGCAGAGTTTTTCTTAAGTTTCTTGTCTACTAGTGAAGGCCCCCTGGTGTCGGTATTTGTCATTTTCATTGTGCTTTTGCCGCGAATTTTAAGTGTTTGGCAGACGCAAATTCAATCATGATCTTTGGAGAACTAAAGATGCTAATTTTCAAGGAACAATTAAGTACCAAATATTTGCTGACCGCCTAAAGGTTGACTCAATTTAACTATTTGTCGTTTAGTTGATATCAACTATATATTGGCGCCTCTACCTGACTAGCTGAGGCCTTATTATTTACCAACATACTACAACCTGATAACGATGCTGTAGTAACTGGATCTCTGGAATATTTCAACATAACGCTGGCCATGTTTTTTGTCTCGGATATTAGGACTAGTTTGCTGTTGCATTTTCTATACTGCTTGGACAAACTGCGGTGTTTCTGGTGACAGTCATTGATGGATTTTGGGTGTCACACCATTGCTGACTGTACATTTCAACGAAATTTTAAAATGCTGATTTAAATCATATTGTGTCTTGTTTAAAAACATTCTTATACAACTTCATAGAATTTGGAATATATTTTAAGAAGCCCATTTATATACATACATACATATGGAAATACAATCTAAATTTTAGAAAATTTCCAATGATGGAAAACATGCGCAACGTGCTCTTTATTTTTCTTGCAATCACTCGCTCCCATCAACTGGCCTCTCTTAAGCAAATGAACACGATTGTATGGGTAACAGTGATGGAAAAATGAAAAGTAGAAATGGTACTGACCGTCAACAAAAAGAGTACTTTTTTCAACAGTTTGGTACTTTTTAGGAAACATATATTTTTATTCAAAAATAAAATTAAAAATCCATTTAAAAACGAA
The DNA here is from genome assembly GCA_916048285.2 of Bellardia pandia. Lineage (NCBI taxonomy): Eukaryota > Metazoa > Arthropoda > Insecta > Diptera > Calliphoridae > Bellardia > Bellardia pandia. The sequence goes on from OU696529.1 coordinate 32,488,409, forward strand.
AAAACGACCGAGAACGAAAAAATAAACAAAAAATGTCTGTCTGCCTATTAATTTCGCAACTCTAAAAGGTTTAGGCAAGTTCAAAGCGGAATGAGAAAAATGTCTGTCTTTCAATTTCTCAACTGTAAAAGGGGACTTGTGTTCTTGTTTTGAAGCTAATGTTTTCAATGATTATAAAAATAGTAACGCTGAATTTCTAAACAGGGAACAAAGCAAAACAAACAAAGAGTACTAAATATGATGTGGGGGTACCGTGGTATTTTTGTTGTGAAAAAGTACTGAAAATAGTACAATAGTATTGAATTTTCCATCACTGATGGGTAACGGATTTTAATAAAATTTAACTTAACTAAATTAAATTATTTGGTCATAAAAATGAAATCAAAGAGCAAATTGAGCTTTTAAACGGTCGGCGTAAATAGCACCAAATCATTTTTGTCTACTCAAAAAAATAATCCAGCATTTAGTTTTCATTCTTTGCTAGACATTCGTATAGAAAAGATAAGAGCCTTAACACTTTTTGATACAAAAAACAAAATTGTTTGTGTTTAGTCTACGCCATTACTTTATTATAAATAACATTTTGTAATTTATATTAAATTAGTTAAAGTTCACAAAAGAGAAATGACGGGAAATATATTGTTAAGCCACAATAAATGGCATAAAATAGTGTTAAACCAGACCATTAGAAAAACATTTCAAGTAAGTTCAATCTAAGAATAATAATTGAAATTAATTTTAAGAACAAATGACAAAAAATTCCAGTTCCGCCTGCAGTCTACTGAAAAAAAAGCAGCCTCAACTCAAATAAATAGCTTTAAACAAAAGTGGGAAAATGCACGACCTTATAAAGACATTCCCTCACCTTCGAGTTTGTTTAGCTTCCTACCGGGTGGTAAATATTACAACTTAGATCCCACCAAACTAATCCTGACTCTTAAAAAAGACATGGGAAATATAACGAGAATATTTGGCTATTTTGGAAAAAAAGATGTGGTGGTTACACACAATGTGGATGATTTTATTGCAGTCCTTCGTAGTGAGGGAATTTGGCCTAAAAGACCGGGTTTGGATGCCCTAAAGTATCATAGAAATGTATATAGAGCTGAGTTCTTCCAAGGTGCGGAAGGGATTATATCGACGTAAGCAAAAGATTAAAAGCAGCTGTAAAAAGTTGAAATCACAATTTTATAAAAACGTATTTTTAAACCTTAGGGACGGTGAGAAATGGGCTACTTTTAGATCAGCTGTAAATCCAGTGTTGATGCAACCCAAGAATGTTCGTTTGTATATGCACAAAATGTCTCAAGTAAATAAGGAATTTCTAGAAAGGTAAGAAGAAATGTGTAATAAAGTATAGAATTCCAAATATATATATAAAGAACAAATTTATTATGCCGAACACTAAATCGAAATTTATATTCCGCAGAAAGTGGACTAATTCGATTTAAATCTCTAGCCCACCTAAAAGCACACATTCATGTGATTTACTTCATCTTCTTCCTTTCAGAATCCGTCAAATACGCGATCCAAAAACACTTGAAGTTCCCGCCAACTTTGTGGACGAAATGAACCGTTGGACTTTAGAATCCATTTCAGTTGTGGCTTTAGATAAACAACTGGGTTTGCTCAATAAAAATCGTGGAGATCCCCTGGCCAAAGAACTATTTCAGGGTATAACTGGATTCTTTAAATACGGCATGGAAGTTGAATACAGTCTCCCCATATGGAAATTTTACAAAACAAAAACATTTAAAAACTTAATGAAAAGTTTAGATTCAGTCATGCTCACAACATCTGCGTATGTCAATGAAGCCATAGAACGTTTAGAACAGGAAAGTCTAAAGGGTGGAGCAGAAAAGCCTGAACAAGATAAAAGTGTTTTGGAAAAACTGATCAAAATTGATAAGAAAATAGCTACTGTGATGGCCATGGATATGTTAATGGCGGGTGTAGATACGGTAAGTTTGCTTAATAGAATTTGCAAAACAAACTTTATTATAATACCATTTGCATAGACTTCTTCTTCATTCACGGCTATGCTTTTGTGTCTGGCCAAAAATCCCAAGAAACAGGCCAAGCTAAGAGAAGAGATTATGACAATTTTACCCCACAAAGATTCCGAATTTACTGAAGAATCTATGAAGAATGTGCCCTATTTAAGGGCCTGCATTAAGGAATCATTACGCATGTATCCAATCACTATTGGCAATAGTCGAGTGCCTGTCAATGATGTGGTTTTAAGTGGCTACAGGGTACCCAAGGGCAGCGAAGTCTTAATGGTTGGTAGTTTTTTAGTAGACAATGACAAATATTTTCCACGTGCCAAAGAATTTCTGCCCGAGAGATGGTTGAGACATGTTCACGATATGGAATATCAAAACACATCAAAATGCCCCCAATCCCTAAAGCCCAGCAGTCCATTTGTGTATTTACCTTTCGGTTTTGGTCCACGTAGTTGCATTGGTCGTCGTATCGTTGAAATGGAACTGGAATTGGGCATTGCCCGGGTTATAAGAAATTTCCAGGTTGAGTACAATTATACCACAGAGAATGCTTTCAAGACTCTGTTAATAAATGTGCCCAATATACCGCTGACATTCAAGTTTACCGATATCGAAAATTAATATTAATTATTATTTAAATAAATTGTGAATTGCTGCATTTACTTTGTAAACATTGAAAGCTCTAAACAAAAACATAATGTACAAACTGTTATTCAAAAAAACTCTTAGGCAAACTTGTGTTTGTGATCTCAATAAAAAGCTCATTTGCTTCTTTAGAGAATTATTGGTGTGACAAGTGTTTCTCTTAAAGTTCAAGTTCAATGAAACAAAAAATAAAATAGTTTAAAATGATAACATTTAAATTGCGCTATTTGCAATAACAAATCGTAAATTGCATTTCCACTGAAGGATTTTCAACCAAAAGTTCTAATAACTGAAAGCTATCATAAAAAAACGTTTATAAACAAACATAGAATTATATTATTAAATATGATAAATATGCACAAAAAGTCCTTAATTTTTTGCATTTGGTTTTGGCCCTATTTTTCAAAGCAATCAATATAGAGTCAGCTAACAGGCTGCTTGCTCTCCATTCAGTGTAATGTGGACGATGATCACCAGTGTGCGTTTGCCGTAATAACCAATTGATCAATGTTTAATTAATTTTATTTTCCTTTTAAATTATAATACATAAATACATATATGCATACATACATACATATGTAAAATTCATTATTTTTGTTTTGCTTTGATTATTAATAACAAACGAAAACGATCTAAAAATAACAAACAACTAGAAAAAGCTTTTCAGAGATAACAACCAAAAAGCTGGGATATACATATGAGAGTAATATTTATCAAACATGAAATGATTAACATCAATATAGACACAGCTTTTTAAACAAATACATCATATCTTCCGGTTAAAAAAAAAACAATATGTGACCTGGCCTATGAAAAGGTGGCTTATGACTCTCTAGTGAAAACTCTCTTACTATACTCGTAAGTTAGAGAGTTTAGAGCGACAGTTCAGTTGTTCAGTTCGAACAAAATATTAAATTTACAAAAATGTAACTCACACAAGTTTTGAAAATCGTTCCACAGACCCTCCAGGGGCGGACTTATTTATGGTGGCCCAAAATAGTTCACATGTAATTTGCTTAAAAACGTGCATTTGTTGGCACAAATATTTGAAAATTGACATTAGTTTTTAAAATTTAAAATGGTACAATTTTTAATCGAGATATTGACTTTATTAATATTTTTCAATAAGTTCGAAAATTATTCAATTTATTTAAACAAAATCTGTGAAAAGTTCTGCAAGATATGTTAAAAAGACTGGACCGGGGTTCAAAACTTAAACTTAAATACGAGACGTAGATAGTTCATATACAATTTTATCTTGATCGAACTAGTCATTTAAGAATGCCAGATTTATTTCATTAAATACGAGACGTAGATAGTTCATATACAATTTTATCTTGATCGAACTAGTCATTTAAGAATGCCAGATTTATTTCAGAGATCATAGCAGAGTTTGGTCTAAGTTCTCATCTTAGATAAATAACCAGGATGTGTATGGATTTGTTTTGTACAGTAAATGAAAATCGATATATAATGTACAGTAGAGCGGTTCGAAAAAAAAGTTTTGTCAGTCACCGCCTAGGATTAAAGACAATGTGAAAACAATTCCAGAAATATTTTGTTATTTTTTTGCCACACCTACACACCTTTTACTATTTTGTTCATTGTGTCGCTTCATGGCTCTGTTACATTTCTGTCCTCAACCATTTTTTACTACAACATCAAATTCTAGTTATGCCTTTTTTTTTGTATGAAAAGCGAACCACTGTTCAGTCCAATTTGTATCAATATTAGAAAAATTGCACGAAATCAAACGAACGATATATCAAGCTATCAAGAACGGTTACAAAAATGTGTATTGTCTAAAGTATAATAAGTATCAGCTAAAGAAGAAAAGGAAGTTATATTGATGGTTTACGACCACACGAAAAAACACATTTATGTTAATGGAATTGCTTTAAAAAACAAAGCAAAAAAGTGCAAAAACTATCTTTCGATGTTTCTTTCAATGCGGACCAACTGGTGTCTCCTGAAAAATGCTACCATAAAAATGTTTGTTTATGCTAGAGAAATTAATGCTTCAGGTAGAAAGTTATCGCTAATGAAACCCCATGGTTTGGTAAAAGTATTTGCCTATAAAGTATATTCATACAAATAATAATGAAGATAAATCCAACAATTCAACTACTCAGATGTAGATTGTATAGTTTATAAGGGCCTAAAAATTATTTTGGGTAAACAAAATTTGTTGGTAAAAAAAATATTAATGAAAAATACGAATTTCGGCAATTTGTGTAGCTTATTTGGAATATAATCCGCAAAGTATTCCTGCCAACATCATGGACCCAAAATTTACTCTCTTTATAGATCGGATCTTTACAATTTTTAATAGCTGCACGTGTTATTAATTGGCACCGTCGCGCCAAAATTTACTCTCTTTACTCGTATAGATCGGATCTTTACGATTTTCAATAGCCACACGTTTTATTAATTCTTAATAAATAAAATCTGCAAATAAAAACAAACAAAAAAGCTCGGTTTTATTTCAGTTTATTTTAATAAATTTCTCGTTTTATTTTGCTCTCAATATTCATAACAAATGAAAATGTTCTACAGCAAAAGCAACACCATTTCCAATTGAAATTGAGAAAATGTATGTACACAGATTTAGAAATCCAATTTAATGTTTAGAAAATACAAATTGAAGATGAGAAATCTAATATGAAGAAATAAAAATCTATTTCGAGAAATTAAATTTATATTTTTTTTCTTGTAGGATATGTATATGGAAGAATTATGAACTTATTTTTTTATTTCTCAACAACAACTTATACCGTGTTCACTTATGCACCTTAATTGCGTTAATCGCAATTAACGCCATTATTGAGCTCAATATTCCATATAAAATCTCAATTAATTATTGAGTAAGATTTCGAATGCAACACTGTTCACAACTGTGTTTAGTGAACAAAATTGTATAAAATGGCAAATGTCAACAAAAGAAATCATAAAAAAATCAATGTGAAGGTAAGTTTGTTTACATAGAAACACAACAACCATTTAGAGTATTTTTTGTATTGATTTTCAACTGTCAAATGATTATTGAGTAAGCTGAAAATTACGTATGCCTGAACACTTAAAATAATATTGTCAATTAACCGAATATTAACTCAATTAAGTTTCATATCTGAACACAGTATTAGGTTTTCTCAACATCAGTTGCATTTTCTAATTTTAAGTTTTCATATTAAATATTAATTTCGATATCTTAATTTCAATTTGATTTTTCATCTTATTAAATTAATTGCAGTTTTGGATTTCAATTTCTATTTTCTCAATATTAGTTTGAATTTTTCAAACTTGATATATTGTTTTCTCAATTTCAACTTGAAATAGTGTACGAGTATTTTAGAATAAGCTTTTCAGAGATAAAGGTCAACAGTATAATAGCGCTATAATAATAAATGTAAACAATGAATTATTTAATAAAAATTTCAAAACAAAAAATTTTATAAAGCTTTTTTTATTCAATAAACACACAATTGTTATTAATTTTTGCGCAATTTTACTATACAGTATAAATTTGAGTGTTATAACGACCGACTGTTTTTGAATTTAGTTCTAGCAAAATGTTAAAATTACACAAATACTGCGTCACATTAAACAAAAAAAATAATTTAAATGAGGCAACAGCTTTTAAATTGTTATTAATAAAACAGCAACAACAAACACATACAGTAAGTATTTAATATAATTAAAACAACAATTAATCAAAAAATGTAATTCAATTACAGTTACGCTTTCAAGCCACGGCCCCTGATGGATCTGTAAAAAATGAAGACAATTGCGAAACCCTGGGAAATCAAGAATGGCAAAACGCCAAACCTTTCAAGGAAATGCCCACGGTTAGTAGTTTTAATCTGCTGAGGAATTTTTTACCTGGTGGCAAATATGTCAATTTAGATACCACTAAAATAATAGAGGCTTTCAGAGAAGATTTCGGTAATGTGGCATATTTGGCGGGCTTCTTTGGACGCCCAGGGTTTGTACTCACTCATAATGTGGACGATTTTGAAAAGGTTTTACGCAATGAGGGTATATGGCCTAACAGACCCGGTTCCGATGCCATGCACTATCATCGTCATGTGCATCGTGCTGATTTTTTCCAGGGCGTTGAAGGTCTAATCTCAACGTAAGGATTTAAACAATGGTATTAACAAAAAATCTAATATGTATTTCATTTTGTTCTTCTAATACTAACAGACAAGGTGAAACTTGGGGTAGTTTTCGTTCGGCAGTCAATCCTGTGATGATGCAACCCAAAAATGTTCGTTTGTATTTGCACAAAATGTCACAAGTCAATAAAGAATTTATAGAAAGGTAAGACAATCAAATTTAAAATTTATATTGAGTGGTCTGTTTCTATATTAGCGTACAATAATTTGATTTCAAACATAAAGTCATAATTATACCTTACACCCCCATAGCAGATTTGCGCTGATGTTTACAACGCACAAAAATATTAGTCTAACACCTTAAATTCTACCAATCTACTCAGAATCACTTGCTGAGCCAATTAAATGATGTCCGTCTGGCTGGCTACCCACGTAAATTTGTGCGCAGAGTACAGTACACAATTTTGAAGATATTTTATTAATTTTAATACGATATTTTTTTTAGCGCAAAGACGATTGGGCTTGAATTTGGTTGAAATCGGTCCATTATTTCACCTAGCCCCTTAAAAATGTCCCCCCCCCCCCGAAATAGGGCTTTATCGGTAATAAATGTTTGATTTATACACGTGTCCATACAAATTTCGCCAGAAATAAGCAGATCTGTCAATAATTGACAATAGCTCCCATATAAGGCCCACTTCACTCTAATGAGCATAACTCTCTTAAAATGTTTGCATTTAAATAAAATTCAACACAAGTAAGAAAATATAGTCGGTCAAGCTCGACCATATAATACCCTACACCCAGTATATGCATAAAACAGTTATATGGTAGATATGTATAACCCATTGTGGACCAATCATCCAAAAATTTAGTGTCATGATGTCTGTGTATATAAGTATTATATGTGTTAAATTTTATCTCGATATAAATACTTTTAAAAGATTTATGGAGCTTAAATTGAATTACAGAAAGGGTTTTATATGGGAGTTTCGAATAATTATGGACCGACCATTATAAAATTAGGTGTCGTTATTTCTGTATATAAGAAACTTATTTGTGTCAAATTTTATTTGGATAACAACATTTTTTAGAAATTTATGATCGTTCAAGTGAATCTCGAAAGTGAGTCTTATATGGGAGCTACGACTAATTATGGACCGATCATAATAAAATTGTACCGTATTATTTGTATACATATGAAATATATTGGGTTCAATATGACTAGGATACAAACATTTTTGACAGAGTTATGCTCTTTAAAGTGATTTTCGGAAGTGGGCCTTATATGGGAGCTACGACTAATTATAGACCGATAATAATAAAATTGCACCGTATTATTGGTATACATATAAAATATATTTTTGTTAAATATTATTTGGAAACCAACATTTTTAAAAGAGTTATGCTCTTTAAAGTGATTTTCGGAAGTGGGCCTTATATGGGAGGTACGACTACTTATGGACCACAAAATTTGTAGATGCTCAATCACATCTACAAATTTTGTTTATTATTACTTCATTTATTACTTATTTGTGGTGAAATTTGTTTGGTTACTTTCATAATTCAAACATTTATAATCGTTAAAGTCCTATTTCGCGAGGACATTTGTACGGGGGCCAGGTGAAATAATAAACCGATTTCCACCAGTTTCAAGCCCATCTATCCTAGGGCCGAAAAAATATCACGTACCAAATTTTATCGAAATATCTTCAAAATTGCGACCTGTACTCTGCGCACATGCTTTACATGGACAGCCAGCCAGACGGACAGACGGACATCGTTATATCGACTCAGAAAGTGATTCGGAGTCGATCGGTATACTTTAAGGTGGGTGTTGCACCAATATTTCTGTATATTTTAGGTTTTTTATAACAAAGGAGAAATTCGAAAATGAAAGCAAAAAAATAGGATTTTTATTGGCATCAAATCGTTTTGTGTTCCAAAAACAACTCTCATTAGATTGTACAAGAGAAAAGCTAAAACATCAGATCTTTTCACTGAGCGTTTGGAACGGAAGCCTGTTCTGAATAAGGAGATGGAAAATGATTTGGTAAGATATGTCAAGGAAATGGAGGCACGATATTGGGGTCTTACAAGAAGAGATATTACATCACATTCTTTTCAACTGGCAAAATCAAACAAAGATTTTTATAGCTGGGGAACAAATTTCAAATGAAATAGATGAAAATAGTGCTACTCCACAAAATTCAAGCCAAATAACACAGTACAACACTGGGAATTTTTAACCGCTTCTTAAATGAAATTCTGATGTGATCTATCAAAACGCCGACACACGTATATTTTTTTTTTTTTTGGTCTCCTTAACAACAATCAATCGTCGGAACCCCGTAATTTTGGAAAAAGTTTGAAATTGTTCTACAGTGTAATTGAACAAGAAGTAAAGGAATGTGCAGACATATCAGAAGACATGAAAATCGTAACAGTAAATAAATGTCAGCATTCAACAACAACAGATTTTCCATTAGATGTAAAGCCAAGTACAAGTAAATACATATATTACACCCTGGCAATTATCTCCAATTCATAAAATTAAATCTAATTATATGATATACGAGTGCAAACTTTACGACACCTAATTTTATAGTGATTGGTCCCAACAAACAATATTTATATGAATAGAAGTCATGCCACTAAATTTTTATAGCGTCCATTTCTGAAAAATTCCTTTTGTACATATACTGGGTGTAGAGTATTATAAGACTGAATATGGCATTATAAGGCTGACATACTATACTTTCTTTTTTGTTTTCATTTGAATAAGGTATTTAAAATAAATTATATGTACAATATTGAACCTTAATTTTTAGAATTTGTCAAATACGTGATCCTAAAACCTTTGAAGTTCCCGATACCTTTGAAGAAGAAATTAATCGCTGGACCTTGGAATCAGTATCTGTTGTGGCCCTGGACAAACAGCTAGGACTGATCAGTAAGAATCGCGATAATCCCATGGCTAAAGACCTGTTTCAGGCTTTAAACGATTTCTTTACGTACTCGTTGGAAATTGAGTTTAAGCCCTCTATATGGAGATATTATAAAACACCAACTTTTATGAAATTAATGAAAGCTTTAGACAATATAGTCGATGTCACTAGTTCCTACGTTAACGAGGCCATTGAACGTATCGAAGAGGAGCGTAAGAATGGAGTGTCCGAAAAGCCAGATAATAAGAAAAGTGTATTGGAGAAACTAATTAAAATCGATAAAAGAATTGCCATCGTAATGGCCATGGACATGTTAATGGCGGGAGTGGATACGGTAATTACTTCCTTGAAAGCGTCATAAGTAATTTTAAAAATTTTAATTAAAATTTCTATGCTTACAGACAACCACAACATTTACCGGCTTGATGTTGTGTGTGGCTAAAAATCCCGACAAACAAGAGAAATTGCGCCAAGAGGTTTTGAAAGTATTACCCCAAAAGCACTCAGAGTTTGATGACACTGCCTTTAAAAATATGCCGTATTTAAGAGCCTGCATTAAAGAATCCCAACGCCTTTATCCCATGGCCGTGGGTAATGCTCGTGTAACCGCCAAAGATGTGGTCATAAGCGGGTATAGAGTACCCAAGGGTACTCAAGTCTATCTGTGTACTACCGCATTGTCGCGTAATAGTGATTATTATCCCCGACCAAATGAATTTTTACCCGAACGTTGGCTAAGGCCCAGCAAAGAAGCTACAAATGGTGCAGAATGCCCACAGGCCATCAAGCAAAGTTCACCCTTTTTACATTTACCATTTGGTTTCGGTGCTCGCAGTTGTATTGGTCGCCGTATTGTCGAAATGGAGTTAGAATTGGGCATTGCCCGCATGGTGCGTAACTATCAGATCGAGTTTAATTATTCCACAGAAAATGCCTTCAAGAGTTTGTTAATTAATGTGCCTAACATACCCTTGAGATTTAAATTCACAGATTTAGATTATTAATTTTTTTCTACAAATATTTATATTGCTTATAAGATACCATGTTATTAATGTAAATAAATTGAGAAAGAAAATCGTTGGTGTTATTAGTTTACAAAAGTTTTTTAATAATATCATGTATTTGAAGTAATTATACATTGCTGGAAGTTGAGATAATAAAAATCGAACTAAAACTTGTGTATCTAAAGCTTTAAATAATAATTTAAAAAAGGCCAACAAACATTATCCAGAAGTTAATTGATAATGCAAAACATACGACTTATTTTTACTTCGTCCCATTTGTGCTGCATGAGTAAACTTTGTAGTTAACAAATTTCAATATTATTTGGATTAAATTTTTAGGAAGCCTATATCGCGAATGATGAGAATGTATGACAACTATTCTGAGTTACAAATGTAGGCTCAATTGAAATCTTTTCGAGAAAAATGTTACAACTTAAGACCTATCATACATCTACAGTGGCACAGTAAAGTATACATTCCCCCTTGAAAAACGGGGTTTTGGGATATCTATGAACAATTTAGCAATAAAGTTCATTGCAAACAAATTCAATCGAACAACAAACAATAAATTTTGACCAAAATTTTTTTCCACACAATATTTATTAACAAAAATATATAAAATTCATTTTTCAAACACAGAAACAAACACAACAGTTCACAATATAAAATTCTAAATCCAAATATTTGTGTTCTAAGAGAGTTTTTTCTCTAGAAATTATGCACGACAATATCGCAAGTATTAAATCGATAATTTCTCTACAAATATAATTATTATTATAATTAAGAGCACTTACAATTAATTCTATTTTTATTTTTATTTTAGTCTGAACTTTCATAACAAACAAAATGATTAAAAAAAATAAAAATAGCGTGTCACATTTAGCTGGCAAAAATGCTTTGATTAACAAAGTCTCAAAACAGTAAAAAAAGGTGGCGCAAAAGAGTGTTTAGGACAACTTGAAAAAAATCAACAATATCAATTTAAATAAGACAACAATATTTAAATTGTTATTAATGAAACAGCAACAACAAGCAGTAAGTAAACCAGAGGTCGGCAAAGCGTAAAATGAGGTTGTGTGTGTGAGCAAACTACCCAACAAACATAAACATAATTATATAAATTATACAAAACAACTTAGATAGGAAACATACACTCACAATGTATTTTCCGTAACATATAAGAAATTAACAACGAGATTGATATACAAACGGAACTTCTAATGCTTTAAAAGCTGATTACATGCATGTTACCAAATGCATTATCAATTATAAATTATTTTTCGTAATTCATTATTAATTTGAAATGTTTGTTGGGAAGTATTTCTGAAAAAAATATAAAAGCATCCGCCGCATGTGCACACATTGCTGTCTCAATGACGACTGAATGAAAGAGATTAAGCGTATGTGTGAAGTGCTCTCTGCACTATTGTGCTATAGGATGCCGACCTATGAAGTAAACAAATACTTAATAAAATAACAAAACCAAATATAACCATATTACCGCACTGCTGCTGCAGAAAATTAAGTCAATTCTAAAGCTTTAGCCAGTAAAGGATGAGAAATTGTCAAGCATTTTGAAGAAATTTTCACTGACAAATATGCTAATTTCGATTATACTAAAATGCTGCAGGCTTTCAAAGAAGATTTTGCTAATGTGTCCTATTTACCGGGTTGCTTTAGACGCAAGGTTATTGTAATCTCTCATACTGAGGAGGATTTTAAAAAGATTTTACGCAATGAAAGTGTATGTTCGTCATGTTTATTGTGTTGATTAGCAACGTCTTTATTTATTATTCTAATTCAAAGAAAAAAGTACGTTTCACTTTATATTTCGAAGCAAGGTGAAACACTTTTGGTTCGGCGGTCGATCCCGTGATGATGCAACCCAAAACTGTTCATCTGAATTTGCACAAAATATAAAAAGAAAATAAGGAATTCATCCGTTTTAATCTTTACATAAAATTAAGATCATTTAATGCAAATTTCGTCATTATTCATGATAAAACAGTATTGATAAATATTCACAACAGACTTTAGGGTTTTGAGTTTTTTGTACACGCAGAGAAAAAACATGGTTACGACAACTACTCTGTGTTAATGGTAACAATATATTGCTGTGGTAACAATATATTTTAATATGATTTTAACAATATTTTAGTTACTATAAACATTTTTATGTTTATCGCAATTATAAAATTGAATATGGTTCACTGAAACAAAAATGTTTACCACAACTATTGAATGATAACTATTAAAACATATTTGGGGTATTCACAAGGTGATAGTTATATTGTCATAATGTTCTAACATTTTACAATGGTTTAAAAATATTGTTGTTGCTTTGTAAACAAAAAGTGTCTTAAATTAATAGAACTTTGCTTGCTATGTTTATTGTGCTGTCGTAATTAATCAGAAGAGAACATTTTTTGTTTATTTACTTGAGTTTGCCATCACAACCATAGCTGCCAGATTTGACGATTTATCGTCATATTGACGATTTTTTGTTACAAAAATAACAAATTGACGATTTGACGATTTTTTAATTGAAAATGACGATTTTCTGAATTATTAGAATTTTCTATAATTTGTTTGTTTTATTAATGTTTTTGTTACCAAATTCTCTCTTTTTTGGAGACAACTATTTTTCACAATTAATATCATAAATATTAAGTAGAACATGACATACGAGTATTTCAAAAACAAAACTAAGTAATAGTGATATTTTCTTAATTATAACAATTTTGAGTTTAAGTATAATAATTCCAAATAATATTGAGTCAGGATAGTTGAAATTATTTATTTATCTGTAAACACAAAAAGCAATTTTAAATGCTGAATACCATTTTTAGAGGAAATAATTTCTGAATTTCAACGTGAAAATTCTACAAAAACTTCTTCTATTTTAACAAAACGTCGAAAGAATATTCAGCCAAATAAATTTAAATAACAAAAATACCTGTATATGATGGATGAATTGGATTCTATATTTTTGACATTGTAATTTACTCTGAATTAATAAAATATGCTAAATTCATAGTACACTCGTCAGTTTTAGCTCACTAGTTTTTGTTCAATTCTCTTTTGAACTTACCATTTCATTTACATACGTCAAATTAATTTTCATGCTTTTCAATGCAAATCAATATGCATTGAAGAGTGTAAAAGCAGACTAATGGCGTTTTCTTTTCTGGCAAAAATGTTACATATATGTTACACTTTTTACCCATTTCCCATATAAAAATGGAAAAAGTGCAACATTTTTGCCAGAGAAAAAAACGCTATAAAATACTATAAAAATATTACACAAGTTGTGTTTAACAAATTTATGTATTTTGATATGTATTGTACGAGTACAAGAGTAAACCTATAAAATAAATAAATAAATAATAAAAATTTCAAAATGCTATTACAAATAGTGACTTTTTATAATCCCGATTTTTTTGACGATTTTTAAAATTCTAAATGACGATTTTTTTCTTTTTTATCGGGATTTTGACGATTTTTTCCAAAATTTATCTGGCAGCCCTGATCACAACATCTAAAATGTATTTTTCGCACAAACTGGCTATTATTTTAGTTTTTTCACTTATTTTTGGCATTGTGGATAACAATATTAATTTTTATATTTGTTTTAAATCAGTTGATTTAAATTCAAAATAGCACACTGAATTATGAGGGGTTGTTCACAGCAGTCGTATTTTTTCATGTTATTATTTTAAGACATATGACTTTATGACACCTTGTGAATCCCCCAATTATATTATTTACAACTATCTAAAAAGTTTCTATACTTGACTCCTATAATGTTTAAAATGCAAACAAAATATGTTTAATTTTAATAATACATATTGTAGAATGGTTTTGCATTAGTTCAGTAGTTTGTCTGTGTGATATTAAATTATTTATTGGCATTTAAATGTTACAATAATTGAAATAAAACAAGTAAGAAAGTCAAGCCCGACCATATAATACCCTACACCCAGTATATCAATAAAACAGTTTTTCAGAAATGGGCGTTATATGGGAGATATGACCTATTATGGACCTATTATCCAAAAATTTAGTGTCGTGATTTATGTGAATATAAATATTGTGTATGTTAAACTTTATCTCTTATATGGGAGCTGCGATTAATTATGAACCGATCTGCACAAAATTTGTAGATGTGATTTGGCTTCATTTACCACTCATTTGTGATGAAATTTGTTTGGTTCCTTGCATAATTCAAACATTTATGGTCGGTAAACACCAATTTCGGGAGGACTTTTGTATGGGAGCCAGGTGAAATAATGGACCGATTTACATCAGTTTCAATCCCATCCATCCTTGGGCCGAAAAAAATATCACGTACCAAATTTTATCAAAATATCTTCAAAATTGCGACCTGTACTCTGCGCATAAGCTTTACATGGACAGCCAGCCAGCCAGCCAGACGGACGGACGGACATCGTTAAATCGACTTAGAAAGTGATTCTGAGTCGATCAGTATACTTTAAGGTGGGTGTGCGACCAATATTTCTGGGCGTTACAAACATATGCACAAATCCATATATGGTGGTGTAGGGTAAAAAAACAATTCGTATTTAAAATATACTAAATATTACTACAAAATACAAAGTTTTCTTTCAAAGAAGTGTAAAAGAGCCAAAGAAAGTGTACATAAAAGAAATAATGTTAAATTTCACAAAATAAAAATCTATTAAACATAACTAAAAATAAATGTATTTTTTTATATATATGTACGTTGAAAGTGCGCAAATATTTATTTCTATTTACAAAAATATTCAGGTATGTGATGGAAATCGAAAACGAAAACGAGTGAGTTTTTGAAGTCCATTTTAAAGTATTTCTAATCAAAATTTTAAAATTTTCGTTTTAAGATTCTCTTTAATAGCAAATTATCTTTATATTTTGTGGGATAAAACTGTTTCAATACAGAAATATTACGAAAAAATCGTTTTCGTTTTCGATTTCCATCGCATACCTGATTATATTATGCATATATAAATATTACGATGATAATTGATCATAATATGATACTGCATGACACTTATATTCATCATAATATGTTTTGACTACAATCATAAATCTTATCATAATATGTTGCTCTTAGATTATGTTTACCACAACCATGTTTTTCTCTGCGTGTAGAGTCACTGGTAAAGAAAAATTAACATTTCTTAGTAATCTATTTCTGGGGGGTTACTAAGTATTACGATTCGAAAGCAAAAGCTTTCGAAATACAATGTAAAAAGTATACAAATTCGAATGATTTTCTTTTCGAATCAAAATACGCAGTAACCCCCCTGTTCTAATCAATAAGTTATTGTTTGCTTCCAAAGATATAAATCGTTAAAATTAAATTAACAACAGCACTTATGACTGCCTTATTTAACTGTCTATTTGGTCTTAAATAAAAATAGAAAAATCAAAATAATCTTGTTTTAATTCAATAAATAATGAATGATTTTTTCTGATTTTCAAAACAGGTCTCTGCTGAAAATTACATTACATAAACCTAAACTATTATTATTATTAAAAACTATAAAAAACAATAGCATTTTATCCTACTTCTTAGTATTCGTCAAATTCATGATTCACAAACACCATTGAACGAATAAAAAAGGAGCGTAAGAATGGAGTGCCCGAAAAGCCAGTTAATGGATATATTGGAGAAACTAATTAAAATCAATTTAAATCAATAAAAAAAATTACTGTGTAATGGCCATGAAAATGTTAATAGCGGAAGTAAATACGGTAATTAAGTTACAAAATAATTAAATAATAACTGATTATAAATTCATATATATTTTTAGACGACCTTCACATTTATTGGTTTGTTGTTGTATCCTAATAAACAAGAGAAATTGTGCCAAGTTTTACCCCAATAGTACTCTGAATTTCATGAGAATGCCCTAAAAGAGTCTTTACGATATTATCCCCTGATCGTGGGTAATGCCCGGGTTACCATCAAATATGTGGTCGTAAGTACCGAAGGGTACAAAAGCTTTTATGTGTATCATTATACTCGGTCTAATGAATTTTAACCCGAACATTAGTTACGACCCATTCAAGAAGATGCAAATAGTTCAGAAGGTCAAGTACACCCTTCCTAAATTTACCATTTGGTTTCGGTGCTCGCATTTGTATCGTTTTGTCCAAATGGAATTAGAATTGCTCGCATGGTGCCTAATTTTCTGACTGAGTTTAATTATCCTACAGAAAATGTCTTCAAAAGTCTTAGAGTAAATTTTTTTTTTTAATATAATTAACAAACACAAACGGCGAAGCTTTTTGGCTTATCTGCAGAAAACACCCAGAGTCTTTGGCGGAAATCGAACCCGCAACCCTCTGACAGATAGTCCGGCACTCTATCGGGGCACCCGAATGTGCCGAATATACCCTTGAAATTTAAATTTACTGATTTGGAATATTGAGACAGCTATAAGAAATTTTAATGTCATGTTGCCTGACAATGTTAATAACTGTTGAATTAAAATAAGAGACTTATTTTGTTTACAAATTCTTATTTAAATGATACGATAGCAATTATTTGTTGTTATTCTTAATATCAAATACATATTTGTAATGGCTTGGATACTTTCAATTGTAATAGATAATAACAAGGTCTTGCTTGTATTACAAAAAAGTCTTGACTTTTCTAAAACTTTTGTCAGTATTTATCCTATTATATTTATTTATGTATTTGTTGTGATTTAGAGCCAAATCTTATTTTCGTGTAGTCAAATCAAATAATGCTAACCCGTGCCGAATCGCCTCTAAAGTTAGAAAAACTTTTAATATTTTTTTTAGTTTTTGAAATAAAAAATGTTTATTAGTTAAGGCAAGCTATATTGGAAATTATTGCGAGAACATATGATAACTATTCTCAGTTAGAGATGTAAGTGCAATTAAAATCTTTTATTATTTCTCTAGGTATTATCCACGAATTATCAAGTAGAGCAAAATCGGATAAATAATTTTATTTTCATTTTAATATCTAATATAATATCTAATATCTATAATATCTAATAGGTACTTTCTTCCCTTTGTTTTACTCTGAACATTCATAACAAACGAAAATATCAGAAGACAAAACAAAACTAGAAAAAAGCTTTTCCTAAATATACATATTTGGCACACATGAAATGATAAATAAAGTCTCAAAACAGCAAATTAGAAAAAGCTCTTTTTTTTATCAAAAAATACACGAATATTATTAATACTTGTGGAATGTAGTTGAAATGTAATCAGTATAAATAAGAGTGTTTAGAACAACAGTTTAGGTATTTGTTTCCTGGAAAATGTTACAATTAAAAAAATTCAACAGATTTATAAATTTCCATGAGACAATAATATTTAAACAGCAACAACAAGCCGTAAGTAAACAAATAATTAATAAAATAAATAAAAATAAAAATATGTAATGCAATAAATATAAAATACTAAAAATTACAGTTAGGCCTACAAACAACGGGCCCTCCTACTGCTACTGCAGTTGAAAATGCAGTCAATTCTGAAGCTTTAGCCAGTAAAGAATGGGAAAATGCTAAGCCATTTGAAGAAATTCCCACTGTTGGTGGCTTTAGTTTTTTGATAAAGTTTTTGCCAGGTGGCAAATATGCCAATTTCGATTCTACTAAATTGCTGCAGGCTTTCAAAGAAGATTTTGGTAATGTGTCCTATTTACCCGGTTTCTTTGGCCGCCAGAGTTTTGTAATGACTCATAATGTAGACGATTTTGAAAAGGTTCTACGCAATGAGGGTATATGGCCAAACAGACCGGGTTCAGAAGCCATGCACTATCATCGTCACGTGCATCGTGCTGATTTTTTCCAGGGCGTTGAGGGTTTATTAGCAACGTAAGTATTTTGTATACAAATTCAAGCAAACAAGTATGTTTTGTTTTCTATTTCCAATATTTATATTAATAGACAAGGTGAAACCTGGGGCACTTTTCGTTCAGCAGTCAATCCTGTTATGATGCAACCTAAAAATGTTCGTTTGTATTTGCACAAAATGTCACAAGTCAATCAGGAGTTTATTAACAGGTACGTTTAAATCTTTAAACTAAATTTTAAAGTCATTTACTGCAAAATTTCGCCATTATTCATGATAAAGAACTGTGTCTTATCTTTGATAAGTATTGATATCAGCCGCCGGAGTTTTAGCTTTTTATAGTTATTATTACTTGTTATTAAAAATAAACATTTCTAAAGATACGGTCACATTTGTCAAATATTTACTCAAAAAAACGTAACCAATAATCCAACAAATTACAACTAAATATTTATTGTGCTTTGGACTAAATAAGAAAAGTTTTTTTTAAATAAGTAAACGAGTTCA
Source organism: Bellardia pandia (assembly GCA_916048285.2). Classification (NCBI taxonomy): domain Eukaryota; kingdom Metazoa; phylum Arthropoda; class Insecta; order Diptera; family Calliphoridae; genus Bellardia; species Bellardia pandia. Next base: position 32,507,473 of record OU696529.1, read on the forward strand.
AATATGTATATGATATTTAGTGGTTACGTCTTTTTCGGCAAATATTTGCCAAGTGTGACGTAATATATTTCATTTATAATCAAAAGGTGATTTTTTGTTTTTAAACATATATAGGGTGAATTTCACGTCAAGTGACCCAATTTTAAAAATCGATGTCTTCCGATTTGGATGAAATTTGCACCAAGGTTAGTACTATTGGATAGTATGCCAGAGATAAATGTTCAGCTCTATCAGTCCAGAAGTGCCAGAGTTAGAGGGGGTCAAAGTTGGAAATTTTGGGCAATTTTGCTCATACAGGGTTTTTTTAAATGAGTCTAACTCTTCACCTATTGATCCTAGCAAAAATTATCCAAAGGACTTTAGATAGCTATTTCTTCAATCATTTCAAAAATATTTTTTTTTTAAATTTTAAAAAATTTTTCATCCAAATCGAAAGACATCTATTTTTAAAATTGGGTCACTTGACGTGAAATTCACCATAGGTAAAACTTTAAAATTAAATTAACCAAAACACCTATGATTGCCATAATCAATTGCGTTTGGTCTACTTTAATGAACCATGCGAATTTCACGTAAAATTTCAATAATTGTTGAATATTTTTTTTTGATTTTCAAGTTGGGACAACTAAACAATTATCATTATTGAAAACTACAAAATGCCATAACATTTTCTTCTACTTCTTAGAATTCGCCAAATTCGTGATCCACAAACTCTTGAAGTTCCTGCTACCTTTGAAGAAGAAATGAATCGCTGGACCTTGGAATCAGTATCTGTTGTGGCCCTGGACAAACAACTAGGACTGATCAGTAAGAATCGCGATAATCCCATGGCTAAAGACCTGTTTCAGGCTTTAAACGATTTCTTTACGTACTCGTTGGAAATTGAGTTTAAGCCTTCTATATGGAGATATTATAAAACACCAACTTTTATGAAATTAATGAAAGCTTTAGACAATATAGTCGATGTCACTAGTTCCTACGTTAATGAGGCCATTGAACGTATCGAAGAGGAACGTAAGAATGGAGTGCCCGAAAAGCCAGATAATGAGAAAAGTGTATTGGAGAAACTAATTAAAATCGATAAAAGAATTGCCATCGTAATGGCCATGGACATGCTAATGGCGGGAGTGGATACGGTAATTAATTGACAAAATTTATAGATAATAATTTGGTCTGAATGTATGTTTTTAAAACTTTCAGACATCCTCCGCATTTGCTGGTTTGTTGTTGTGTATGGCTGAATATCCTGAGAAACAAGAGAAATTGCGCCAAGAAGTTTTGAAAGTTTTACCCCAAAAAGACTCTGAGTTTGATGAGAATGCCTTTAAAAATATGCCGTATTTAAGAGCCTGTATTAAAGAGTCTTTACGATATTATCCCTTAATCGTGGGTAATGCACGTATTCCCATCAAAGATGTGGTAGTTAGTGGCTATAGAGTACCCAAGGGTACACCAGTCTCTATGTGTGTCACCTCTTTGACACGTGATGCTAATCATTATACCCGACCTAATGAATATTTACCCGAACGTTGGTTAAGGCCCAGTCAAGACGATGCAAATAGTTCAGATTGTCCTCATGCCCTCAAGCCAAGTTCACCTTTCTTACATTTACCATTTGGTTTCGGTGCTCGCAGTTGTATTGGTCGGCGTATTGTCGAAATGGAATTAGAAGTGGGCATTGCCCGCATGGTGCGTAACTATCAGATCGAGTTTAATTATACCACAGAAAATGCCTTTAAAGGACTGTTAATAAATGTGCCGAATATACCCTTGAAATTTAAATTTACCGACTTGGAATATTGAGACAGCCAATGTGGATAATAGGTTTTGTATTTCTAATAATTGTTATAAGAAACTAATGTAATGTCATGTTGCTGATAATGTTAATAATTGCTGTAATAAAATAACAGCCTTCTTTAGTTTACAAATTCTTATTTAAATGATACGATAGCAATTATTTGTTGTTATTCGCAATATCAAATATTTGAAATGGCTTAAGATAATAGCTAAGTATTGTATTACAAAGCAGTTAGTATTTATGTTTTTATATCTATAATAAATGTTTTTTATAATGTTATTTAAATCGAATAATAATAAATAACCTGTGCCACATCGACTCTAAAATTAGAAAAAGCATTTATACTTTTCAAATTATAATTTTAGTTGAAATAAATTTCAGGATTAAACTCAAGTCAGTTCTAAGGAAATCTACATGATGGATATTAAATTGTGATGCCGTGGCATTAGAAATAATGTAATACTTATTAATTCTGTTTTTATTTGAATATCTAATATATTTTCTTCTCTTTGTTTTACTCTGTATAACTATTCTTAACAAACAAAGAGATCAGAGAAAAAAAAACATGAAAAAGCTTTTCATGATTTGATTAACAAGTCTTAAAACATTAATATAGAAAAGCTCTCTTTTATTAAATAAATAAATACACGAATATTATTAATATTTGCGGAAGTAAGAAATATGACTACAGTTACGCAGTATAAAAAAGATGTTTAGAGCAACAGTTTAGTTATTTAGTTCGGGGTAAATGTTCAAAATGAAAAACTTTAACAATTCAATTTAAATGAAGAAAAAATATTTAAATTGTTTTTAATAAAACAGCAACAAAAACGTGTAATGCTTTTCACTATGTCAGTTTTGTTGTCAAACTGTCCAAATTGTTGGTAATTTCATAACAATTTGGACAATTTGACAACAAAACTGACATAGTGAAAACCAAGCATATGTAAACAAATATACAATAAAATGAAGGGTATAATTATAAAACCAAATATAATATACATATATGAAATACTAAAAATTGTATTCAAGCTTACAATCTACGACCCCTACCGCTGCTGCTGCAGTTTAAAATGCAATCAATTCTGAAGCTTTAGCCAGTAAAGAATGGGAACATGCCAAGCCTTTTGAAAAAACTCCCGCTAGTGTTTTTGGCAGGTGGAAAATATGCTAATTTTTTTAACATTGAATTTTAATAGGAAAAATGTGAAAAGGGAACAAATTTCATGTGGAAGTTTTATTCACGATAGGGGTGATTAATAGACAAGATGAAACCTGGGACACTTTTCGTTCGGCGGTCAATCCCGTGATGATGCAACCCAAAACTGTTCGTTTGTATTTGCATAAAATGCAAATAAAAAGTCAAACAGATCCATATTAATTTTTGTAAAAAAAAACTAATTTATTAAAAAGTTTTACGTTGCTTATGATAAAGAAGCCAGGATATAAATCTTTAATATTAAATAAACCAAAAAATTAAAAAATTTTCACATTCATGTGTGTCTGGTCTTAAATATATACCATCTCTATAGAAGAATTCATTATCAGCATTTCTAAAATAAACTAATTTTGCCCAATCCTTTTGTAGATCAATCGGCATAAACTAAAATAATTAAGCGAATTCAAGTAGTTTTTATTTGACCTTTTCATGTGTAATAAATAAAAATGCTTTTATTTCAAGCTCGAGGCCAGTATTGAAAATTTAATTAACATTAATTTTCCGTGGTCCATATAAATTATTATTTATTTACAAGCCCAGATGATGATATTCAAAGAGCATCGAAATATCGGCAAATAAAATAAAATTTATTTTCAATACTGGCCTCGAGCTTCAAATAAAAGCATTTTTTTATTATAATTAGCGAATAAATTTTTCCAATATTCAAAAAAAATATATATATATATATTAAAGGTACGGTCAGACTTGGCAAATATTTACTCAAAAAAGTGTAACAAACAGTATCAAATAAAATAGAACTAAATATTTGTTTTGTCTTGTTCTGAATAAACGAAGCGTTTTGTAAATAAATAAACGATTTCAAATATATTTTATTAAGTGGTTACGTCTTTTTCGGCACATATTATCCAAGCGTGGCCGTTCCTTAAGAAATAGTTTAAAGGTAGAATTACCCGAACGTCTACGTCCCGTACTGTACTGTAACGAAACATCTGATCCCGTTTTGTTATTTGAAATCAATGTAAATGCTTACCGAATATTGATATCACGTTGACGGAACGTCTCAACCTGTATAAAATAGAAATTCCTAACGTTCTTACGTGACATTTGTACAGCAGTGATGGGCTGTTTTATAATTTATTATATTATATTGGGGTAAATTCACCCTATTTTTTGGTACTTTTTGTTAATACTTGTAATAATGTTTGTGGAAATTAAGCAATACAATACACAAACATGCAAAAGTTTGTACTAGTAAATGCATTAAGTGTAAAGAAAAAAAATTAAAGTTAAATATGTATATTATGGAAATAAAAAGCAAACAATCAAACAATGTCACACATGGACACTGTCTAAAAGCCGCTGTGATAATGTCAAACAGCAACAAGTGCCATAAAATTCAGCAGCAGCTAGTTGAAAAATACATATTTTTTTTTTTGTTTTAGACGTTTAAAACCTACAAAAATCTTTACAAAACAACTTAAAACTTAAAACGAGTATAAAGAGAGTATTATTGTGGCACGCATATATGAATATGTTTATAATAATAATAAAAAATCTAATTATGTATAACAAAATAAATGCATACATATGTATAACTATATATAAATATTTCAAATTGAATTAATATTGAATTAAATTATAGTAAAATATATTAAACTGATAATATAAATAAGTTACAAAGTGCTAGATTATGTATGTAAATGCTTGCACACACACACACACAATTTTACACCTATTAAAACCATTTCGGTACTTTTTCAAGCAAGCATATCTGAAAAGGAACTTTACAGTGACCATCAGTGTTTCGAACAGCTAACTGTTTATTTATTCTATGTATACACTACTAGTGTAAATAAAGTGGAATTTTTTTGTTTGGCGTACGGCACGTTTTAAATGTTCTATAAGCATACAAACGTGCTTACAGTATGGTACGGTACAGCACGGGGACGTTCGGCTAATTCTACCTTAAATACTATAATTCCTGTAGGTTTTTTTTTTTTCGAAAATTGCATTTCAGATTATTTTGACACTTGATATGAAAATTCAAAAATTTGAAAACTATGAAAGCTTTAAAAATTTCGATTGAAATCGGATATCTTTTAGTGTTGTTTTGAAATGATATAACCAGGATAACTATTCCCGTCCAAACAGAAAATGGTTCATAATTATCTTAATTTTGCTATACCTTTGATTTTAACTTTAAGAATTTTCGGAAAAACTGATGTTTTTTTTTTTGGTCAATAAATTATTCAATAGTCATTTTTTTATACTGTTACTCAGTTTTAATAAAACAAATTAATGTTTTCACCGAAATCGTGGAAATGTCTAACATCACCAGGATCAAAGTGTACAAATTCGAACGTTTTTCTTTTCGGAACCTGTTTAAGTCAGTTCGGTTAAACAGGCAACAAGCTCGATAGAGTTTTCTACCATCTGATGTCCGTCTCCGATAGATTTCAGATCGTGAAAAAGTAGATCAGAATTAGCAATCTCCGATCGGAGTGTCCGGATGTGGCACAGAAGGTGCCTTATCACATCCTCCTTGCTTTCGTCATGATATATATCAGTATATAAGAGTTTTAATACATATATTTAATTGTCATTAACATAATATTCTTTAGTCGAACACTGCTACAATCGCGGTTGTCCACAATCTTGAAAATACACGAATCAACCTTATCATCCAAGACCGATTTTCCCATTTTCGGCCTGAGCAATACAGTTTTTAAGAACACCTTGGTGTCTCAGAAATAAAAAAGTCCAACTGTAGAATGTCTAACTATCTGGTTCAGATATACCCATTACTGTTTTTTATACTTGGAAACCCCTCATCCAGTTCTCAGCCATAAGAGCACTTCTCTAGTCCTTAGGGTGTCCTCAACTTCACGTTCACCTTCAAGCTATTAGTTAATACTTCAAAAGGGTTTCGTTGGAGAGAATATATCCCTCCAGTAAGTCCATCCGTGATCAACAAATTATAGTATTTGATACAGAAAGGTCTGAGTGTGCAATAGTCACATCCTGGTGTTGTCCAGGAGTCAACCAAGACAGTCCAACATGGTAAAACACCAGAAGTTCTTCCGGTTGTGGAAAACAACGTTCTTAGCTATAAGGTAAAGGGAAGCCAATTCAGAATTGTAAAGGTAGCCTCTGGTGGGGTGGTGTCAGTGCCAAGATCTTCAAATTCCTTTCTCATAATTTACTGTAGGTAAATTTAGCAAGAGCCAAACACCCAACGTGGCACGTGGTGTGGGATTAACCATCATGCTGAAAAGCATTTTGTATTCCTAGATATGATTCCTAGGTTCCGTATAATATTAATACACGTAAATACTCTTGCATGAGTGTTCTGATTCCAGAATAACTCCCATATACTCCGTACAATCGCATAAAAAACATCAGCTGTCGCGGGGATAACACTAACCTAACTCCTAGTTCTCCATGTAGACATCGATCCCAGTAGTGTCAAGTTACCAGCTACGAAAACATCATCCGTAAGATGTTATATAAACTTCGCGACAAATATAGGGTATTTTAGGCTCAGAATTTGGCGCTCTTAGGTTAGATAGGAAGGCTGGTGTGAGTCACCTCATACCCTCACCCAGAGACCAATATGGTCCATTGCGATGACTTAGATTCTCTACCAAATGTGTGACTAGTTTACATATGTCTGACTGGTCTATAAATGTGTGACTGGTCTACAAATGTGTGACTTATCTCCATATGTCTGACTCGTCTACCCAGAGTCTTTGGCGGGAATCGAACCCGCAACCCTTTAACTGATAGTCCGGCAGTCTATCGCCTAGTCTATCGGGGCACCCATCTGGCGCTCTTAAATGCCTCGGAACTTTTAGGCGGTAACCTTACACATCAACATTATCATGATATTTATTGAACGTGTAGCAGTGCCCTATGATACCAAAGCATTTGTTCTTGTCGGTTTTAACACCAATTCTGACAATATTGGTTTCTATGACACCCCTGTATAAGTTATTATAATAATAATTATTAAAATAAATTCACCACTTTGGATTCTTTTGAATGCAGATAAACTAGAATGTATTTCTGAAAGTTGATTTAAAAAAAAAAGTTTTTTTTTCAAGCATCCAAATAAATAAATGGCAGGCGTTTTAATCTTGGTTTATTATACCTACTTAACTTCTGAAATAAAACACACATTTGATTTTACGTTTAAAGCTATTTTTTATTTATTTATTTACTTCTTTTATTAAGTTCTTTTTGATTTATTTATTTTTTATATTAATTTTTACACAATACAAGTTTTATTTACGACAAATAATTTTACAATGATTTTCATTTTTTGAATAGAAACTATAAATATTTTTTTGTTGAGAAATTCCTTTAATTTCATTTTCCAAGTAAACTAAGGAAATTACTTAATTTATTACAATTTAAGTTCAAAAGTACCAATTCCATTTAACGAAACTTATTTTAGGGATTTAGCAGCAAGAAAAAATTTCTCATTCATTTTTAAAGGAATTTTGGAATCGTATTTAAAAATACAGTTTGTTGTTGGTTGGTTTCCTAAGTAAATTTTTGTTTTAATAATTATTTTATTTTTTTAATTTATTGATAATTTTTCTTTTCTTTTAGCATTTTTTAATATTTTGGTCCAATTTATACTGTTTTTTTCTTTATTTTTGGGGCTAATTGGTTCATTAGTTTGTTGTGTATTTTATTTGGTTATATTAGGAGTTGTTACATTTTTTACAAACTAAATATGATTTTCATAAAGTTACTTCAAGGCTACTTTTTTATTCATCTCGTGTGTGTATTTTTGAGAATTCAAAAATATGTTCAAACTTGATTTTCTAATGCAAATAAGGTTTTTATGCTGTTTATTTAGACTAAGATAATGTTTATAATGTTCCACTTTATGCCATGAGGAGATACTAGAACTTTAATAAATAAGAACTAGAACTGAACTAGAACTGAACTAGAACAAATATATTTTATTTAGTGGTTACGTCTTTATCGGCAAATATTTTCCAAGTGTGACTGTACCTTTAGACCTCCATTTCAGAAACTATACTTGTTACTGACATTTGATCATAAACATTTTCAATTAAATAGCTTTTAAAATTGCGTATAAATTCGAAAATATTTAGGGAACAATATAAACGCATCTTAATTTGTTTCCAATTTTCATTTTACTCTCTTTTAGTTTAATAAATTTTTTTTGTTGAAGATTTGTGTTTCATCTTAGTTTGTTTAACATTTACACTTAAAATTTTGTTGCTTTGTTTAATTTATTTTTGACTTGAAAGCTTTGACAAAGTTTTTAACACACTTAATTAAACTTAATGTTTCTAAAAAAAGAATAGATCTTATACATTTTTTTATAAATTACAGTGTAAAGTTTTCTTGTTTAAAATAACCAACCCATCTTTACACACATTCAATATAAATGATTCTTCCAAAGAAATCTACTAGAAAATTGTATTTATTTAATTATTTATTCATTTATTTAATAATAATTTATAAGTTTTGTTAATATTCAGTACATTCAGTCCTAAATTTTGGATATGAAATTGTTGTTGTTATGTTTTTTTTTAATATTTATTATATAGTTTTTTAAATTCTTAAACTGATAATTTTATTTATGTTTCATTATTAGAAAAGTTTTTTAATTTTGTTTTGTTTTGAAAAGCAAAAACTCAAAAGGGAAAATCATAGCTGTGATTTTGAAATGAAAATTATTAAAGGAATGGTTACATGAACAAATTTATAGAATATGAGGTTTGAATTTCTGTTAATAAATGTTGATGTTGTTATATATTTATGATGAGGTGTTTTTCTCCACGGAAATTACTAAAGTTTTTCTATTTTGTAATAAACACTTGAATAAATTTGCACAAAATGTTACTTAAAAAAAAAATAAAATACAAACACAAAAGTTACAATTGAAAAAGTTTACACAAGCATAGAGAAATTAAAAGTAAAACATGCTTTAAGGAAAATCACAAAAAAATTAAATAAAGTTTATTTTAAAGCAATTGATTTAATAATAATACTTGATAAATAAGTAATACATAAAAATGATAAAATCAAGCCCTCATCGTCACTATTAAAAATACTGAGACGGAGAAAGAATATCAAATAGAAAATTTCCAAAGAAAAATATCAACAATATTCTGCAGAAAATTTAAGTCACAGTCTTTGCAATTTTCTGGTCAAAATTAAAGACAGAATCTCAGCTTGTAAAATATTTTCTGTAGAGAATTTTAGATAGAAAATTAAGAATTTTCTACTGAAAATTTTCACAATCTCAATCATTTTTTTTTTTTAGAAAATTTGAGAAACAATCTCACAGTAGGCAGCAATTTAAAATGAAATATTTTCTTTGCAACTTATATGACTTTCTGAACGCTTAATTAACACTATTCTCATATATTTTTCCCTTAAATTTCGTTAGCAATTTTGTTGAAAATAAAGTCACATCTTCTGACAGGACACGTCAGTAAAGAAAAAATGAAAAGAGTCAGGGTGCTGTTAGTAATACGGAAAGAATACAACATGTTTAAAGGAAGACAAAGACATGAGCCAACAATGGTGAAAAAAGTTTAACAACTTTCTTTGTTGTGTTTTTTTTTTTGCAGCAGAATGTGAAAGAAGCTAATATTGAAATTTTATACATATGTACATGTATTTGTAATAACAACAGCAATAACTTTGACAAAATTTCCTTTCACAATTATTTTTGCTTAATACTCTGGCTGGCTGCATTGAACAGATTTGTAGCCACAGAATGCCAAAAAAAAAATGCATATACAACGTCATACAGTGTTCGAAGTTTGCATTCCTACATTATATTTAAATAAATTCATAAAATCTTGAATACAGACTCAATTGTTTAAAGTAAATAAAATGTTGGATTTCCTTTGAATTCTGTAACATTTGCTTAAACGCCTATTTTGCATTTTTGATTATTTATATAAAAATTTTAAACTACCAAATGAAGAGTACAAAATTAGCATACTGTAAACACATCCACACTCTTTAATATCCCAACTGGCCATGTCTTTAATACAGACTCTGCAGAAAATCCTTGACATTACTATGGCAACTTTAAATTCTTGACACTTATTTAAAAAAGTTACAATATGAAACATATTTTCCGCAATCCAGGACTTTGATGAAGAGATTGTTCTAATGTATATGATCTGTTTATCTAACTGCTACCTGATCTAGAACGCTTTGAAATTTTATAACATTTAGTCAACTAGGTAAACAAGCCTGTATTTATTAGGTATGTGCCTGAAAGTGTTTAGATCTTAAATTAGTATTTTATACTAAACACCCAAACAGCAACAATAACAAATATACACTTATTTTTAGAGTACATTTCTCACAATTCTACAACTTATATTTATTATGAATGTGTAAACGATAAAATTAGAATCCTGTGCACATACTCAAACACAAATATACTCTCAAAATAGACACAACACCAGAACAACAATTATTTTAATGATATTTTTTTTTAATAAGAAAAATTCTATATATTTCTAAAAAAAAACAGAACAAAAAATAAAAGAGAAACACACTACTACAACTACTTTACTGTTTTCATTTAAAATGAAACCAACTTAGTTTTAATGTTAATGTGGATTTTCTATAGAAAACTTCTGATAAAATTTTAAACAGTATTTGGAATAATTTTCTATTGAACATTTTGGGATACCATTTTAAGGCAAATTTGATATAGATTTTGTTACACATCACAAGGAAAATTTCGAACAGTCTTGTCAATTGGGACATATTTTCTATAGAAAATTTTTGACAGAGTCTCAACCATTTTCTATAGAAAATTTGTGACAGAGTGTCAACTATATCTATAGAAAATTTGTGACAGTGTCTCAAACATTTTCTATAGAAAATTTGTGACAGTATCTCAAACATTTTATTAATGCTGGTCGCATTAAGTTGCCCACTATGTATTTACTTTAAATATACGTTCATAAATACATATGTATATTGATGTGACATTGTTTTTGTCTGACAAAGTGTTTTTTGCTTTGAGACATGACAAAATGCTGCTTCAAACTGCAAATGAAAGAAACAACAAAATAACTACTGTAAACTGTTTAACAACAAGAGCTAAACAGCATAATACATCCGGAATGAAAACAGAGCAAAAGAAGAAACTTGTATATATTCACACGAAATGTGAACGAAAAGACAACAAGACGAAAAATAAATTAACAAAATGATAAATTGATGCACGTGTAGTAATAATTTGATATAATCCTTAAAGCAATATTTTGCAAAACAACAAGAAAATGAAAGGAAATTAATGAGGAAAACAAAAATAATGAGAAATATAACAAAAATAAAAAAGAAATATATAGTATGTATGTACATATACGCTTATAATATGAACACAATAATAAAGAAAACAATACAATTTACAAGGCTACAATAAGGGTGTTTATTAAATTATTTGTTAGTCTTACACAAAATACAAAAAAAAAAATCCAGGTTAATACGAGTAAGCAGCAGCATAAAACAAAAGGAAATAAAACACAAAGAAATAAAAAAAAAACAGAAAGAAATAAATTGAAGCATATCTTTAAGGCGCTTTAGTTAAAATGGCGGCAAACACACGTTTACCGTATTCTTTTGGAGAGCACGTTTATACATACATATGTGTGAACGAGTATTTACTTTGTGTTGGTAAATGGTTTTGCAAATAAATATTTATGTGCGAAAGTGACATTCATAAATGTAAAGGAATAAGTGTTTTTCTTTCGGCCATTATAAGTTAAGTGGATGTGTGAAGGGTATAAACAAATTTGCCTTAATGGAAATGTATTTTTTTTTGGTGGTAAGTATGTAAGTTGCTGCACAAAGACATATTTAATATAAAAGTTTTTTCTGGTTATTTTTTCGTTATTCGTTATGTCTACCAATAAATGAAAAATATGTGGAAACAAATTTTACTATATAGAATTGATAAATTCGTTGAATGATAAAAATCATGATAAAAATATTATTAATTTCTTCTTTTAAAATTCTGTTAACGATTTGATACATTTGTGCATAAACTTTGAATAGAAAAGTTGATGTTTTTAAAATTGAGAATAAAAAAGGTAAAAATTGTCATGTTTTTTTATTTGTTTCCCAAGCTAATTTGGAACAGTTTTTGCACAACTTTGTATACAATTTTTTAGCACCTATACACCACTATTGTCTAAAGACAATTTGTAGAAGTTTCTAAAGATTATTTCAACAAATTTCATGTTAATGTTTTTGTTTGGAACCAAATTTAATTCAACATTTTTTATAGAAATCCTCTAAATCTGTAGAATTTAACGTTTATAGTTGCTGTTGCACAAAAAAACTTTTTATTTCAGTTCAAGTATTTTTTTCCTATTTTTTTTTAATATTATTTCTACATGACTTTCATTTAGTTTTGCAGAACTTTTTTATTTTTTTCCAAAAGACATTAAAAAACAGCTAAAATATTGTTACAAAATAACTACAAGTTCGTGACCTGCTTTAAGTGTTCAACACCATTAAAAAATATACAGAGAGAAATAATGTGAAGAAAAAACTAAATAGTAAAAGCTGAAATATAGTTATGCTATTTAGAATTGCAAGTATGGGAGACAAGGGCCCAGTGTGCATAGGGGCGGACAGTAGAAAAAAAAACACAAAGAAACCCTAACCTACTAAATGCAAGGACAGCTGTGTTATGTGTGCACTAGTAAAAACTCGTATTTAATTTAAATGAGAGAATGAATTAATATGCATGTACGTGTGTTTATGAACGTATTTGTTTGTTTGTTAAGAATAAAGAGAATAACCACTAAATGCACTCAACACACTCCCATTTTATATGTACATTAATACAAAACTTGTACTCATACATCCACTGCAATAATGATGGATGACTCAAAATATTAAAATGCACAAAAACAAACGTTCAAAATAAATACAAACATGTCATCTACACGGAATAGACGAAGAGACAAATTTCCGAACAATTTTTTTATAGAAAACTTGTGCTAACGTGTGCCTGATTTGAACACATTTCTATACAAAATTTGTGCCAGATTGTAAACAATTTTCTATGAAAAACTTGTGTTAGAATCGAACCAATTTTCTAGATAAAATTTAGGACATATTCTGATAAATTGTTTATAGAATCTAAAATTTTGAAAAGATTCTGATCAATTATTTATAAAATCTACGTTTTAGGACAGTCTCTGAAAAATTTTTAATGAATGTAATTTTTTAAACAAAATGTTTAGTATTTTATAAAGAAATTATAGGCAAAGGATCTGGAAAATTTTCTATTGTAAATTTTGGGTCACAATTAAACAAACTGTGATAAACAAATTTATATTAGAATCTGTATCCAGAATACAAAATAAAGTTTATTACATTAATAGTTGTTAACCCTTTTAAATTAATTTTCATAATTTCCTATTCCCAGGGCCATGAAATGTCCCATAATGCATTTCTTGTTACAAAACGAAAAAACATTTTCAATACTGAAGTGACCATGTACACAATTTGCTCTTGACACACTCCACATCAAACTCATACAAATGAATGGCAGACTCCACAAAGTAAAGTAATAATAATCATAATGATAATGACTTTGAAACACGCAAATTAATTTAAAAATCAATTGGGGAAAATAGTTTGTTATTGTTCAGGAAAAAAATTGCAAGTATATGTAGTAAAATTAATGAAAATAATGAAGTAAGCAGATAAATCAGCTGTGACACAAGCAATTGCTAGCGAACAGCTAGACAAGACCAAAAAAAATGTTGAAACATAAAAGAAAAAATAGTAGTATGATATAACCAGCCAAGAAAAAAATAAATGAATAATAAAAAATATTTAAGTAAAAGTAATTAAAATTTAACATAATCATATAATATTAGTAATTAGCATAATGAAAATGTTAAACTTAAAGAAAATGTTGATAATGACGATGTCAAAGGATGTTTAAAAAATGCTATAATTGTTTTCCCTTTTTTGTTTGTCAGTTTCGTAAAATTTCTTATGAAAATATTTATATAAAAATTAATTAATGTTATTTTCTTTTATCTTCTTTTTTTTTTTTTTTTTTTTTGGGATGGGGTGGATTTTAAATTATGTATCATCATTTCTTATTGTGGTATTTTTATAGATTATATTAAGGGGTTTTTAAAAAATATATTGTTGAATTGGAAAGTTTATAAATTGTTTTAATTGTTAATATATAGCACAGTGGGTTTAGTTAGGATTTTAAATATATATTACTAAATTATAGTAGCAAATACTACTTGTAGTAGTTATAAGATATGGTGCCCCTTAAGGAGATAACAGTTTCTGTTTTATGAAACAATAGTATGTAATAATATGTAAATATATAAAGATATGTATGTAAGATTGTTTTCAAAAAACAATTTTAGAGCCTTTGCAGGATCATTAAAAGAAATCTAATCATAGTTTAATCATATGATCTTAGTAGATTAAAGTTTTTTAAAGTATTATGTTTGGGTTTTATGTAATTTAATAGTAACCTGAATTATATTTCGAAATCCAACAAATGTTATTCATGCATTTCGATGAAAATCTTTGGTCATTTACATCATTAAAATATGATATAGAAGAGATTCAAAGATGTCATTAGAACGCCATAAGAAATAACTTTGACTATCAAATCATCTTTTGAGAAATGAGATAGTAGTAACTTTTAGAATTATCAAAACATAGAATTAATGGGTCTTCCGTAGTACAACTAGTAAAGTTCTTTTAAAGTCATTCATATCATTAAAATATAATCATCTTTGATGTAGTTAGGTATCTTTGTCAATGACATTATTGTTATGAACAAAGATTCTTAAAATTTACTTCGGAATTTTTAATTCCTCGAAAGATTAATGCTTGGTTTTCACTATGTCAGTTTTGTTGTCAAATTGTCTAAATTGTTATGAAATTACCAACAATTTAGACAATTTGACAACAAAACTGACATAGTGAAAACCAAGCATAAGTTTTAAAATCTTATGGCGGATAGTGAAACATGTTTGTGAGAAATAATTGTCACTATTAAGATTACCTTTAACTAGGTTGTAAGTGTGTGTCATTATATTTTGTCTGGCTAATTTCTTCATGTGGAGGCAGCTTTAGGATGTTCAGAGAGGTAGAAGTTAAATAAAAGTGTCGACAGACTTCAACTCTTTAAGATCTTAAGTATATATGTCAAAATTCTACCAAGTCCTGGTGAGATATAATTCACGTTCCATCTCTTCATGTTTTATATATACATATGAAATACAGTGATGTTAAATGCTGCTGTGGTACAGTCCTCAAAAATATCCTCAATACATATTTAGGTTTATTTTTCGGCTTTCCCCTTGTTTATTAATAAGATATCTCTAATTTTTGTCAACATCTCTTCACTTAATTGATATCATATTATATTTCTTTGCCGACTGTACTCGTATAGGAGAACAAACTGTAATGTACAACATGACAACTTGTGTACTTAAGTTGTAGCTATTCATACAATATAACCATTTCCTCCACTGTTCTGCATTAAAAGCCGGCTGATATTGTAGATAGCTACACAGAAAAAAATTCTGTGTGAGTAATCCTAGGGATCGTTTGGGTTGTTAGGGTTGCAATCGCGATGATATTGTATGTCTCTGAATTTTTATCTTAACTAGTGGAATCTAATTTCTAATATTCTTCTTTGATGGAATCGAAAAAGACCAAAAAGATTAGAACGCATTGTGATATCACCCTTAGAAACTCCTTTTCGGTAAATACAGAGGAGAACGAAGGAATTTTGTTCACATTTACCAAATTACTAATATCACTATTTAGCTTGGTAATAATAATATGGACGCCTATGTATGGATGTAAACATGCTCAGCATGTGACTTCTGCTATGCTAAAGTCACATAACTCCCTCTCGGCAGATCTGGAGGAGATCGAAGGATAATTTCGGTTGATAAATTCTTCAATGCTAAGCGACGAAATCATTAGTTTGATGACTAGGATAATTGGGATCATTATTTGGTTGTTTTTTTTTTTAATTTTAAAAAAATTTATTTTTTCCAATTTCCGTTTTGAATACTCTATATCAGGAGTGCCCAAGCCCTATACTCTTGGTGCTCTTTTGTATTTGTAAAAACTCTTAGCTATAGGCTGTGTGTTTTGTATACTCATTACAGCACTCAGCACTAGCAATACGAAATACACAAACAACTTTGCCTTATTTGTATTTTTGTCATACTTCACTCTATACACGCAAGCGCAAAGCAACAACACTTTCGTATGCTCTACTGGTAAACATTGGTGACTGCGATCGTCAATGTAGATTTTGTTTAACGTATGATACCGTTTAAAAAAGTGTGTTGTTTCTTTGTATGTATTGGCTTTTACAACAAAAAATACTGAATAAAAATTTGTTTTTATTTAAATGTATTGGTGTTTGTTCTTACATAAGCAACTTTTGGGCACTCCTGCTCTATATTATATGTATATATTGGATGTATGGTTTGGAACAAGCACAAGTAGCTTTGGAAAAACTCTCATTAAAATGAACTCGTTATTTTTAAATTTTAAAACTACAGGACAGAACCATCAATTTGTACTTCCTCCACAAGTTCCAGATTGCATACATAGAGTTCTAGTTTAGCGCAGAGAATATGTTTTGTTCTAAAATTGCTGCCAGTAGCTTAGTTAGGTTCCTCGGAGTGATAAGATATAAATAATTGTTATTTTAAAATGGAACTGATTATAGAACTGGTTCTATAATCAAGAATTTTGGTTGAAATTTTCTACTTTAGAATTCGTTTTAGATAATTAGTTTTTTTATGTGTTTACAAATTTCTCTAGCATCGTACACAACTGATATTTAGAACCAGCCCTTTTTGTGATTTATTATTTGGACAAATGAAGACATTTGTAATGAAATGTATATATAATAAAATGTATGTACATTTTGCCGGTGACGTAGTTGACTGACACAAAATGTCCCTTAAAAAATAACCCACTGTGCTAAATTTATTGCTATTATTTTCTCTAAATATATTGTAGTAGTTGTAATAAGTAGCAGTAGTAAAAAAAAGGGAAAGGTTTCTTAGAAAAATAATAATATTATTTTTTATATAGACTAAACTAAATGCTTATTTAAATAAACTATTACTTCTATCCCTTTTCGTTTAATCCACAACGTAAAATTTTAATACATATGTATGTAAATTTAAATAACAAAATTATAAAGTCATATGAAATAATATTGTCAATAATAATAAAAAAAACAAAAACATTACATAACAGATATAGTATTTGTTACAACAAAAGCTAAACCTTCAAAATAGAAAACCCTTTTTAGCTTTTTTGTTTCTTTATAATTTAACAATTGTTACTTATAGAAAATGGAAACAAAACCATTGACATTAAAAAACGACGTGTTCAAAAAAAAAAATAAGAAATCATTAAATAAAAATAAATTTACCTGAATAATTGTAATTTGTCGGCAACGTAGGTTGTTGTAAATAATGATGATAGAAAATGTATTATTGTTGTTTGATAGTAAATAATCCGTTTTTGTTTTTTTTTAATATTTAGTTAATATCTTCGTCCAATGCCCGGTCCTGGATTTAATAAACGACAAAAATGTGGCGTTGTCACGCGACAATCCGCTTGTATGTGATGACGTTGCTGCTGTCGCTGTTGTCGCATTGACATTGGTCATTGGCGAGACATGCATGAATTAATAAATTCGCCGTGTTTTTGTACCTGTTAAAAGTTTAAATCAAAACAATATAAATGAATGTCAATTTTCTTTTTGTAAGTGTTTAAATCAAATTTAAATTGTTTTATCTTTTTTTTTTATATTCAACTTACCACATCAGCAACAATTGGTTCCTCAATTTCAAGGCCTTGCAGAGCTTGTTCTCTACTTAAATGAACTTCATAGGATGATGTTGGCGTCACAAACACAACACGATGTTTACGTGTTTGCAAAATATTTGCAATTACCAACTGTAACGAACAGAAATAAACAAGCAGGCAAATTAATTTAAATATTTACTATGTCTAGTATAAATATTATAAGGCAAATCGATAAATTTAAACTACACAGCACCTAAAATTTTATAAAGCGAAGCCAATATTAAATAATTTTAGTTCTCAAGCCTGAAATGTAGCCTTCTTTTTATTTACAGCTACATTACTCTGATTAATTCATTATGCGCATAAAATCCTGCCAATTTGCAGAAGATTTCCTAAGAACCTCATTTTAAACATAACTACCTTTATTCTGCCAAGTAAATTAATAAGTCGGAATATTTTTTTACGAACGAAAAGCGTCCATAAATTCCTAAATCCGTCCGAAAATGGAATACAACTCTCATGTATGGGCCGGTGCTTCGAAGTCTATTTTGGAGTTACTCGACTGCGTACAGGAGAGGGCGAAGAGGCTTATCGGTGACAGTAGGGTATCCAACTCTATTGATTCATTGGAGCATCGTCACTATGTGGGTTGCGTTTCACTGTTCTATCGATACTATAATGGAATGTGTTCTGCTGAAATCAGGGAACTTATTCCTGAAACACGTAGTTTTTTACGTAATACACGTTCTTCAGTCAGGGCTCATCCATTTGTGGTCGACTGGACAGTGGCTCGCACAACACACTACAGGGAAAATTCGTTCTTTAGCCGTACTGTCCGTATGTGGAACAAACTACCAGCAGAAGTATTCCCTACCACTTTCAATATGGGAAAATTCAAGTCAAATGTTCACAAATACTACTCCCTTTATCCTCCCTCCCATAACCTATTTTCCTAGTTCCAACATGCATTGCATAAGTAGGGTCATCCCCTGAATGCTGGTCCAAGAACAAAAAAAATTCTACAAAAATGTTGAAAAATCATACATAGCTATTTTTGTAAGCTCAGCAAACAAATTTGAACTAAAACAATCGTAGATGATGATTTACCTCCTGTCACTTGACACTTGAAGCTCTACCCTCCCCTTAGTTACCACCCAACTACCAACAGCTCGTCTTCAGCATGGATTCCGAGGAATACGCAGCACCACCACAAATGCTAAAAACAGCATAGAGTTAAACACCGCTCCTATTTAACTTGGACCTCTCCAAACTGCCAATGTGTACACTGTACAGGTACCTGTACGTATACACTGTACATATTATACGTGCATATATTAAAATCTCGGCGAAATACTCAATTTCTTTACTAACCAAATAAGTAATCTGCAACACACTTTAACACCTGGAGGAAGGAGTTAAAACTCAATTTAGGCATCAAAGACGATGGCGTACAAATTACGACAGTAAATCAGCCTAAAATGTTGTGTGTCACTTTTAAGAGCCTCAGAGCACGTCACTGTAATCATGAACAATTTGCTATATGGTGAATTTCACGTCAAGTTACCCAATTTTAAAAATCGATGTCTTCCGATTTGGATGAAATTTGCACCAATTAAAAAAAAAATTTTTTAAATTAAAAAAAAAAGTAAAATAAAGT
Source organism: Bellardia pandia (assembly GCA_916048285.2). Classification (NCBI taxonomy): domain Eukaryota; kingdom Metazoa; phylum Arthropoda; class Insecta; order Diptera; family Calliphoridae; genus Bellardia; species Bellardia pandia. Next base: position 32,526,979 of record OU696529.1, read on the forward strand.
ACTTTGGACAATTTTTGATAGGACCAAAAGGTGAAAAGTTACAGTCATTTAAAAAAAAAACCCCTGTATGACCAAAATGTCCAACTTTGACCCCCTCTAACTCCGGCACTTCTAGACTGGTCTAATATCCAATAGTACTAACCTTTGTGCAAATTTCATCCAAATCGGAAGACATCGATTTTTAAAATTTGGTCACTTGACATGAAATTCACCATATACAATAAGAATAAGGTTCTCAAAGCGTTGAAGTATGGATAAAAAAGTCTTGTTTGCTACCTACAAAAAGATTAGTCGATCAGTGTGTAACAATGCAGCTCCAGTGTGGTGTCCTTTGTTAGAAAATAATCAGATCATTTATTTACTGAATTAATTAATGTATGCTATTATCCTGCTGTCAAGTCTAAAGGCTTAGCGGGTTTAAACTATCACATTTGTATATCAATATTATCTATTATATATATAAAATGAAAAAATAAATAAATGAAAAAAAAATCAGTGGAAAAATATTCAAAGCTGTTAAAACGCAGCTGTCCTTCAAGACCTTCCCAGGCTGCCTCTCAAAACAACACTTCTTTTGGAAACACCTTCTTTACGAAACTAAGGTTCTATTGATAAAGAAACACATTCTTCTAGGAAGTCAATGGAGCAGTCACCCAAATTTCGACATCACACAGTTACAGACTCCCCGGGGTATATCAGAAAGGACCTACGAAAAGAGCATACTGAGGCATGTGCAGGATTCATTTGACCGCAGCTTGCAGCTCAAAACAAAAACGCGGAATTTTATAAAATTTTTAATTTCTTCTTTCAGCCGGATTTTATCTGAACGAACACAAAATAATGGTATAATTACATACATAGTATGTACATGTAAATACCTACTGGTATACATATACAATTTAATGCTTTCATTAGTAAATATCTATAGTTGAACACACATGTTGAGAGGAGCCATAGAAGATAGAAAAAACATTGAATGTAAATGTAAAAAATGTAAAAAGAAAACACTTGTCGTCCTGCTGTGTGTTGTAACAATTTTTGTTGTTTGTTGATTTTTATTCGTATTTTTTCCCTTTTTTTATTATTTTTATCAACATGAGAATATAAATGCAAACAATTCTATTCTATTGTGTTTGTTTAACAATTTAATTTTAAACACTTGTCATTTGCAGGCAATGAAATGAAACGTAGAAACAAATGTTTAACACACACTCGCACAACAAATCCCTTTAGTTTTGATAAAGACAATATATCTCTTTTAGATGGTACTTTTCACTAATTTCTAGTATATAGGGTGAGTTTAATTGTGTCGCTGGTAATTTCGCATAATGAAAATTCCACTTAATTAACTCAATACAAGTAGTATCTGCACAAGTATATGGATAGCGTTCGATGTAGAGAAAATTCGCCCATAAATGGTTAATTGTGTAAGTGTTGAGATAAAGTTATGACATGTAACGGCTCTGCCATCTAACACTTTTTTTCAACTAGTGCTTATTTCGTGAATGGTAACACTTAGCTCATGTCTGATTTGACAGATAATATATCCTTCCGCTGAACGAATATGGTTGTGTATACGCTTGAACAACGCTGGGAAATATTGCGACATTATTTTAAAATCATGGTAATGTTGCAGAATGTGTGCGAAAATTGCGATGAAGCTCATTTTGATCTTGGCGGGTATGTAAACAAGCAAAACTGTCGCATTTGGGGCACAGAAAACCAGGACGCATACATTGAAAAGACGACGCACCCAAAACGAGTCACTGATTGGTGCGGATTTTGGTCCAGGGGCATAATTGGGCCATTTTTCTTCGAAAATAAGCAAGGAGTGGCCGTTACAGTCAATGTCGATCGCTATCGGGCCATGTTGAACGAATTTTTGTTCACAAAAATTGAAGAGGAGGATATTGCCAACATTTGGTTTCAACTCGATGTTTTGCACCCTGTTTTTGAAGATCGCATTATCAGCCGCAGAGCTGATATCCTTTGGCCACCTCGGAGCTGCGATTTGACACCGTTGGCCTATTATTTGTGGGGTGCCGTCAAAGATAAGTGTTACGCCGACAAGCCAGAGACTATTGACGCTTTAAAGGACATGTAGGATCGTGTAGGCTACTGCCAGCCGAGGCAGCAATTTGAATGAAATTATTTTCCATTATTAACCGGAAGGATTGTACTTTCAAATAAAAAAAGAAATTTGAGAAAATATTCAGTAGTTTTTTTTATAGCATTTAAAAAAAAGTTATTTGGCGGAGCCTTAGTATCTAAACTGAAAAAAAAGATTCTTCTGATCTGATATTTACAAATTGCATTGAAACAATTTTCAATAAATACAAATTGAAAAAAAAATTAAATTACTCAATAAAGAAAACTGGAATGATTCAATATGGAATTAATTCTATAAATAATAAAACTCATTACGTTTGAAGAACTAAGGAATTGAGACAGGGGATGATCATTTTATTTTGGAAAATCTAGTTTGAAATAATTATTTCGAACCTTTGATGTATGACTAGCTACACAAGTAAATAGTTTGGGAACTTGGAGATAATTGACACACTGTCACCACTTAATGACGAACTAACATATTGTCTCTTGGTAATCTGCGTTAATTCACTTTCTCATACGATATGCAGATATTAAAATGGCAGCCACCAGAATTACAGGAATTCGTTACACGCCATATACCACAACCATATACTCATACATAGACATACAGATACAAATATTAACTATAAACTACATGTTTATAAAAATATTTGTATTCAAATATGTTGAACATTTTCTAAATTTAAACTCGCTTTTATTAAAATATGAATGTAAAAAGATTAATAGTTTAAATTTGTTTAAGATTAAATGGAATTTTTGCAATATTTATTTAATTGGAGAATTCTTAAATATATAATTTTCAATACAAGATGTGTCCTTTAGTATGTTTAGTATGTTCCTAGATGAGGTATCCTGCTACATACCTCTGTATGCTCATATTTACAAAATTCCTGTCTGACTTGCCTCGCGGGAAGTCTTTTCCAACTTTGTGATGTTGAAGTTTGGATGACACCAACAGTGTCATTTCAGAATAAACGGTTCGGAACATGACGTTGTGTTCCTTGACCAGTAGAATCTTAGTCTCCTCGTGTAGGTGTTGTTGGAAGGTTATTTGAAAGTCTTTAAGGAAGCGTTTTGACATCTTTGAATATTTCTTCACTGGGTATCACTCAACGAAGGTGACCACACTGGAGCAGCATAGTTAACCACTAACCGACCAATCGTATTGTAGGTAGCAAACAAGGTTTCTTTATTCATACCCCAAGTGCTGTCGGCTAGCGCTTTAATAATCTTGTTCCTATTTTGCAATTTGAGCGTGATTATAGTGCATGTGCTGAGGAATTTTCGGGGGATTTACTGTAGGAATTTGTAGGCTGTCGATAATGATGCATAAATTGAGTCCTACCCCCTCGTGGTGAGGAGCGTTGCCGGTGACTTCGTTGGTGATAACTGCAGAATACGTTGAATGAGGAAATTGTATACTTCGTTGAGATAATCATTTACCGTACGTCAATGCTCATCAACGTTGTGGTTCGGCCCATCAGGGAGATGGCGTAAATATCTACATATAGGTATAAGATTACCTCCATGTCTTGTGGGGCGTTGGGAGTTTATAAAGGTAAAAGTTAAACAAGAGCGGCGACAGTACCCTAAACTCCACAAATGACTGCCACTCAGATAATTCACTATCTATCTCTTCGTGTTGTTAGGAATTTTTGACTGTAGTATGCTCTGGAAGAGTGTGCCGTGACTAACAGTGTGTAAGGCTTTTGACAGGACAAGTGTCAAGCTAGTCCGTTCATAAGACCTATGAATGCTGTGGTGGTGCATCCTTCGGAAGAGTAGAGCTTCAAGTGTTTCCGCAACTGGTGACAGGAAGGAAATCATGCAAATATCACTCGCTCGCAACTTTACCGGGTTTTAACAGTGGCACCACTCGACTAATTTTCCAGGCGTTGGGTGTGGTGACTCAACTTCCCGCACGCCAAGTTTGTTAAACATCAGCACGGATATTCGGGCGAACACTATGTCCTTTGAAGACTTAGGTGCGCTGATGCCATCTACACCTTCAGTTGGCCTCTATCAAAGCATGTAATGATACTCTTAGAAATGGGAACAGTAATTCTCACATCAATTGTATTATTGTATCGAGACGAACCAAGCCTTAAGGCCCAACAATAATATGCATATGCATATTTCTGTTATATGTTTTACATAGCCTTCCGTTGGAAAGCATAAATGCAAAATCATACAAATATATTCAAAGAGACACTAGCAAAATGTAATGCATTTTCTGGACTGCTAAAGCCGTCATCAGCATTAAATGCATTACATTTTGCTAGTGTCTCTTTGAATTTTACATGAGTTTAATGATACTATGTGACAGAATGATTATGTTCCACAACTTATTTTGGTTATTTTAGAAAATATAAATTTTTAGGAGATTAAAATGTATTTTGCTACATTCCAATGTCATTTTTCTCTACTAAACAAATTGTTGTTATAAATTTATCAAAAATATAAAATTCGTATTCTAAGTTATTCTACGTTTGTTGTATGATTTCTCAGTTATTTAAAAGGATGAACATCGGTAAATATTTAGCCGTTTTCTAGATTAGAGGGTCAATAAAGTTAAAATTTGTCATATGTTTCTTATCGATAATGAAGGAATAGAGTTGATAAAACTGGGTTAATAGTTTGATACTTTTTGAAAAGATAATTTTTCATAACTCAACGAATCCACATAAGAAATAAGAATCGTGCAAATAAAAAGTCGCCTTCTACGTAGTGACCACCTCAATTTTATCCATCCAAACCAGAGACCGAAAGTAACTCGTCCATATAATCAAAAATCAAATTAGTAATTTATATTTTGTTTTAAAAAATAAATCACTCAAAATAATTGTTATAAAATGATTTTTGTTTACATGGTTTGGTATGACCTTTATTATTTCTTGTTGGTTTTAATGCTTTTGTGAGATACAAACTATTTCAATTGTGATTGATCTTAATAACTGTTTAACAATTAATATGATGAATATGATAAATATGAACTAATTCAGAGCCGAGACTGTGAATACAAATTTTAAATTTTATTTATTTAAAAATGAATTTTAAATTTTAAAGAATTTTGAATATTCTATAAAATCAATTCTTTTTGCAAAATTGTGGATTTTGTTTTAATTTTTACAGTTTTTGCTAAATTTACGTTTCAAAAAAATAAAAAAAAAATCATGAACATTTCTGTTTTTTCCTGCTTCTCTTAGCCACTTACCTAAACAGTTCACATATACATCACTCTCTCAGAGATAAAAATGGAAATGGAATAAAATGAAAATTGATGACAATTCACTATTAAAATAAAAGTGAACCTGTGAACACATACGACACGAGCTTTACAATACGCCATTTACTCACATATTTCCGTACAGTTTAGAAAACCTAATAATAGTCCATTTCATATTGCAATTGCTTCCACATCCAACTTGGAATTTTAAATTAAACGTGTGACATTTCAAACAAGGAGCAACACAAATGTTTAGATAATATCAAAAATAAATGCTTAAGTAGCAGTATATCTATACTCGTACTACAGAAAACATCATATAAAATAGACATCCATAGATTGCGCAAATGTATTTTCTTTTTTTATTTGTTTAGTTTTATTTTCACTTTATTTCTCACTTACCTTATGCTTATATTTACTCAAACTATCACGAGCTTTTGTAATCAATAGATTTTCATCTGTTTCCAATTTAAATGAAACAACAAATGCATGTGGCACCCAGAGACTGACCAAAGGTGCCAACATTTTTGGCACTAATTGTAACGAAATTGTAGGAGCACCTTCACCCGACTGCATTTTATGGGTGGGCTGGAATGAAAAGAAAAACAAACATATTTATTACACAATACTAAAATACCACATATATGTAATATGAACCAAATAAATAATACTGAATAATGTATTAAATATAATAAATTTAATTTTATAATAAGGAAACATATAAACAACTCCATTACATATGAACATAAATAAAACAAACATACTCGTATTTAAGAAACATTTAATATCACTTAAGCATTTACATCTTTTAAAAAGAAATTTAAAACAAACACTGCTAAAGTCATTATAATATTTGTTCAATTCACAAGTAATGTTGTACATTGTATGATACAACTATCTGATTGTAAACACAATTTTGAGCAAAGTCGTATTTTTATGTTGTCAAACCTTCAAAATGGCAAAAGAAAAATATTTTAAAAAGAAGTAAGAAAGTATAGTCGGTCAAGCCCGACCATATAATACCCTATACCCAGTATATGTGTAAAACAGTTTTTCAGAAATGGGTGCTATATGGGAGATATAACCTATTGTGGACCGATAATCCAAAAATTTAGTGTCATGATGTCTGTGAATATAAGTATTATATGTGTTAAACTTTAACTCGATATAAATACTTTTAAAAGATTTATGGAGCTTAAACTGAATTACGAAGAGGGTATTATATGGGAGTTTAGACAAACTATGGGCCGACCATTATAAAATTGGGTGTCATCATTTCTGTACATATGAAACTTATTTTTGTTTAATATTAATTGGAGAACAACATTTTTTAAAGAGTTATGCTCCTTAAAGTGATTTTCAGAAGTGGGCCTTATATAGGGACTAATTATGGACCGATCTTCACAAAATTTGTAGATGTGATTGAGCTTCATTTATTACTCATTTGTCGTAAAATTTGTTTGGATACTTTCATAATTCAAACATTTATGACCGTTAAACTCCTATTTCGGGAGGACATTTGTATTGGGGCAAAGTAAAATAATAGACCGATTTCCACCAGTTTCAATCCCATCCGTCCTTGGGCCGAAAAAGTATCACAAACCAAATTTTATTGAAATATCTTCAAAATTGGGACCTGTACTCTGCGCACAAACTTTACATGGACAGACGGACGGACATCGTTAAATCAACTCAGGAAGTGATTCTAAGTCGATCGGTGGGTGTTGGACCAATATTTATGGGCGTTACAAACATCAGCACAAATCCAATATATACCCTCCCCACTATTGTGGTGTAGGGTATAACAAATATACAAAACAAAATTTGAATGTTTTCCAAAATTGAAACATACAGTAGTATTATTAAAATTTTTTATTTATTAATTTTATTTTCTTCTTTTAAATTGATCAATCAGTTTATGATTTAAGTGTTACCGTTTTGTTATTGTTTTAAACTAAAATGAGTAATTTTTATATCGATATACATATTTTAACTTTTGGCAACACTTACCCCTGGCCCACGATGTCGAACGATAACGTTCGCTGAGATAAGACTTAAGACACAAACTTTTTATCGTATCTATTTTTTACTCAATAAAGTTTGTTTATTCCACAATCAAGTTTGTGTATTAAGTCTTATCTAACCGAACGTTATCGTTCGACATCGTGGGCCATTGGGTTAAGCTTCCATACAACATTCGAAAAATATATGTAAAAATGTCGTAGGTATTGTACAACATATTTATATAGAATTTACCAACAACATTTTTACTACTATTGTAAATTCAGACGACGTATAACTCCTACGACACTACATTAGTTGTGAATTGAACAATTATAATTTTTTAGTTCAGTTGAATTTCAAAAATATAATAGGTTCCCCAACAGTTAATATTAGTACTTGTGCTACTCTGTTCGTGGGATGATTTCGTTTAATATCGTACACATGTACAAGTTTAAGTATACGAGCAAAAAGTATTGCTAGTTTAAATTGCAAGTACTTTTTTAAGGTTTGTTAAACAAACAAGAACGAACTACAAACAACATTAAATACAGCATAAAATGTTGATTTTTCAATAATATTACTTTTTTAATGTAAATGTTTGTGAAATTTCTTCGGCTAATAACTAAGTACATATACAAATAATACTTTTTTGATTTTAGTTTAACACACAGCCGTTAGAAAGCTCAGCTCACTTGGGTCCACATGGTTGGTCCATGAATATTGCATTTGTATAGCCTGAAATGAAAAATTAAATAGCGGGAGATAGTGATGAAGACTGGCGACGCAAGATAGAGAAAGATATAGTCAGAGATTAGAAGATAAAGTTACAGTTTGATAGTGACAGATGGAGAAATATTACTCCAAGTCAGAGATAGCAAATTACTATTCCTAATAATATGAATATGACTGCCATGATGGTACCCATTCCTGGGCCATTCCTAGCTCGTTATCGTGTATACAGCTTCTTTATTGGAACTTGACTATCAGTTTACGCATATACGGATATTTCTTCCTGATATTCCATTATATCTGAGCCAATTGGCCGCTGTTTATTCTGATATTTCATACTGAACAACTAATGTTTCTCGGTCTAGGTGTACAGTAGTTAATGTTCTATGGAAGATTTTATATGCTAATTTTATGGTTAATGCTTCCACTCGCCTATTGCGATTTGCTTGAAGGCCGTATACTAGGTAATTTGCATGAAAGTAAATAGCATATGGTGTTTTTCACCAGACAAAAACCCCGTAGAAGAGTAACGGTTTAGTAACCGTTTAAAATAGCCAATTTATTCATCGTGGTCTACATTGCCGGAATGGCCTTCGTTGTTCTTGCCTAAATCTTAGATTTCCATGATTATTTGTTATCAAGAATAACACATAGAATGTTATATTTTCATTAACAAAATTAGAAAACAATTTTAAATAATGCCTAAAAGCCTATTTTAAAAATGTATTTTTAAATGACGACTCTGATTTAAATATAATTCTACTCGTACATTCTCTAATACTACAAATGCAGATATTTTTCTAAATATTTATATTTGCTTTTAAACTATTCAAACAGACTCTCATACTCATACATTTAAATGAAGATGAATGTTTAAGTTTTGACTACACCATTTGTTGTCGCTTCGTACACATGTATGTATTTTGCAAATCCCGGGATTTGGGATTTTAAAAATGTAAATCCCGGGATTTATCTTTCACATTACAACAAATTAGTTAATTATATTAAAATTAATAATAAAAACTATTTATTTTAACTTATCAGGGGTGTCATAGAAACCAATATTGTCAGAATTGGTTTTAAAACCGACAAGAAAAAATGCTTTAGTGTCATAGGGCACTGCTACACGTTCAATAAATATATACATATTTCTAGTATCACGATATTTATTGAACGTGTAGCAGTGCCCTACGACACCAAAGCATTTTTTCTTGTCGATTTTAAAACCAATTCTGACAATATTGGTTTCTATGACACCCCTGTTTCCTTGGTTTCACTATGTCATTTTTGTTGTCAAATTGTCTAAATTGTTGGCAATTGTATGAAAACGGGTTGTCATATGTTTGCAATCATGATTGAAAACGCCTTATATGTATTAAATATAAATACTTATATTTGAAAACAAATATTTTCTGTCCTCGTAGCTATAATTTTTAAATTTACTAAAAGTTTATAAAGCAAATTTTGTATTTTATAAACAAAATTTTATACACCATTAATAATTTAAAAAATAATAACATTACATTGAAAATTAGTTAGAGAAAAATAATATGTGAGTTTGCCTTTAATTTTTATATTAATTTAAAAGCAACAGAATATTATCGTTCGATCTTAAAAAAGCTTCTTAAATATATTAAGGCCCAATAAAACAGTGCGTATTTAAGTGTAGTTTTAGTTAATTTTCATAAAAACTTAAGTTGCATTTAAATACAGATTCATTTTTTCAGTCATACTTAATTGCTGTTATGATTTTGTGGTAAAAATATGGTAGCACTTTGAAATGTCAACAAAATTATCGATATATTTCAGAACACAGCTGATTTTTTTAATAAAATTTGCCAACAATTTTGTGTTTCGGTTTTTGTGTTTACTTGTTGTATTGTTTTGGGTGTTTTATTGTTTTGTGTGTTTTATATATTAAATTTGGTGGCATAAATATGGATAAAAGAAGTCCCAACTTTTGACTTCTTGTTGGACGCTGTTAAAAAATACAGCAGCATGATTGAAAAGAAAAAAAAAACAAAAACAAATGTCAAAACCATATGTTCAATGTTTAAAACTTAAGTTGCACTTAAATGAACATCGTTGGCCATTTAAGTAGCATTTAAGTTTTCAGTGAAAAACAAAAGTTTGTACTTAATTGCAATTTAAAAATAAACGGCACTTAAATACGCACTGTTTTATTGGGCCTAAGACATCTTAAGTAAATAGAATGCTGATTTAATTTTGTTACCAATATATGACGCTGAGGAAAAACATCGTTCATAATCAACGCTTGTGGGCAAAATTGTTAGCAAATTATTGTATGTTGATTGCATTTTTCACCCTCTGAAACAAATAATTATATTTCTTATTAAATATTTAATTTCATAACATTAGCGACGGTGTTGTAGGAGGCTTTTACATAAGTATTTCGCAATCAACATTTTTAATTCATTTCTAATAACAAACATTTCTGTCTCATTATAAAATTCAGTCTTCAATTTTGGCTTTTTTTTCAAAGTTTTGAGTAACTCAATCTTTCCTTGTTTCTTTTAAGAAGAGATTTAACCAGTTCATCTCTTAATATACAATCACGTTTTGGGTCTCATATTACTGCGACAAACGCCTTCACTGTTAAGGTGGATTCACCCATTTGTTCCGAATGGTTGGGACAAAGTTTTTTTCATATGAAGTGTGACGTCTCTCTTTTTAAGAGGGAGAAAATATTAGTTTTATTTAAACAAATAGTTGTCATTTTAAATCCGGTTAAATTAAATGTGGATTCACCCATTTGTTCCGAACAAAATATTTGTTTGTAGCTGTCATCTGTTAAGCTTTAAAATCAATTAAAGCTTTATTATAGGAATTTACAATTCCAAAGATTGTAGACACTTTAAATAGTGCCTCGAGTTTGGCAATCCAACATTTATTTCATAATTCTTTCACCTTTATTTAGTTTATTTAAATTTTTGTTTTGTTTTTTTTTTTGTAAATAATTTTAAAATATTTCTGACCTTTTTAATTGCTGATTTAATGTGAAATCTGTCAGTAGATCTCTTTTATTTTCTCTCATGAAAAATGCTAAAAAAAAAAGCATTGATTAATGTTAAGTGAATATGTTTTGTATTTGTGTATGTCAAAGAAAAAGTTAAAACAATTATACTTCTCTGCATCTTTTACGCAAATACTAATTCCCGGGAATTTTTAAAACAAATCCGGGGATCTTTGGGATTGGGATTTCGTGATTGGCATCCCTAGTATGTACATATGTATGAATGTGATTTACAGTTTGTCTTTAAGGAGGGGAACAACTTTTTGTTGTTTGAATGGTATAAATAACTTTGTTCAAGGATTGGCTTTATTATGATGATGACGACGAATCATTGTACATATTTGTTTGTATTTTAGTTTTATTTTTTGAAAGTTGTTTTTATTGTTTTAGTATTAAAATAAACAAGATGTTTATAATTGGCATTTTAAATTAATTTTTATTTTATGTTTTGTTTCTTTATTTTCTGTTTAATGTTTTTGAAATCTTGTGCGTATACTTAATACTCTAGTTGTATTTTCTATATTAAGTATACGTTTGATGCTCGAATGATTCCATGTACATAGTACTACAATTATGGACTTTTAAATGTTGAAATAATATTGTTCAATGAGCAAATTTTTTATTAAAAATATTAAAGAAAAGGAAAACTGTTTTTTAATGAAACATTTTTAAAGATATTCAATTATAAACTAAAAAAAAATGAATTGAATCCCTTCCACAGTTGCACATTTCTTGTTTTTTATGTGAAATTTAAAATGTATATTTAATCTCTTAAATGTAGAATACTTATTTTAGATTCAATATACTCGTAAATACATAAATTGTACACATTATAAATTTATGTTCTAAATAAATTGCTTCATTTACATATTGTTGTATTTTAATGCAAAACTCATTCATATATTTCAAAATGATTAAATTGAATACATTATAACAAATCATATGATAATTTAATTTTCGCATATTTTTTAAGTATTTGAATATTCGTAATAATCCAAAAAGTAACAAACATGAGAAATTTTTTTCTGTTTTATATTCTTCTTTTTAATGCCATCATTGCCATACTTGTACTTATTATTATGATAAATAATGATTATAATTTAGTATTTTGTCTATTACTTCTTAATTTTAAAATAAAATTCCATAAGAAATTAAAATTATATGTAGCAACGAAAAGAAAAACACCACGCACCTACTCAACTTCAATGTTTATTGACAGTTTATTAAAAGAATATTGACAACAGTCTATCTTGTTTGTATGCTTTACTGGCTTGTCTATCATTTTATATTTGTAAATTATTACTTTTGTTGAAATGTCGAAATGATTAGTACGATGGTGATAAGTGACAAGAAAATATATATTTGAAAAATTTTAATAAAATGGACTTTATAGAAATGATTATTGCAAGACTAAAGAGGACAGGACATAACAAGGGAAACCCAAATAGCAGATACTCTGGAGTAGACTCATTATTATTTTTATTTCTTTGCAGGGCATTATCATCATTCAAGCTTATAAGGATGACAAAATAATAGTACTTAAAAGTTTCAAGTTTGCCAAAAAAAAAAAACAAGAAAGAAATTATTTCATATAATAAAATATTTACTTTTTGTTAAATTCTAAAAAGATTTACTAACAATGTTTCAGTTACTTAATTTTTCTTTATAAGTTTGTCATTTCTATATAAGTTTGTCATTCCGTGTGTAACACTGAGAAATACTCATCTGAGACCCAACAAAGTGTATATATTCTTGGTCCTTACGAAATTCTAAATCGATTGGGCCATGTCCGTTTGTCTGTCTGTCTGTGTAAAACACTCTCACGTCCAAAGGACACAACCGAAATCAACAAAGTTTACAAAAAAACGCTTTCACTTCTCCTAAGCAGTTTGGTATTGAAAATCAGCAAAATCGGTATAGTAGAACAAGAGTTATGGATCAAAATGTAAGACAACCTCCATAAAAAATTTATATTTTTAAAAATTGTTCTTGCTATATTTTTAAATATATTGCAAATAATACCATGAAATTTTGTATACGTTGTTTTTATGATAAAAGAAGAAAGTGTGAGGAAAATAGTAAGAATAGGTCCATGAGTTCTCATAGCCTCCATACAAAAATATTCACGAAATATTGCTGAATTATACATAAATGCCTATAAAATTGGAATATCAAGACAAAATTCAGCAAAAATAAGTTTTACACAAAAAAAAATCGCAAAACGAAATTTTTTTTAGTTCGGTCCATGTTTGACCATAGACCCCATATAAAGTCCACTTCCAAAATTCACTTAAATACGTATAAAACTAATATAAACAATGTTAAACGGCTAAAATTTGGCATAAATAATCCTTATAGGTAAATAAATTGTTGTGCCTAATTTTATGGTGGTCTGCCCGTAATTGGTCATAGCTCCCATACAAGGACCACATCCGAAAAAGCCTTTTATCTTTATATATATCGTATAAATATAGGTACCGACTCAATACTTTATATATCTCATTTAAATATACACAAAAATCATCCTACAAAATTTTGTGAATTTCGATCCATTTTTAACCGTATGCTCTCTTCCGAAAATTACTTTAATACGCATAAATCTCTTATAAATAACGGAACCGATATAAAATTTTACATGGATCATTTACATACATGCCAAAATCAAACTGCTGGATTTTGAGAATATCGGTCCATATTTGACTATATACCCCATATAAGGTCCAATTCCGAAATCTACGTTAATACTAATATATATCTTAAATATACCGTTATTATGTTGAAATTCGACGTGAAATATCCTCATATGCATGAAAAATAACTGTTCCAAAATTTAAGAAGATCGGCCCATAATTTGTCATAGCTGCCATATCAGAACAATTTTCAAAAAACAAATAAACCCACAAAAATGTCTAATAAATATCGATATCGAACCAACTTTTATATAGATCAGTAATTTTAATCCAGAAATCATATTAGTATCGGTTATAGGGCAATTAAGCTACTGGATTTTGTAGCTGTCAGTCAATAATAGCTCCTGAATTAGGTACACTTCCTAGCATAACAATCAACCATACAACTCTTGTAAATAACGCTATTGAGTGAAATTAAACCAATATAATCCTAAAATACATAGAAATCACATTAGTGGATATGGATTTAGATGCTATCAGTCCATAATTGGTGCATTTCTTCTATGCCACCCATAAATCTTTTGTAAATAACGTTATTGAGATGAAATTCAACCAAAATAAGCCTCAAATACGTAGAAACCACATTTAGAAGCTATCAGTAACTGGTCCACTTCTACCATGACACCCATAAATATTTTATAAATAATATTATTGAGATCAACTTCAAACAAAAAAGCATCTTCTAAGATACCTTTTTATATTTTGTTTTATACTCTGTTTCTTAAGTTGTTGTGAATATGGAAAATGTTCTTTTAATTTTATAAATTGTTAAATTACACTCAAGATTATTATGAAAATAAAGCAAACTCTGTAAATTACAGTAAGAATCGGTAATTACATCAATTATAAATGGTCAAAATTAGATAAAATTTCAAAATATTTAAAATGAAATCACATTAGTGAATTACGACCAACCAATATATAAAATGTTAATAAAATTTGCACTAAGACTAAATAGAAAACACATTATTAGGATATTCTAGCCCAGTGTAGTTTCTGTATTAAAGATTTGGCACAGCCGAAAATAGCACTCTAACTTGTTTTCTAAAATTTTGTAATTTTAGCTTAAAGCAAAACAGCAATTTTATTGACGTTTATCTTCCATGTCAGAATATTTAAATAATTGAAAAGATTTAAAGTTATTTAACTCTCAATAGAAAAGTTATGCCAAACAGATAGACAAAAGTTTGCTACATCTGTTACAGTTCAACTTAATCAATATTTTTTTTCTGTATTCCTTAGTACTGTAATCTTAAGAGACAAATTACAAAATATAACTGTGCTTCACAAAATTTTGTAGAAATTCATTAAAAGTAATTGGAAAACTAAGAATATGTGTGTTTTTTATCTACCATTTGTAACTCAGATAAAGTGAGTTTTTAGATTCATTAAAAAAATTTAATGGGACAAATGCTAAATTGATGGAGAAGGATTTGAGTATAAAGCATAAACGCATAAAAGCATGGAAACTCAAAAAAAAAGCATAAAAATTGATACTTGGTAGTATAGCATACAGTTGTTATGCTATTTCGAAATAGTATTGAACTGCGAACATAACTAGAACTGCAACTTAAAATAAATTTTCTTATAAAAAATATGATAAAGAAATACCCTCGAAAAAAAAATATTTAAAATTTATGACAAACAACAGCCCTTAATATGTATTAGTATTCATACAACAACTAATAACTCCATTTAAATGAATCCCATTATGTAAAGGGCTTTATTCCTCTTTAAAAAAAATGTCTGAAATGATTTATATTTTTACATAAAACACACAAACATACGCAAGGTAAAAACTCATTGTAATCCCAGAACGATTAAAGTTATTAAATAATAAATTTTATGACATTACAACCGGCACACCTCTTTACTCTTAGCACCACCAATACAAAATTCGTATAAAAACCCATCTATTGTATGAAATAATAACGCATACATACATATGTACATACATATATACATATGTTTATGTAATAATAAATATGTATAGATGTACGGATGTATTTGTGTGTGCGAAACCAGCAAATATTTTTAATAATACACAAACATCGTTATGCCACCTTTGCACAACAAATACCGACACATACTACCAACGTAAATAAATAACAAAGAAACAGTAAAAAAATATGTATGTATATTACCAAAACAAATAATAATAATAATAATATTCAAATTTCAAAATTCACCTTTCAAATGAAAGTCCTTAAAATGCATTTCACTACACACACACACATCGTCACCTCACAAACATTATTTCAGCCATGCAAATGAGTACATACACGTTCACACATATGGACTTACACATACTCTATCTCTCTCTGATATGAAGAAACAAAATCCCTATCCTTTAAAGCAATTGCGGGTGCGGGAGTGCGGAAAAAACAAAAATAATTTATATTGAATCAAGAATCATGGGAGAGTTCAAGGAGGGAATCCTTAAAAACATGTGTAGAGTATTAAGTTTCTAATAAATAAAGAAGACGTATACTTATATACATATGTATGTACATCGTACATACATACATATTGTATGTACCTATACATATTTACGAGTTTGAAAACCATTTTGTAATTTGATTGTGTCCATTATGAAAAGGAAACAGAAGCAGTTACAGCAGCTGCCAGTTAAATAGAAATGATTGTTGTGCATTTACTTATTACTTTCGAGGTGTATACAAAGTAGTGCTGGCAAATTCTACTACTTTCTATTACTCAATAATATTCAATACTTTTCATTTGGGTACTCAATACTACTCGATATTTTTAACGGATTTTTTGATTTTGTAACGCATAGTTTTTATCTGCAAATTGAAGTAGTTTCTTCAAAAAATAAAAATGGATCTTCAACTATTATTGGTTTTGTATGTCTTTTATTATTAAATCAAAAATAAATATAAAGCTGAACAACAACTTAAGGAATAATTAAAATAAATTCTTTGCAAAATTAATGAATTTTGTAGCTTACACATTGTTGTCTTTTTATACAGTGATGTATTTTTAGGCACTATTTTACCCACTCATCTTGCTTAAAAATACAACTCAGAAAGTATCGAGTAACTACTTTTGATTATTGAGTATCCAAAAAAAAGGGCAAATACTCGATACTCGGTACCCATTACTCAATTCTTTGCCAGCACTAATACAAAGTTTTAAGAAAGTTTTTTATTAACATTACAATATACATACATACATACATTCTTCCATATGAAAAATTTTCTATTTAATTGACATTTGCTGTACTCCCATTTTATTATTACAGTTGACATAAGCGTACAACTGTAAGGAAACAATAAATGTTCAATTACAACATAGAAAATTAAATTTTCATGCTTCTTCTGAAACGTATACTAAGACACATGTCTTTTTTATAAAGATGACGAAAAGAAATTGGTTTGAAACAGTAAACGTACATACAAGGTGGCGCAAAAGTAATCCTCCTATCAGAAAATGCTATAAATTTTGCGAGGCCCCTAATGTCAGTTCTGTTTTGACATTTGTGTAGTAAACACATGCGAAATACACGTTAATAAACAATGTTACGCTACACTGCTCCAGAACGTGGAATATTGCTGCTGACATTAGGGGCCTCGCAAAATTTTTAGCATTTTCTGATAGGAGGATTACTTTTGCGCCACCTTGTATATTTGTATACATATGTGTACACTGAGAAAAATTAGTCTTGTTTTGTGAGTACGTATAAAACGAAACAAAAGGTTTCGTGTGTACTCCAAACAAAAGTGGTCTTGATTGGCACACGGCTCTTTCGTGATAAAATTGTAACACAAGCAGTTTTTTAAATATTTTCAGCACGACCGAAGACAGACTAGCCAAACATACTTTGCAGTATGAAATAAATTCATAGGAAAATTGTTGGCTAACCGTATAAGACCACTCTTTAGGGTTTCCAAATTTGGGTAACGAAACCATGATTTGTAAAACATATTACACCGGGATTGTGTTGTTTTTACTTTATATGCAGGGACTGGTCCAAGTCCACGGATAATTTTTAAGCTTTATTTAATAGTTTCTTTTTATAAGCAATAAGGTCACTTGAATAAAAATAAAATTCAAGTGACCTTCTTGCTTATAAAAAGAAACTATTAAATATTAAAAAAGGTAAAATAAACGAACTAAATATTTAAATATTTTAAGCTTTATATTATTTAACATCGACTCATTTCATTTTGTTTGCTGAAAGATTACTCAACTTTGAAACAGTACTGACTAAGATGTTAGTGTTAACCTTTAATCATTTAATCTGCTCAGTGATTGCCACAATCTTTAATACCTTATTGTGATCAAGAAATCGGTGGGCGCGTCTATTTTCATATCATCGTATGCTCGTTTTAATATTTTATATAATAACTACTAGACTAATAAAATGTTTAACTTTTTCGCAATTAGAAAACTTCTTAAAATAATATTCTCTGGAATCGAATCACAGCTGTCCGATGTGTTATTGACACCGCTCTTTTGATGGGGAATATAGAGAAATGGCAATGGCAGACTATTCGCGTAGTGTTTGCACCAATGTAAATAAATCGTAAAGGCTCATCTTCATCACGAGAAATAGGGTTACGATAGTTTTTAATGGTGATTCTGGTTAGCTTTTAGACGTATCGTCCAAAGTTTGTTTTTGTGTAGAAACTGATATTTGTATTGCATGATTATAATGAGACTTAATTAAATGTATTTATACAATAGACAAATTTGATTGCAAGATTTAAAAGGTTTGTGTGTATCGGAGATCAAATATATCAACATGTGTCAACATTCCACAGCAAATTATATTCAGTAGCATGTTACACCGTTTAGAACAGTGTCGGGTACACACATACTCACTCATATGTGCTAGTGTTGGAAGCAGCAAAAAACGAACGACCGAAAATAATGGTACAGTCAAATTATTTTTTAGTTGCCAAAATTAATGACATTTTTTGGATTTTAGTATTTTCATTTGATTTGCAAAATTAAATTATAATTTATTTAATTATACATATTTATGTACATATATTATTTTATTATTTAATATCATTAAATTTTAATATTAATAATTAACAACGAAAGAAAATATATACAAATAATATTAAATAATAAAATAATATATGTATGTACATAAACATAATGATAATTAAATATTTTTTGACTTACAATGCGATGACAAATCAATCATTGTGCATCGCCATCCATGTTTTCTATAAAAAAAAATCATTTTCCCATTCTTCATTAAACATTTTGGTTTGAGTGTACTCAAAAAAATGGACAGCGAGAACAGAGGCATTATGATTCTTTCCATTCTAGCATGAATAAATATAATGACGAGGAAAAAAAAGAGCTTTTTAATAGACATAAGAAAATATTTTTAAAAAAATTAAGGGAATGGTTAAAAGTAGAAGAAAACAATGAAAGCAAGAAAGATTTAAATTTAAATAAAGAAATTTCTAGCATGGTGGATCTAGATATTGTTATTTCGTTTAAACTTTTGCTTGTCACAGTACTTTAAATAACTCTCACATTATCTCACTAATACAAATGTAAAACGATTTTGTCCCTCTCTGGTTTAGAACAATGTGCAATGGCAAATTCGAAATAAAACTATTTACCAAAAGTCTATAGAAAAATAAGGAAAACAACAAAAAAAAACTTATCTGTCTCTTCAGCTGAAATATCCATTAACATGAACGCGATAAATTTTATCTTAATAGATATGCTCCAAACATAAGACAATTAATATTTACTTAACATAGGAGATATCACGCCCAATATTATATGAACCCGCACATTTTTAAATCAACTACCTATGATGATATGTAAATTTTTACAGTGTCGCTTTAATAGTTCTCTATGTTCAGTGGCTCACAGCTTATTTCATGTGATCTAATTTCAAGAGAGAATACCTTCATATATTTCCAATTTAATAGAACTAAAAGGAAAAATTCACTTTTTTAACAAAAATGTCGTTCTTTATTACAAAAACAAACAAAAACTGCATTACAACAAATCGCTCTCAGAATATTTAGCAAAAAAATTAAAACAAAAGGGTTTTTTTTTATTTCGTGTGTGGAAAATTACCATTATAAAAGTTGTTGAGAAATTCTTGTATACACATATGTATATTTTGCATATGTTTTCAAAAACATTTTAATGCAATATATTGAAGCTTTAAGGTGTCAATTGGTTATAATATTACTACGGGTTGTCGAACTTCACGAGTGAACTGGTAATTAGACATTTTAAAGATGGGAACACACAAAAACAAATTGCCGTAATAGTAAAGTTGAGTGCTTCTACAGTTCAGTATATTATACAAAGATATGTTCGAGAAAATAGAATAAATATAAAAAATAGAGTGGCTAATAAAGATCGGGAAGCAAACAATAATATATTTACATAAGTTGACGAACGTGATATTGCAAAAAATAAGCAAGATCCGAGTTTATCTGCACCAGTTTGGCGAAAGAAGCAGAACGACTGCTTGGAAAGACATATAAGCCCGAAAGCCGTATATTAGACCAAAAAATTTGAAAAGTAGATTGTAGCTCGCCAGAGACAACATTGGCAAAGAGCAATCGTTCTGAATGAAAGCAATTTTAATCTTTTTGGGTCCGATGGTCATATGTCAGCCAAATGCGAAACTGCAACCAAAATACTTACGCGGCACAGTAAAGCACGGAAAAGGGCATGTGAGAGTATGTGGGTGCAAGTCGTCAGCTGGTGTCGGTAACTAGTATTTATCGATGACACTATGAACAAAAATATTTATTTAAACCCTTTCAAAGACAAATTATTACAAAGTGCCAAAAAGTTAGGTATAAGAGAAAATTTTCAATTACCCAAAGCATAATTCACAACTTGTGCAAACATTGCTAGTTGGGAGTTGTCCTTATATCGTTAATACACCAGATCTCATTTTTATTGAGAACTTATGGAGAATTATTGAAAATTTAGGGAGCATTCTTGAGAGAAACATTAGAAAACACCAAATATGCAATCGCCAAGATAAATGACACAGTAAATGGAATGACAAAATATAACGGTATTCAATATTCAAAAGCTGATTAATTCAATGCAGTCGAGACTAAAAGCAGGGGGTATCCCACATAATATTAGTCTTTTTAAAATTTCAAACAAATTATTATTATAGAAAAGTTTTACCATGTACAGGAAATAAGCAGTGAAGTTACTTTACATTGAATTTTACTACCTATATTATGATAAATATACTTATTTAAGTGAACTCTATGATATCCTTTTGCAATCAAAATAAAAACTTATTAATCTTGAAATAACTAACAGTATTTTTTTTAATTCTTAAGTAAACAATAAAAAAATATAAAATCAACTAGTAAAATTTACAAAAGACTGACACAGTGAGGTGTCCTTATGTTGAGTTGTTATGTTAAAATTTGAACTTGTTAAAAGAATAAATCTGGATACAATGAATTTTTTACTTCAAAAAGGGCCTGACAATATATCGTTCGTTCTATCGTTCTTTTATTCTAAAAACTGAAGAGAATTGTACGAGTACTTTAATGAGTTTGTTTATTTTTTAAATATTCTCTATTATTCATAATATATTTTATGAATTTATAAAGTGTATTAAAAGAAGAGTAGATTTTTCAAATTTAATAAAACATTTCTCTTAATAATAAATATGTATGTATAACTGAAAAAATTCTTAAACAGCAAAAACGGTTTACATAACCTTTTGTAAATACCACCTAATCCCCACAAGAATTACACAAGTTAATGGAAGTAAATATTAAAAAAGCTTTGAGATTGAATGCATCTTTTGTAGTCATTCTCTCCTCCTAAAGTTTGTTTAAACGTTCAAAGAAAACTAAACATAAAGTTAAATTTAAATTTAAATGCAAACGTACAAATACAACAAGTTAAAGTTTATATTGGGCTGTGCCGAAACTTATATACCCACCACCAAATACCAGTAGTGTGATCTAGAAATACTTGAAACTAATTTTTGTTACATATTGTATCGCTAACCATAATTAACTGGTTATTTTATTTTTAGGATCCCTAACATGGGAGTATTATGGGGCGATCGTCATAAAATATTGTACCGAAATTTCTATTTATTGAAGTTTATTCTGTTTAAATTTCATCTCAATAAAAGCATTTACAGGAATTTTATGCCTATTCCATTTATTCCAGAAAAAATGCGGAGGTTTCACTAGACAGAAGGTAGTCCCATTTTATATTTATTTCTTTCTTTCAGAACTGCCATTTATTTATATTTTTGCGATTTATATTGAATCAGACCAAAAAGCTCTGAAACTGTTTTTGGCTTTTCGAAACGTCAAAATTGTCTCCTCTTTCAACTCTGTGGGTATTCTCGTAAGTGGACGTTGCACAGTGGCACCATCCCATACATTTCTTGGAAAAAAATAGAAGGAGTGGTCGTACAGCAATTAAATTTTGCAAAAACACTTCTTTGGGCTAAATTAAGAAATTTTAAAAACATCTTGGAAAACCGCCCACTGCCACACCCACCTCCCATATAACTGCACTTGTCAAAATTTTTATTTTTGGACCTAGGGACTTGAAACGGGACACTTCTTAATTGAGTTCTCCTTATGAAAAAAAAATTAAACATATTGGGGATGCCACGCCTACTTTAGATTTTACGCCCACTGAAAATTGTAGATTTTAGGTGTTTTTCTTCCCTGTCTAGAATCATATGAAAATTTAATATAAGTTAAAAATATTAATTTTTATTCAAACGTTAAACATCTGTTGTCTCCATACAAAAGAAGAGAATATCCCCTACAACCCTCCTCGAAAGATATTAGCCTTCAAATACACCGAAAATATCGCACAAATGCATGCCGCTTTTCTAGTCAAGTATATGCCAAGTTAAAGTGTGTAAAACCTAAGTCATTGAAACAAATTGATATAATAAATACAGTTATGAACCCTTTTTAATGCTTTTTAATGAAAAAAAAATGGTGTTGCCAATATTGAGACGCCAAATGAGGTTATTTATACCTTTCAGCTTGATAAAAATCCAATATAATATACAATGTTTTAATTGAATATGTAACAGGCGAAAAATTGTGTTAGTTTTTATTTGTAATATTATTCAAGCACCATATCTTTAACAATGGGATCTAGTTCGAAGGAAATTTTGTTCGAATGACGCCTTATGCTACTTATGTAAGGATTCGAAGTTATAAGAAGTCTGTTGAATACATCAGTATTTGTGGAAATTCGATCACACTTTCTCGAAAACATAAATCGATACTTCCTGTAATCTTTGTTTCTGGCTTCCTCTGAAAGCATTCCTATTGGTAATAGGGCAACATCAATTATATCTTTACCATGCATTAGGACTTTGTGGTCCGTAACAGGCATATAAAACCAACTATATTTTTGTACAAACAGTTTCGCAGTGTCCGACGCATATAATTTAAATTTGTCATATTAATATGAACTACATATATAAGTTTATGAATGAAATTTAATATATTTTAAGCCATGAAAACTATATTATGTTTTTATTTCGATTGAAATGTCATTCAATTTCATTACGCTTACATATTCGTAAACAAAAATAATGTTTTACTTATAAATCGTTTCAAGCTTTAATTTCCGACAGCCTGAAAGTATGCCCAATTTTTTATTTCTTATTGAGCATTTTTATGAAATATTGGAAGTGACTTTTGAAATTAAAATCGATGTTACTAAAAGGGACGGTAATTGGCGGTAGTTTTTTTTTTATTAATTGAAAGTACAGACTGGGACCTTTCATTTTTTTTATAGTTAGAGGGCTAAGCAAGGCAAAGCACATAAAGTTTTTTTCCATCAAAAAGTGAAAAGTTGATATTTTTTAGTATAATTTTTGATAAATTATAATAATTAGTTTACTTTTCCAATTTTAATAATTCTTTTTTTTTATAAAAAAGTAAGTGCTATATTTTCACTAAAAAATAAAACAAAAGCCATAGCTATAAACTTACACACAAAAAAATTCTTTATTTGGGCAGTAATCTATATATATAAAAATGGTGTAAAAAATGTATAGTAATTCATCAAATGAGAACGGCTGGGCCGATTTCTATAAAACTTTTTGTCAGTTGTTCGTATTTTCGAGGAGAAGGTTCTTACGGAAGAAAATTTTGGAAAATCCCTCCGGAAAAGTCGGAAAATTGGAAAATCGAGTTTTTGACTTAATGACTTTCCAACTAAAAAAATAGAAATTTCTTAGTGTAAATCATGAAAAATGCGAAATGCGAAACGCGGAAAATTGGAAAATCTCTTCGCAAAAGTCGGAAAATGGGAAAAATTGGAAAATTGAATTTTTTGTACGAAATTTTGTGTGAAATTATTCCTGTTGTATTATATTATTACTCTAAAGTTTGTCTGAAGGCCTAAAATTGGGGCGAGGCAAAGTTCGCCGGGTCCGCTAGTTTTAATATAATTTCATTGAATAAATTTCTGTTGACTTCTATTAGTTTTTTTAACTACAAAATCACTTTTCATAAAAAACCTTGTTGATTTTTTCTTATCCAAATACTTCTTTACAAAACCAAATCATTAAAATTTTAAAATTGAAAAGTTGAAAAACCCTATTTTTCCGCAAAAGTGCCACTGTGCGTTGTATGGGAGTACATGGCCAATTATTGACTAATTTTCACAAATTTGTACCTACTTATAACTGGGGCCAAATTACCGCATTCGCTATCGAGTAAAATTGATCGTAATTTTCTTATTTGAGATTATGGCATTCGATATCGAGCAAGAAATTTAGTACATTTTATCATAATTTCGATATCGAAATCATTTTTCGATACGATAGCTAATTCGATCACGAATGCGGTAATTTGGCCCCAGATCTATGTAAAATTTCGGTTCGATATGGATGTTTATGTAGATTAATGGGTTTTTCTGAAGTAATCGTTATAAGAGAACTATGACCTATTATGAACCGTTCAGCATGAAATTATGTACCACAATTTAAATATATAAATATCTGAATGATTGATGTTGAATGTCAACTTGGTAGTGATGTTTATAAGAGTCCAGTTTATATGGGGGCTACGGTCAAATATGGACCGATCAGCATGAAATTTGATACATGTATACATTGATTATTTTTGCTGAATTTTGTAATTGAAGAAAATTGCAAAATTTATCTGAGATATGTCGAGGTTGTCTGAAACTTTGGTCTATAAATCGGCTCCTACTGCACCAATTTAGCCCATTTTCAATAACAAACATTTCGGTGGAACAATGTTCGTTAAAAATTTCATTGATCTGTGTTTTTTTTCGAAGGTCTATGTGACTTTAACAGACGGACCAACGAACGAATATGGATGGCTAGATCGTCTTAGAATCTTATAAGGACCCAGAATATTTATACTTTATTGACTAATATTTCGATGTGTTACAAACGGAATAACAAACCTAATATACCCCCCATCCTTTTGGTGGTGGGTACAAAAAGGATACAAAAATTATGAATGAGTGAGAAAGAAAAAAGAAAACAAAACTGTTATAGTCACAAATTATGCAAATCAAATTATTTGATGACATCGTTAAGGATTCTGTAAAACATGAAGTGACAATGACAACACAACCATTTCAAATACAATTTACGTGTAATATGAATTTGTAAAAGACAGAGGGACAGAAGAAAGTCATACAATCATCCAGCATGGTTCGTTATTCTGTTAAGGTTTGGGTATCCTCCAACACAACTCAGTAGTCATGTAGATTGTTAATTTTTTTGCTCCTGACTTATAGCAACAGCAAAGAACAGCCATCAACCTCATCCGTTGCAGTACGTAGCAACAGCAGTATGACGTCGGGGAAGGGGAAGGTGTTGATGAGAACGATTATTGAGTTAAAGATGAAGAGCCTTAATTCATATTTCTGTTCTTGGCACACACTACTTACACTTGAAATCATTCATTCATTCATTGTACACACTGTATAGCATGTCGCATCTTAGTGACACTGCCTCCACTAATGTCAATGTCAAGCTACAGCAGATTCTGTTTTCGTTTTATACTCCTCTCTGTATATTATTTTATTACTGTAATGTTGTTGGTTTCTTTTCATTGCCTTTTCTTTTATATTTAAAATAAAATATAGAAAGTTATGTAGTATATTAAATGTTTGTTGGTGGATTTGAGCGGATGATAAAATTAAAACTCAAGGAAGTATTTTACCATGAAAAAAAGTATGTACTTGTAAGCGTCAGTACGTAACCGTGCTCATGCATACAATATATTTTCCTCCTTTTCATTTATTTTCTTTACTGTTAAGTCGAGTTCGTTTCTGGTTTATTTTTATAAAATTCAATGTCATCTGGCGTAAAATGTTGTTTATGTCACAACTCTACTTGTACAGCCTCATTTAGCTTAAGGCGCCTTCACCTAAAGATTTGCTCAGTGTTAGTACGATGATGACGCCAATAATAATAATAATAATTTCAAATTTACAGAAATTCAAGGAAAAAGATTAAGCAAAGATTTTACAAAAGACATTTTTATTTTATTTTTTGCTTGTTCTTGATTTTCTTTAGACGCATACACAGTGCAAAACTCATCGATATAGAAAAAGTGGCTAATAAAAAGTAAGAAACTTACAATTGAAATGAAAATAAAAAAAATCAAATGGTATGTACATATATGCTAAAGTAAAAGAAATTCAAACACGAATAGCTAAGCACAGAAATAGTCTACGCGAGAAATTCCATTAAATATTATAATTTACAAACTCAGCTTTAAAATATGTCAGGTTCCAAGAATAAAATGTAATTTAAACCAGAACGGCTGGTATTTTTAATCCTTTCAACAACTCAGCTGAACCTCAATTTAAAATAGCGCAATTTTCAATTTTGTGCAAATGATATTGCATCATTGTAATTGCAAAAGGTTAAGCATATTTTTACTTTACACTAACAAAATACACAGCAAGAGCAAAAATATGGTAAACCTTTTTGAAAATGTAATGATGCAATACCATTTGCACAAAATTGTGAATTGCGCTAATATAATGTACAGTGGTTGACATGAGGTTATCACACTTCATATGTGCTGCTTTCAAAAGTATTTTTCTTTTAAATGATTATAATTATTAACTATTGTGATGAGTATGTTATTTTTATTGTATTATTTCTTAATAGTTACTTATATTAGTTGTTAATTACAATAATAATTTGAGCTGGATAATAACTTAGAAAGTGAAATTAAATTTTGTTAGTTTTTTTATTTTGTTAGTTTTCGCGTTAATTATTAAGTTATGAAATTATTTTATGAAACAAAAGAAAAAGGGTCATAAAACGATATTTACACTATTTAAAAAGGGTGCACATAGGAACTCTAGAGGGAGCACCATTGGTGAGATGAAAGTATTTAAATTTGCTCAAGGACCTATAGACTTATAAAAAGAAGTTACACTGGCTGCAAGACGTAGAAAAAACCCGTAAAGAGCACTCTTTAATTCATAGAGCCTCAAAGGCAGAACTTTTTAAGAGCTGCACCGAAATTCAAAGAGACCTTTCAACAACATTCGGTATTGACGTCTCCTTAACCCCCCGTTGCCACATGCAAGTGCAAGTTCGAAAAACTCAATACAATTACAGTTTTTTACTAACACAATCATATTTTTCGCACTTACAACTCAACTTGCGAGAGAATTTGGTTGTAAGCACTTGCCGTAAGTAGAATGACAAATAAGTAAACAGTGCTACCAGTGTTAAAATAAAAGTTATGTTTATAACAAATTTTCGGGGTTTTACAAAAAATTTTTAAGAAAAATGAACAAAACTATTACACAACACATCTTAAATAGTATTTTTAAATATTAATTTCATGCATTTATTAAAAAAAATTGTAAATTATAAAATTTTTTTTCGTATTTTTTTCTTTTGACAATACGGCAATACTGGATCCTTATGAGCTTGAAAATTAACAGAATTTTATGAAAAAATTTTGTTTGAAGTTTATTTGCTGACGACATTTCAAAAATGAACTTGCACTTGCTAGTGTAGCCACTCAAACAAATATTGTTGTTTTTCGGTATTTTTCGTAGATAACATGTATACTCAACTTGCAAGTAATTACTTGCATGTGGCAACGGGGGGTTAGAACTGTAAGATGAATACTCAATAAAAAAAATTCTGTGAATGCATTATTCAGCAGTGTTTTGTCTTATTAAAAAATAACTTCAGTCCTGAATTTCTTTAGCATTCAGAAAAACCAATATTTTTTTTGATGGTAAAAGAAAAGTATGCAGTTCTCCAAACATGCAGCACAACCCACAGTATATTACTGCACCGATTCTAAGACCATAAAGAACGGTGGTGGGAATGTGCTGGTGTGAAGAGGGTTTTCTGGGCATGTTGTTGATCCTATACATAAGGTCGATGCACGAGTGGATCAGTATGCTTATCAAAGTATACTTTTAAATACAATGTTTCGAAACGCTGAGGACAATATGACACTTAGGTGGAGTTTTTTTTCACTACAACGACCCAAAACACAGCTTATGCATTGTGAGGAGTTGCTTAGACTGATATGTTGAAATGGCCAGCTCAATCTATGGATCTCAATCTAATAGAGAACCTATGGAATTATGTGGAGTGATATATAACGGCAGTCAAACCCAAAAATATGGCCGATTTGTGGAAGGAAATCCAAAATGCTTGGTTCGCAAATCTAAAAGGGCGCTGTATAGCTGTGGTGAAGAGTATGCCCGGAAGATGTGAAACTGTTAGTAAAAACAAAGGATATTCTACGAAATTTTATATTTTAAATAAAGCTTTTTTTGGTTTTGTGAATTTTGTGATTTGGTGCAAAATTACTTTCCAGAGTTTTTGTTTTTGCGGTAGTTGTATTCTGTCTGGACCGAAATGCAACAAATTAATAAAGAGCATTTCGCATATTTTATAAATCAATTCAAAATGTTCGATTTTTAATATAAACTACATATGTGTTTACTATCAAAAATATTTCTTCAGTGTTTTAATTAAATTTTACACATTGAAAACCCAAACATAGTTTTGTATCTTTCAGCCTTCTTTTGTTGTCTTTAATGCGTTGTATTATTTAATAGCCGTTAACAGAATTCATAAACCATATGCACGTATTTTTAACATTAAAACAACTTACAGATATTTTATATACTCAATAAATATTCATATAAATGTGTATTGAATGAAAATCCATAAATCGATATTAAACAAACAAAACCACAACGTTTAAAATCAGGTATGTCGAAAGGTAAAAAATAAAAAACAAAAAACAGTTTGTAGGAGGTAAAACCCGCCACCAATTATATGGCGCACACACACGCAAAAAACCTTCCTTAAGCCAACAACAAAAAAAAAAAAAAGCTCATCAAAGCTGTAAAAACTGAAAACTAAACTTATGTCGAAAAATAATGCAGAAAAAAGTGTCACACACATAAAGGACTAAGAAAAACAAAACGAAAAAAGTTTTTATTAAAAAACAAAAAGAAAAAAGTTAAACCCGCAAACAACAACTACAACCATATTTTATTAAGATTTAATCTCGTAGACACACAGTGGACTCATACGTTTGCTATATGTATCCTAGCATGTATTCATGTTTATTGTATAGTGTTGCTGTTGTTTCAGTTTATTGGTAAACCATTAAAAACAGCAAATAGTAAAATGCGTCTGTCTACTAGTACTCACCATCATATCTTGGGGAATGTAAAAATCTGATACAGCTGCTGCCAGATACAATACAGCCCTTTCCTCAAACGCTGCCAGACACTCGCAGGCAGCACGCAACAGCCACATATAATCGACGACGCTGGTAAAGCTGACATACAAAATCATTTGTGATTCACGTGCCTGCTTGTATTTGGCCAGGATGGGTGCAAACACATCAACGGAATCGGGCTTGACAGTGATTGAGGTACTTTGGCCATTTTCGGTGATGTCGAGCATGTCGAAGAATTGTTGCCCCGTAAAGTGGCGGGTAAAGGGTTCGAGGGACTTTTGGCGATGCATAAAAATCACGGCATAATTGTGATCGAGGAAATATTCGGCTGAGGAGGAGCCACGTGTACCGGCACTAAAATTATCAACAAAACGTACGGTATTGTGCTCCAATGGGACGGTTGTACCACCTGACTGAAATGAAGCAAGAGAAAAACCATAATTTTATTATAAAGAATTTAGCTAAAGAAGCCTTAAATACAACTAACCAAATGAATAGCTCTATTTTTATTATTTTTGTATTTGTCATGAAATAATGAGAGTTGGTTTTATTAAATATTTTTTTATACAGTTTTTATACAATTTAGCCATGACCATTTGTGTCCTTTGGGGCACATGATTATTATTTGTATTTTCTAAATTGTTTCTTTTTTATTTTGCATTTTTATTTTATTTGCGTACACACTCTTTCACATTTAGTCGTAAGAGACCATTTTGGTTGATGGGGTAGTATAATTTATATTTTTATGAAAACAATTTCTATTTGCAACACTTATACGCCATCGTGCCATATGACAGGAAAATATATATAGCAGCAGAGTAACAATAGAATTAGTATTTGACCCTGATAATTTAAACAAATTTTCACATTAGATTGCAAATACGTATAAAGACAAAGGTCAGTTCTTTTCGTCTTGTGTATTTTTATTGGCCAAAATGATGACTTGTTTTTTAATCAATGGCATGCAATGAATCTGAGGCAGTTTGTTAAGATTCCTTTCACATGTTTTCTATGCATTAGTAGTGATGTGTATATTGCACTTTTTAATAAATTTATAACGAAATACGCCTTAATACCCCATATACATAAGTTTCCTTTTAACTTTACAAACCCGCTTTTGAACTTAAAATATTAGAAATGTGTATGCAAAAGAAACAAGTAAGAGTTTATATTCGGCTATGCCGAATCTTATATACCCACCACTAATACACTAGTAGTGTGATTTATTGAAACTTGAAACTAATTTGTGCATTGATAACAACATTTATACGAGTTAATTAATTGTTCAGATCCGTCATCTATTATGGGCCAATCGTCATAAAATATTGGGCCATAATTTTTAGGTAATTGTATATTTCATATATACAGGAATATTAAATTATTTTTTTTTTTTTTTTTATTTTAATTTATTCTCGGAAGAGTATCTTATATGGGAGCTATGGCCAATTATGGATTAAAATTTATCAAATCCAAAAGTATAGTTTTGGCATATACATATATACGTAGGTTATTGAGTTTTTTGGAAGCAGTTCTAATATGGGAGCTATGACCTATCATAAGCCGTTCACAATGAAATTCGGTATGACGATTTATATACCAGTATGTACTATATAGATATATGTATGTGGGTTATGTGTGACGAATTTCAACTTGATAGTGATGCTTATAAGAGATTTAAGATTTATATGGGGGATGGTCAAATATAGACCGATCGGCAAAAAATTTGGTACAACGATTTTAATATATATGGATTATTTTTGTCGAATTTCAACTTGATAGTTATGTTGTTGTAAGTGGTTTATGGGTTTATTTTCGGAAGTGGACTTTATATTGCTGATTTTTTTAAATATGGGGCAATGCAAACAAAATATTATTTTGAGTTTTTTCTAAGCATGAAAATTATTTTGCAGAATTTTGTATGGATACTGCTTTCCTATAGGCATTTATATACCATAGAGCCTAAATCTGAAAAGATATTTGTATGGGGGCTATGAGAAATCATGGACTGATTCTAATCATTTTCAACAGGACTTGTCCTTCTATAATAAATATAAAGTGTGCAAAATTGCATGCAAAAAATATCTCAGTTGTCTGAAACTTTGGTCTACAACTCGGATCCTATGGGAACGATTTTACCAATTTTCAATAATAAACATTTCGGTGAAACAAAAAATTTTATTGTTTTATGTCTTGTTTTCGAAGTTCTATCATGCCTTCAACAGACGGACAAACGGACGAACACGGCTAGATAGTCTTAGAATTTTATAAGGTCCTTATAAGGTCCTATATCTGCGACCAATAATTCGATATGTTACACAGAGAATGACAAACTTAATGTACCCGGCATCTTTTAGGTGGTGGGAATAAAAATTACAAACGGACAAATTGATTATTATTTCCAATAATAAACTGAAAGTAAAATTAATTATTTATTCGTAAGAAATTATTCGATTATTCGAACGATCGTTATTCGTACACCCTATTAACACTCAAATTCGCTATGGACCATGTTCCATCATTTATACTGATATCATCTATTAATGTTAAAAAATCAAAAGTGTTTCATGTTCTAGGCATAGGTGAATTTAATACAATTGTATCTTGTCTTTAATACAATTATACATATAATTGTTTAAATGAGATTAGGAAACTTTTCCTAACTAGTTCACTTTCTTTAAGAATTAAGATTGCTGGAAAGAATAAAATTGTTTCAAGGATTAATTAATTATCTAGGCCTACAATTTTCACTAATTCATTTGGGGAGTACTATATTTAATATTTGTTAATTTAAATGACAGGTTAACAAAGTGTATTCCCTAAAGTATTTCTTTTCTAAGAAATATTATAATCAGGTGTATTTCCGTGATTACTGGTTTTAATTATAATAGATTTTTTTACAAACTCATTAATTCATTATTGAGATATTCCTGCTTTATAGTGTTATTTGTTTGACGTTTATTTGCTTAATACTATTTTTAAAGAACCCATTATTTAACTTAATTAAGAGAGTAAAATGAAAAAATTTTAGTGTGTTGTTTCTTGTGGGCTTTTTTAATAAATAATTTCGTAACAAGCCACACAAAGTCATTTATTCTCTCCCTTAAGAACTATTAACATAAATTTTTATTGTTGGTAACAAAACAATGTAACACCATTAGCCAGTCGGTCTGTCAGCTGTAAGTTGTGGTTTTACGCCTTCTATTGTTTAATTTTAGTTCTTGTTTCTTTTTTTACTTTTATACACAAGGATTTGTAGAAGAGTTTCTAATAAATATACTGAATTTCGTTTTTCGGCTTAAATTAATTTGATTCATTAAATGTGTTTAGTTTAATGTGTTTTGGTTTTTTGACAATTGAGTCATGTGGAAAGTTTTTCTCGGGGGAATGACTAGTCCTATGTGTTTTTTTACAATTTGTAAAGTTAATTGAAATTACACTATTTTATAAAATTAATAGTTTTACTGTAAAAAAAATAAAGGCAAACGTGACTGGAGATATTTGGGATTTAAAATTTTAACAGACAGTTTTCGTATTTGTATCACAAGTCAAATTCTATACATAGAGTACTTGAAATAGTAATAAGTTTTCAATATGTTCTTATTAAGCTTACTCCACACAGTGATCATTACAATATTGCACAGGTATTTCCCCTAGTTTGCGACTCAATCCAAGAATATAAAAACTCCACCTTTGTAATATACAATTAAATATATAAATGTGGATGATCTTTGGTTTTCACTGTGCCATCGGCCGTATCCAATTGAAATGCTAGTTAGGTTAACGTTGAGCCATTGAAAATCAAAAATCATTATAACTATAGTTTCAACAACCCATCAAACAATCGGTATTTTGTGTATCAAGTTAGAAGTCAATGTGCCGACTTGGAGCTGCGATTTAACCGCGTATAAAATTTTTCTTGATTAATATAAAATGCCGATAACAGGCGTACCCCTCCTCTATATTGAATACAATCTATTGAAATTTATTAGACACAATGTTGTATATTTACGTTCTACAGAACATGTTGCTTTATCTATATTTATACTGTGAGCGTCAATATAAAGTAAACACCTTATATTGTTTAAAAACGTTTCATTATAGGTATGTACTATAATTTCAAATTTAAAACAAATATATTGCATAATTCATAAGTAACTTAAGCAATGTATAACTAAACATAGCATAAACTAGTAAAATAAGGAACATGAAAAATAATAAAATTTTAACGAAAAAATATCAGATATTTCACGTCAATGTAAACACGTAAATTGTACAGTTGGACCTCGATTATCCGTGATGGTCGGGACCGGAAGCATTCTGGATAATCGATTTTCCTGGTTAATTGAGGGACAATTTTGAGTAGTTTTTTTAATAATTTTCTTTATTAATTAATGGACTTTGTTATACATATTTATATAATAACCACTTCAAGTGTTGTATGTAGATACATGTTGAAATAATATATGTATGTAAAAAATATAAAATAAAAAGAAAACAGTGAACTATTCATAAAGATTTCAAGTTTAGTAATTTCTTAAAAAAATTACTGACGAATCGTATGCAAATGAGGGAATTCCCCTTTTTCGTTTTGTTCACATTTTGTTTGATTGTTTAAAAGTAATCAAAAAAATATGCTTATAATCCCGGATAATAGAGATAATCACGATTAATCAATGCAAAAAAAATTAAACCGGTGCAAAACAAAAAAAAAAATATATGCTTCTTTTCCGATAACCGAGGTCCAACTGTATATTATATACCTATATAAAGTAAAATTATGTAAAACTTTGTATTTAATATTTTGTTTGTGGTAATTTTGCCTTTATCATAGCTGAAAATCTTTAAGACATACGAGGGCGGTTCAGAAACTTCTTAGCCTAGCAAGGAAAAAGAATACAGTATTTATCGCTTATATGCATTTCAAATTTTGCACGACTTTTCGTGCTTATAAGCGAGAAATGCATGTATAAAAATCGGTTATATTAATTACGAATAGAAAATTACTCATGTTGGGATGCATATAAACGTTAAATGCAAATAACCGACGTGCATATAAGCGATAAATACTGTAGTTAATTTTTCAAAAACATTTTTATTTTTCAATATAATATTGTGAAACTTGAATACACGCTTATCTAGCAATTCTATCCTTTGATTAAAATAGTTTTAATCAAGGCCTTCAAAATAGTGGTTTACAACTGTAATCATATCTTAATTTGAGGTAAAACGCTTGCCAGCTAGGAATTTTTTAGATTTGGAAACAGGTAAAAGTCACTAGGAGCTAAATCAGGAGAATAAGGTGGGTGGTCAAGTAACTCGTACTTTAATTCGTTGATTTTAGCCATTGTTAGAACTCTCTTGTGCGCTGGTATGTTGTCTTGATGAAAAATTATTTTTTTGTGTTGTAAGCCAGGACGTTTTTCTCGAATTTTTACATTTAATTGATACAAAATGTTGCAATAGTACTATGAATTTATTGTTTTACCCTTTTGCAGATACTCTATCAAGAAAATACCTTTGAAGTTCCACAAAACCGTTGCCATAACCTTACCAGCCGATTGAATTGTTTTTGCCTTCTTTGGGGCACTTCTTCCAGCTTCAGCCCATTGCTTGGATTGTTATTTTGTCTCTGGAGTATAGTAGTGGATCCATGTCTCATCAACAGTTATGAAACGACACTTGAAATCTATTTTATTTTTCTTAAAACGAGCCAAACAAGCTTGAGAAATTTTCATTCTTATGTGTTTTTGGTCGACTGTTAACAAATGCGGCACCCATCTTGCAGAAAGCTTTCTCATCAGTAGTTCTTCATGCAAAGTTAAATGGACTCGATTATTTGAGATCCCCATGATATTAGCTATTTCACGCATTTTTATTCGTCGATCATTTAATACCATATCATGTTCTTTGGCTACAATTTCTGTTGTTGTTGCTGTTTTTGGATGTCCACTACGTGGTTCTTCCTCAATGCTTGTACGACCACGTTTAAATTCAGCAAAGGCTGTGGAAAATATTTTATTTTTCGAACTCATTCCATTATTCTAATGAACATATTGGAATATATATACTAAATAACAATCTAAATAAATAATCCAGAAAATATGATGTTTATTTGCTTCCTGTGCACTATTTCTGTATGCTGTAAACGAAATGACAAACTTTTATCCCACTCAGTACAAATAAAAGCTTATTATACACATGTTCCTCCATTTATATTTTCAACATTAAATTATATGTTTGTGCTGGATTTAAAACCTCAACAGTATGAAACCATTAAAAGGTCTTTTGCCAGCACTTTCAACAGATTATTGCAGAATTGATCAACACGACATTTGGTTTAATTCATGGCTTGAATAATAAAACAAAACTGAATAAAACCATAGACAGATAATACCAAAAAAAAAAAAGGAGCAACAAAAATAAGCAAAATACAAAATTGTTATTGTATGTATAATGTGCAATACTTACTGTTACAAGGACGATTCTATTTTGTAGTTTATTGTGTCGCTCACAAAATTCTTTCAATAATGAACGATTATCCTCAAAATCTGCTGGGGGTAGATGTGTATTGTAAAAGTCCTCCCAATTTGTCATAATGATATACGGTTTTTTATTTTTTCTGTATTTTTTTGATTATTTTTTATTGTATTTTTTTCTGTCTCTAGATGAGTATGATGATGACAATCTTTACACTCAATAAGTTTGTTGTCGAGGATTTAGAGTGATGTGCAATTTGTTGCTACTGCTGTTGACAATATTCAAATTAATGTCCACTCCTCTAGTTGTTGTTGATAATAATGCTGAATTTGAAAATAAACAATAAAAATATATGGTTAATGTTTGATAATGCAATTAAAAAATTAATGAATGAAAGTGTACATAAAGCATAAATCACATAAAATTCGGCCGCACTACACAAAAACCTGGTAGCAACTACCCATATTTTTTATATAATAGCCTGTTCGCCGATCTCGAACGTTAACGTTCGCTTAGATAAGACTTAAGACACACACTTTTTATCGTATCTATTTTTTTACTCAATCAAGTTTGTTTATTCCACAATCAAGTTTATGTCTTAAGTCTTATCTAAGCGAACGTTAACGTTCGAGATCGGCGAACAGGCTATAAGTGTCGAGCGATGGTAAACCAAAATATAAAGAATAAAAAACAATTAATTAAAAATCCGAGATTGTCGTATTTAATGTTTGCAAAAAAGCTGAAGCTTCGAAAGCTAAAGCTTCCAAAACGTAAATAATGTTATACAAAGATACAAGCAAACCTGCAGCTCAATGTCGGCGCATTTAAAACAATAACAGTGTAAGTACCACAAAGAGATGCCGGTTCAATTGATGGATGTTACTTTTCAAATTTATCATGCAATTAACTAAACATATTGTAGTGAAAATCAGCAAATGTTATTGATATAAAACAGGAACGGTTCTTTATGACAACGTTTATAATATATTCAACAACTGTCTTCCTATGAATGAAGCATACTCGTATGTAAAAATTGACATCAAACAGCAACTGTGACAAAAATATTATGTTGCAGCGAAACTCAAAATAGTAATACACAAAAATCGTTTGGCAAGTAACTTCAGTTATGTTCACCTCTTCAAGTAGTTATGACTTCGGATATTTATACCAAATGTCTGTAGAAACGTTTGATGCCTCTTATTAGACGTCACTACTCCTCAATAGACTTGACCTGATTTAGCTCCGTGTCATTATTCAAATGCTCTAATGGATTGGTAGCAAAGAATTATTTTTTTTGCGATTTAGGTGGATCGAACTGTTGTGCAACAGTTAAGGCCAATTAATAAAACAAAAACAATGACTTTTATAAGAAGAAATCATACACGAATGACGAATCATACATCCATGTGTGGGAGTTCTTACATTATAATTACCTTAAATTCTATATAAATTACTTTTGTATGAGTTAATTATAAAAAGAGAGCGAAATCTTGTATTCACCAAATTAGATCTAAAGTAACACAAATAAAACTAAAAACTGCTCAACAGACTGTCCAAAATTTAAAAACCACAGACAAAATAATGAAGATTCTCGAGAACAGTAACAGGCATGAATTACTACATTTTAAATGGAAAAATAAATTCTAATAATGCAAAAATATATCAAGTACTTCAGTATTAAAACACGTAGATCATACATACTCCCTGGCAAGAAAACTACTATTATTTCAGCCTGATAGTATCCTAAGACAGGAAACTATGGAACAAGTCAGACAACATTATTTGTTGAAATATTACGTTCAATATTGCAATGACAATAATAGTTTTTTTTAAGCATTGTTTTCATTAAATCGGCCTTTTTAGACTGGGACAACACTCTCATCGTGTTCACTGATTTGTTTATTAAACATAGCAACCGCGCAAATCTTTCAAGCACCAATACTGCATATACAATGTGAATTTGTGTTGTAAAGAGCATTTGCCACATATTTAACTATAACTCGTATATTTTTATAAAAGAATGACTGCAGAAACTTTTGCAGCTATCTAGTAGACGTCATTACTGTTCAGTAAAGATTTGCCTCGGTATTGCTCAAAGTCAAAATTGAAAAGCTACAACAGATTATTATAGAAGAAAATAGGTGGTCGTTATAGAAAAATCTATGAATCCCTAATTGTGTCTAGCTTCAGTTATTTCAAAAACATTGAGCTATAGTCAAACGGAAGTTAAATAACAAACTGTAACGACTTAGAATAAACAAGCAGCGCAGGTAGAACGAAATGTTGTATACATTCATCAAAACAAAAATACGAATTTTTATAAAAGCAAATTAATTTTATTTTATTCTTTTAGCTTTTCCTTAAACATTAATAAATTACTATACATTTTTGGCTTACTACAATAGCTTTTTTGTTACATAAATATTAAAACATTTATGCGACCAGATTTTATGTAAATAATTCTTTATACACTTCAGTCAAAAGCAGTACGAGCAATAACAAATGCTCCTTTTTATATAACAAATAAAGCATTACATAATGACCTAAAAATTCCATTTGTAAAATCTGAAATAAAAAAATTTAGCTGCAAATATTTAGAAAGACTTAGTAACCACACAAAAATATTGGCAATCATATTATTAGATGTGATTGATAAAGTAAAAAGACTTAAACGAAAACACGTTTTAGATCTCCCTTTTATTTACCCCCTGGCCCACGATGTCGAACGATAACGTTCGCTTAGATAAGCCTTAAGATAAAAACTTTTTATCGTATCTATTTTTTACTCAATCAAGTTTGTTAATTCCACAATCAAGTTTGTGTCTTAAGTCTTATCTAAGCGAACGTTATCGTTCGACATCGTGGGCCAGGGGGTTAATACAATATCGTAGAATTTAAAAACAATAACAATGAAATTATGTAATTGATAAAATAATATACGAGTATATTTCTCTAAATAATAATGTAATATTTTACACGTAAATAAATTAGCTCTATATATGCAAATACATGCATATATAATTGAAATTATTGATTCCATTAGGAATCTGTACGATATGTTATTTGTAAAATTTATTTATATTATTGTAAAAATAGATTGCAAATAAAGATATATACATACATATAAAAAAAAAGATTTTATGTAAATAATTCTTTATATATATTTAATTTCAATAGTTATTGTAATTTCGTTAAAAATTAGATCTCAAATAGAACGATAAACTGAAGACTAAGCTTTATAAGAGTTTAAACTAGCAAGGAATTAAAAGCAATTAACAGTAATAAATATTAAATTTTCTTCTATATTTAACCTCATCATATATGACGTTTAAAAGCCAAAACAAACTAAGGGCACCCGAGTGTATAAACCTATATACAACACATCTGTTGTTAGTATTAACTAAATAACAAATTGGTTAATACTTTTTAGACATTCAAGTTCAGCTAAAATGTAACCTTGTTTACTTTAGTGGAAATAAGAGAAGAAATATGAACAAAAGAAAATCTTTGCTTATGAAATATAAATGACCATAGCGCAAAATAATAGCAGAATACAAATAGAAAACAAAAACACAACAACATAGTGAAAATCAATTAAGGTAATTAAAATGTTTTCGAAATAGTTACACACATACTATGTACCTATGTATATGTATTTATGAATGAGTATGAGTGTTTGTACATATCCTGCAGGAAATGTCAATAGTAAAATTATACTGATTACCTATTGACGATGTCACCATTACTACTGGCGAATTATACCCTTACTAATGCTATCTACTATTGACATTTAGCACAGGCTTGTCCTGCGAAATCTACCAGTAGACTACGTCAATACTGACTAAGTAGTTCTTTTGGGACCACTTTAGTCTACACTCTGAAATAGAAAATGAAACTGCATTTTTTGCTAACTTTTAGAATATTATTAAAAAAAAATACTAAAAGAAAATAAGGTCTAATATTCTTTTTATTTTTATTTTTTTATTTCTTCCGATATTTCGCTACAACAAATGTGTAGCATCTTCAGGGAAACAATAACAAAATTTAAAATTAATAACAATAACCATTAATAATAACCATTGTGCCACCTTCGTTAACAATGTCGCCAAACAGTCAACAAAATAGTAAACAAAGTGATGAGTTGGAGACACTTGTAGACAGGTTTCCTTCAGGGTATGTATAGCTACAGTGGTACTTTTATTAATTGAATACATAGTTTCATGTCATGTTGTTGTGCTAATTTTTTTTTATTACTAATATTTTTAGGTTAAGGCTAAGTTAAGGCATTGACAAATAAAGGAAATAGAAAAGACCTGTTGTACATTCTAAAACTAAAATGAATGATGGAAAATAAATTGTGTGATTTTTCAAGAGCTTTCGGTTTTTATTTAAAAAAAACACATATTGTTTAGAGAAATATATGAAATCAGCGTATTCCAATTTTGGCATACTCTCTGCTAATATATATCGGTCGATATCACACGAATAATCTTTTCAATATTAGCTTCCAGTGCGTCAACTGTTGAGAGGCTTGTCCCCATAGAAATGAACCTTAACATAGCTCCACAAAAAATAGTCTAAATGCGTTCAATCGCACGATCTAGGTGGCCAATTGACCGGCCCCAAACGTGAAATAAACTGTTCATCGAACTCGCCTCTCAATTGGGCAATTGTTTCACGTGCTGTGTGGCACGCGGCACCGTCAAGTTGAAATGACATGTCAATCAAGTCCAGATGTTCCAAATGTTTGGACAAAAAAAATTTAATCATTGTACGGTAGCGTTCGCCATTCACAGCAATATTTCTGCCTTCGTCGTCTTTGAAAAAGTACGGTCCAATGATAACATCGGCTTATAATACACACCAAAAATTGCCTTTTTCGGGATGCATTGACAGTTCAAAACCCGTCTTGCAAAAAAGAAAATTGCTGAAAAATCACCCTTTCTAACATACGAGCATTAGTGGCAGATGCTTTCGGGTCATTCCGGTGCGTAGAACCGGCTGTCGTGGGAATTTTGGTCAACTAATTTGATTTATGTGACTCTGTTACTAGTCGCACAATTAGAAATAGGCTTTAATAATCTAAACTAAAAAAGGTCATAGTACGGGGAAGGTAATTTTATTGAGCAGACGCAATGGTAAGAATAGGTTTTGTTTTGTTTTTTAAAAAAAAAACCTGGTGCCAACCTTGTTTTTTTAATGATTTATTTTTCAATCAGTCAGAATACGAGAGATTCAGTGTAAGTACCGCCAAAAGATGCTGGTTTTCAAACATATTGAATTAATTGAATAATTATCCAATTGAGTTGCATTATTTAAGACAAAGTTTTAACAAAATTCAACAACTGCCTCAATGGCTCCAAACAATCAAAACATGTATGCAACCGGATTTTATGTGAACAGTGCTTTAGGTAAAAATAATACAAAATACTGCAGTTGTATACATTAAGTATACTTAATACGATTTGTGCTTCCATATTTTTATAATCTAGAACTGAAAAGTTTGTTATTGCTTCAATATGCTTGTCTCGGTTCCATTATATTATATTTTATGTAAAAAATTACAAATTGCGTGCTGTTACTTAAAACAATTGTATGAAAATTATGTAAATTGTTTGCAAATTCGTTATGCCTTGTAATAAAAAAATGTTCCATTTTATATACTCAAATATTTTTAGTAGTTGTATAACTTTTATGAAAACATGTTAAATAAATAAAAATTATTTTCACTTATTCTTTAGTTGCTGCTGCCACTTATCCTACGCCCTCGCACATTAACTGTGGCTAGTACGAAAGCACAATACCACATTAACTGTGGCAAATTAGAAGGTGAATACCACTTACGACTATGTACATACATATGTATGTATGTTAGGGAAGGGTGAGATAGAGAAAAACTGAATTTCCTAACAAGCTAGTAATTTGTTTAAGATTCAGGAGGATATAAAATGAAATAGTATAAAAAAGGTAACTATGAATAATTCATAATATTCAAGAGTCTTTAAAGCACCATTACTTTAGAAACAAGAACAGAAAAAACTAATACATTTCACAAAAAAAATTAGAAAAAAACGAAAGCATTAAGAAATCTTAATTAACATCAAGGATATTTCCACTTTACTATTCTAAAAAGCTAAAACATAAAAAGAAAACACTTAAACTTAAAGTTACAAATTAATATGATAGTTGTGAATAATGTAGTGTGTGTTTTTTATGAAATGAAAAGAAAAATTTATAGTCTTCACAATTACTAGGTATTATATCTATTTATATATTTACAATGTAGGCCACTCATTGCACAATTTATTATTTTTCAACACTTATTACTGGAATATTAATGTTTTGAACTGCTCGCAAGAAATGCTGAAAGGTCAGAAAGACAGGCTTGTAAAATATTCCTTCAATAATTATT
This sequence comes from Bellardia pandia, assembly GCA_916048285.2. Lineage (NCBI taxonomy): Eukaryota > Metazoa > Arthropoda > Insecta > Diptera > Calliphoridae > Bellardia > Bellardia pandia. Next base: position 32,569,379 of record OU696529.1, read on the forward strand.
TCAATTTTAAAAGTCAATGTCAAAGCGTGAGGACTCTTTCTTAAATGCAAATTAAGATTATACTTATACACACTTAGTGTAGTTATATATAGATTATAATAAATTCGGTAGACTTGCCTCCTGCTTTTTGTAATATATTTTTAAATATCATATCATATTGTTTTGGATCATATTGTAATGAATAAGATATTGCCCTATCATGTTTTATTTAAAATATACTCTAAAATAAATATATACAGTGGTGGTCATATAATTAGAAACGATTTTTGCGCATATATATTTGTTCAAATAGTTTAAAAATTTAGTTCAACATATTAAAATAATATGTAACTAGAAATAGTAAAGTACCAAATTATTATTAAGTTTAAAATAAAAAAAATCACAGCATCAATACTATTTTAAGGAAAATTAACTTAAACGCCAAAAAACGCAATATCAAAGTTATCACATACATATGTAATTAAAAACTAAAAAAATATATGCAGAAAACCTTAGTGAGGTTTAACAAAACGGACTTATCCTTTAATATTTTGTTGGATAACCCTTGTTTTGGCAATATTCGCCATTCTTTTTTGTTAACTCTTTATTAAATGCTGGCATGTTTGCAGATTAGATTAAGATCAGGACTTTGGGGTGGCCAGTCAAGAACATCAATATTTTGATCCAAAAGCCAACACTTTACTTCATACTTCACGTATCATGCTGGAAAATGTATTGGATGGGCATTTTGTCAAAACAATACGGTTTTATTACATTTTCCAAAATGTTTTTATATTGATGCTGACCCATTATTCCCTGAACTCATGCAATTGAACCCACACAACGCCAAGAAAAGGCACCCCAGACCATAATAGACCCGCTACCGTTTTTCACTGTTTTAACAGCGTACCTGGGGTCTAAGACTTTATTTGTTTATTTATTTATTTTTTTTTTTTGTGCAATGCATTTACGAAGTCCTGACTCATTTAAACGCCTTTATTTCGCGCGAAATAAAAATGGAGAAATTACTGGCTCTTTCGTGACCAGATTTCCTAGCTGGGGTTGCAAACTTCTTTGTATTTTTGTACAAGAGAATTGCACCAAATACCATTTATTTTGAGCAAGAAAACTTTTGTACAATAGCCAACATTAAAAGTTTTTCATTTTGGTAACCGACTTCTTTCTGGAGTACATAACTTGTTTTTGTCCATTTTCGAAACTAAATCGTATCAAAATATTACAAGTTAATCTATTGTTTAACAAATTATACTGACTTTATCACTAATATTTAGAAAAGTTTAAAATTTTAAGAAAAAAATGCGCGTTTCTAATTCGTGGCCAGCAAAAAAAAAAAAAACAATTGTAAAAATTATATTTTTATATTTTTTTAATTTAACTTAGAACTCAAGGTGTTGTGCATCAACAACAATGTTGATTGTTTACTCTTTGCATAACGGTAAAAAATTTTATTAAATAATTTTTAAGCTCGCGGTCACTTTTTGTTTTTTATAAAAGATTTTTTATTTCTATAGGTATATAATTAATTCAATATGTCTTCTTCAGGAGTTATTTTATTTTAATATTTAAAAAATAACAAATTTTCTATGTGTAAATAAATATTTTGATACACCTATCATGTTCTCATTCCAAAATGTTATTATTCAAAATGTTACTATCTTTCTGTTAAAATTATTTACCTACTTTCAATGTTATTATTGAAAATTTAAAATTAATTAAAAAAAAATATCGAAATATCTTCAAAATTGTGACCTGTACTCTGCGCACAAGCTTTACATGGGCAGCCAGCCAGCCAGCCAGACGGACGGACATCGTTAAATCAACTCAGGAAGTGATTCTGAGACGATCGGTATACTTTAAGGTGGGTGTTGGACCAATATTTCTGGGCGTTACAGACATCAGCACAAATCCAATATACCCTCCCCACTAAGGTGGTGTAGGGTATAACAAACAAAAAAAGAATACATAAACATGCTAGTTTTCAAACCTATCGTTCAATTGAATATACAAATCGTAGTGAAAAGAAATGTGTAATTGTTCTAAAACGTGCTAGCTTTTACAAATTACTTGAATTTGAAAATAACAAATTTATCACTGTTCTTAATTTAGTGCACTATTAATTTATTTAGCAAATTATTAAAAACACCACAAAGCAAAATATAACGGCTCAATAACGCCAATAAAAATTAAAAAATAACAACATAAATAATAAAACTGGAAGATGACAATGTAATTGCCGCAGCCTTTTGATATTTTATCAACATACAAATATTATTTACAATTTAAGCTCAAAAAGTTGTATTCAAACACTCAAAAATAACAAAGAATTAACAAACTCTATATCCAACAGAAATTGGATATAAAAAATATATATAGTATGTATAATATAAATACCAAATATTAAGAAAGGAAAACTAAAGTTTCATAATAAATTGCGTACAAAGGAATTTCTCACCAAAATTTCAAAGTTTCTTTTAAAATAATAGAAAACATGTTGCATACAAACGATTGTTTATCACTGTATAGACCGACATATATAAATCGATCGTGTTGTATTAGGATTTAATAGGTGTAATAAAATTAAAATATTTGCACTACAAAAATCACTAGAAGAAAAAATACTACATACATAAGTATATCTCTCGGTTATAATAAAGAAATCTAAATTTCTATCCAACTTCAAAGAAATTAACAGAATTTATGTTACACAAATTACAATTTAAAAATGTTTTACATGTTTAATAGTTAAAGATGGCTTACGAAGAAAGGAATTTTGGTATAGCTGATGAGTATATTTAATCCTTTAAATCAAATTTTTAAAATTTGTGTAAATCTTTCTTACTTTTTACATAAATTTAGCACAATTCTAAAAGTTGTAAGAATATAACTTTTAGCACCACGTTTAAAAAATGTACCGACTATTTTTTGTTATTAAAAATAAATATTTCATTTTGTAGATACATATGTATGTACATAATACATATTATGTATTTTTCAATCACCTTTTTTATTCACACGGCATTATTTTTTATAATTTTTGTTAAGTTTAGAAAAATAAACGCATACACAAATTTGTGGTAAAAATAACGAACTATCGGAATTTAATAACACCGCAACAACGTTTTTAATAGCAATTTAATTTGTTTTTTTTTTTTAAGACAACAACATAAGAAGACAAGTGCCAACTGATAACTAAACAAAACTGAATGAATGAATGGACGACAAATGCATGGACTGACTACGGGCAATGCCAGCCAACATACATATTTAACAACTACAACAAGAAAACTCATCTTAATACCACTGCAACAAAAACAACACAGAAAAAAGGGGTTTCTATTGGTGACAACCCCCTGCAATACAATTGACTTTGTTTTGGGAAACCTTAACCAGAGAAGAAAATATGATTATGGACAGGCGCATTGAAAAAAGTGAAACTACAATTTCATTTAACAATTTCAATTCATTCTTTTTTGTATGTAAATTTTGGAGGTTACAAGTTCAAAGTTCATACACTTTCATTAAACAACTTTTCAATAAAAACCTATAATTTATTAAATATATTCGAGTAATTTATTCAAGATTTTATTAAAATTACCTTTTTTATTTAGGTTATTTAATAAAATTTGCCACAAAAAATATTAAAACGAAAATACAACAAAAAAAACTTTTTGATTGAAAACAGCCGTGAAGTATAGAAAAAATATCCAAACAGCTGACTTTCACTGCAAGTGAGTAATGATAATGTTGCCACTCTTGCATAAACTTACAGGTAAACAATACAAAAAAAACGACCTGTTACTTCGCTGTTGCAGTTCTTAGCAGTATGGTAATGTAGTGTAATATTAACATTGATGCCAGTAGAAAAAAATGTTAAAAACTAACTGTATTTTTTGTACACCAATTTTCTAATTGGATTTTTTACACTCGTATATTTTATAAAATTTATAAAACTTTTAAATATTTTTACGCACTTCATTAAATTTTGGAATTTTCATAAAGTTCCATTCTTTTTACACTTTTAACACACGTTTTTTTATTTTTTTCACTAGCCGACGACGCGAAGCTGCCTCTAAAGAGACCAGCTGCACAGAGTATAACAGAGGGGACAACTTTGACAGTTCAAAATCGCTACAATCAGCTGACACAGTAGGTATATTAAAAAGAGAAAGAAAATATTTTCTGTTAGTAAATTTGTAATGTGAAAAAGCAAAGCACTATATAAAAGACGAAATTTGTGAACAAAGCAAAATAAACAAAACAATTTTGTGTCAAAGCAAAATCTGTGGCAAAATAAATCAAACAATTAATTTGTGTTGTGTTAAATTATTTAATGTGATTCCTTTAAATATAATTAATTATAATCTGTGCTTTGTATATTTTACGGTTAAGTACGTTGTGTTTTGTATAATCTGCAAAAATAATAATAATAGAAATACATGCACTTACCTTTTCCACCAAAATTGAATTTTATTTGAGTCAGAAATAAAGAAAAATAGTAACATAAAGAAACCGACAAGGCAGTTCTCAAAGAAAGAGACAAGAAAAAACCTACACTATCTTTGCTCTTCTGTCACCTCTGTTATACTCTGTGACCAGCTGTTAACGAGAAACTAAAAAATGTTTCAGTGATTAGGGGTGGTTGGTTATATAGCAAAAAATGTTAAATAAAATAGCCAGATTGTTCAAAGATGTGCATTTTCAAAGTTTCTGTTAAAATTAAACTTAATTTGAAAATGTTTAAAAATTATCTTTTTATATTATTTTTTTATTATAGCGTTTTATTTAGTTTTTAATAAAGAAAATATTTAATATTATTTAATTAAATCGTAATATTGTATTGCATATGTTGTTTTTATGGTATGCATTATATATTCATTCATGATTTTTATTATTGTTTTACAGGGATGATAAATGAGAAAACCAATGTCGTACCAGCGAACTTTTAAAATCGTACTTTTTCGATCACAATAATACTAAATAATTTTTTTACAATTGTTTTTTTAATTTTATTTTAATAAACAAAAATTTAATACAACAAAAACTAAAGGTACTTTAAATTCATTGGTACATTTAAAGTACAGATAACAAAAAATAAATAAATACATGTTCATTAATTATACATATGTATGTAGATAATTATGGTCATATAAAATATTAGTAAGGTATATTCAAATAAATGAGATCATATCTGAGATGTTATCTATGATAACAAACCAGTTGCTATATTAAAGTTGTAACAACAAGAGTTTTATTTCAGTACCACTTGCAAAAAACTAAGACGATGCTTTCATACTGCAAAACCCGTATTGAAGTTTTTTCTAGTCATTTAAAAATATTAAGATGATTGCTACTCTATAACAAAGCATTTCGTTCCCTTTTTTATCAAACTGTATAAACTTTACAATTGCTCTCTTTATTTTATATATGAAGTTTAACAACAACAAGAAAACATTAGCTGAATACTAAAACCACCTGCTATTTATTCCCAATGAACAAGTGCAAAAATCTATTCACAATATTCATTCAGTAAATAAGCGTTGCAATTTTATATCAATCAAAAATATGTTTGGGTTTGAAAAATTTGGAAACAGTACCAAATGAGCCAGAGGGTACCATCGTACTTTTTAGTTTTGAATTGTACCAAAAAAAGTACAATTGTACCAACTTTATTAACTCTGTTGTTTTATATATTTTATTCATGTTTTAATTTCAATTCGCAAGAGTCTAAATTTTGATAGAAAAATTTTAAAATGTTTTAAAAATTATATATTTTTATATTATTTTTTATTATAGTGTTTTATTTTAATAAAGAAAATATTTAAAATTATTTAATCGTTTTTGTTTGTTGTCAAATATTTTTCATCATACATATGTATAAGTTAAGTTACTTTTTAGTTTGTAATTAATAAGAAACAAAAAAAGCCCCGCTATTTCGGGATTTATACATTTTTAAAATTCCGAATTCCAGTCACGCAACATGTGGCATCCCTAGCTGCTGCTAGTGAACATACCATACGCCTGCCACTTTATAACAAAAATACATAGAGGGCAGCACAGGCAGCACCTGTTGAACAAAATTGACAAAGTAATTCCCGTATTCTTTTTTTTAAGTTCACATAATACCACAAACCAGGTTTTCAACCAAATCAGCAAGCAGCAGCAAAAAAGAACGAACAACGCACGCACCCAGCCAAGGCATATTGAATACGGTAGTGTTGAAGACACAGCTGATTTTTTTTTTTGGTAGTTTTCTTATGTCAAACGTCGTTTATGTTTACAAGTTTTTAATTGTCAAAATTTGTTTATTTATTGTGTTTGTTGTAATCTTAACACTACCTGTTATCAATATGCCTTGCACCCAGCAGTGAGAAAAAAAGAATAAGACGGGGAAGAATAAATAAAGAGAGGTGGAAAAAAGGGTAATAGGGGGGAAAAATGTAGGAAGGCCCTGACCCGACGGACGACGGAGCTGACGCCGCCAGAAAATTTTTTGTGTGGTGCAAAATATAGTGGTGAGTATAAAAACCGTGGTGAGTTTTTAGAAATTCACCACAAATACCGTTATTCGAAAATTTTCAAGGTTATTGAAAATTTGTCATCCTAAAAGTAGGCAATCTACTTTTTTTACAGTTTTACGATTTTGCCAATACCAAATTTCATTTCCTTAAAAACATCCCTCAAACACCTATTGTGCTATCAACAGACCAATATTTCGATGGAATGACAAAAACAATATACCAACCATCTTTTTAGTGGTAATATGTACCTCTTTTGTCATTGATTTTTTAAATCGCATTTTTTCTCCTTCCTGGCTTAGCAGAACGGAATAATTTTGAACTCAATCGTTTTTTATTGTATCTCTTATACTATGTTTCCACGACGACTTGAATCACCTGCTTCGCCTTCTGAATCATGTGTATGAATCATGCTGTTTACATGACTAATAAACTTGATTCGATTTGACAGTTGTCTTTAATAAGCAAACAGAATAAAACAAAAAGAACTTACAATTTGTGGAAAATAATTTTTTTTAATGGACAACCAAAAGTGAGTGGAAATTAGTTAGCTTATTTGAAAAAAAACATACATTCGTACGTATTTACTTTCTTTACTTCCAGCAACAAGAAAATAATTTGCTTTGTTTACAAAATTTTTACAGCTAGTGCAGATAAACTTGCGATAAAAATTAGAGAAGAGTGCAATTTTTCGTGCTTCGCAAGTAGATTCAATATGAATCTACTTGATTCGCTGTTAAAATTTTGTGTGGTGAAGCAAGTTGTTTCGCACATGATTGGGGTGTGAAGCATGTACCGTGGAAACATAGTATTATCTTATTTTATTTATTTACAAATAATTTTAACTACAACAAAACTAATGTCATTTTTCTTGGCTTAAAATATATAGATTTAAATACTGTCTGATTGGGCTAAATAATTTTTTAAAATATTAGTAAATAGAAAAAAAGCACCAATATAAAAATTATATCACAGCCCTGAACTTAATTCATATTACAAATTACAAAGAACAATAAAAAATTCCTTAAAGTATAAACTTAATGCAATGAAAACTACTTAAAAACAATTATTGTATCAAAATAAATTAAACAAGTATTATAAAAAAACTACTTAAAAATCAATGGGAATTTTTTATGATTTGTTAATTTTTCTGTCGAAATTGTTACAATCTCAAAATAATTGCATTTTAAATCAGGTGCAATTATAGTTGAACTACGATTGTAATTGTTGCTGACGTTGTTGCTGCAGTTGCTGTTGTTGATACTGCTGCTGATGTTGAGCTACAACCGATGTTATAACATCTTGCGGCCAATAATCTTGATTGTCACTCGTTACCAACAATTCGCGCATGCCGTAGCGTTGTCTATAAAACAAATTAAATACAGTTGATTTAATTGAAAATCATTAACACCATTTAACAATAGCAAGTTAAAAAATTCTTTTAAACTAATAAATATTTATTAATTCCACTTACTCCATGTTACTGCGCCAAACCACTAAAGCGGCAAATAAAGCAATGACCACCAAGGCCACTACTACCAATATGATGCTTAAGATCAAATGATTAGTGGCTATAGATTCTTTGGCAACTCTTTCTTCTTCGCCAGCATTCACTTCGATATTTTCATTAATAAAATTATCCGTATTTAAGGTTATGGCAGGTCCTCTATCAAAATTTATTAATATAAATTATTATTTCATTTACATATTGAGCAGTAATGTTTTACCTATAACGTTCTTCTAGTTCCACATCTTCTTTTTTCACTTCTCCCGATTCCAAAATTTCTACATCATATTTCAAACTAGCAAAAATAGTGGATTTCTTTAAATCGGCCATCATGTCTTCATCGCGATGTGCAAATGTAGGTTCTGATGGATTGGCCAAGGCAGAGTCCTACAAAAAAAGAGCAACATTTAGAAATTTAAACAGCTATAGGTATAATAAATATGCGTTCTCTAAAAAATTAAATTAAACAAGTTTGTTACGAGTATATATATACTCGTACTTGAAACAAGTTTGTGATAAAATGTGTTTAAGATTTATTTTGGTTGAATTTCGTCACAATAATGATATTTACAAGATTTTTATAGATGTTATGGTTATACTCGGAAGTAGATCTAATATTGGATTTATGACCAATTTTAGACTGATCGTTACAAAACCCAGTAGTATAATTTCTTAATACGTGCAACAGATCTATGTAAAATTTTGTTTCAATATCGATAGGAAAATGTGTTTTCGGAAGTGTTTCCTATAATGCAGTCTTGACTAATAACGAGCCGATATTCATAAAATTCATACATATGTGTATGTGATTTTCGTAAATAAACCTTTTAGTAATTATGGACCTGCGAGTAGTCATAAAATGCGATACACCGTTTTTTATATACATAAGTATATAAGCAGTGGTGATATTCGAAACAATTAACAACCGGTTCGCTTAAAAAAATTATATTTTTGCCAAATTTTGAAAAAAATAGCGAAAATTTTAAAGTCGCATCCCAGTAACAGACCACAAGCCTCTTGAAGGAAATGATATAAACTTTTGTTTAATAAAAAAATAGTTTTGATTTTGCAAAATAAAAGTCAAAAAAAATTGCTTTATTTTTTTCTCAAAAGATTGAAGAAAACGCTATCAAAAACATCATCATCCAAGAATCCAATGTATGACCAAAATAAAATCATTTGTTTGTATAGGGTGTTTTTTTTACAGGTTTGTTTTTCGAAAAGAGATAAAACTGGCATTTTGTGGTCAAATCTGGCAACTCTAATGTCATTTATGTTCAGTTTGGTTTGCCATTTCATCGTGAACAGGTTGACAAAAGAACAACGCTTGCAAATCGTGCAAATTTATTGCGAAAATAACGGTTCAGTTCGCGAAGTTTACCGCAAGCTCCGTCCATTTTATGGTCGACATAATCGTCCATCAGAGCAATTAATTCGGTTAACCATGGATCGTTTTCGCACTACGTTTACTCTATGGGATAATACGCATCCGCAGAGACGTCGAACAGTGCGCACCGAAGAAACAATTGCCGCTGTTGAAGAGGACCCGAATTAATGGAGACCGGTATAGAGCCATGATAACCGACTATTTTGTTCCCGAATTGGATGGCATGAATGTGGATGAGTTGTGGTTCCAACAAGACGGCGCTACATGCCACACAGCGCACGCCACAATCGATTTATTGAAGGAAACATTCGATGAGCGCATAATTTCGCGGAATGGACCTGCCAATTGGCCACCAAGATCGTGTGATTTGACACCATTGGATTATTTTCTTTGGGGATATGTGAAGTCGCTCGTCTACGCCAACAAACCAGAAACGTTAGGGGAATTGGAAGCCAACATTCGTGGCGTTATTGCCGACATACGGCCCCATATGCTCGAAAAAGTGGTTGAAAATTGGACCTGTAGAATTGGCTTTATTCGAGCCAGCCGCGGCGGCCACATGCCTGAAATCATATTTAAACATTAATGGCATAAAATTATCCTTCCAATAAAGCCAAATTGATGGTCATTAAAACGATTTTCTTGTGTTTTATTTCAATTCGAAGTTCTATACCTCTCAAAAAAACACCCTTTACGTTTGGACAATGAACAACTGAACAATATTGTGTTTGTTGCCAAGACTAATCACCTTGATAAATACACATTATATAAAACCGTTAAAACAAAAAACATAATCACCCCAACAAATTTCATATGGAATTTTTATTCACGAGAAGGGTGAATATGCAACAACCGGTTCGCAAAATTTTTAAAATTTTAACAACCGGTTCGAGCGAACCGGTCCGAACCTGCTGAATATCAGCACTGTATATAAGGATTATTTGTGTTGATTTTGTACCTGATCACAATATTTATAACAGATTTAGGCGTATTCAGGGAATGGATTTTTGAATATGGACCTATCTAAACATTATATTGTTTTGCGATTTATTTTTATTTAAAACTTTTTATGCTGAATTTTGTCTTGATACTGTTATTCTATCGGTATTCGGGATGCTATTATAAATTAAAGACCGATTCATACTATTTTCAACAGAGTTTTTCCTGTCACTTTAGAAATAACGTTTGCAAATTGTCTGTAATAAATTACAAAAAAAAGCAAAACATTTTTAAAAAATATAAATTTTTTAGAAAGTTATATCATATTCTTGTCCATAACTGTGCTATTATATCAACGATTTGGCATATTTTCAATACGAAACATTTCTGATCAAAAAAGAATATTCATTCGCCTCTATACTTCTCTATTATGTATATAGTTGGTAAATTCAATACAACCCGCCAAACTATATAGAATAATAGAGGAGGTCCTAAACATTCAGTAAATACTGAAGTAGAAAACAACGACAAACAAATTTGATCATCGAAAATTAAACAAATTGAAATACGTAAATTGTTATTAACTTTTTAATATCAATTTTAATAAATATTTATTTTAAACATCATTACTTCAATAGTATAATAACGTTTATTTGATGAATATCCGGGAAATTGAAAAATTTAGAAAGTAAATAAACCATCGTATAATTTGAAAATATTTTATTATTTTTTTTAGTAAAAATCACGTATTTAAAACTAAATAATTTATTTTATGTACAAAGCAAATAAATTTCTTTAAAATCCACATAAAAATACATAAAACTTAATACAAAAATGATATTCTAACTTTTCTTGTTATTAAAAAAAAATTAACTGTATTATTAATTAAAAATTGACAAAAAAAAACCTGCACAACTTTCACTAGAAAGAAACATAATAATAATAGTATAATTTATATAGTGAACGTGATTAAACTATAAGTACGACTCTTATTCATTCACTATAAATTAAAATTGACTTTATACGATTGCCCACAAAACTTACAAGTTTTTCATACTTTTATTTATAACATTGTGACATGTTTGCCGTGGGAAATTCACGTACATATGTATTACTAATACTTACTGTGAGCGTTAATATAAAGTAAACACCCAATGTTATTTAAAAAATGTTTTATTATAAATGCAACAAATACAAATTTACAACTAAATATAGTATATTGCATAATTCATGTCTCAGTAACAAAAACTAGAATAATAAGAAACACAAGTACAGACGGTTGTCAAATGTGGAAATGTGCTGGTAATGTACTGACAATGAGTAATTGTTAACAAAAGGTTCCGACGATTGTTAGTAAACCTTACAATTTCAGTGGCAGACAATTGCCAATTTTTGTCAGATTGCGATATGGAAAAAATTGTCAGATTCGTTGAAAAATATTGCTAGAACTGTGTGTTTGTTTATATTAAATTTAAAACTTTTAAATATTGTCATGTATCAATTTTCTTTGTTCTAGAAAATAGTGAAGGGGAAGACAAATTAACAAAAACACGCCTCATAATGTTTGTTTCCATATGTCTCTCTGATTATTTTTTTTTTTCTTATTCTGTCAGTGTGTTCGGCAAGGCAAATAAACTCATAATATTTCTCTGACAATGATGTCTTTGTCAGATGCATAAATTTTACTCACCTGGCAATGAAAAGTGTATGACAATAATCTGACTATGGCAGTGTAATGTGTTCACAGATGTCTGACAATATTTTTGTCTTACAATGCTTTTTTTGAAAACAAAGAAAGACAAAAATTTTAAGTTCACACGGTTGTTAAACATTTTCTGAACATTTTTCTGACCACCGACTGTAGATTTTATAAAAATTTTTCTGATCATCCACTGTACTTAACTTTACGAAAGGCTTCGTTCTTGGTTGGCCATATTTTTGGGGGCTTTAGACTCCAAATATCTCAAAATTACTTTCATCGTGAAATGAATATTATTCCAAAAAATTTGAAGCTCGTTTGTATATTTTTTTTTTTGCGAAATTCAAACTTTGAGTTTGGTTGTTCTTTGATATAAAGGGCACGTTGCATTCTACCATGTGGGCCATTTTAACGCAAAGATCTTCTAAACGTACTCCCGCTTACAGGTTTTCCAGAAGTTTATTGTACAATGATGCCTTTCAACGGTTTTACCTATTTCACGCACGGATTTACCTTATGATTTGCCGAGTCACAATTGATGTTTATCTTCCCGTTATAAAATTTTCACTACTTAACGTCACAACTTAATCTGTTTTAATGATAAATTATGAAACTTGCAATCATTTTAAACGGCACTTTACCGTTAAACTTTTAAACAAAAAAAATAAGAGAATTGTCACTACTTTTGGAATTACAGGGTTTTTTTTGCATAAGTATTGATTTATAAACTGTTTAGTTTATAAATCAATTGAATTTGTACACGCTTTTGTTTTATTTCTATGTTTTTGTGAATTCAATTCTATTTATATAACTATATAAAAATGCAATATAATTTTCTCATATATATAATATTATTTATATTAATATAATTAAGCTTTTTATTTAATAATATGTGGTGTTGACTTTATTTTGTCGCTCACAGTAAATTACAACAATCATGCGTATTTTAAAACAAATATAAAATATGTATTCAAAATTCGTTGATGTATTAAGCACATAATTTGAAAAAATCAATTTATCAAGAGTAGTTGATGTTTCTTTAAAGGTGTTTAACTGTTTTTATGCAAAAATTGCAATATATGTGCATATACTATATGAGAATAAAATCAATTTTTATAAAAGTTTTAAATAAAGTAAAAAAAAAAAACATTAATATTCCAATAACTGTTTAAGCTTAAGGTATTTTTTTAATTAAATCTTTATTCTGTAATATGTTAAAAAAAACTATTAAGAAGTTTATATTTTTAATTAAAAACTATTACATATCCTCCCCAAATTATATCTTTAGCTTGACTACCAATACCGAAATTAGATCAAATGCCGTTACCGCTAAAATGATGCTACCTCTTAAACGTTTTACCCAACCTTGATGTAGAGCATGTAGATGATCGCCCTAAAGTATCCAAAAGTATTTACTAGTTAAATATTTATTTTAACACAATATTGCAAAATTCACCTTAAAGATAATATTCTATTTACTCGTATTTACATCTTGCTTATCTTAACGTTTTTTTTTTCTTGATAATGATCTTTTTGAAATAAATCTTTTCACAGAAACAAATGATAATATAATAAATCATGGTAATTTTTTATACACTATTTATTGCTATACTATTAATAAAACATTTTTTAAATAAAAAGTTGGGTTACTACAATTATTTTAACAGAAATGTATAAACATTTAATTAGAATATAAAGCACCTTATTTTGCATATACACATGTGTATATCTACACACAAAAAATCTCTATATTGTATAATTTCAGACAAAAATCGTGACTATAATAAAATATTTTGTTGTTTGAGCTTCTCTGAATGACATCAATTATTATATGTAGCAAAATAAATGAGAATAAATATCATTTCTACTTTTTTAAATATTTGTTTAGAGATTCCCCAACAGTCTAAAATAGTTTTTTTTTGTGTTTATCTTTGCTACCGATTTATGATTCATTTAACGTTAAACAAACCACTCCTCCTCTCGAACGGAGGTAAATTTTCCATATGTACATAATTGTATTGTGAAAAAACTTAATTTCGTCATCAATTTAATTTTTATTTATTCAAATTCTTTGGAATTTTAGTTATGTATGTAGTATTACTTTAAAAGCTTGCGCAACTAAAGTCAAGTGTAAATCACTCGTGTAAAATACCTCAAATATTTATGACTCATTTGCGGTTTAAAATTCGTTAAAATCACTTTAGCACGTAAATATTTACATATGTACATGTACTGTTTGAGCAGAAGGAGGAGAAAGGTATTAATGTTTGTTTTAAGTATTTTTGATCTTTAAAGGAAGTTGAAGAAGTGTGCCAAAATTAACAAACTGTTTAAACTTGTATATAATAACAAATATTTGTAGGTATTTCATCAAAAATATAGTATTTAAATTTTTTATAAAAGCCGACAAAAGTGTTAAGATCTTATCTGATTGGATATGATTTTAACAAGAAATCTGCGCAGTCATCTAAAAATTAATATGCATATTTCTTTTGAATTTGAGATTTATATTGGAATATTCTCTTACTACTCAATTTCCTGTTAAAATTGTAATATTTTTAAAAACACAAAAAATAGAAAGTACAAAAGGACTGAATTCCTTATATGTATTTCTTATTTTTATTAAATATGGGAAACACATAAGCTATTTGCCCATGCAAACAGTATTTAACCAAAGATTAAGTTGGCATGGGGTGTTTTCATAAAGAGAACACCCCAACTGTAAATTTTATTTAATTTAACACTCTGGTACATGGTGTAACTATACAAGGTGAGTACAAATCGGTAAGATATCGTGCCGATGGCCGCCGCTGCTTTGCTGGCACACACGCGATCTTTTAATGAAAATTTCAATGAACTTTTTGCATAAATTCTGCGGTATTTCATTAATGCAGCGTCCAATTTCCTCTTTTAAGGCTTGAGTCGCACGATCTAGGCGGCCAATTCTGGTCTCCAAAACGCGAAATAATACGACCGGGAAATGACTGATGCAGCAATTGAATTATTTATCTGGCTGTATGACATGTGGCGCCGTCTTGTTGAAACCACATGCCCTCCACATTAATTTCTTCATTTCCAGGCAAGAAAAAACTGGTTATCATTTCACGATACCGAACTGGTTATCATTTCATAACAAAAAGGTCCAATGATTCCTTCAGCTCAAAAACCACACCACACAGTGACACGTTGAGGATGCATTTGCTTCTCGTGAATCACTCGAGGATTTTCCTCACCCCAAATGGGACAATTCTGCCTATTGACGAAGCCATCAAGATGGAAATGGGCCTCGTCACTGAAGATGATTTTATCGGCAAAATCAGCATTTTCATGTTGTCTCTCCAATACCCAATTAACGAACTCCCTTCGCTGTCCATGGTCAGCTGGCTTCAGTTTCTGAGTCAATTGAACTTTGTATGCATGAAGATGCAAATCTTCAAAAAAATCTTCAAAATTCGCTACATAGTGGATTTGGAGACACCAATTTGCTAAGCTCGGTGTCGAATTAAGGTGGATGGAGTTTGAGCGACATCATTACGTACAGCTGCGACATTTTCGATCGATCGACCTGGTCGAAGGCGCGTTGTTGTCTTTGCATCACTAACAGACCCAGTTTCGGCAAATTTATCCATTAATCTCTTTACAGTTGACTCTTTTAGTGCATTATTGTGACCCCAAATTGATCCCAATTTGCGAACTGTAGCCGCAAAACTTTCACCATTTTGGTAAAACAATTTCACAATGAGAATGCGTTGTTCATTCGTGTAGCGCTTCATTTTTACTAACCTCGTATCATCTACTAGCAAACAATAACAATTGTTCAAAGGTCAAACAATGACACTTCGAATGGCGGCAAATTTAAAAATTGCGTTCTAGTTGGGACACCCTTTATTACTTATGTACGTTCTAATTTTTTAATTTTCATAACTTTTGACAAATTTCTTGTAAACATTAGAAAATTGTATTTGAAAACGTTTATATAATGGGTGATTTTTTAGTAACTTTATTTTTTGCAAGACTGTTTTTGCAGATCAGCTGTTTTCGTGTAACATATTCAGTTTGAATCGGCTTGCAGATTATTAAATTTTATTATCAAAATTCATACTTTTTTTTATCGGAAAATTGTTGTATTTGGTGTGAAGAGATGTTAGAACTGTCAATGCATCCCGAAAAATGCACTCTTTGGTGTCGATTATGGGCCGGTGGCATTGGAGTGTACTTTTTCAAAGACAACAAAGGCAGGAACGTTACTGTGAATGACTACCGTGCGATGATTGCATTTTTTTTTGCTCAGAATAGAAGAGATGGACTTGGCTGACATGTGGTTTCAACAAGACGGTGCCACATGCCACACAGCACGCAAAACAATGGCCCAATTGAGAAGCGAATAATGTCAACAGTTTATTTCACGCTTGGGCCAGTCATGCATTTTAACGCCTTAATACTATTTTTTGTGTGGCTATGATAAGGCTCATATTTATAGGGAAAATCCCGCAACCGTTGCAACGGTTGACGCACTGGAAGCTAATATTGAAAAATAAATTCATGAAATACCGGGCGATATGTTGGAGAGAGTATGTCAAAATTGGATCCAACTTTTGAACCAATTGAGTGCGCCCTGGCTTTGTGCAACTCTCAATTAACACATGTCATCTAGCATTGCAACAAGCAATTGTTGCAACAATTTCGAGTGAAAAAGCTACTAGAATACAATGATACTCGATTATTGCAACTTTTAAAAAACATCAGATGTATTTGATTGTCTAGGAACCCCCAAAGCAATTATATAACTATTTACAAGCTGTTGTTTGGAAATGGTAAAAGAAATTCAGAAACTATAAAATTGAGAACATGTTCATCCTGCTAGGCTCAATTGTGACATCAGCATACAGACGGACTGAACTAGCTAGAACTCCTTGGAATTTTATTATAACCTATTGAATGTGATCAACAATTCCATATGTAACAAAGTATTCATTATATCAAATGTTTGATTATAATATTGAACCATAATATTACAAACTTACCCTTAGTATAGAGTTATTTTTATTAAGATCGTCAAGTTCTTCCAGACTTTCTATAATTTCTTCTTCCTTGACAACAGTTG
This sequence comes from Bellardia pandia, assembly GCA_916048285.2. Lineage (NCBI taxonomy): Eukaryota > Metazoa > Arthropoda > Insecta > Diptera > Calliphoridae > Bellardia > Bellardia pandia. The sequence continues at coordinate 32,586,530 of OU696529.1, forward strand.
GACTAGCCAGACCTGTAAATGAAAACCATAGGTTTATTTAATACAAATAAAGAAATCAGAAGCAGGAACAAAATAATAATATTTTATGAAAGAGGAATAATTTCAGGTTTATGACTGATGTTCTGATGTTAGGGTTAAGGTTTGTAAGATTTGTTTCATTCTACTGATTTTTCAACAAGAACTTTATCTTCAAAAACAAAATAAAACAAAGAGTTTTTATGAAAATCATTAAAATTTTTATTATATTGAAAAGAATTTTTGCCGAAAAGACGTAACCACTAAATAAAATATATTTGAACCGTTTGTTATTAACTTAGAATATCTTTGATTCTAAACCAATAAAAAAATATCTATGTATATCAACTCAAGAACCTTTAATATACGAGTAAATACAATTATATGTAATGCAAATTGCTTTAATTAAATTTCAGACTAAATATAAGATAGAAGTTTAACCATAGTTGTTAAATAACCTTGTTGATTTAAGTAATTATAGTTCCATGAAAAAGTACTTTTGTCAATAAAAAATATTTAAACAATCTTATCATATTTGGGATTATGGCGAATTTTAAATAATAAATTTTAAACAATTCGGGGTAAAACAATGAAAACAATAAAATTTTTATTTTCAAAGTAAAGACGACTCGTGGTCTATTTTAATATGATTTTGGGAAAATATAATATTTTGATTTATTGACATTTATTAAAACCTAAGAAAATATTCCAAAGGTATTTCGTACCCATCTAGTTCTTTAATGCAGCTTATTTATTAAAAAACTTGCTGTATAATGTAGCTTGAAATACAAATAAATATGCATTTAAATACGAAAAAAACTTTAAAAATGTCTTTAAACAAATTGTTATCTTTTTTATTGTGCATAATTTAAAAAAAAAAAACAAGTAACTTAAAAAGGCCAGATGTTATTTAAATCGAATAAAAAATTAATATTCAATTAAGTTTTATTAGAAATTTTATAGATTATTTATTTCTCATAAAGCTTTGAATTACACCTAACTCTGTTTTTACACGGTAATTGGAAAACTTCATGTAAAAAACGTGTAAAAAAAATACATTGATCGTATGCAATATAGGTGATTGGTTCCTTATCTTTAAAACCTATTGAAATTGGTAAAAAAACAGGGATTTTATTAAGAACAACTATTCAGGTTTATAATATTAAATCACATATACAATAGAGCAATTCACAATATTGTGCAAATGGTATTGCATCATTGCATTTGCAAAAAGGTTTAGCATATTTTTGCTTTACACTAACAAAATACAAAGCAAGAGCAAATACATATATGCTAAACCTTTTTGCAAATGCAATGATGCAAATGATGTGTTTTACACAAGCATAATTAGTTACTAAAGAAAAGTAATGTAAAAAAATGTATGTATGAATGACAAGTTCATTTCATTGTATGCAATTCCCCTAAATTTGTGCTATTTACAATTGCTCTGACCAGTAAATTTGATTGTATCCAGAAAAAGGGAATTCCCCTAAATTTGTGATATGAACATATTTCGCAAAAATTAAATTTAACCAAAAACAATTTCAGCTTAAAAGATTTTGAATCGTGCTAAAGACCGTGTAAAAACAGAATTAGGTGTATTTGTTTTTTTTTTCTTCTTTTTTTGTTCAATTTAATTCAAATCCGATTTTCTCATCTGAAACCAATTCAAATTTGTTGTTTGATTTATGAATTATTTAGAAAAGTTCCAACACCTGTTGCATACCAAAACAACTTTTTGAATAATTCTTTCTTTTTGAATTCTTTAAGTCGTTTTTAAATACAAAATCGTTTGTGGTTTTTACCTAATGACTGACATAAATTATTGACTACTGTTTATATGCATGAAGAAGATCGTATCACGTAGTCATTCGTATTCCTATTCTTTAGATCTTTATGAGTTTTTGAACATGCATATAGTACATATGTAAATATTCAAATGGAACTTAGGTATTATAAAAGTGACTCATTCTTATAATGGGTATTTTGTGTTATTTGGGCTATGTACATATGTATGTATGTATGTTAATTAAACTCTGTTATTTATATTAATACAACAACAATAAAATAATCATTGTTTAAATGTTTATCAGAAATATATTATGCGTCTTGTTTTCTTTAATTAATTTAAGTCATATGAATAAAACATTTTTTTTAAATTACTTTTACCAAGATTTCTTTTTTACTTTATTTGTTAAAACACAAAGAATTGTTTAATATTAACTGGTGTAATGAAATAAGTTTATTCATATATGTATATGTATGTATGTTTTTTCATTATAAAATTCTTACTTACATATACGATCATTTAAATATTTAATACAAAGTTAAAATGGTATCGTTAAACTACTTGTTGGCTAAATTATTGTTTTAACTGTCATTTTAAATCTTAATAATAAGTTTCCAGTTCTAGTTAAATAGAGATTCACCGAAGATTTTTTACTGAATTGATAAAATGTTAAGTTTATTTAGGTTGGCTACCGTTACTGGTATCATTTTAAATTACGAAAATAAAAATATATCTTTTTCATAATTGTAATAGCACTGTAAATTGTATTAATCATCTGTATAAAACGATCCTTTCGAAATTATTGTTATCCGTCTTGAGAACTCATCAATTTGTTCACTGGGCGAACAGTGTCTTGTGCTTATATTAATTTATCTTGTGTGGACATCTTGTCGATGTTATGTTCTTGTTCAAACTACATTATCAGATCATTTGTTCACACAACTTATGCTATTGAATTATATTTTAACGCAAAAAGACATAATACGTTTTCCCCACATAGAAAAATATGAAGAAGTTTGTGTCCGTAAGTCCCCGTTTAGACAGGGAAACATTTGAAAGGGAAACATCTGGAATTCTCTTTTGTATTTTCCTTCGCGGTCATACAGGGAAACATTGTTGTCGGAAACATTTAAGTTTATCAGCCATGTAACAGAATTTAATTCCGTTCGGAAGTGGAATTAACTCCGTATTTTGCTTTTATAGAAAAAGCAAAACGAACAATTTTTTCGGAATGAAAACTAGAAATGCTTAAAATTACAATTCCACATAGCAAATTAAAAGTGGTTTCATTCCATAAAATTTTTTCGTTTTACTTTTCTATAGAAGCAAAATACGGAATTAATTCCACTTCCGAACAGAATTAAATTCTGTGACATGGCTGTATATTTGTTTTTTTTTTGACATTTGTGTAATTGCAGTGTTGTTGTTTTTAATTTCTACTGTATTTGATTTGCTAATGTAAGTATATTTGATTGGTGAAATAAATAAATAAATTATAAAAGATAAAATTTATAAAAACATTTATTTTATTTATACATACATATGTATGTACATAAATACATATTATTTTTTTATTTTTATTCAAACAAAGTCAAATATAAAACATAGAGAACAAAGAACGCCAAAAAGAAATAAAGCAAATGTCAAAAAGCATAGAAAATGTAAACAATAAGAATGAAAGCACAAAGCGTGTCTCCGAGAACGGGAAACAAATTTTATAAGCCTCCCTCTCCAGCAAACAAAATGTTTCCCTTCCAAATATTTCCCTGTGTAAATGGGGACTTATATAAATAATTAAATGATCATTCCTATAAACAATCGAACAATATTACTTTTTACAAACAAATAAAAAAAAAAATATTTCAAAAGTCTATTCACGATATACAGTTAGAATTTTTAAATTTTTTGATAATAAGGAGCACGATGGAGCCATGAATTTAGCGACGATTATGACAAATCATAAACTGAATCGGAATCAAATATGTACATACTTAGGTATATTAAATTTGCACTCAATCTCTTTCCCAAAAGATAGATTATTCGTTTTTTTTTTCAAAGTATTTAATTCTGATGGAAAGCTGTATGCGTAGCGAAAAGCTAATGAGAGCTGCAGAGCTCATATCAAAAAATCTAAAAATTTACACTGATAGTTAGATAATGGGTTCCGTCAGCTGGACCTGGCTCATTATACTTTATTGTAGGGATACAATAAAATTTTCAAATAATGAAGGATATACTGGGTCTTAACAACAACTACCATTTCTATCAGGACAATGATCCGTGAAATAAGGCTTATAATCTGAGGTCTGCATGTTATAAAGACACCGTCACAGAGTACCTACGTTAACATCATCCAATAATTCTGGAGGTTTCTTGCTGCCAATATAAAAAACAACATAGCTCTCCAAAGCTAAAGCAAATTTTTGCAGAGGAGTAGGAAAAGTAGGTTGTGGAATTATTACCTGCTGCAAGTTAGAGATGGTTACACAGTACAACAGCCAATCTGGGGGGTGAGAAATTCCAAGTCAGGGTGATGGTACTAGGTCATTATAGTAAAACCCTCAAAAAGTTTGGCGTTCGTATGTGTCAGTTTTTTTTATGCCCTTTTAAATTTTTTCCTTATCTTGATGTTTTTTCGCTTAGTTGTAACATTTTGGCAAAAACGTAGTTTAACATAACTCGAGAACCACTTGTCCGATTTTGATGAAACAAATTTAGAAAAATTAAGAATTTATTTATTTATTTATTTACAATTAAGTGAAGGTATCCCATTTTTGGTTTTATCCAAAAAAGTGTCATTTATCGCCTTTTTTTATAAATTTTCCCCAATAACTCCAGACTTCTGGCCATAAACTACTAAAAAAAATTAAGTAAACATTTTTATAATTTTCTATTTTTATTTTATTTATTTATTTTAATAAATATTGCCTAGACTTTTTCGATGGTGGTTGTTCGGGACTAGTGGCATCGCATTTATCGCTATCATCAGTTTCTGAACCACACATAATGTCAATCCATCGAAAAAGTCTAGGCAATATTTATTAAAATAAATAAAAATAAATAAATGAAATAAAAATAGAAAATTATAAAAATGTTTACCTTTTGAGGGTTTTACTATACTGACCTAGTACCATCACCCTGACTTGGAATTTCTCACCCCCCAGACAATAATCCCAAAAATGTTCCACAGTGTTATCAATTAATTTTTTTTTATATTATTAAAAGTGTACGAGTACCTAAAGTACCCAAATTTATAATATGTAATTTAATTTCCGTTTATTACATGTTATTGCATTGATTTCGCCATTAATAAACTTTAGATGTATCTATTGATATTATGCTGCAAATAAAAAACAAAAAAAAAAATCTTACTGTACGAGTTTCCCTTGGAGCTACTGTACATATATATATAAAAATTATTGATATTTCTCGGAAACTTTGAAAACCAATAATAAAATTTTAAAACAATATTCATACATTTATAGTTACTGGGAAAATGCTGGATGAATTGAGTAAAGGGATTTATAAGTAAAATAGGAACTATACGTTAAGAACGGTTTGCAATTTTTTATTTATATCATTGACCAATCCTCCGAATTATGTCCTTGTCTGAAGAAAAATATGCTGGATCAATGTTTTATTGTTAAACCGAAATAAGTGGGAAATTGATTTTATTTTAGATAATTTGTGTATAATTTAAGAGAACGTTAAAAAAACCATTGGTTCAACAGGTGTTCCCGATTTAACTATATAGCTTAACAATGCTGGTCATTCCATTATTAGTAGCTTGCTCCGGAATCTTTATTTCGAACCGCACCAATGTATGCTAGAAGATTTATTCATCGGGTTAAATCGGAATTCACTAGCCAATTGGATAATTTATCTAGGCAGAGGTCTTCGAGTCCAGAACGTTTCTTTGGCAGCACACAAGTGTATGCAATAGGCTGATTTATCTGTAGAGTGCTTACCGTACTCTCCGAACATTGAGGTTCTCAATACCGTTAAATTGCTTTAAGCAATATTGGATCAAAACAATGCAGATTTTACGAGATACACAACGTAAAATCTGAACAAATAATTTGTCTTTATAAGGATCGTGTAGAACGACGGAAGGTCAACGGATATTTTGTAATCTCTCACCAAATATTATATAAGGATTCATAAGAAGCCATCACCTATTGTGATGGAGTTAATGGCCATACAAATGATCCCATGCAAATCAGTGGATTAATTTTTACCGAATATTGGTAATAGGCCGATTTTGTCTAATCCAAAATCCAATATTCGATCGGAATCTACTTATTACAGAATTTACATTTCCGAGTTTTTGTACAAAAATACGAATGAGATTTTCATTCATTAGTAATGTATTTTCATCACTCCATTAGCAGGAAGTGACAGACAAATTATTTTATAAAAGCTACATATGTATGTGAATCAAAATCTCATGTCGAGCAACATAAATTAAACAAAACAATAAAATAATCTTAATGACCTTTTATAGTCAACAATACTCGTAAATAGTTTATGCATGCACTATTTCAAGCTATGCAAGGCAATCTTTATCAAAAGTAACTTTATTGCAAATTTAAATATATGGTTAACACTTCTTTTTTAAATTACAGCTTTTTTACAGACACTATAAATGTTTTTTTAAAATTTAGCCATCCTTGTTTAATTTTAACAGCACAAAATCTATAAAAACCCAACTTTATGGACAAAGAACGCAGTGGACAAGCAATTTTTTCTTGCCAATTTTAATCACTAATAGCAAAGAAACTTTTAACAGCACAAAAAGCTGAATAATTTATGAGCGAAATCGATAGTGGAAACAAAAACCAGTAATAATACAAAAAAAAAACTTACCAAGATCAGCCAAAACGATAAATGAGAATAAAAATAGTAAAATATGCTGCCATTTAAAAGATCTTGACGACATTTTGTGTAGATACTTTTAAAATGTTTTGTAACTGGAACTGAAGAGAACAAGACAAACAATATTTTCACAATTTTATACAAGTATTTTTTTTACAGTGGACTTGACACGATAAGACGTTTATAAATACTACTCGTATATTGTTATCATCGATGCTATTAAGCAATTGATAAACAATTTTTGTTATCAATAAAATATTTTGCCAAGAACTCTTTAGGTATAAATAAATTGAATGATAAAAAATATTTATTAACTTGTTTCTTTTATACTGGTATTAAATATGTTTTAAAAATTATTTGCATTTAACAGTTCAAAAAAGTTATAAATTAACAGATTTTCAAATTTTTATTTCCACTAATTAAAAGTGTTTTTTTGTTTAAAGAATAAACAACAGTACCGATACAAATGAGTAAACAATAATAATGTTTTACGAACTTTTTTTATTTTTGAAAACTTAATACTATCGAACGTTTTATGCCGTATTTAGTTTTAAAACAACTGTTACGATCGGGTTTATAGAGACAACTGTTTTATTAAATGTGGGCTTTAGAGTTTGAGAGTGCTGGCTGCACTTGAATGTATGAAAAAACAACAACATTTAGCCATAATCATGTGGTTTTACCTGTTTTGCCAACTCTCTTAAAAACAGTTGTTCTAAAGGTGAGTGAGATTAAAATATTATTTTTATAAAAATAATACAGTAAAGGTGTATTTTATATTCACCACGAACAAAATAGCGCAGTATTTATTTTTGTCATTCTGTTTGAAAATTCTCCATTCATAGATTGTCGATTTAATAAATTAAATTTTAATAAATAATAATTTGATTATATAGCAAAGTTGCATCCCAGTAAATAACAAAAAGTTATGAGACATAATTTTACCGGTTCAACCGTGATCAAATACCAGGAATGTGAATGTCAAATCAAAAATCAAAATTACATAAATGTACATATCGCACCCTAAATACAAAAGGGACACAACTCAAAATACTAAAATTTTCAGGAGAGACAAAAAACTATTCATCGTGCACAAGCAACGCACTTAATATAAAAATAGACATTACTGTATTTTTCCAGTTAAAGAAGAAAGTTATGTGCAAGAAATTGTTATTGTTATTAGTTAGAGATGTGTACTCTGAATTCATTTACGGATAAAAGTCAGTTTTGGAAATTTTTGAGTTGTGATCCTTTTGTGCGATATGTATTTACCTATGCCAAATAATTATATGTGCAAATAACCAGTTGAGAAGTTAATTTTTCATAATACAGGATGATTACAGTTTTAAATATGGATTCTTACAAAGAAAGTTAAACCTAAAGTTAGAGGGCCAAAAAGTACAACTGTTTATATTTGGTACTTTTTGTATACTTTGTTCTAAACTGATAAAAAAAATTGTCGCTCTCTGCTGTAGAAACTTTCTTTAAAAAAAGCACATTGCCTACTTTTAGGATGACAAATTTTCAATGACCTTGAAAAATTTGGAATAACGGTATTTGTGGTGAATTTATAAAAACTCACCACTATTATTTATACTCACCACGATTTTTATACTCACCACGATTTTTATACTCACCACGATTTTTTCACCACCTTTTTTTGAATTCACCACATTGCAGAAAAAAAATTTTGCCGGGGTCGAACATCCGTCGTTGGGCGACGAAATCCGTCCGTCGTTCGAAATCCCCGTTCTCCCTCCAATCTCTCCCTCGTTCGTACCCATCCAGGCCACCCGTAGCCAGTCGTCGTTCGTTTTCCGTCGTCGGCTGTTGCTGATTTTAAAAAGACAACCGGATGTCCTATTTATGCGAACTTTAAAAGAAAAAAGAATACGGGAATTTTTAAAATTAATTTTTTTGAATTTGAGTAAAAAAAATAAAAAAAAAACATGTTTGTCAGGTGTGGGGTTCGAACCCACGCTCCCTCTCGGGAACCAGAGCTTAAATCTGGCGCCTTAGACCGCTCGGCCAACCTGACTTGTTGATGCTCATGTGACAAATCATAGAAAGGTGGCAAAACTTACATTTCATATACTATATGTACATACAACCAAATGAAATTAAAATAAAGAGAAGTAGTATTGCCAACTTCTAATTTTTTGAAACAAAAAAAAACGTCAAAATAACGATAAATCGTCAAATCTGGCAGTTCATACAATTTGTTTGTGTATGTTGCCAGAATTGCCGATTTATCAGCATTTTTTGATTTTTGAAAAAATATACAGTACGTTTTGACGATTTTTGAATAAATGAATTTTAACAATTTATTTTTCTGTTTGTCATCAGTCAATATATAAAATATCGGTGCAAACTTTTTATTTCCGAAATGATAATTTTTTTTTTTTTCAAAAAAGATTAATTAATGTAGTCTACCAGAATCTTTTATGAAGTATTTTTGACAGAAAGATCGAACGATATTTGTACGATTTAAAATAAAGTAAATTAAATTGCTGTAATGCTTAATAAACCCTTAATATTATTACAAAAATTAAATTCCGATATATATATATGAATAAATAAAATTTTTATTATATATTTTATATCTATATATTAATTTTTAACGATTGTATAAAATTATTATATAATTGAACCTATTCAATTCATTGTTGTAGTGTTGTCGGAGTTGTAAAGTCGTCAGAATTTATAATAGTTACAAATGTTAATTTCTATATCAATTATTTGTAACACCGATATTTTTACATATGTTTTCAAAAGTTCTATGAAAGTTTAATAGTTTTGTTAAAAAGGTTATATAATATTATATATATTATACCAAAATTAACTTATGCTCGCTCCATCGCCTGATACGGAAACAGATTATTTTCATTTGCAACTGAATTGAAAGTTGCAAATAAAAAACTTCTTTATTTTTAATCTTTTTAATTTTATATATTTATTGATGTTTTGCTTTTGCATAGAGAAGAAATCCTTCCGCTCGGCCGTAGGCCGGCAATACAGGAAATTTGTACTATGCGAAGCCACATATAAAAAATAAATAAACACAATATTAAACTTCCATAATGGTGGGAAAATGTAAAAATGAATGTCAACAACTTCTGCTATCTGAAAGCATTAAATCACACTTAGGCAGAACTTCTAGATGAGGAATCACATCCATTTATACACATCGCCTTATTATATTTATTTGTTAAATCTCAACATAAAAAAAGTGTTGACGCAATTCTTTAAATTATGGAAACTTATTTTATGAATAACATAAACAAAGAGTATGTTGAAACAACTTAATAGCTTGGATCAAATTGTAATAGCCCAACTTTTTTGGCTACTTATGGGTCGATTACGGATTGCAACCGTATCTCAGATTAAACACGAAACTTGGCTTACATAAATAACAACTTGCATGTCAGTTGCGTTGGCTATTGAGAACCCAACTCCAGTTTGGTTTTTATAACCGACCCATTATGTACATAAGTACGAGTATGTATGCATTTCAAAAATACTTGAAAGAAACAGAATATCTGACAAATACTTAAACTTAAAAATTGTTTATAAAAAATAGTTTAATAATTAATTCTGAAAATATTTACATCGTGTTTTTATTAGACAAAATTTAATTCATCTCTGTTTGGTGTATAATCCGGTAAAAGTTCCCATATTTTTAGACGCCATCTTTGTCTTCTTTCTTCGGTTTCTTTTTCGAGCTGCAAAATTTGCGGTAGCCTTTGCCAACAATCCAATACTTTCCATTTTAGATGCCTATAATCAACATTTTAAAGTAGTAATTTAGAAACGTATTAAACTTATGTATATACTAACCATTCATGATGTGATATGGCCTGTTTCAGTTTAGTCTCCTCAACCATTTGCATACGTTTCGTATATGCCCACCATTGCCGGAACATTATTTCGGTTAGTTTGAATTCATTGTAGTCTACGGCTACATTAAATTTACTACGTTCTTCATAGACATATTGCAACCAAATCTGCAGATATTTGCGTGTTAAAATTTTCTCATATAATACATCGGCCTTTTGATTGCGTCTAGCTTTAAGTATGCGATATAGACTAAACCAGGCTTGAAAATAAGTTTTTTTATATAAGGACCGTCGCAGCTCTTCACACTTTTTAAGATTGTCTCTTTTGCGCTGCAATAGGCGTTTGAAACCCTCCATACCAATGCGTTTAAGCAATTTGCGTTTGTAGAATTCTTGGGCTTTACTTTGGTTTTCTATATATTTCTGTCTTTCACGCTCTTTAATAATTTTAGCCATTTTCTCTTGGCGACGTTTTTCCTTTAAGGCTTCAATGCGTAAACGTTTAGCTTCTTCATCTTCAAGACGCTGTATAAAACGTATTGATTACATTAATGATATTTAAAGAAATACTAAGACAGTTAGTTACCTTGGCTTCTTCTATTGCTAACTTATGAGCCTCCCTTTCGGCTTCCTGCTGCAGTCTTCTCTGTTTGGCTTGTTCATGACGTATGCTTCTTTCTAAGGCCCTTTCTTGCATATTTTGTAAGAATTTTGGCATCAAAAGAGCTTTACCTTGCAGTTTATTTAAATTACTATCTTCGTCGTCTTTTAGATTACCTATTAATTGCAGGCATTTTGCTTTGGCCCTGGATTTGGGATCACCCGAACGTATAACAGATTTTAATTCATTTTTCAATTCTTGTCGAGCCTCTTTAGCTTCCTCCGATATTTTATGAAGTTTTAATTCCATAATAATACGTTCCTGGCGCTCTAACTTTAACCGTTGCAAATCTATAATATCTTGTTGAACTTTTATTCTGAAAACATGAGAAAAGATTTAAATGAATGCCAAATGAATTTTTATTTTGTACTTACTTGTTTTGGTATTTTTTATTTACTTTCGTATTTTCCATGGTGCCTTTTTTCTCCACGCTTTTCTTATGGTCATTCTCAAATCCTGACTCACTTTCTGGTTTCTGGCAATTCTTCAAACGAGTTTTTTCAATGCGTATTTTATCCAAGAATATATTTATCTTTTTAACGCGATCGGCCCTACCATCTACGTGTTCTCTCTCAATTTTTTCAATGGTGGTGTAATGAACCCACTTTAGAAAATATTTATGCATAATAGATTCGATATTATGAGTTCGAAATTTAAATAAATTATCTATTATTTTAGATTTTTCCATGTTTGAATATGTGTCATCTTCTGCTTCATCGGAGGAGCAAATTGAAAGGTTTATTTGTCCACTTTCTTCTAACGGAGGTTTGACATAATGCGCAACTTTACCGGTAACTAGTAAATTATTGAAGTCTGTACTTGTGCATAGAGAATATCCGTTTAAAGATAGATTCTGCCTAGTTTCAATTATATCTGTATTGTTTTCCTCCAAAATGCCAATTAGTTTTACGTCATCCTCCATTTGTAATTCCTTCAAGGCCTCTTCCGCTAAATCAGATATTACAGAGTCGATACCATCACTGGTATTTGAACATATCGAAGATTCTCTTTTAAACTGACACACGTTAATGTCATCATGAAATCTTACACATCTTGCGTTAAGAGCACTTTGTTCTTCCATCACTTCTCTTAAGGGCTTTAAAACCTCATCTGTATTAGCCAAAGGACTCGGAGTACGTTGAAAATTTTCATCATGTGTTTCTTGAGAATGTAAATTAAACATTTCATTGTTTAAATCTAATTCGTTCATTCGCTCGGCCATAAAATCTAAAGCATTTTCGTCCGATTTCAGTTCACCACTTCCTGGAGTTTCAATTTCAAACATTTGTATTTGTTCCTTTAAGGATTTTATTCCTTCCTGTTCTACTGTGTTCGTATCATTCTCCACCATATTATTCTCAAAATCATTTTGTAAATGTTTGTTTTTAAACTCGTTCGTTTTTATGTCAATCGAGTTTTCATTTTTTAACAATTTGACATGTTTTTCTAATTCTCCTGTAAATAAGTCATGAACCTCCTGTAAAGCATCGATGGGAGTGTTATAAAAATCTTCTATATGCTTATGGGTAGACTCCAAACTTTTCATTATATCCGTATTATCGATTAACAAAGAGTGCAATTTCTTTACAGGCATTTTGTTATGCTTATGTTGTTTTTGTAGATGCATACGAAATTGATTTAATTGATTCTGAATGTAATGATCCTCAACATCCATATTATGTTGCTTACATTGTTGCAAATTCTTAGAGTAGGCCACCGTTGCTAGGGGCAATTTACGTGGAATCTTTTTAAACTAATAAAATAGTAATAATTATAAAAAATGACTTGCTTTTAATTTGATTTCATCATACCATTTCATGTCTCAGATTCATTACTAAGACGGGATCTAGATTCGATTCTATGCGGTTGCCGCCATTTAGTATATTTTGCTGGTGTCTTCCTATATAATCAATTTCTATGAACTTTTTAACAGCATCTGATTTTAAATTTGTTAAAATACTACTGCAATGTCTTTTGCGTATACGGTCCCATCGTGAATCCTTATTATTGGAATTTAACCTTTCACGTTTTGGATGTGTCATCTCAAATTTATTATAAAATTTACAAAGTTTTTTTAAGAATTCGATTTGAATTTGAGTTCATTTCAAGTTGTTGTGGAAAAAATTAACAACTTAAATAAACAATTGTTTACATTTATATTTTTAAGTAGTCATGGATACTTTGGTTTTTGAATAAGGGTGAATTAGCCACAATATTATAGATATTAAAACAAGTTTAAATTGTTGTTTATATAAGTATACAATATATTCGTAGCGAAATTCATATAAATTTGGGCCAATAGAAACCCCTAATTTTTCATTATTAAATTTTAAATATATGTCACAACTTTTTTTGCGATTGGCGTCATTTAACCACGTATTTGAACGAAATGACTTTAAATATCTACATAGTACATCATAGCACTCTTTTGATATATTCTAATCAAACTCTATATTTTCTAGAACTAATCTTTTGATATATACCTATCTACATATTTATGTGATTTCATTTGATTTTTGTTTCTTCTTCCAAATTACTTCCCAGGGGGGTTACTCCGTATTTCGATTCGAAAAGAAAATCATTCGAATTTGTATACTTTTTACATTGTATTTCGAAAGCTTTTGCTTTCGAATCGAAATACGGAGTAACCCCCCAGGTAATTCACATTGCTGATTTCAAATGTTTTTCCATTGCATAAATGCATATTGCAGTATTTTTTGTTTAATACATATAGCATAGGTAAATAATAGAAGAATTTTATCTTATTAGAAATTACTAGAAGTTACCGTCGTTTTCCATTCCCTTCGCCATCTTCTTCAGTTAAAAAATGTATTTGTGTAGTTGTCTTTATTATTTCGAGTAGTCCTTTTTTATTTATAATTACTATTTAAATGCTCAGAAAATGTTGAAAATATTATTTGTAACTAATTTTAAAAAAATGAGGATGAGGACAATCTGTCCAACCAATCAAATCTTCTACACTATTAAGCGTAAGTTAAAAATGCTGTTATAATAAGTAAATCTTAAGCTACACGGATTTTTATTTGTGGTAATAGCCAATTTAAGCGACATCTTTTTTGCCCTTGCCAGGTTTTTTACCGTTGGCGGCAGCAGCAGCTTCCACGTCAATGGGAGCAGGTTTAACAAAAGGAATTTCATCGCGGAATTTTTCAGGCATATATTTCTTTAGGGGTTCTGGTACCTTAACGCCGGTCTCAGTCTGATGGGTCTCCAAAATGGCACAGATGACACGAGTAGTGGCGCACATAGTAGCATTCAACATATGAACGTAATCGACAGCAGCATTCATTTTCTTGGTTTGACCATAACGAACTAACAAACGTCTGGCTTGGTAATCCAAACAATTGGAACAGGATACCAGCTCACGGAAAGCAGCACTGCCACCAAACCAAGCTTCCAAATCAAGTTTCTTAGAAGCAGCGTGATTTAGAGCACCCGATACAATGTTGACAACACGATAAGGAATTTCCAAAGATTGACAGAATGTTTCAGCATTGTTAATCATCTCATCCATCATTTCCCATGACTTGTTATCATGTGGAGAGGTTAGTACAAATTGTTCAATCTTCTCAAATTGATGTACACGGAAAATGCCACGAGTATCACGACCATGAGATCCAACTTCCTGACGGAAACATGTGGATAGACCAGCGTATTTGATAGGCAAAGATGCCTCGGGCAACCATTCATCACGATGATAGGCAGCAATTGGTTGTTCTGAGGTAGCAATTAAATACTTTTCATCGACGCCGCCTTCTTCGGCCTTTTCACTGCCTTTACCTACAACTTTGTAAAGTTCTTCATCGAACTGTGACAACTGAGCTACTTCCTGCATAACTTCTTTGCGCATAAAGAATGGTGTATATAAAGGAGTATAGTCCTTAGCATGCAACATATGTAAGGCATGTTGTATTAAAGCTTGCTCCAAGAATACTGCTGCACCAGTCAAGAAATAACCACGACCACCCGATACAACTGTGCCTTTATCACCATTCATGCCATCAATCATCACAATCAAATCGACATGAGAGTATTTGCCTTTTTTGGTACAATCCCCATAAGTACGTTCTATCTCATTATTATCTTCATTGTCAGAAACGGGTACAGATTTGTGCAAATGATTGCCTACTTCACGTAAAGCAGTATTACGTTTCTTTTCGGCCTCCTGCAAAAGTCGCTCATTTTCGACCATAGCCTGGTCTATGAGTACACGCACTTTTTTAATTTGATTCACAGTAAGTTCACTCAGTTTTTCAGCATTTAGTTCTGTTAATTCTTGTTGCACTTCAGCCGGTACTACTGCAGCTTCATCACCTTGTCCTTCTTTTTTCTTCATTTTCTCACCAATCACTTTGCTGCAGACATTTTTTACCTTATTAAGGTTGTCGGCACGATGACGTCTTTGACGCCACTCCGTGTCTTGGCTGATGACGGCCTCAACCAAACCCACATCCTTGAAACGTAATTTTTGATTTTGGCGTATAGCATCGGGATTACCACCCCTGTCGCTGCGGAAGAGATCCAAATCCAAGACCATTGTAATAGATGATGAAATCAAGTAATCGGCGTCCGCAAAGAAAGTAAATTGCTTTTTAATTAAAACACAAATCCTCCACTTCAGTATGTGAATCACACAACGTGGCTACACTGTTGACAAATTGAATTTTTACAACAAAATGTCAAAAGCTATAAGGTGACCATATGTGCATTGCCAATTTTTTCAATGTAAATAATGCTAGCCAGCAAAGAAAAATACACAAGGAATTAAAATAATCAATATAAAAACCAGTATAAATTTATATACAATGAAATTTCGACCGAAAAGGCTTAATATTACAAATAAATGAAGAAAATAAATAAATAAATCTTTACCATTTTACATTCAAATATTATTCTTCATTGTTATTTATAAAATTCTCAGCATGATATCTACTTTTAGTTAAGTATTGCCAACCATTAAAATTACTTTGACGTTGCCACACTAAGGCATCTGTGTGTAACAAATTCTGTCATGTTTTGTTTTCTTGTAAAAATTTTGTAAAAACTGTAAAATACGAAAAAAAAACTTAAAATAACTATTATAATATTTAAAAATATCCTTTAACTCGACCAGATTATGAGCATTATTGAATTTGAAATTGATGAAATACGAAAATTGTGTGAAAATGTTGTGCCAAACTCAAAAATAATTGCTTGCACTTCAGCAGCTCCAGCCCCATTGGTTCGCGTGGATATACAAGAAAACCAGCATTATCGTCAATTTACGGTGTGTCTACGATTTCCCGACAATTATCCGAAACAAAGAATTCTAGTAGAGCTAAAAAGTAAAACTCTATCTGACAAATTCTTGCAAGGTCTGACAGGTTTATGTGAAAAACAGTGTCAGCAGTATCTAGGTAAACCGCACTGCATTAAAGTCTTACAATTCCTACAGCAATATGTTAAAGATAATAGTTTATGTGTGTGTTTTGATGAAATTCAACAATTGCGTAAAGATTTGGGTGCCAACGCATCTGTGGACCAGTTAAAAATAAAACAAAAGTCATCCACGGTTCATTTCACAGCCAAGGGTGGTAAATACTATTATCGTGTTAAGGCCATAGTGCCAGATGATTATCCCATGGAATGCATCGATTTGCAACAGCAGGAAACTAATCTACCCATAGTGTTATTGCGCTATCTTAATGGACAGTCACGCGAAATTGTCAGGCAATGTCTTGAGCCTCCATTGCGTATGCCTAAGGGAAAATCGTTAGCAGACTTCCAGCCAGTGCCTTCTCTATACAGAGCTCTAAAATTCTGTCTTGAGGCCACTTTGGCATTTCATAGTGAATTGTGCCCCATATGCCAATATTTAGTTTTACCACCTGAGCCAAATGATTTGGAAGTTGATGACAACAAGGATGCCTATGTCGAGAGAGTCTACTGTGGTCATTTATTTCACCAGGGATGTCTGAAAGCATATTTGCAAGAACCACCATTCCCTAAAGGAGGCAAACTGTGTCCTGCCAAGAGACGTCATTTGCGTTCCGATGCCACCTACTATTTGGGCGGAAGTCAGGGCTCTAAAATGCCAACAATAACACCAGACGTGGGAGGTGCTTGCGGTATACGTTTGGCTCATGATCGTTGGGTTGTCAGTGTTAAGGTCGCTGAATCTAGATGGGCCCAGAAACAGGCACGTCAACGGGAATTGGAAGAAATTGTGGATTTTTTAAAATGAGGCTAAAATGTTTATTATCATCTAATAGAATAATACATACCTATATGACTATAGCTAAATACTTAATCGGTGTACAAAATATAAAGAAAAATTAATTAATTTTAATAGTTTTTTTTAAAAATAAATATTACTATTGGCTAAAAATTTTGAATTATAAATTTAAAAGATTACACTGTTCAAGATGTAAAATAGTACTAACGTGAAAACCATATGGTTGTGTTTGGATGAGCCCCATGACTACTACTCCACCGATGAAAGTTCCAACTTGGCTCATTGGGACAAATTTATGGCGTTTTGTTTGAACTTCGGTCAATTTGTCAATTTTTGAGCATTTTCAGCCCATTTGAGTCGCTTTTCGTATTCAAAATTTCTTGTGTTATTTTTAGACGGCTCGCAATTACCATTTCCACCATTAAAATGCACATTTCAACTGAGAAAATGCACATTTTTAACCTATTTTCATGATTTTTGCTCATTTTTCATCGATTTTCCCCATTTTTTGCTGTTTTTATGAAAAATGGGTAAAAATCATCCTACATTGGTTTCAAACACAAATATTAGTGGATAACATTATAAAAAACATTTTTCATTGGAATAAAACTAAATATAATATTTAAATTTGGAATTGTTGGGGTAGTTTTACGACTCACAAATTTGGCTCCAGTACGTCTATATTCGACGAAAATCTTCATCGAGTTTTGAATCAAACCAAATAATTAGCTCAATCATGAATAACAATTCCGCGGGTTTTCCCCCTTTAAAAAAACACTGATATGGTTTTATCCAATGTGGAATCGCTGGAGGCCAAGTTTCCTATTACTTGGCTAGAGAAAACAACAGAGGTGACTAAACCAAAATGGCTCCACAAAAGAAAGAGAAAATTAGTTTTATTTTAATTCAAAATAAATAGTGAACGATATCACTTTCCTTTTTATTTATTATTCTTTTCGAATATATGTATAAAGCAATATCAAAAATCGATGTTAATTATACAAAAAAAATATTAAAATTTCAACTTTACAATTCTAAGTTATTATGTATAACTATACAATTCAAAAATTATCAACTATATAATTCAAGTTAATAAATGAGTGTATATTTCAAAGATTGTTAATAGACTTGTCTATGGCAAAACAACGATTCGCCAAAATACAACAACAAAATTTATATTTTAATACAAAATTGACGAAGAAAATTATCTAAAGGTAAAATATGATGACGTTTGCGCCTATATATGTCCTATGGCATCACCCTTAAGGTAAAACAGTCAAAAAGAGAGAAAGCCAAAGATGGGAGTACCAACACCTTTCATCCAAAGTTGAACACCTTTTTCCCATTTTTCCTATTTAAATTCAAAAGGGAAAAAACTTCTGCGGTTTTTTTATTCATGATACTCATACAATATGAAACTGTGGTTTAATTATTTTTTTTCATGAGAGAAGCGCGAGAATTTTAACATATATAACATATTATTGTTTTAAGCTATCAGCCCAATTATGAATAAAAATTTCACGGGAGTTTTTCCCTTTTCCCATTTTTCCTATTCAAATTCAGTGTTAAAAAAATTAAAAAACTCCCGCGGATTTTTTATTCATGATTGGGTCATATATGTATATTTGATGTGGTGCTCTAAATGATTTTAAGAAAAGAATTTTCCAACAAAATTTTACTATAAATAAAAACGTTTTTATAAAGGGTGTCCCAACTAGAACGCAATAATGTCAATGGTGTTCGGTATGGTGAAATGATAACCAGTTTTTTCTTGCCTAGAATTGAAGAAATGAATGTGGAGGGCATGTGGTTTCAGCAAGACGGCGATACATGTCATACAGCCAGAGAAAATGCATCAGCCATTTCCCGGTCGTGTTATTTCGCGTTTTGGAGACCAGAATTGGCCACCTAGATCGTGCGATTTAACACATTTAGATTTTTTTTTTTTGGGTTTTTTGAAGTCGATGGTTTACGCGAATAAGCCGACGACGACTTATGCCTTAAAAGAAGAAATTGGACGCTGCATTAATGAAATACCGCAGCATTTATGCAAAAGCTTCTTTTTTGTTTTTTTTTGCTCTTTGTATGTGCATTATGTACTTTATCAATATATAAACTACTACAAAAATAGTAATAATATTAGATATCCAATTTTAAATTACAAATCAATCAGACATGTGATGGGAATCGAAATTGAAAGCAGTTTTGGAATACATTTTAATACATTTATTATTTAATTTTTTAAAATTTTTTTAATTTTTGTTTGTTTAGTAGCACAATATCTTTATATTTTATGAGATAAAAGTTTTCCAATACACAAATATTACATAAAAAATTGACTTCTAAGACTCATTCGCTTTCACTCTCGATTTTCATCACATGCCTGTATAACCTTTTAAAACATTTAATTTTTTTCCTCTCAAAAACTATTCTCCTTTTCTGGCTTTATAGATTCAAATTTGCAAAACATTATTTCTAATTAAAATAATTATGTTAATAATTTATACGGCTGGGGAGCCGCTTATATATAATTTAAATTTTTTTATTATAATCACATTAATTAAAATATAATTAAATAATATACATACATATATAATGACATAAATATAGTTCTTAAGATACATGTATAATTGGTCACAAGGCTTTCTATGTATTGAAAATAAAGAATTGAATTGAAAAACGTCATTGAAAATTTCATTAAAAGATCGCGTGTGTGCCAGCAAAGCCGCGGCGGCCACCTGCACGATATCTTGTTCCATACATAACCTCATTCTGTCTACTTTACGATATAATAGTTTCACGATTTTTTTTTAATATCTGTTTTATTTAAAATTTAAAAATTGCGTTCTAGTTGGGACACCCTTTACTTGCCACCAATAAGATGGGAGTATGTATATTGTTTTGACATACCATTTTCAATACATCAAAATATTGGTCGTAAAAACAAAAGGTCTAGCTATGTCCGCTCTTCTGCTGAATGCGCGATAAAATTCAGAAAACAATATTTTGGTGAATACCGTTCCATATTTGATCATAATCCCCATATTAGAAATAAATGAAGTTCATACATACTGTTATAGGTATATTTAAATTCAGATTTGTGTTTAAATTCAGATTAAGTGTTTCATTTAAGAAAATGCTAAATTAATTAGAATATTTTAGATATACTCCTAATCCAACGAAGAATTAAATGAAAATTGTGGATTCAATAGTTTATGCTGAGAAAATGGTAATAAAGGCGGAGGCGTTCTTTGCTTCTTAGTCACCGTCTTTGCCACTGTCGTTCCCTCTGTAGTTACTGAACCGCTATTATTACCACTGATAGTAGGGCTATTGGGAAAAACTAGAGTTGGTCTTATCAGTTGCGAAAAACGTATATTTGTTTTGGGTAGAGTAGATAAACCATTTTCTGCATTATGGCTTCGCGACGGATACCTTGGCCGCGGTTGGGATGTAATTGGAGGCGTCATATAACGGGCCTGTTCCAAGCGTCTATCATAATATGCTGTATATTCCCGTAGTTTACGTATTCTTTCGCGTTCGTGTTCAATTTGACTCACGATTGAATCGTCCAACTTAGCATAACCTTGAATTTCACTTTGTACTTTTTTATTTTCTATTGCATTCGTGCTGCACAGGTGCTCAACCAGACGACGCTCTTGTTCATGATGAAATTTCATCACTTTTTTGTAGTGTTGATACTGTTTCATGGGACTGGAAAAGTACTCAGCCATAGATGTTGGCATGTCCTTATTAACGGCTATAGCTTTAAACGGACGCTCACAAATACAGCAATTTTCTTGTACGCAATCCTTGCAGAGTATATGGCCACAACGTGATACAAAAAGTTGTAAAGATGTTTCGTATTTTCGACGAAGAAAACATTTATTGCAATAAAAAGGAAACATTTTTGTAATTTAATTTATTTTCAGCTTAAATATTGTTTCTTGTTCGTTATATTAAATGAAATAACGGTTCCATGGTGCAAGTATACAAGGTGAGTGCAGTAGTCCAACTGACTGACTTTGTTTGCAATATACTTATGTCAAAAGTAATACTTTTTCAAGTATTTTTGACAGTAGTACATTATTTTACACAAACAAAATGCCTGTTGTTTCTGTTTTGTGTTGTAATTGTTGTCGATTTGCACTCACCTTGTATAGTTGCACCATGGTTGCATTAAAAGTGCAGTTGTTACCATATTGTTTGAAAAGCAGTGATGCATTCAGCGTTACCAGAAATGCCATACGATAAATCCTCAGTGATGATATTACTTTGAACATCTTATGAACTGATTTTTTGTGTACATTTTTAATATTTGAAAAAAAAGAGAAACTGTTAAGTGATAAAAGTTTCGAAAATATGATAAAGGCATTAAATAAAATACCTTCTATTAAAAGTAATATTTATAATTAACAGCAACAAATACCTTTTCATTCACATCTGCTCTGAAAATAACTTTTTCTAGCTTTTGTTATAAAGGGTGTTTTAACTTTGTTTTTTTTAACTTGGAACGAAATTCATTAAAATTTCTAGTGTATTGGAAAGCGTAAGCTTTGAAAATTTTAATTTAAACAAAGTGATAACGGACAGATGTCCACAACGACCACGCATACAGATATTGATTCTTTTATCTAACATTTCTATTCGTTATTATTTCGTTAATCACATCACGGATTTTGAATTTTAAGTTTGTAATCGATTCGATTGGCTCTGTATAGACTGTATAGACAATAAATAATTCAGTGGTGTAAAATCGCATGATCATAGTCGCCAATTAACAGCTGAATTCCAGACAAATGAAAATGGTCTCCGACTGAAAAAATGTTTTTCTAGAAAAACCAGCGTAGTTCAATTAGTTGCAACAATTGCCAAATATTTTACTACTTTTACTACTGATAACTTAAAAAGTAACAAATAATAAATGTTATTTCCCTGCAAAGGACTGTCAGCTCAGCAATCCATGCAAACTTTTAAAAAGTAAATATTTACACAATTTTTAAACATTTTCCAAAAATTATTGCCATTTTAGGTTTTTTGTTATTTCATAAAATTTTGTTGCATTTATCTTTTGATTTCTATTATTAGAAAGAAAAACTGTTTGCTTTTGTGAAAATATGACTTTTTTCGAAATTGGGTGTATTAAATTAATATGTTATTTAGAAATGAAACACATATTTATATTATATAATTTTGATTTACACTGTCGGACAAAATAAAGAGCGGTTTTGTATTCTTCTTCGTTCATTTTTGATATTTTTCTTCTACATGTATTATTTACTATTTATTCACAGTCTTGTTATTTATTGGAGTATCTGAATTATTTACATAAGCATTGCAATTTTATAAATTCGCTCATTTATATTTCTGATGTAAATATATTGAAGTGCATAAGAAATCTCCGCGACATAATAAAGTGTGGTTTTCTGTTAACCTTAAATGAAAAGTTGTATTCCTGATTTTTTTTTGTTTAATTTGTAGTAACTTTTTTAAAAATAATAAAGTATAGTGAAGTACTTATTTATTTAACTTAATATAATATTACTTAAATATACACAAAATAAGACTTTTTTGAAATGAGGACTTTAACCGAAAAGGAAAACGATTTGTTGGTACTAGATTGTGTGTGTGATTGGGATGAAACAGAAAGCTTTGAGTTCTGAGTATAAGATATCGGAGTCTGCGGTCAGACAAATAATTGCTTTGTATAAAATAAGAAAGTCAAACAAAAGCCTAAAGAACTCATGTTGCAGAAAACGTAAGACCACGAAGCTAGAACTTAACGAAAGCGGTCTAAAAAGTACGTTCGCTAAGAAGAAGCCTCTTCTACGAGCTGCAAATATAAAAAAGCGGTTAGACTTTACAAATACATAAGTACATAATAATTATAAAATAGTAACTGAATTAAAAATAAAACTATAATTTACAATTATAAGAAAATATTAAAACATGTTTTAATAAAAAAAAAAAAAAAAAAAAAGGAAATATTTAAAACCACACTTTGTTTTGTCGTACATTCTGATTGTTGATTATTATTGGATATGTCTTTAAAATAACTTTAATTTCGTAACAAATTTTTCAATAAAAGAAAGCGACCATTTGCTTTAATTAAAAAAAAATACATATAATTTTAATACAACAGAAATTCTGTGGCAATGCATTAAAACCATGTTTTTAATTAATTAAAAAAATGTGTAGAAAACATCTACATATGTATATGATAATAAATGTTATTATGTGTACATGCAATTTTATTTATTTTATAAAATAATAGTTGTAATTTATAATGTATGTAATTATGAATATTTAAATACTTCTAGTGTGTGTTAAATGCCTATAGTTTTTCATTCAATTTAATTAAACAGAAACCATAAAGGATTTTCTTCTTTTTGTGTAAGTTTTTTTTTTGTCTAACAAAGGCACACGTACATTTTAGAAACAATAATTATTTAAAAAAAATTAAATAAGAAGTACTAACTACTATTATGATTTATGATAACCAATGAATATTCCTTTTTCTTTCTAATTTAGTGTAAAAATATGATGTATATTATTGTTTCATTTATTATTTTGAAAACAAATATGTTGCTTCTATTTTTTTTTACTGTTTGTAATTTTTAATTATTAAATATAATTTATCACCGGGGTTCTACATTTGTAAACTGAAGTGGAAGTGAAATTTTCATTAAGTTTTTGTTCTAATTTTAGTGAAAATGATTTGGAAAGTAAAATATAAATTTCAGTTTGGTTCATCGTAGAAAAAAAGTTTCACTCGTTTTCTAGAAGGCCGTGAAATTTCCTATGTGGCATTGAAAACAATTTCAGTTTCACTTCGTAGTGGAATATAGAACGTAGGCGTATATTTTGTTGTTGTTTTTTTAGTATTAATTTTAATTTAGTTTGATAGTATAGTTATAAATTTATTTAGCACCTAAATTCTTATATGGTTTACCACCATGCTTTTCCCATTCACGATTAAATTCATGTTCCAGAATTTCTGCTCCACGTTTACGAGTCAAGCCGGTTTCCTCTAAGCTTAGTTCACACATTTGCATGTCATCGATACCTTGAAAAATAAACCGTACAATAATTTGTATTTGAAAGTTATTAAGTAATAAATGTATATGCAAATAGAAATTTTGAATATATTCAATTGATTGTTTAGCATCTGAAAACTATTATTACAAGCTATGGAACATTGTTAGCAATGTCACGGCTGGAAACTTTTGAGTGTTCGATTTCTAAATTTTAGAGCCTGTTTCAGATCACTTGCACTTGTCCAGCATCAACACTTTTATATTATGGATGTTTTTAAAATGAATATTTACATATTTGTATATATGAATTAGAATTTTAAAGTTTTTAAAGCGGTTCCAAAAACCCGTTTCGAAACTAATAAGAGTTCTATGGAACTAGTCTAGAACCAATGCATAACTAGTGCTAAATGACTTATTTCTTAAAAATCCTGTAGAAGTGTTTAATATTCACAACAAAGTTCCGCAGAACTGGTTTCAGAAGTAAATGTGACATCCCTAATTCCAAGGTTGTCATTAATGAATCTGATGTGATCTGATTACACTCGTTTTAGAATTAGAGACTTTAGAACATGCTCTAAAAATGTTCCAATTATCATAATAATAAAGGTTGTAAAAAAACGAATGCAATATATCATCAGAAAGCCACATTTATACACAAATACTTTTAAAAATATCGCAGTAAAATCAAAATCTAGTTCTATTTTTTGTAACCTTCATTGCTAGTATTTTGGAAACAACCTAATGACAAAGCTATTTCTGTGTTTTATTTATTATTTGAATTGTCTAAACGACGAGTGTGGCTGAATAAGATCTCAAGTAAAGTTTTTGGTTTCCACATTGTTTCTAACCCCTATTAACATCAGTTACAAACGATATAATAAATTTAACATACATCTTGAATTTGTGTAATAAAAATAGAATTGAAGAATAAATTCACTAGAGAGAGGACAAAGAAAACACAAAAACAATAGTAAGAATTATTGAATAAAGGCCGTTACCAAAGACACGCTAATGTAAAAATCATGCATAACTGGCCTGAACCAATTAGTTAATCAGTTAAAACACTGTTTTAAATACGTTCTATGGTCCTTCCTTTATTTTAAGTTTCGCTATTTGAAAACATGTTGACCTAATCCAA
Organism: Bellardia pandia; assembly: GCA_916048285.2. Taxonomy (NCBI): domain Eukaryota; kingdom Metazoa; phylum Arthropoda; class Insecta; order Diptera; family Calliphoridae; genus Bellardia; species Bellardia pandia. The sequence continues at coordinate 32,612,116 of OU696529.1, forward strand.
AATAAAATTTTTGGTCAGAACTTCTAATTTGAATTCTATATTTGACAGATTTGTATAAGCTTTATAAGAATTTATTTTTGTAAAATTATCTCTGCTATATAAACTCTCGAAAGTATAACTGAAAGTTTTTGAATTTAATTTTTGGCAACTAAAACTTACCAGCTGTTAAAAGTATTGGTGGTTTATCAGCATGTAGTTCCATTTGCCTGGCAATCCATTGTCCATCAAAATGGGCATACCACAGTCCACGTTTAGCTAAAAAATACAAGAAAATTAACTACAATACATACTTTAAATTCAAAATAAACTTACTATTTTCAGGTGCATTCGCTCTCATAAATGGTATACGGAAATAGCGATGCTGGACAGTAGTAATTTCCTGTTTAGGCTGTACCAAAGGTGGTGCTTTAGAAGCTAATGAAATAAACAATGAAATAATATCATACAATACTCATATAGTACATAAAAATTCTATAACAGTTTTCCAAACTACCTGCTTCCATAACACTTTTCGGAGCTCTTTCGTTTTCATCCATGGTAGTACGTTTACGATTCTTTGCCTTCCAGGCATGATAGACCTTCAAACGGCGATGGAATTCTTGACGACAAGCCTGATTAAATTACACAAAAATTAACAACTGTAATGGCAAGTGTGAAAGTAAAATTTTTCTAAAACTTACCTCTAACAATTCAATATCACAGGATGTATTAATTGCATCACGTAATTCCGAATATTTCCATTTCGACAAATCATATTTTTGTTTACCCAAAGCCTGTTGTTGGGCACGAACATTTTCCGATCTTAATCGAAATATAAATAAATAAATAAAGTTAAAAACTATTAATAAAATATTTATATGTAGACTAATTTTCAATGATGTCTAATGATTAACCAAAAAACCTCAACCATTTTATGTTAAATATTTATATACAATTTAATTATTGTTACAAATAATAAAAAATAATAATAATAATTAAAGTGAGGTGATATATGCTTCCAAATCAAACTACTTTTAATGTTAAAAAGAACTAACTACATTTTTAAAATGTTTAAATGTATACTTAAAAGAAAAATGTTTACGTATTTCAAAAAAGAAGAAATAATAAGAAATGAGATCCTAGTCTAGCGTAAAACACTGCGAAATTAAATGTTAAAACCTGAACTCACTTATTGTTTAAATAACGAGAGGCAAAATTAGAAACACCTCGTGTAAAACTTTATTATAAAAATATGTAGTATTGTTGTATATTTAATAGGTTTGGTAGAAAGAAAAGAATTTATTGAGAATTATATTAAAATTAATTAAATAGTATTTTGTTCGTTTTGTTTATTTTTTTGTGTTAACTTATTTAAATTTTTAGTTTGTTTATCAAAAAAGTATTAATAAAACGTTTGTTGTTTGGTATATACCTGATAAGCTTATTTTGGCCCATTAAAGTTGCATCCATTTGACCACTGTTGTAAATAAAAACCAAATAATGTGGAATATTTTGTTTTGTTTTTTTTTTGGAATATGGTGAATTAAGGTGATAGAGAGAAAAAAGTAAAAAATATACAAATATAATTTTACAATTTTGTTTTTTTTTTTAATTATTAAAAAAAAAGGACAAAACACAAGTGCTTATAATTGTTTTTAAAGCTATATACAATAATAATAATATAATAAAAATATTTAATATCATTTAGCAGGTACTTACTTTCTTATCACGGGTGGACTGTCTTCCACTTGGCCATTGGATTCGCTGGCCAAGCGTAAGGCCAACTCATGATCTCTACGTTCTTGCTCCAGTTGTTGCCTAAATTTGGCATCATCTTGAGCTTCCTTTTCCAATTGTTCCTGTAAAGCTAAGGCTGCTTTACGATCCTCTTCTTCTTGCTTAAGACGTTGTACCTCTTCTGCTTTACGTCTGGATTCCATTTCGGCTTTACTAAAAGAGAAAGATTTGAAAAGAAAATTTGAAAAAATTATGTAGAACAACAAATGTTTTTTGTTAGATTTGAAAATTATAGTTACAGCTTCTTGTTTTCTTCATCTTCGCGGCAACGTCGTTCTTCTTCCTCTTTAGCACGGCGCTCAGCTTCCAGGGCTTCTTGTATCTTACGTAAGCGCTCTTGCTCTTCAGCTTGTTGTTGTTCCTGTAAATGAACGAATATCGTTTTAAGTATGTTTTATATTTTTATTTATTGCTAAAAAGGCTATATTAATAGACTACTCAAAAATTTAAGAAGTATCGGTAAACTCACAATCTAAAAAAAAAAATACTGGTGAAAAGTATTTATTAAGAACATTATCAAGTATGACTGTTTAGATAAAATTTTGGGCTTCATCAAGTATTCGGGAAGAAATTTACGGAATTCTGAAAACGAGTTTTTTAGTTTTTCCCTGAAATTGACGATTTTATGTGAAATTTGAGGATAATTAAATATGTATACGGAAAGTAACGAAATGTTGTTGAAAACCGTTCACTTTACGCTGACTTTCATATATGCATTGTGCTGGTGTTCTCAATGCACCCAATGCGCACTTATCATATTGACACATATGGTCAAAGTTCATTTTCCAGACATAATATATGCGATTTAAATTAAAACTTTGGCTACGTAATTAAGAAGAGAGCTATTGATTGCATTTGACGTTGCTACAATGACATCTTTGTTAGATAACTTTAGCGTTCTCACAAATAGAATTGGAGGTAGGAAATTTTAGAGACGGGCAACTCCCACTACGCAATGGGATGACCCGAGATCACTCGGCCAAGGGCAGTCAACTCAGCAACCACTGCTGTTACAACAACAACAACCATTCGCAAATTTTTTTTCAAAACTTATTTAACAACATCAATAGCATTGATTGAGTGGTATACCTACAACAGACTCTCAGAGATCACTTTCATCGGGACACATTAATGTATCGGTTTTTATATCGGTTTTTATACAATCGTTATTTGGTATCATTGTAACTAGTTTATAATCTTAGATATAGAGAATATTAAATTTTTTTTCCGTATGTATTCAAATACACAAGAAATATACTTGAATAAAATCTTTGTATTTAAAATATAGTAATATTTGCTGCTAATCTTACCTTAAGTTTAGTATTTAAGTCCACAGTGATTTTATTCATATTAGCCATGACATTCGTATAAAGTCCATCAATTTCTCGGGTAGTGATTTTCTCATTAGCCTGCAAAATAATTAAATGAGTTTATTTAAATTTAAATCACAAAGAATCTCAATTAAACTTACCTTAATCTTGCGTATGGCTTCATCAATTTGACGATTTATATCTGATACTTCGTTTAAGATCTCGTCACGGCCCCTTTTCAAGCCACTGGCAATTTCCACAGTTTTTTGAGCATTAAAACGAATTTTTTTAATTTTCGAAATACCCTGATAACGAGGACGATGATGTTTGCGCGCCAAATAACCACGAACAGTGCTTTGCATTATTAAGACGCATTTATTACGATACTTAATGCGGTTGCGCACTATAATAAACCATTAACAGATATTTTACAAATGTATTACAATAGATAATTAAAAAAAAACACTTACATTTAATTACGCATAAAGCTCCTAAAGTAGACTTCACCCATCTGGAACGTATTAACCATTTCTTTACCTTAGCCACAATGGCTAATAGATTTTCTGTATCAGATTTCATGATACGATCGAATTCTATAAATTTACCAGGCCGGAAGAATACTTTAGTAATGCCAAATTTAAAATCTCTTGAGCTAAGATTCAAAGACTGTAACATGGCTTCGCAGAAAGTGCGTGCTGGTAATTTGGCCAATTCTGGTGGCAGTAGAGATTTATACATATTGTAAAGATCGGCAAATGGAACACGAGATGGATAGCCATGTTCCATAAGCTCTAATACGGATATGGTGCCAGAGCATTTTAATTGAGCCAACGCCAAACCACCCTCAAATTCGCGATCGATCATTTTACTATTGGGTTTAATACAACGTATGAAATTGGTGCCCTACAATCAAAGGAAAACAAACTTAGTTGTTGAAATGTATCTCTGACAAAAAACTTACATTCTTCTCCAATTTTTCCATTAATTCCGCTAATTGTGTCTTGAATTTAGAACCAACCGATATAAAATTCAATTTGCCTCTAGTGGCATTGATGCTACCAGAAAGGAATAACGATTTTAATAGAGTATTTTCGCATTCCTGCACCAAACCCTCCAGGGAAGCATGTAAAGCATCATTATTCTTTTCTATAAACTGTTCGGTATTGTAACAAACAGCTCCAGCAAAATGACGCACTAAGAAACCTTCTTCATCTCTTAATGTACGATGAGCTTTAAGTCTTGACGATCTGGGTAAACCTAAACGGAAATGATTCGACCATGCTTTGTGCACCTCTGTTGTGAAATGAACCGCTGACGGTTTGGGCAATTTACTTTCTTCATCTAGCAAAGTGTAGATACCACTGCCTTTCGATTCTATTAATTCGATAATATCTTGATTATCGGTAAATGTGATTTCAGGAACATTCAAACCTTCACGTTTATAAAGTTCTTGTTCATTTTTCAAAATATTGTCATTGAAGAATTTTTGTAATTTTTCATTGCAATAGTTAATGCAAAACTGTTCAAATGAATTAACGGTAAAGTATTCAAAACCGGCAATATCCAAAACTCCAATATAGTAATTGGAGGCTTTGAAGGGAATGCTTTGATTGATTAGAGCCACAATGCGATCAAATAAACGGCTGTAAATGGCTTTAGCTAAAGCATCACGAGCATTGGAGGCTTCATACATTTTTAAGGGGACCCTAGAAAATAAACAATAAATAAAAGAATTCATAACTTTACATTGTCTAATAAAATATTTACGTACATTATCACGGTGCCCTTGAAACCACCACCTTTACTAAGCATTACCCTGGACACTAAGGCCTGTCTCAATTCATCCGGATCGACACCCAACAAATGGCAAGTAATTGTTAAAGATTTTTCCGATGATTCCGATACTTGACAGCCACCCCTAGCATCATCTGGTATTTCTTCAAATGAGATATTGCCCAAATGCAAACAGGCAGCTACTAGCGAATATATTTCCAACTTTTGAGCTTCATATAGACCCAGACGTCCCAAAGCTTTGTCCAAATTTTGAAAATGATTATAATCATCGATAATGGGATCTTTTAGCGGACCCTTTTTTGTATGTTCCTTTGATTTTTGTGTTGCCGGTATTAATTGTTCCGTTTTGCTGTTGGAAAAGTATTGAGTACATCCAGAAAGGTACTGCAAATAAGCAAATTGTAGAAAAAAAAATTAAAAATAAATGTAAAGTTTTAAAAAATTTAAGTTAACCCCCTTATTCAAAAACGATTATTACATTTAACAAACGTTTATTATGACAGATTTGCATATAAAATTTGCCTTAATAAACGTTTGTTAAATTTAATAATCGTTTTTTAATAAAGAGGTAAGACTTTTTTTTTATAAAAATGTGTATATAAACTTTAATATAATATTAATCTAACCCTAAAACTAATTTAACGCCTGGTCAAAGGATTTACGAATATTTAAAAATTAAAGAAACAATATAGCTAAACTCTATTTAGCTTTGTGTTCGAGTAAAATTATTCAGCAATATAGAAAATGTGATATTTAATTATTTATCACATTTATTTACTAAATTCTTTTAGATTACTTGTTATTTGTCATCTGCATATCTGGGGGATTATTGCGTATTTCGATCCGAAAAGAAAATCGTTCGATTTTGTATACTTTTTACATACACAATACATACACAATAACCCCCCTGTATATTTGTAATCAGAGCATTTAAAAATTGACCAATATTAAAATGCTACAAATTTTACTTCAGTTGAAAAAGTTGATTTAAACATCTATAAATCCTTTTTCAAATCAATTATTATTTTTATTATTAAATACGAATGCCGATGAAAATGCTTCTGTTTACGAAATTGTTTTCTAAATTATTTTTGTCATCACAACTTAAAAGGAATTGGATGGATATGACTAAAAAACAATACAGTAGATTGAAATGTTTAAACTGTGATTCGTTTTTTATATGCTCTGTAGACCTGTTTTATTGTTGAAAATCTTTGTATTTTATTAATTCGGCTTGAGGTCTGTTTTATTAAAAAATATAAAAACTCTTGTTCGTTTTAAATTTTATTGTTTATTTCCAATAATGTTGTTCATATTCAGAAAAAAAAATAATTTTAAGTTTAATGCGGTGTTGTCCGTTGTTGATGTTTTAACAGTCAGTGACAGTGAAAGTAAAAGATACTTAAGACATCAACAACGGACAACACTGTATTAAACTTAAAATTATATTTTCCCCTTTAGATGACCAACATTATTAACCAACAAATATTTAAAACGTACAAGAGTTTTTATATTTTTTAATAAAACAGACCTCAAGCCGAGTTAATAAAATACAAAGATTTTTAATGTATAAACTGTTTCATATTAAATTCGTTAAATATTTAAATTAAATATTATTAATTCTGCCTAAAACTAAAATTCCTATTTTTGGATTTTTTTTTCAATTAAAATAAACTAAACAACATTTATTTATTTGAGACTGTTTAGTACATTTTTGAAAACAGTATACCAAAACCACTGCAATAAATTCTTATTAAAGATAACAAATTATCTTAGTATTCAAGATAATTCAAGGCTTTTCACTATTTCAAACATTTATTCTATTCGGCTAACTAACTAGACAAAAAGGTGTTTACAAACCTTAAAACAAATACAGAAAAAATAGTAATGACGTAAAAATGTAAACAATCGTAGACGAAAACTAAACTATTATTTGTATATACATATCAGCACTATAAAGTATGAAGATATGTAATAGATATTAATTGTTTACATACCCGATAATCATCTGGCTTGCCTAAGCTTAATTTATCACGCAATTGTTGAGGAGCCCCAGCCAACAACATGTAGAACACATGATAGTTGCGTTCCTCAGCGCTCTGAGTGCAAATACGACTCTTTTCTAGCAAATAATGTGAAATGTAACCGCCAACCACTTGAGTTTTGCCATCGTAGTGAACCTCAATGAATTTACCAAAACGAGACGAATTGTTGTTGCGTGTGGTTTTCGCATTACCAAATGCCTCTAAAACGGGATTAGCTAAAAGGAACAATTGAAAATAACATATGTACATATTATGCATGTACAATGTATTAAAGTCTTTTTTCATTTAGCCTTTAAAGCAATTTAAACATACCATCTAAGATTTTTTGCTCTATAGGACCAGCACTATCGTGCGAATGACACAAATATTTAAGTAAATATTTTGTTGATTCTGTTTTACCAGCTCCCGACTCACCCGATACAATAATCGATTGAGAAGCTTTATACACGCGCATATCACGTATAGCTTTGTCAGCTAAAAAGGTTACAAAAATAATATATACAATTACAAAGTTTAAATTGTGTGTTGAAATTAAGTTATCCATACCTATGGCAAAAACATGAGGTGGCAATTCACCCAAGGAACGTCCATTGTATTTTTTAATTGTGGCAGGTGCATAGAGATCATTTAAATCGCGATAGGGATTTACAGCTATTAATATATTGGCCACATATGTCTGTAGTGAAAAATAAACGGTTTAAATTATAAAGTTATGTATGAGATTTGCAGAATTTTTTTTATTAAACTTACATAGATTTTGTCTTTATAGTAACGGATTTTTAAATTATCCAAAAATGTGGCTTCATTGAGGAGCATAAGTTCGCCTGAAAAAGAAGATATTAGACAAATTAATTAAAAAAACAATAATTAAATAAATTATATTAAATATTATACATAAACATTAAACAAAAAAAAAAAACAAGAATTTGTTTTTATATTTTTTTTATATTAAATTACGAAATAAATAAATATTGCCTGCAAAGTTGTATAGGTATTTGAAACTAATTTATTTTTATATCCAACATCACCATAAGTGAATGATGATCGACTTTAAATCACTTTAAAATGACATATGTATGTATAAGCTGCTAAATAGTCATCGGGCCATTGAAAAAATCACTTTAACAAGCCATAAATCATAAATTACGGTATCGATATCATAAAATACAGTTCATCAGTTCTTAGTTGGTTAAAGCTGTCGTGACAAAAATAAATGAAATTTTGTAATAAATTTGTATGCTTTTTTTAAACCCGGAAAACTACTGTATTTGTATATTTTTTAGTATAAGCAGTAACTCTCATGTAAAGCATTGCTCATATAAAATCCGAACACACTGCTTTCGTTTTTTCAGTAATTTCGTAGCTACCGTTGAGCAATGGATAATCGAAAATAATCGAAATAAAAATAAAAATCGTGCAAAAATGCGTTGCAAATCCGACATTGCCGAGAACAATAATTACAGCAAAGCTATGTTTTCAAAAGGTACTGTAAATTATGTTATAAAACAATTCAAGCAAATCTTGAGCATATTTATTTATTTGTTTGGTATTATAAAGGCCCCAACACAATTAGGTTATATAGGTCAATTAATTTTACATAGTAACTTATATTGAATTTAATATATATTTAAATTATTTTATAGATTTAAATCGACTTATATATATTTATTTCATATAAAATTTTTTTAATATTTTCAAATTCATTTTCTCGTAAAAGGATATTAATGTTATTTATTTTAAATTTTAAACGTTTGTCATGCAGAAGACTGCATTCATTAAATATGTGAAAGATGGTTAGCGTTTGCGCGCATTCACAACCTGGGGGTTGTGTCTTTTCAATAATATATTTATGTGAGAATAAACAGTGACCTATTTTTAGTCTATTTAACTTAATAAAATCTGTTATGGATATATTTAGTACTCTAAATTTGTGCTATATATATTTTTTTCGTTATTATCTTTCCAATGATCATTCCAAGGGGCAATTTACCGCATTCGTGTTCGAATGAGCTATCGTATCGAAAAATGATTTCGATATCGAAATTATGATAAAATGTACTAAATTTCTTTCTCGATATCGTATGCCATAATCTCAAATAAGAAAATTACGATCAATTTTACTCCATATCGAATGCGGTAATTTGGCCCCAGATGTCAAAAATGTATTTTCCAATGTATTGTCTATACTCTGAGCATTGAAATTTGTATTCAGTAGATATGTTGTTTTTTAAAGAATTTTTTGGCGAGCTGGCCTAATAATAAAGCAAAAGTGTTTTGCAGGTATTCATAGTTGAATCGCCGACAGACCAACCGCAAATTGATTGCCAAACCTTTGCGTTTTAGCCAAATTTATCGTTTTTGTTTATAAATTTATGGGTCGGTCGCGCTGCAACATAAATTGTTGGTATCGGTAGCAGCTTTATGTTCGTTTTACATACGAGGTCTGATCAAATAATAACCGTTATTTTCAAATTTCGTAAGTTACGTATGTTCAATTTTCGCATTTTTTTTTCTGTTATGTTGGTACACATGTCTGTTATAAATGTTGGTAATATCAGCCATTTTGGATTGCCAGTTTGTTTTGGGCAGATAAAAATGTTAGGCGTGTTTTGGTGTGCTCTTCGATTTTTTACTATTCGAAAAAATGGATCAAAGCAACTGTATTAAGTTTTGTGTAAAAAATTAAATTAAATGCCCAAGAACATTTGAAATGTTGACTGTGGTCGCCCGAGCACGTTAATAACCGATGAAAACATTGAAGCAGTGAAGAAAATGATTTTGGATAATCGTCGAATCACTATCAGAGAGGTTGCTGATAATGTTGGCATATCGTTCGGTTTACGGATGTTTTAGGCATGAAACGAGCGGCAGCGAAGATTGTTCCAAAATTGCTAAATTTTGAGCAGCAAAAACGTCGTATGGACATTTTTTTTTTTTTTTTTTTTTAAATAAAACACCTTTGTTTTCAAACAGGGGCCCGTCAGAGGCATATATTGATTGCATAAAAGTTTTGAGTTTTTTTGACTAAGTAAAAGTAAACATAAATTGTTGCAATGAATTTAATTTATTTATGCAATTAAAATTTCTATATATTTTTTTAATAATTAACAAACACAAACTGCGAAGCTTTTTTTGGCTTCTTCGAATGCAATGGCGTGGTGCATCAAGAATTCTTGCCACAAGGTCGTACGGTCAATAAGGAATACTACCTTGAAGTTGTGCGCCGTTTACGCGAAGCAATTCGTCAGAAACGCACAGAATTGTGGAAAACCCAATCATGGATTTTGCACCATGATAACGCACCAGCTCACACATCGATGCTTGTGCGTGAGTTTTTGGCCAAAAACAAAACCGTTATCATGCATCAACCACTTTATTCACCGGACTTGGCCCCCGCTGACTTTTTCCTCTTCCCAAACCGGAAGACACCGATGAAAGGAAAACGTTTTGCTACGATTGAGGAGATAAAAGAAAAATCGAAACAAGAGCTGTTGGCGATACCAAAAAGCACGTTTCAGAAGTGTTTCCATATATATTTTGCTTCCCACTGTAATGTCATGCTTAGAATTTCTTATGATTATTTACATACAACTTTTTTTAAACTATTTTGTGTTTGTAAATTTCATTGAGAAATATGTAGACCCACATACACAAACGTACAAGTACTTATGTAGTACAATACCTGTAGTACATTCAGAAGTACATAGTTTCAAAATGAAAGTGGAGTATGTATGACTTTTTCGAAAATATATAAAAAACCTTAACAATGAATACTCAACAGCATACCTCATTTTACAATCATACTGATTGAAAATAGTACATGCTATTTAATACATATTGTATTATATTGTATTTGAGAAAACATTAAAATAAAAAAAAATAAACGTGACATTTTTCCAACTACCTACATACATATGTACTCGTATAAATATATAAAAAAAATCCATACAAATTGTTTATTAAAAATTCATTGACTTTTTTTAACAAACACACAAACAAACGCTTTAACACTCGTGCCATCCATCCATATTCCTTTAACTTAAACTTTGTCTACCAGCAACAGCAGCAAGTAACCAGAGAAAACCGAAAAAGTATTGTAGAAAAAACTATATAAAGAAAAACGTTAAACGTGATATTCATAATCATAAAAATTCTAAAAACTGGTATAAAAAGAAATCGTCGTTATAATCATCATCTCTACTGGTTTATTTAAACATTTCCTTCCTTCTGTGTTACAGTTTGTTGATTTTTTCTGCTGCGATTTTTTTTATGTGTGTCAAAAAGAATGTATGAATATCTGATCATATTGTATTGTATCGCATGGTATCAGAGCACAACATAGTTTGACATTTTCCTAAGTGAATGGAGGCAGATTGAATGGTTTGTAATTTCAAAAAAACAAAACAAAAAAATTGATCCACAGATTCAGGTCATATATAATGAACTTTATAAACATAATTTTTATTTTGCATACTTTTCTCTCGAAAGTGCACATTTTATTTGATTTATCTATTTTATTATTTTTAGTCAGGTCTCAATTTATGACATCAAATTGACATAATGGTGCAGCATAAAAAGTAGTACTCGTATATGTATACGAAAATAGCAATTTAGTTAAGTTAAGCAAGTATGCCATCTCGACAGTACGATAGAATTTCATTATATCGAGTTTAAAGGAAAATTAAGGGTCAAAAATTGTTTAAGCCACAAGTAAACCAGACAATATTGATGGAAAATACAAAGTTAAACACTTAATAAATTCTTTAGAACATAAATTTCTAGGGTCTGATGACATACAAGTATTCCCAGCGTTAAAACACCAATCGATGTCAACCATCATGAAATGGGTAATATAGCATATAGGGGCTGCATGCAATCATAGTACAATTTGAAAGAATGGACAAAGGTTAGTATTTCTAAAGCAGGAAAAATAAACTACAGTAACACAAGGTACAAAGTCTGTTATCGTTTTTACAAATAAACAAGAAGGATTGCTTATTGTCTATGTCAGATATATACAAGCTGCAGATACTAGTCTTGTTCCATGAGCAGTGTGACTTTTTTTGCATTTTTGCTGCTTAATTTAGTTTTTCTTTAATTTTATTTAGCTGTAAAATTTCATATTTATATTTTGTTAATAATATGGGTAGCATTTTTAGCCTTTAAAAGTTTAAAATATACTAATTTATTTTTTGTTGGAAATAGCTTGAAAATAAAACGTGGAAAATTATATCAACATTTTAAAGAATTAGAAACTAATTTATCAATTACAACTCTTGCAAATGAGTGAGCTATGACTTATTATTGACCGTTCTGCACAATATTTGTAGGTGTGATCAGGTTTCATATACAAATTATTTGTGGCAGAATTTGTCTCCAAGCGTTTATAAATCACACATTAATGACCGCTAAAGCCCTATTTCTGGAGGACATTCGTATGGGGGCTAGATGAAATAATGGACCGATTTAAACTAAATTCAATGCAATCATCCTTGGGCCAAAAAAGTTCACATATAATTATGTCATTTATATTAGATGTGAATTAAAAATATTAATTAATTAAATGTTTTAAAATTACAGAAGATTAAGGGCTGACTTAGTGAAACCTTTAAAATATTTGTCTAGAAAATTTTTATGAAAATCGGATTGATCTTCAAGGTTAAACTCCTAAAGAGAACCTTAATTAGTTTTGTTTTTGAGTTCAAAGCTGTATTAATAATATAAAAAGTTTATTTTTTAATCATGAGTACCTAAAATTGTTAAAAATTATAAGTATTTCAAGAAAGTATTTTAAAAATTTGAGCACTTTTTTTTGGCATTTTAAAACAAATTTTAGCATAATTTTGATTTAGCCGCTGAATTTTTTAATATCTGGTCATACTGTTCATAAGTTCATCTCCTGTGATCTTGGGAATATGCTCATATTTATAACTTTGCATCTGTACTAAGTCTCTTCTGACGCTCAGGGAGTCAACCGACCAAAAGCATGATTATATTTGTCAACATCATACGAAGCTTAAAATTTTCAAGATTAGTCTTAGTACGAACTCTATCCTCACAGTCTGTACGTCTGTATATAAAGACGTAAACGGACACTCGGAAATCTCTCAGACTCGGCCCAACTCGTAAACCTGAAGACGTGATCTCAGATAACAGGCACTCATTCGGAAATTTATTCTGATAAACTTGGTCTTTCGGAATCTCTCAGACTGTGTCCAATACATATAGCGTTTTCAGTCGGATATATTTTAAGCCCTGCGCCAATTAAATCTCTCAATTATATGGAATGATCGAAATGTCTCCTCGACTACGTTCATATCTGCATCAATTATGAGTCACAAAATCGCACGAGTATATTTGATGCAATGAATTGTATTCATATCCCTTTCGATTGTCTCTTGTAAAATATAAAAAATGATATGTTATATTCCTCTATGTCACAAAAGGACCATAACTCGTGTCTCTGAGTAGAAACTTATAAGACTTTTTATAATTTCACTTGCTTGTACGGTAATATTGAGCATATGCTGTAAAAATGACTAAATAACTTGTGTGGACTTAGAGTTGGAAGACTCAGTAAAAAACATTCTTTATGACTGCCCCACACTAAAAGAACGCACTCTAAAATATATTGGGATGAAGCTTTTTTATGAGATGAACTCAAAACTGTGTCATTGTCCGATAGAGGCCACAACAGTTACAAATTCGTTCGAGAAAGTAGAGAACACATATTGCCATGAATCCTTTGGTAAAGAATAATAATAATAATAATTAAAGTCTGGATATTTCTTCAGAATAATGCTACCAAAACTCTTACTATAACATTAACTAATTTCTTTTTTAAAGATTTATTTTGATTTTTATTTCAATTATAAATACTATTAGTAGTATTTTATGCAAATTTGTGCTATTGCATTAAGCATAACTGTATGTATGATTAAATAGTTTTTCTTCTTTACCGGAAAATCATGAACAATTTTGTTATACAAACTGAAGTACAATTTTGTATGGGATCAATGTAAGTATGTATCTATAAAAATGGGATTTCTTTTATTTTAGTTTACTATTACTATTTACTCCTATTATGGTTATATTATCTTTTGTTATTTTGTTATTTTTTTTTTATCTATTTCATATATTTTACATACAACAGTTTTCAGTTGATTTACGAAAATTACCATTAATTTCGTGCCATTTAAAGCACGATTTCTTTTTGTTTCTTTTTTTTTTTTTGTTTCATTATGATTTTCTGGTTGGAAAATTTCATGCATTTCGAAAAGGATGGAATGGAAAATCATGCAAATTTGTGCAACATTTAAACAATAGATTGGATGGCAACACACATTTTGTATTTAGTAGGACGATTGAAGTAGAATATTTAACCTAAATGTAAATATTAGATATTTGGGCCATCTAAATGAAGAGATTGTTGTTATTAATAAAAAAAAAGTTTGAATAGATTTGTTTCAAATTTAAATTCTTTTTAAAATTGTTCTTTATTTTTCCAATATGCAACATTAAAACTTCCTAACTTTTTATTAATTTAAATTATTTTTAATAACTATTTAACAAATTAATATGTACTTACAATTATCATCATGATCTTGTGGTCCATCGCAGGATGAAAATATATCTTCTACGGCACATGAACGTTTTGGATATTTGCGATCGATGGGTGTGACTTCAAATTCCTTAGCACCGATTTCTGATATTTGACACTGTATATAACCTTCCACCGGATCACGGGCCCACACAAGTTGTGTGTCCATTTTGCGAACTAAATAATAATAATGAAATAAAAGTATGTTATTACAATTATTCTATTTCTGTATTTAATATAAAACAAACACTAATTAAAATTATATATACATATTAGAGTGACCGCAACTTATATGGGGCAAAAAAAATGTCGGAATCTTGTTCGTCTTAACCCGACAAAACGAATCCCCTTTCCAGATATTGGGATAGCCAAAATTTGAGCCCGATTAAACGACGGTAACACGTGCCGCTCGTCGCTTAAAATTTAAAAAAAAAGAATTTTTTGGCCAAAAAGTTGACGTATTGAGCCATAACTCGAGAACGGTAAATAATAAAAACACGCACGATATCACAAAAGATAGCTTATTTTGTTCTTCAAAATTTATGTTATGAACAAAATTGTTGTAACTCTGAGTCAAACCGAGTTACGGCAGCCTTTAGCTTCGAAAACGTGACCTGGTGCCACCAGGAGCATACTTCATATATTATGTTATGTGATAAATTTTTAATTTTTTTGGTATATTTTTAAGTTTAAAGTAGAAATGTAATAAAAAACACAAGTAATACAGTTAAATTCAAGAAGATTTTTATTTTAATATATAAAAATCAGGGATATATTCGATAATAATACATAGTTATCCACTTTATTATAAAGCTTTTGTTAAAGTACTTTTTGAAACGTCGGGATACAATGCTCGGCATTTGCTTACAACTTGCAGGACATATTGCTTTTGTTCTTCATCTTTTGTCGGTGTAAGGTATCCGACAGAAATGCCACGAGAATTTTAATAGCTACACTAGAGGCACTTAACCTTGACCCTCTTAAGTACAAAGTCTCCAAAACTTTCTTACATACTAGAAGGAAAATGTTCAGAGAACAGTATACTAAAAATATTTCAGATAAACATTCCAGAAAAAGAGGCCTTGGTTGTCCATTGGGACGGTAAACTTTTACCGGGCGTTTTAAAAAATGAGGAAGGTGAGCGAATAACTATTGCTATTTCATACGGCGATAAGGAACAACTGCTGGGAGTTCCTGTAACAGAAAACAGCTCAGGAGAGGAGCAAGCAATTACCGTATATGAATGCCTACAGCAATGGGGTCTTCCCAACACCGTCAAGGCGATGTGCTTTGATACTACAGCATCCAACACTGAAAGATTTAAAGGAGCATGCGTCATATTGCAGCAAATGTTAGGAAGCGGATTACTGCACCTAGCTTGCCGTCACCATATCTTGGAAATTATGTTAAGAGGCGTATTCGACAGAAAAATGGGTTCAACCACGGGACCTCATCCAGACATTTTCAAAAGATTTCTTCTTGCGTGGCCCAAGATAGACAAACAAAAATATGACACAGGTATTAGTGACAATATAATACAAAAGCAGCTATCTCCAGAACTAATTGCACATGTTACTGCTGAATTCAAAAATAAATTAACTGAAAACCATCCAAGAGATGAATACAAGGAGCTGTTGCAGTTGGTTCTCGTATTTGTAGGATCACTAGACGGCAATGTTGTGGGTTTTAGAACTCCTGTTTTTCTAGTTAAAATTTACTGTAAAGCTTGGTTCAATGCTCCAAAAGCTTATCTAGCGCCAAAGCAAGATTTGGACATTTTGCGTAGTCTATTAGACTATAAAGAATGTGACAACGACATCGCAGAAATAGCACTCACTAAATTTTCGAATCATTTGTGGTATTTGAATACAGAGTTGGTTGGATTGTCGTTCTTTGATCCCACCATTACAGACGATGAAAAGTTATTAATGGCTAATAAATTGTTCAGTAGCACAGATGAACAATCAGAGCAAGCTAGGGTTGTAAATCCAAAAGTTAGGAAAGAAAAGTTAGAAGAGTTTGTTGATGGAGGATTAATTAATTTACTTTCCAAAGAAACGTTTAATTTTTTTGACCGATTTAATATAAAAATAGATTTTCTTAGACAAAATCTAAAAACCTGGCCTCAAAATAATAACTTCCAAGAAGGATTGAAAATTGTCAAAACATTAAAAGTAGTAAATGAAATGGCTGAGCGTGGTATTATATTAATAACTGACTTCAACGACCTTCTGACAAAAGATGAAGAACAAAAGCAATATGCCCTGCAAGTTGTAAGCAAATGCCGAGCATTGTATCCCGACGTTTCAAAAAGTACTTTAACAAAAGCTTTATAATAAAGTGGATAACTATGTATTATTATCGAATATATCCCTGATTTTTATATATTAAAATAAAAATCTTCTTGAATTTAACTGTATTACTTGTGTTTTTTATTACATTTCTACTTTAAACTTAAAAATATACCAAAAAAATTAAAAATTTATCACATAACATAATATATGAAGTATGCTCCTGGTGGCACCAGGTCACGTTTTCGAAGCTAAAGGCTGCCGTAACTCGGTTTGACTCAGAGTTACAACAATTTTGTTCATAACATAAATTTTGAAGAACAAAATAAGCTATCTTTTGTGATATCGTGCGTGTTTTTATTATTTACCGTTCTCGAGTTATGGCTCAATACGTCAACTTTTTGGCCAAAAAATTCTTTTTTTTTAAATTTTAAGCGACGAGCGGCACGTGTTACCGTCGTTTAATCGGGCTCAAATTTTGGCTATCCCAATATCTGGAAAGGGGGTTCGTTTTGTCGGGTTAAGACGAACAAGATTCCGACATTGATTTTTTGCGGTCACCCTAATACATATGTATATACATATTTAACTTAGAAAAATATTGAAACAAATTTTTAGGAAAGCAGAACTAAAAAATAAATGTTAAAAAATTTTAAACGTAATCTTATCAGAAAATAACGACGACGACAACGTACGTTATGGGCAACAGCAACAAAAACGTTAAAAAAACTTTTGAGTGACAGACAGGTGATAAAACCAGTAACAACAACAAAAACACACACTTAAAACAATAACTCTGAAGTAATTTTTTATTACTTCTTTTTTTTTTGTTAACAAAAACAAAAGAATCAAATAAAAAAAAATTAATTGCTTACTGCAGTACGAACGAATTTAGACTAAATGTGTGTTAAAATATAAAGTTATACGAACCAAAAAAGCTAAATAAAAAAGGTTTGTTTAAAGGTATTGGTTGATTTTTTGTTGTTTAGGTATTGTTTTATTATTTTCATAACGAAAAGTACCAAAGGTACTTTAAAATGTACTTAAAAGGTGGAAAATTACGGGCGCATTTTAATATAAGAATTTTGCTTGCCAATCAAACAGCACTAATTATATATCGCAGTGAAATAAAGGCATCTAATTTGCCTTATCTTAATTGTTTCAACAATTTATTTTCCGGAAAACTAATGTAGTACTGGTTAAAGGTACTTTAATTGACATCTTTTTAGCTTTCTGAGAAGCTAGGTATTGTTTGTAATTTAATATTAATAAATAAATAAATATATTTTACATTTTTCACCACCAAAATAATTGACAAGGAATTTGTAGAACTTTTAACTAATATTTTAATAGAGTGTGGATAAATCCAATATGGTGACTGTAGTTCTGGGAACTTAGTTCACAACTAAAGTTATATTAATGTAAACAAAATGAAGCTCAAATGTACGTAATGATATGAATTAATTCAAAATACTGTTACTTTTAAAATAAGATTACCGCCGTTTTTCTTTCAATATATAAGTATTTCTAAATTATAAACATTTAAATTCTTTGTTATCAATAATTAACTTCATTAGAATCCACAAACATAAGCAGTTCATGTCATTATCATAAGAATCTGGGATATGATTCTCATTAATTTCATGTTTTAAACAATAAAATTATAAGTTTTTAAGCTGCCATGTCAGTGTACGCTAAAATAATTCCTGTTTAACTTATTTTAAGACTACTGCCAAATAAATAGCCAAATAATAGAAACAGGCGACTATTTCCTCCGAATAAAAATGCTTTTCAAAAAGTAATTCTATTCCTGCCAATTATACTTTGGGTAATTACCGGCTTGAATTTGTTGAAAATTTTCTTGATCTGGGAACAAATTAAACAAATTAAACTTTGTTTTGCACATTACCATGACGATAAATAAAGTTAGAGGTGTATTCGCATTTATAAAGAACTATCTAAAACCCGGTGTGCTTCGCTACCTGTATCGTAATGAAATAAAAAGTTTGAAGTTAAACAAATATACCGTATTTGCCGGACGATAAGACGCACCCTGATTTTAGGTCAAATTTTCAGAGTAAAAAGGTGCGTCTTATCGTCCGGCAAATACGGTATTTATTAAGTTATTAAAACCTACAGTTTTCCTTTTAAATTAAATCTTATTACATTATCTTATTATGATTGACAATATACAAACAAACAAACATTCACTTTTATATATAGAGAAGGGTTTCAAATGTATACAAATTTTAACATTTACTTAATATTGTTGCTAGTCAGCAGCGCATTGGTGTCCTAAATATTAATATTGATAGCTGATATAGCTTTCCCTATATATAATTTGTTATCATATCTATGGGAGGTGCCACGCCCACTATTGATAGTCCGCCAATTCTTGTCCTAAATATTAATATTGATGGTAGAATAACCGTACCATATATCTTATTGTATATCATATATTTGATTTTTTTAATTATCACCATATGGGAGGTGCCATGCCCCCTGTCGCTACTACTCCCATTTTTCCCACAAATATTTAAACAAACAATGGAATTGCTCATGCAAAATTGGAGTACTATAGCTATTATAGTTTCCTAAGTATTTGATTTTTAAAATTCACTTTGTATGGGAGGTACCACGCCAACTTAAAATTTCAAACAAAAAAAAGTAGCCTATAGCTCCTTCCAGACTTACAGAAATATACTGTGCAAATTTCAAGCAAATCGGTTCAGCCGTTTAGCCGTCTATAGGTCCCAAACCAATAATAATAAACATACATACAAACACACAATCACCCGATAGACTAGGCGATAGTGCGCCGGACTATCAGTCTGAGGGTTGCGGGTTCGATTCCCGCCAAAGACTCTGGGTGTTTTCTACAGAAAAGCCAAAAAAAGCTTCGCAGTTTGTGTTTGTTAATTATATTAATTAAAAAAAAAAATAAATTTAAAAAAAAAAAAAAAAAAAGATTTAATGATCCCTATGTCACAAAACAACTTTACATTTCCTTAGTAAGACCGATATTGGAATATAGCTCTATTATCTGGGATCCTTATTATAATATTCATATTCAGCGTATCTATATATATAAAATAGGATGTATGTATGTAACGTATAGACTCCAAAACGACTGGGCCGATTTTAATGAAATTTTCAGGGAATCTTCAGAATATTCAGGCGGGGAACACTGTAAACTCTGATTTTTTATTTTCGGTCGGCGGGCGGAGGGGCGTGGAAAAATCCATTTTTCATACTGCACTGTGTACCCTATAGGAGACCAAACCTCTGGACCGATATTTTTGAAATTTTCACAGCATTTAACTGGGATCTGGTATGATTAATAGGGTAGTTTTTTTTACCATTATTATTTACATTTCTTTAAAATTACAATTTCAATAAAGTAAATTACGAAAAACAAAATTACTGATTTTCAAGAATTTTAATTATTTATTACAGCTAGTAAAGGTATAAAACACGACAAAAACATTTATTTCGTTAACTGTATTTTAGCGGTAACGATAGCCGGCATTTTAAAGGTAAGTAAAGTGGCAAAAGCTGAGTATGTTTACTCAAACCTAAAAGCATAGGTTTTCTCAAACTTAAAGACAAATTTAACTTCAAAAACATAATTTTAATAAATAATATTACTAAATAGTTATTATAATTTATTTGAACCTTTTTTATTAAACATCTCAATAAAGTAAAACTGTTTACTGAAGACGCTACGAAGTAGCGAAATATTTCAATTAAAAAAAATATATTTTATGACTTACTACTTTAATTTATATTTTAAGAAAACAATTATTACGGCAAAATTATTCTTAAATGCCTTTTCTACTTCAAAAAAGTACGTTTTTAGTACTACATATTTTTAAAATAGGACTTAACATCTCTAATAAACCGAAAAAACAAAAAGAGAAATGTGAATGGAAAAAAGGGAGAGCAAGAATAGAACGACGTGTATGAGATTTACTAACCAAGCTACTAAATATGGTTAAATTGTTGTTAAAAGTTGTTTAATACTCATTTATTTTTATTTTGTTTCTTGTTTTTATAATATAATTTCATAAATATATCGTACAATTGAATGAATTTCAATTCTCTGTTTCTCTGGAAATACTGATGTTTTAAATAAAACAAAAAAGTACCTATGTATTTACATTTATTATTAAACAGTTTTTTGTTACGCTTTTTTGTTTGTTAAAAAAATGTCTAATATCTATTTGTTTTTTTAGAAGTTCTTTTTTTTTTGTTAAACATTTCATTGTTCTCCAAACAAGAGAGAGTAAACTTGTATAATGGTTCTTCTACCGGCTTTTTTAGCTTTTTACTTGAGTTTGTGTACGTTCGTCACTGATTGTGACTCACTCACGTTTGTAGAACATTAAAAACCATTAACAATATGTTAATGATAAGATTTCAAATCACAAACTCGTTATTTGTTATAAATATATAAAATAATTTTGAATATTTTTTAAAGGGAATGAATTTTATGTTCAATTAAAATTTAATTATTTATTTATTATAAATAATTGCATAAAAAGCTATAGAAATCAGATCAAAAAAATTATTGTGTCTTTAATTGAATCAAATACTTGATGATGTAGCAAAATTTCGAACTTATTTAATATTTATTTACTTATTTAGTATTTGTGTTATAATATCTTATAAAAGACGTCTTCGTGACATTTTTTACTTTAATTTACTAAAATTACTTATAACTAATTACAGTTAAGCAGTCATATTCAAAAACGATTATAAAGTTAACATTGAATTATTAAGAATTATTTAATAATAATTTTTTATGGTGGTTGATCTTTTTATAATTTCTTTGTATATTTTACCAAACAAAAAGCATTAAGCATTAAAACACCGGTACGTATATAATAAAAGTAATGTACAATAATATGAATCTAAACGGCTGGTTCAACAATGCCTAATAACTTTGACCAAACTGACTATTTTTATCTTTTTTTTTTGAATATGAATAACACAAATACTTAAGATACCATGGCGTTAGGTAACCTTGTCTTGTTTATTGTAATGAAGTAGTTCCTACAACACCCTACCTCCTACCACCACCTTTACTTACTGTTGCACTTAGTTGACTCGAAGAATGCCAGTTCTTGCAGTAAACTCATATAATAAGCTGTGACATTTAATAGGTTTATGCATGCATGAGAAGTTTTTTTGGCCACAGGTTTTGTTTATGTCAGTCTGTCTGTCCGTCTGTTCTAACAAACTATGACCAACTACAAAGAGTAGAGGAAGAAGTAAGAAACTTCATAAACTTTAACGAGCAGCTAGAGAGTCCATAAATATTGGTTGGATGGTGCATGCAACTAAAGCTTTTTGCTGACACCTAAGGTTTAAGGTTTCTCCCCCTTTTGTGCACTAAGTAAATAAAATTGAAGATAATTATGAATGAATGAAGTAATTTTAAGAAAGACATAAAACTAATGTAACTATATACTATATTCTTAAATAACTCTTATTCATAAACTGAGCGCTGTAATTGTAGTTTCGTTTGAATTAGAGTTTCGTGTTCGTTATTATTCGAAAACGCAGTTTTTCATAGCTTAAAACGGAAACCGAAATCATCTAAGTCCGCTTAAATGAACCAAAAGATTATGCGTTAAGTTCTTTTTCCGAATTGTATAAAAAAAGCTAAAAGAAATAACAAACAAATGGTATTGTTAGATCTTCTTAAGAACTATTTATTTATTCGTATCATAAATGCATTTTGGTCCAAGGAGACCAACTTTGTGGGCCACCTATTGAATTCCATATAACCTACAAAGCCGAACAAGTTTAAATCAGCTTGTATCCTAATCAAAGCAGGCATTCAATATTATTTCTTTGAATTTAATTATTCCAAATTAATGAAAATATTCTGTTTTTATAAAGTTTTAGAATTAATAATTTATAACAAATCTATTGTAAATTGTCTGAACTAAGAAAATAGTCATCATACAGTGGTGCACTCGAGGTTAGCACACTTGGTATCTGTTGTCAATTAAAGCAAATATTTTCTAATAATCAATCAATTTTATCAATTTGTTGCCACTTACCAAAAAGAAACACTAAATAAAGATTTTTTATCATTAGAAAAACAAAAAATATCTTCATTTAAATCTAATATTTAGTAGGACATCCTTTTTTTAATAACATTTGCACCTCTCCTGGACATACTTTGCACCAGATTACACCTACAGATTCATTTCAACACATCAATCTTATTCTGCCTTAACTCCTCATAGTACTTGCGGTGTTTTTTGGGTCGTTGTCGAGCATAAAACGTCACTTAAAGTGACATATTTTCCTCAGCGTATGGAATTTATAAGTACACTTTGATAAGCAAACTGATCGTGCATCGATTTTATATATTCGTATAGGACAAACAGCATGTTCAGAAAACGCTGCCGAGACCATCACATTCCCACCTTCGGTCACACATTCCCACCTACGGTCTTAGAAGTATACTTTGGGTTGTACTGCATGTTTGGATGTACGTATATTTTTCCATCAGATCCAAAACAACAAAATTTTGTTTCATCGGTCCAAAGGATATTCTTCCAGAAAATAATTGGCTTATGGTCAAAACAAATCCGTGACTGTAGGGACTGTAGTATGTTTTTCCATCAGATCCAAACCTACAAAATTTTGCTTCATCGCTCCAGAAAAAATTCTTCCAGAAAATTATTAGCTCATGGGCAAAAGAAATCCGGGGCTGTGGCTTACGCTGAACAATGCATCTACTCAAGTTTTTTACATCCAGTCTTCTTATAGTTCTAGAGGAGACGTCAATATCGAAATTTGCTGAAAGATCTCTTTGAATTGCGCCGGAGCTCTTAAATAGGTCTGCCATTGAAGCTCTGTAAATTTAAGAGTCCTCTTCATGGGTTATTTTTCTACGTCTTGCAGTCTCCGTAAGAATTTTCTTCCATAGGATCGATTATAGGATGCGTTGTAGACCATCGTCCTTGTATAAATGCTTGCAATCTCGGCAATGATGCTCTGTCTAGAGCTCATTTGGTAAAAAAAACCTTACGCTGTTCCTCTGTTTTAAGCCATGCCTAAATATGTTTTGTGACTCTTAATCGTTTGCTTCATATTAATTCTAAATTATTGTCCAGCTTAAACTGGACTAGAAAATATTTGCAATTAACAACAAATAGAAGAAAGTATTAAGAAAGAATGCAAACAAATAAATGACGGGACATACTGATAACACCATAGGATACACCAATGGAAAAAAGTTGCATTTAATAATTGTATTTATATAAAAGAAATCACTAGAGTTCGACCGAATTTAGGTTAAAATCAGGTTTTAGAAATACATATTTATATTTCAAATTCCCCACTGTGCAACGCTAATTAAATTAATGAAAATAACAAAATAGACAAATTTAGTGTGTAAAACTATCCAAATTAACCAAATATATTCCACAAGTAATGATACTTATTCATTTTATATTTTTAAGTTTAACTGAAATTATAAATCGCACTGTATCATATTATTTATATAGAATGTTTTTTTCAGTATTATTTAAATATGTTTAGTGCTAAAATATAAATTACTATGGTATATCTATGTATACTGATATAAAACACCATACGTTTCATTTCAATTTGGTTTATAATCCATGACAAACAAAAGAAAAACAAAACAAAAACTGTCATAGAATTTAATAATTTTGAAAACAAAATAATTTAAAACGCGTGAGAAATATAATTTTACTCAGCTAAACGTAGACATTTCCACACATTTGTAACCATTCGATATGACTAAATTTTGTGAGAGAGTAAAAAATAATTTTATTCAACTCCTACATGGTTCATTTGTTTGCGAAAATGTTCATACATAATGGTTATTATTTCCCAACGGCTGAATTTCACCCAGCAAAAAATCTGATTCGGTATTGCTTCTAGTCGCACTAATAACTTACAGAATCTCTGCAAAGAAGCGGTAACATAAGACATATTCTAGCTGTACCGTATTATTGACTTCTAAAAAAGGCTCATCTCGTATATAAAGAAATAGGAGTAGTAGTATTGCTGAATTTATTTTTATTCTAGGCACCTCTATTTATTGTTGGGTTAGTGTGAGTACAAACATTAATGTGACGATGATACTTGTATCTTAATATGTTTGAACTCGTACATATGGACACATATTGTACATAAATATGAATGTACTATATTTTACAAATGTAAAATGTAATTGAATCCATACTTATTTCATACTTTGTATGTAAAATAGAATCTGTAATGTGAATATTTTCTAGGTTTAGAAAATAGTTTCATGGTCAATGTTTTCCAGTTGCATCTACATTGCAGATTCTACAACAAATATTTTATATATATTGTATACAAATCACCATTATTTTATAAAATAAAATCCTATTGAAATTGTAGCTTTAAAACTTTAGCGAGTTTAGAGGAAGTGTCGTATGAAAACCAGCTGACATCCAGTAAATCTCTCATACTTAGATAAAATAATCTAATACAAACCAGCTGTCAAATAAAATAAATTCAGATGAATTCTGCAGATTTTTAAATAGGCGTAGGTGTAAAAATCACAATTATTTTTTTTAATTAAAATTGTATATACATACATACATACATGCATACATACATATCTATTCATTCTACGTATTTTGAAAATTGAAATAGGTATTATCCGTATGAATCACTAATGAGAACTTTCAATACATTTTCATTATATAAAAAATTATTTTCAAAGTTTAAAAAACTGTGTAATTCTCATATTTAATAAAACATTTGTTCTGAGATACAATCCCAAATTGTGTGATGTCACGAATAACACATACAGGAAACAACAATTGTTTATAGTATATTATGTAAATATATAACCCAGCAAACATTAAGTTTTGATTATAATAATAATTTTTCTTAATAGGAGTACATATATATATTATCACATTCAGTGAACAAAGAAAAAATCAAAATATCGCAAACTAAACTTAGAAAAAGAAAAACAAAATCGTACAAATTAATATGAATTGAATTTGTAATGATTAGAAACGATACAATGCTTAAAATTTATAATAATATTCGAAATTTAAATGTATGCTTAATATTTGGGCTTAATATTTGGGTGTATATACTTGGCAATAGCATTAATGAAAATTATTTCAGAAAAATTAGTACAAAATACATATATTCTGAATCTACAACTTCACTCAAACTTCATCATGACAAATTACTTACTAAATCTCGATCAAGTCTTCGAAGAGTAGCTATACCTATAAATTAGCAGTCTTGGCTAAGAACATGTTAGAGCTGGAAACAACATTAGTAATAAATTTAGTAGTAGCATATACCCAGTGCTGATATTCAGCCGGTTCGGACCGGTTCCCTCGAACCGGTTGTTAAAATTTTAAAAATTTTCCGTACCGGTTGTTGCATATTCACCCTTATCGTGAAAAAAAATTCCACATGAAATTTGTTCCCTTTTATTTTTTAACATTGAATTTTAATAGGAAAAATGTGAAAAGGGAACAAATTTCATGTCAAATTTTTATTCACGATAGGGGTGATTATGTTTTTTGCTTTAACGGTTTTATATAATGTGTATTTATCAAGGTGATATAGTCTCGGCAACAAACACAATATTGTTCAGTTGTTCATTGTCCAAACGTCCAAACAAATGATTTTATTTTGGTCATACATTGGATTCTTGGATGATGATGTTTTCGATAGCGTTTTCTTCAATCTTTTGAGAAAAAAATAAAACAATTTTTTTGACTTTTATTTTGCAAAATCAAAACTATTTTTTGTTAAAAACGTAACTTTTTTTTATTAAACGAAAGTTTATATCATTTCCTTCAAGAGGCTTGTGGTCTGTTACTGGGATGCGACTTTAAAATGTTCGCTATTTTTATCAAAATTTGGTAAAAATATAATTTTTTTAAGCGAACCGGTTGTTAATTGTTTCGAATATCACCACTGCATATACCCAGTAAAAACTACTGAACTAACTTTTCAATAACTACTTTATACCAGCTGCTTTAATCAGAAGTAGTTTTGTAATGACTTACATATAATCTGATGTATAAGTACTCAACCTTTAATAGATTACATTTTTGTTAATTCAAATCCAATCCAAATTGATTGAAAATATTTTTTCTTCATTCAATTTGTTTTTATCCATTAAAAAATAATTGAAGAATAATTTTTGAAAGACAATTTGCAATAGATTTAATTGAAATAATTTATTTATGTCTCCATTTTCAGGCTAATATGTTACTTTTTGAATTCCGTATTTATAAGCGTTTGTGGTAAATACCTGCCTCCAATGATGTTAAAATAATGAGTTAATCTCCACCTCAACCATTTGTACATAGTAAACAAATAGAAAACAAAACAACTTTCATAGTTTTCCACCATTACTCTGCACATATAACACCAATACTCAAATACTTTTAACTTCTCCATGCAAGAATATTGAATTATTTTTCTTTTTAAACCAAATCCCTCACAGACATTGATTAGATCCTCGAAGTTATTATTCTTTTAAAATGGGAATGGTAACATGAATAATGAAAAAAAAACAAAAGTATACTTTGATGGTTCCAAGATGCGGATTGCGGAGGTGAATTTGGTGACTTCTGTGATGAACTGAGATTCTTAATACGTCTTGGTATTTTTATCGACAGTGATGCATCTTTTGTGTACCTTCTTAGTCAGACTGTCAACATGACTCTACTTTGGATCCCTGCACATAGAGATTTCTACGGTAATGAGCAGGCAGACGAGATTGCCATAGAAATAACCGATGTAAGAAACCGAATGAAAATACATGGCCCAAAATCAAAAAAATTGTGGTCTGCACACAATGAGAAACGAATTATAACACTTCAATAGTAACCGGAAGGACATTTTGAGGATATGAGGAACGGTAAGTTTGCCAGAAGACTTAGTCTTTCCTTCAACACGTACTGCCACGGATGCCTAGACCGCTGATAGAATGAAACAACTTGTTTTCCTCTGTGAATAGTCTGTAGTGGCTTTTAACTCTGTCAAATACAGATTCAGATCAGGATATCATGAACTTAATGCCTTAGCATCTATAGGCACTGCGAAACTTGTTAGTGTATCAGAAAGTCCATGGAAATTATAACATGGAACATTTGTACTGGTGATGACTAAACATCTTTATTCAATGATTTAAAAATATTTGTTTAAATAAATGAAACGAGCAGTTAATTCTCTATGAGCTCTATGGAAGTTATTAAAAATTTTTTAGGTTACTTTTATTTTTATTATTAAATGGATAAATTTTATATATTTGAGATTTTCGAATTTTTGTTCGCTGGGATAACAATGGTCTATATTAAAGAGTGATGCCACACAAGTCACAAATCTAAAACTACAAATAGTGTTGATATACTGATGGGTATTAATTTATTTCTAAGACACATTTAACATATATGTAGTTGGGTTTTAAATAAAAATCCTTAAATACAGAATAATTTCTTTCGAAATATTTTAAAATTAATAGAAAAAAATTATTTGTAAACCTGATTAAGCTTGGTTGTATGGTTCCACAATATTTCTGAGTATGTTTGAAATATTAGATCCCATAATCCGATATAATAATTCATAATATGGCAACTCTGACCGTCTACTCTAAGCTCTCACAATTTCCATTTAAATGCCAATTAAATTTAATAGTGTTTCTGTGAGTCGTTAAATTGTGTTAGATTTGCATTTGTATTACTCTCGCTTATTATTTGTTATTTTTTGTGTTGTTGTTTTTTATTCATTATTCATATAGAGTACAAAAGGGGTTTATTGTACTACAGAATTAATATATTTCACCTTGCCACACTTTAAGAGTCAATTGTCTACAAATATAAATTGTGCAACAATAAAACGAGAGAAAAAAGGAAATGTAAGAAGTATTGAAACAAACCCCTTCTTAAAGACCTAATGAATACATTAAATATAAGTAGTTTGAAGCAACTGAAAGAGGTTTAATGCACCAGGAAATAAGGATATTTAGAGATTATAAAATTTAATATATACGAGTAGATATTCATAATCATATTATTATTTGTATATTAGGCCCATAAATTTATTCCCAAAAAAGATTATAGCAGATAATTATAGACCGATCAGTCTATCATTATTTTTACTGACAACACTAATTGATGTTTATGTATGTACATATATCAATCAACTTAACCAAGGTATAACACGCATATCTGAAAGGACGTCGGTGGAGATGGCTCATGTCCATTTCTGAAATATTCTGTCACTTGAGGACGGCGGAGTAGGCTTTGCCTTAAATTTTCGTTATTGTCAAGGGGACACTTGATATAGATGGATCACTTAACAATGTAAATATATCTTCATTAGTCGATGCTTTAGGGGACTTAGGCGTTTTCCATGGAATGAATGTGGAACATGCTAAAGTTTTGCCTGAATTTTGATGTTGGTAGTATAAGGAATGTTGTGAGAAAAAGCACACCACAAGAAGATTGTCGTAAATTAAATCATTTTTAGGATCAGTACGATATTTACTAAAGTAATAACATATAATGACGAATTAAACAAATTTTTCTAAGCGCAATAAATGAAAATATAAAATTACGGAAATCAAGCCACCAAGATTGAAAAGAAGCCAAATACCTTGTCGTAATACTTGACTCTATGCTCTCTTGGAAGCGTGCCTTTTACATGTGTAAGAAAACCTTTGGGAAGATATGGTATATCAAACTTTGTTTTGTATACTGCATGTATTACAAACATGGTGATCACAAGACCTATGACGTACATACAAAACACACCTTTACGTTATGAACAAAGTACAGAGACTAGTCAGTCTTGCTATCACTGGCTCGATGAATTCCACTATTCCGACCAATATGGAGACGGGGATATATCGAGCCATAACCGCCGAAAAAATGTATCCCACAAACTCAAAATTTTACAGGGGAAGGTTTTTTTTAAATAAAATCAGTTTGAATTAAGCCATTATTTTAAAATTTATAAAGTAAATATTGTTTTGTGTAATACATTTAATTTTAATAATTTTAAATGATGTTGAACTATCGATTTCGATAAAAAAACAACAATCGATTATGGTGTGGGATACATTATTTTGGCGGTAATGGCTCGATATGTACCCTCTCATTATGAACCGTCTTCCAGGCTGAGGTCTATGCCATCAACACAGAAAAAAATCCGTAATTAACCATAAACCTGAACGTGGCTAAATCAATCAATTTTGGCTCAATTTAGACAACACCTTCGTCAAAGTCAAATGTGTTTCAGGTCATGAGGATATACATTCAAATTAAATCGCTGATGAGTAAGACGACCTAACTCTTACACAAAAGGCTAAGATGGTGGTCTACTATTTCTTTTTGTAGAATATCCAGAATACTCTGGCTCAAATAAGAAAAACATACACTGTCTTAGTGGGGGAATCACAAGTTTAATGTAAACTTGGTTTTTTGATGACCGTCTGTAGACGGAGAAGGAGCAAAGATAGAAGGTTAGTATGTTCCACAAAAATATTGGGAAGGAAAAATTAATGGGGGTTGGTGATACATTTGAATCCTCCAGAGGTGCAATTAAAATAGTTAGGTCGAGAGGGCAAAATTATAAATCTGTATTTGAAGGGAAAGTACCCTAAGGAGCAGAGATATGGTATAAGTATGTACTACAAAAATGTTGGTTAGGAAAAATTAATGGGGGTTGGTCATACATTTGAATTCTCCAGAGGCGCCCTGAAACTTGTTAGGTCGATGGGGGTAAAATTTATAAAAAACTAACTTTTGTATGGCAAATCCCTTAAGGAGTGAAGATAGGGTGTAAGTATGTTCTACAAAAATGTTGGGGAGGAAAAATTAATGGGGGTCAGTCTTACATTTTACTACTCTAGGGGCGACTCCGCGGCAGTTATTGGACATTTTATTAATTTTTTCACTTTTACCTTGAACTTTGACCGCGATGAGGCGCCATTTATCCTCAACTAAGCCTAACAAAACAAAAGGCGGTAGCACTTCAAAATCTTGTTGCAAAAATTTTCATATATCACTATGTCATAGCTAATGTACATACGAGTACATACTACATACATATATTATTTGAGTCAATCAAATTAGAATTGTTATATAATGTCCAAAAATTTGCCAATTTTAATCGTTTTCATATGGAATTGCTCTATATTAATTATTTTGTCATAAATTAAATTGACATACATATTGTGAAGAAACAATTTTTTAAAACTAACATACTCGGTCATTGCACTTCGACGGATGCGGTAAAAATTCCCTAGGCTTCAGATTGTCGAATCTATAACACGATCTGATTGACATTTTATTTAAAACAGAAAAAATTTCTTTTAAATTGTCTTCCTAATTTCATCATACATACTCGTACATTATTAAGATTTCTCGACATTCTAATTTTAGAGTCAATTCAAGTACACAGCATATTCAAATGATTCAACCCTCTTTTGTTAAAAAAAAATTATTATTTAAATATGCATTTATTGTTTGTGCTTAAATCATTTGAAATGTTGCCGCAATTAAAACTAAAGAAAACAGATCTTTTTAAATGAACGAACAATTTCAACATTGCATGTGTTTGTTTTTTGTTTCTGTTTACATCTCACAAAAATTAATAACAAAAAACATGGTGACAATTTCTAAGAATTAATTCATATAGAAAAAAAACATTGTCATTGTCAATGTCGCCAAAATGACGTCTTGAAGTTTAAAGCGTCATGCAACTAAGTCACAACTCAACTGAAGAAAGTTGTAGGAAGTGACATTACAACAAGTATGAATACACTGCGACTGTAATTTGTGAGTTCAAGGCGTATATACGAAGCGCTACAAAGACAAAAAATACATTTTGTATTTCAAGATTTTATTTTAAGAGGGATTAAAATTGAGCTAGAACTTTGCCAGCAAAAAATTAAAATTCATAATGATTTTAAATTTGCTGTGCATTTAAAATGACAAATGTCACATAACTGCATATTAAACATAGTATGCTTAGTAAATTCCATGTACATATTTGTAGAGGCGGTATTATACATAGTATATTTACAAATCTAACATAATCGCTTAAGATGGCGTTGATGATGTTGCATGGCATAATAAAAACTGATTATAGCTAGTGATTATATATGCACCAGTTGTAGTTTTATGAATATAAAAGTATGTACAAAAATAACATAAACAACATCAACATAATGAAAGGGAAGCGTAATAAATACAATAAAAATAGTATATCATGTCTACTTCTTCTTGACTTCTCCATTGAAAACCGACGACAAGTACTTGTACATCCGTAATTAAATGCTAAAAGTTTATGTGACTTAAAGAAATCTTCCAAAGTAGAAATTATTTGTCTATTGCTCTGCCACATTACGAATTTATGAGACTTTCTTATGTTGCAACTTCGAAGAGAAGAGAAGAGAATCTTAAATGTACATACATACATATGTACATATAAGTTGTATATTTTCCATCATCTTTTCCCCCTTAGTAAACATAGTAGTAGGTACTCGTATTAATGAAAATTGCAGCAAGTGCAACGAATTGTGAATACACACTAAATTTATTATGTGTGAATGGTAAGTTTATTAGAATTTTTTAGAATTTGTTTTAAAACCATCATACGAAATCTAACACATATTAAAACTCACAAAAGCCCGTTTGCAAGTTTGTATTTTGCCGCCTTTAGTGCAGTAAAGTGTTGTCAAACAAAAAAAAAAAAAAAACAGTTTAACACCTGACAGTTTAGACTTGTAGTAAAAATTATAATTACACTAGAAAACAACTCGTTCATTGTGGAACAATATGTCAAAAAAGAAAATTATCAATAATGTGTTGCTGTTTGGTATGGATTTTAGACTGGAGGCATCATTGCAGTATACTTTTTCGAAACTAAGGCGACTGATAATAGAGTTCTTTCTGCTAAATTTATTTTGTGATTTATTTATTTGCGACAAGTGTGAATTGGTTTTTATACCCACCACCAAAAATATGGGGGGGGGGGGCATATTAAGTTTATCATTATGTTTGAACACATCGAAATATTTGTCGTACAACCAAAATGTCCTTTTAAGATTCTAATACGATCTAGCCATTTCCGTCTGTTGAAAGCACGTAGAGCTTAGAAAAAAGACTTAGAACAATGAAATTTTTATCGAACATTCTTTGCTTCACCAATATGTTATTGAAAATGGTCAAAATCGGTGTAGTAGGATTCGAGTTTAAGACAGATGTTTTTTTTTTGCTATTTTCTTTAAATATAATATAAATTTTTAATATAGTCTTGTTGATAATGGTATGAATCGGTCTACGATTTCTTATATCGCCCATGCAAATGTCTTCCCGGAATTTGTAATAAAATTTCTATGGTACAAAATGAAGTTTCATGCTAAAAAATCTCAAAACCATATTTTGTTTACATTTGAACATAGCACCCATCATACAAAGTCCAATTTCGAAAACCACTTAAATGTGCATAAATATTTCATCACTATCAAGTTGAAATTTGCTACAATTAATTCTTATACAAGGTGGCGCAAAAGTAATCCTCCTATCAGAAAATGCTATAAATTTTGCGAGGCCCCTAATGTCAGTTCTGTCAGCAATATTCCGCGTTCTGGAGCAGTGTAGCCTAACATTGTTTATTAACGTGTATTTCGCATGTGTTTACTACACAAATGTCAAAACAGAACTGACATTAGAGGCCTCGCAAAATTTATAGCATTTTCTGATAGGAGGATTACTTTTGCGCCACCTTGTATGTATGTGACAAAATTTCTCGTACCGAATTTCATAAAAATCAGCCGATATTTGACCATAGTTTATTTCAGAAAATCAGTAAAAGTGCATAAAATCTTATAAACATCGCTATCAAGTTGAAGTTCGACAAAAGTAATCCATATATATATTGTGGTACCCAATTTCATGACCATCGGTCCATATTTAACCATAACACCCATATAAAGACTTTCGAAAATCTATTAAAAACGCATAAATCTCTTATAAACATTACTATCAAGTTGAAATTCACCACAAATAACGTCCCACAATAAGTCACAGCTGTCATATGAGTAGTACTTCCGAGATGCTCAATAACCTGCGTAAATAGCTTAATTAATATCGATCCGAACCAAAATTTTACACACATCAGTTATATGAATGCAAAAACTATACTATTGAATTTTGTGGAGATTAATCCATAATTAGCCATTGCTAGCATATACGTTCCACTTACGACAATATATAAATGGAATACCCATAAAATTCTTGTAAATATCGTTATTGAGATAAAATTCAACCAATAAAGGCCTCAAATACATAGAAATTAAGGCACAATATTTTATGACGATGTCGTTATCGATACAAAATGTAACTAAAATTAGTTTCAAGTATTAATAAATCACACTACTGCTATATTGGTGGTGGGTATAAAAGATTCGGCACAGCGGAATATAAGCTCTTACTTGTTTTAACATTGTGGATTTGGCAAATGGGTCAGATATTTGAATTTTTCGACTGAATAACTAGCATTATCCATTACTTTTTTAACGAATACCCCCTGGAATGTCTGCGCAAACAACTTTCATTCATAGAACAATGTATTGCCACAATCAAAAATATACATTATTTAGTTATTGCATTTTGATTTTCAGAGGCAATTTACTATATATAAACTATATACAAAACAATTCTTCAACTTGTTGTTGCAGACAAAATGAGGCACTTGGTATACTGTTTCCTTCCTCCATACATGTGCGATTTCATACATATTTCCACATAATAATAATGACATGACATGTAATAAAATTTCAGCAAGTCTTGCAACGTGTTACAACTTTTTTTAAGACGTTACTGCTGCTGCAGCTACTGATGATGATGAGGATGATGAAAATTATGAAATGTATGTATGTACATGCATATGTACGGTTATGTAGTATTTCTTACAGCGTTTATGCAATTCATATGAGGATGTATGTATGTTCACGTTCATCATATAAAGTGTGCGAATAATTATTACACTTATTGCAATCTGTACTGGTATACAATAATTTTCTAGTGCTTTAGGCCACAGAGTCTACAATATTTCATTCACTTTTTAACTCTTTCCACAGGGAAGTTGCTACCACTGATGAAGATGATGTGTGGAAGATGGTGATGCATCATCATGCAAAACAATCAAGATTTTGTTAAATTGTCTGTAAAACTTTTTTTTTCTATTTTTTTTTTCTTTTTTTGCTGCTAATTTTGAACGTGAGGGATTTATACATTTTAGTCCCATTTTCTTTATGTTGGTTAACAAAATTTGTGTATGGAAAAATTTGTGTTTGTCGGCATGTTAAAATATAACCAGAGACTGAGGAATTGAGACTTGATGTGTTAAAATATGAACTTGGGAATAAATATCAAGAGATTTTGGCACAAATGCTGATGTTCTTCTTTAATTTAATTTTAATTGAGCTATTTTAAATGTAATACAATTAGAGGTTTTTAAACCTGACAGATGATGCCCGTTGGGTACATCAAAACAAATTGTATAAAGAATTGTTCACATAAAATTCGGCCTCAATACAGAAGCTTTTTCAAAAATAATAAAAATAAAAAATAGAAAAAAATCGTGCACATATTCCTTGGAAATCCGATATTATCGGGTTCAACGTTTGCAACAAGTGCAAAAAACAATTTCAGTATATGTCAGTGATGGAAAATTCAATACTATTGTACTATTTTCAGTACTTTTTCACAACAAAAATACCACAGTATTTTTGCTTTGTTCCCTGTTTAGAAATCCAGCGTTACTATTTTTATAATCATTGACCACATTGGCTTCAAAACAAGAACATAAGTCCCCTTTTACAGTTGAGAAATTGAAAGACAGACAGACGAAGTTTTTAGGCGATAGGAAGAGTGTGCGGTAGACCTCTACTGTACTGGACCAAGGCATATTTATTATAATCAATATGCCTTGGTCCAGTACAGTAGAGATCTACCGCACACTCTTCCTCTTCAATACATCGCCTACAAATTTCGTCTGTCTGTCTTTCAATTTCTCAACTGTAAAAGGGGACTAAGGAATGCACAATTTCGTTATTCATGTTATTTAATTATCTGGGATCAGCTAATCTACAAAAGTAAACAGATGCATTAAGAATTAAAGTTGTTTGTGGTACTATTTTGATAATTTTTTAAACATTTTTTGTGTTTCGTACATTTTTGTAATTCTCATTTCTTGTTTGAGATTTTTTGTGTATCATATGAGTTTGAAAACTTCAAACATATTGGAGAACGATCTATTAATGATATGGCATTAACACTAACAAAATGCAGGTATGCTCATATGTTTATTTAAACCACAACAAATAAATATTTTTACATAAAAATTAATTAATTTTTAGTTTGTTGTTATACTTTTTTTTATTAAACTGAATTAATTTTATTTTAGAATGATTTTTAGATGGATTTAATTTTATCCTCCCCAGTACTCACGTGCAGCCCGCTGGACATTTTTCAAAAATTTAGCATATGTGTTTAAAAAATAAATTTTGATTTTATGACCTTTTGTATAGCTAGCTTAACAACTCTTTTATATATAAAACTAACTAACACCAGACCTTTGAAGTGGTTCTGTAAACTTGAAGGTATTTCTGCTCAATTTTCTGAAGAGCCAACTTGGGAAGTAGACAATTGTAGTCACCATTCACTTACTTCTCTGAATACTTTGACGATAAAGTTTGGGCTTTGGTCTCAGAGCAGAGTAGATAACAGGTATGCTCTTCAAAATGGTATATCCTTGAACTCAACATTGAGCGAACACACATCATTGCGAGTTGTATGAAACTACCTCAAATAAGAATGTATTATCGACTACAAATAAAAGTTCCGGCGATAACACAAATTCCGAGATATCTGTTATTCAAATTGCGAAAAAAACAAGCTTGGGAAAGTTCAACCTATTATTGACGTTGTTCTAAACAAATGTAAATTAATTCCAAAGCCCAAAAAATGCAGCATAGACGAGCAAATGATACCTTTTTCGGGAACAACCAGCCTCAAGCAATATGTTAAAGGAAAGCCTAATCCAGTTGGATTGAAAAATTTAGTTCTTGCGTCTCCTGATGGATTAGTATTGATTTTTTTTTTATATACCAAGGCGCCAAAACATGGCCTGATGGAAAAATACATAATTGGAAATTGGAGGCTCTGTTGTTGATAAACTTGCAACCGCCTTGAGCAAGAGTAGCGAAATTTTCATTGATCGATATTTTACTTCTATTAACTCTTTTGGAAAAAGGCATATTGGCTAAATGAACAATTCAATTAAATAGAATGCCGAAGGACCTCGTTGCAAAGCTTTCCACCGAAGGAAGTTCGAAAAACTACTAACAAATATTTACCTTTTTGCGCTGTAAGTAATAAAACTAAATTTATGTGCTGCCGTAAGGAAGGGTGCAGCCAATAAACCCGATTAAAATGTATTGCTTGTGGAGTTTTTCTGTGCATTACTAATGAGCATCAATGTTTTATGGAGTTCCACACATAATTTATAAATTTTTTTTGATAATTTGAATAAGAGCTACACGATTTATTTTTAAATTAATATGAATAAAAAATGAATTCCATAATAACTTGCACTTAATCTTGTTCCAAATGTCCAGCCCGCTGCA
The DNA here is from genome assembly GCA_916048285.2 of Bellardia pandia. NCBI lineage: Eukaryota > Metazoa > Arthropoda > Insecta > Diptera > Calliphoridae > Bellardia > Bellardia pandia. The sequence goes on from OU696529.1 coordinate 32,649,636, forward strand.
CCTTAAATAACTCGGGACTTTCTCGTCCTTAAATTCAAATAAAATTTTTTTTTCACTTAATTTGATGATATTAGTCTAATAAAACGGGTTTTCTGCAAATTTACTTTTTATTTTTGTCTCGGGACTGAGGAGGTTATAAAAATATGTTTCCTAAAAAGTACCAAAATGTTGAAAAAAGTACTCTTTTTGCTGACGTTCAGTACCATTTCAATTTTTAATTTTTCCATCACTGGTACCAACTGCCTTATTATGAAGAATAAAGCATATGTAAAAATGCACTTCAAACAGCTATCGGGACAAAAATGTTGCAAAGAATCGAGGGGTTGTCGATCCAAAATATAAATATATATACAAAGTGTGTCGCGCTCTAATGAACAAACTAGTTTTATTTGAACTAAATTACTTTTAACACATTTTATACAAAATGAAATATCACCAGTCACATGCCCAGTTCTTTGGGGATAATAAACGGTTATAGTTTTAGCACATTACTACAGTAAAAGGTCAATCAAACTCTTTCCATTTTGCAGACTTATACTCTCGTTCTATTCCAACAATATTCTTTGAACTATAAATAGTTCTATCATTATTCTAGGTATTTAAAAAATATTTAAACATTTGCTAAATTTAACACTCTTTATATACTAATTACTTTATTAAGTACTAAATTAAAAAAAAAAATATTTTTATGGTAAATATTTTTAAAAACTGATCCCAATGAATCAGAACTATTGAATAACACAGCAAAATCTTATCTTTGAAGAGAGCAAACATGAAAAGTAGGTATACGTGTTTATTGATTTATTATCAGACAATGAAATTAGTTAATTGGCTATTAAAATTGATAATGAAAAATTTGTGTTAAAAGAGCATGAAGCAATTGAAGGTCGTTTAGTAAATAGTCGTATAAAAATACATAGTTTATTTATTGAAAATAATGAAATTACTCAAATTTCAGACTGTGCAGATTATTTACAATTATATGCATTAATGACAAGGCACGCTTTTTATAAAACATTCATGATATCATGAATTCCATGAGAGTTCAAATAAGAATTGACTGAGTGTCTTAAAATTTTTTTCTTTAATTAATTTTCATACTTTACTTATAGTACTTTATATTTAAATATATGAAATAATATAAACTATTATTAATACAAAATGTTTACTCTTTAAAAAATTATTTATAATATTAATACGATATGGTATTCCTCTTTTGTATTAAACTTGTTGCAGCCTACGAGGCACTGATCCTGCCAAGTTTTTTTAGAGTTGTTAGAACAGTTTTATCCCACTCTGTCAATATTTCATTTTTTTTTAACTTTTAAAGATGTATGTATATTGCTTTGCCTTTGAAAACAATTTGGCATAAAAAATTCCCCAAAGGTCCTCTATTGGATTGATCGGGACTTACGGCTAGCCACTCTAATACTGGTATAATATGGGTGTTAAAAAAATTATTTATTTTACGTGCGACATGAATCGACATGGATCGGATCAATTATCACCATATAACTCAGCAGCAAAGTGTATTAAATTATTTTTTAGAAGATCATATATTTCAAAATTCATTTTGCAAGGCACTATACATATTCGGGACTTTCTTTTCTTTTTTCTTTTCTTTTTCACACACCCCAGAATTTTTTTTTCCTTATATTTGTTTCGGACAGGTAAAAGTATTATATAGATGATTTTAAATGAATCAAAGTATCTAAAACTGTTGCCTTTTTTGAAATCCCAACTTTGTGATTTTAGAAAACTAAGACTAAATTCAAAATCTCCGCTGAAAAATAGGTTATGTTCCGAAGAGCCTAGGGACATTTTACACAAGTTCATAGGCGTAGAAAAACAACTCGTAAAGAGGACTTTTTAATTTACACAGCCTCAGTGGCAGTCCCATTTAAGAGTTTCAGCGCAGTTCACAGATATCTTTTAACAAAATTCGGTATTCACGTCTCACGTCTAGCGTGGGTGCATTTTTCAGCAAAATAAATTACAGTCTCGGATTTATTTTGCCCATTAGCATTTAGAAAAACCATCAATAATTATCTGGAAAAATATCCTCTGGAGCAATGAATCAAAATTTGTTGGCGGTCACGCCTAATTTCGAGGGGGTGGGCCCGTAAAGTTCAAAATATATAGGCCTATATCTCGGTAACTACTGGGTGTCTGATAATTTGTAATACATCAAATAAAAGGTTATAAAAATACCTTTCCCACGATATATATCATGATTATAAAATATGGACCGAATATGGGTTAAATCCGGGAAGAATATTTTTTGACCCGAATTTTTTTTAATATCTAAAAAAATTAAAAAAAATGTCTTTATAAGTGTTATTTTAGTTTATTAATATAAATAATTTAAGGTATCATATGTGTCTGTAGGTACTATAGTCATAGAATTATAAGATCTGAAAAATTAACAAAACACATTTTTTCAAAATTTTGTATGCAGGATAGGATTTTTTCCTCTATGATATACAGAATACCGGATTCGCATTGTACAAAGTTTCTGTATAGCCGTCCTCCGGCCGGGCAGATGGATTTTCTCATCCATGGTACACAGAACACCGGCTTCGCATCGTACAGATTCCCTGTATTGGCGGCCTACGGCCGGGCGGAAGGATTTTCAACTCTATGGTATACAGAACACCGGCTTCTCATAGTACAGATTGTATTTTTTATGGTTAAATGTCATAATCTTTCTTTAATATCTTCGGATTTATATTACCTACATTGTCATGTTATACCTTAATTATATAGACATTTTTCCCGGATTTTTTAGATTTTTTAAAAAAATTTCGGATCAAAAAATAATTTTGTGAAATTTATCAATCGGTGGTCCATATAAATAGGTCATGTTACATATCGTTGGAAAGGTCTTTAAAATACCTATAATTTTTCAAGATATAGCTAAATATATTACAAACTTTGGAGCCCCGCCCACTCTAAAATAGGCGTGACCGCCCCAATTTTTTTTTATTTTAATCAGAATTGAAAATTCTATTAGTGATAAAATTTTGATAGTGATTTCAAAAAAGTCACTAAAACCGACTTAAGCCTAAATTTGATTCAAATATCTTTCGAATTGCGACCGGTACTTTGTGCACAAAGTCTACATGGACAGTCAGTCGGACAACGGTAAATGAACTCTAAAAGTGATTATGAGTTGATTGGTGGTAGATTAATATTTTTAGTCGTTACAAACATCTTATCTTATCGTGTATACAAATATAGTGTATAAATGTATAAAGAAAAATCAAATCAAAGAATAATAAGAAACATATGTCCTACATGCGATGTAAACTTTTCAACTAGTTTCTTGTGCTACATAACACAACTTCTAAAAAATCCTTGAAAACTTATTTTGGATGCAGTTGGATATTTCTGAAGCCAGATGGAGAGAATAATGTATTTCATTAAAATAAGAAACTTTATTTTTTTACTATATACATATGTACATATTAATTTTCTCACTTTACCTTCCTCCACAAATTTAAATAGACAATATGTTTAACAAAATGTAGCGTATTTAAGGGGTCAATAAACTTACCATCAACTGTTTTCGATTTATTTGTATAAAAATCCATTTTGAAGACCTCGTTGATGTTGTTGTTGTTAATTTTTGTATATTTTAGATTAATTAAATTTAAACCAAATAGCAACGACTTAAATATTGTAGTAGTGTGTTTAAGCGTGGAGAAGACAAATTTACAAATGACGTATTTTAGTAATAAAAGTACGTACGCACTAACAAACACACATACACGTAAACACTCGAAGAAGAAAAAATCAATAATGCATTTACAACAACAAAAACAACATGAGGGTTGTTAACAAAACAATTCAAAACAACAATCTCCAGGGGGTGTGGGAGGGTGTTGGTTAAATTTGATGTTTTCTATTTGCAATAAAATTGTTTAAGATAAATTAAATTTTTTGTATATTTTAAGAGATAAAACAGTTTTCCATGTGATTTTCCTCCATATGACTGGGGAAGTTGAGATAATTTTGTTAAATTTTTATTAAAATATTTCACTTTTTCTTTTACTTGCAATACACTTTTCAGTAATTTATTGTTTGTTTTTTATATTTTTTTAAGGAAAAGTTGTTTTGTAATTTATGGTTGTTAGTGTATTTGTAGCCGTTTGCAACATATGTTTATGTAAAACGCAATAAATCTAACTAGATATTCATCCAACCACTTCACTTTAACTTGGCTCTAAAATGTATTATTTTCGGTTTGTGTGGCAGCAGTGAAGTATGTAGTATTAAGATGTTGTTACTTAATTTACACTTTTTTATTTATCTATTATTCATGTGTGTTAGTGTTTTAGCTTACGAATATAATAAATATTTTGCACATTTTATTTTGCAATCTTTATTATAATCATTAACAAAAAACCGAAATTGAAACTGTAACTAAAACTAGGTAATTATGGTGGCCCACATTTCTTTCTTTGCAGTTTTACTCCAAATTCACCAGCAACAACAATAATAATTATAATGAACAAAACGCGAATATAATTAAACAAATAAACACTCATTCAGTTAAAGAAATTGTATTTCAAGCACAAATTGCCTGTTTGTTGCAAGTACAAGCATGTAGTTGCAAAATTAAGTTTTAATGCAGATACAGATAAACTGTGTTACTGGGTGTATTCCCTTATTAGTGTTTTTTCTCGTCTTTTTATTCGTTTGTAATTTGGCAATGTTTCCTTTTCGTTTCACCTAGTAACCGACTTAAAAACAACCCATTATTTTCCAGCACTTCTTCCCTCTTTTCTGTTCATTTTGTGCGTTTTATTTTGTTTGTTAGTTTGAATCAAATCAAAGTTTAAAACATTTAGCGATTATTGTTGTCGGCTAGGGAGTGAACTTAACTCTATTATTCGTCGCTTGTTTCTTGTTGGACGCCACGAATTGCACTGATTAGATGAGATGCATCGATGGCGATGTTTTTCGTTTAAGGATTTTTATATTGGGGTAGTTTATATGTGTTTGTTTTGATTATTGTTTTGTTGTTGTGAAATAAGATGAGACGAGAGTTTAATATCGTTTACGTTATTTAAATACTGAGAGCACGACTTGTGTACAGCGCATGCCCCATGGATGTTGAACTATAAATTGGTTAAATAAACACAATATAGTGTTTGTAACATGTCGGTAGTTTGGGGGGCTCAAATTGCTCAAAAGCTCATACATATACATACCTATATCAGAGTTGTATGTATGTATGTACATATTTCGAAAAGTTATCGCTGGAAAGAAATTAATGTTTTCTTGAAATCATTCGAATAATTTATTTGCATAATCATTTATTCATTCGAATATTTTTATACCCATACGGATTTTGAGTTTTAAGGTTATAATCGATTGGCTCTGTATAAACTATAACATAGCCCCTCAGGGCTGAATGTCGTTAAATTATGCGATTTCGATGGATGTTTGACATGTGGCATTATCCTGTTTAAACCGCATGTCACATATTTTCATATCATTATTAATAGTTTAAAATGAATTTGTTAACATTTCCTATCGAATTTTCGAAAAAAATTGCCCAATCAAGCCTCAAAAGCTGAAATGCCAAAATTTTATCGACCAAAAAATTTCCTCAAAATATAATGAATATGACGAAATGTAACATTTACAGATCCAGCATTTTCATACTGAATTTTGATAGAAACACAACTGCAACAAATGACGAATTTGGAAAACATGACGAATAAGTTTGTTTGTTCGTCGTTTGCCGGCGTAAAAATAGAAATAAATATATTACAGCGTTCGCCGCTAATGACATACATGTACATATATATGTATATACAAATGTGTTTTATTTTTGGCGATTAATAGCATTAATAAGCACAATTAAATTTATTGTAACAATTGGAAAAGTTTCTTTATTTCTAATTCTAAAATTCCATTATATCCCTAACGGATAATAATCTAGATGTGCTGTGAAAAGTAATTTAGATTAAGAAATGGTAAACCGAATGAAACTAACATACTATCAAATCAAATATATTGGCCATTTATTTGACATCCAATTAATTATTCGTATGTAGTATAATACATATCTGCTAAAATATAGGAAAAGGTGTTGTAGTCTTAATAAAGAAGTCAAATTAAATATGATAACGTCAAATTTGCAACAATACCAACAGAAAATAAAACGTCACATTACAATATTCCTTGTTGGACATCACTAAAATTAGTATCTATAATCTTTGCAAACAAATTACAATCTAACAAATTCAATCTTATCTTGGAAGTAGTATTTATCTTTAAGATATTATTACCATCTCCAACCATTAATTTATAAAAAGTTATTTCGACAGGCAGCAGCAACAAGTCAGGTTGGCCGAGCGGTCTAAGGCGCCAGATTTAAGCTCTGGTTCCCGAGAGGGAGCGTGGGTTCGAACCCCACACCTGACAAAGATTTATTTTATATATTTCTTATTTGAACGCATAATTCTCAAAATTAAAACTTGGTTTATAATTATTTACGAACATATTTAATTGAATTATTTTCTCTTTGTAAAAAATTTGCATTAATTTAATACTTTCTAATTTAAATAGTATTGTTATTAATGTTTTTGTTTAACATTTAACAAGGTCAGATTGGCCGAGCGGTCTAAGGCGCCAGATTTAAGCTCTGGTTCCCGAGAGGGAGCGTGGGTTCGAACCCCACATCTGACAAATAAAACGGCAATTTTTTAATATAATTTATAATAAAACATCGCTTTCTGAAAAGAAAGCACCATAATGAAATTACACTAATGAAGAATACTAATGAATTGAAAATCACGACGCAAATTGAAAAGACACAAGTGAATTAAAATTTTCTATACCAAACCATGTAAAGATCGAAGGTAGATTCTAGGGTTGCGAAAATACTAATAATGCTTTACTTTTTATGTCATCAAATAAGCTTTTTGCTTTTGTCGGAAATGCCATTTTACTTAATGGTATTCCCTTCGCAACTTGATTTTCAATCCAAATTGAAATTTTGATCATCAAAGCACTTCTTGTACGGGTCACGTTTTACCATCTAATGATGCAACATTAAATTTTGCAAAAATTAAAAAAAAGAATAACGACTCGAACCCAAAACAACGCAACCTCGAAAATCTAACGCGCTCAGTGAAAATTAGCAGCGACGCAACTTCGAAAACAAAACGCAAATCGAGGTATTGGTGTAGAAAAATAGTTTGGTTAGTAAATCTTAAGAATATGTAATCAGTAATTTCTCCCTTGAGTGTCTAAGCAGGTTTCTATAGGAAGACATATTTTACTATTACTTTATTTTAAACTGTATGATATAAAGCATTCCCAATCCGATTAAAAAGGACTATATATTTCCAGTAGTTCTATATATGCAATTACTTTTCGGATTCGTGATATAAATGTATCACGACTGTACAAAAGGTCAGGTTGGCCGAGCGGTCTAAGGCGCCAGATTTAAGCTCTGGTTCCCGAGAGGGAGCGTGGGTTCGAACCCCACACCTGACAACTACTAATTAAATTTTGTTCAGTTTATCCTGCTTTTTTATAGTTTTTCTTTTAATAAACAATTAAATCATTGTTGTTAAAAATTAGAAAATTGTAATTTATGTTGAAAAGATTTTGCTATTAGAAGAAGGGAATTCTTTAAATTTAATTTTTATATACATATTTTTTTTTCTTGTAAAAACTATTATTTAAGTAAAAATTTGTCATCGATTATGGCCAATACGCTAGATTATTGAAACAATAAATAAATAAATAAATATATTTTTCTTACTGTTATCCATTTGCAGGCAGCATTTTACTCTTTAAATAAACTGGTAATCTCAATTCCAAAAATAATTGGTTAAACATTTAATTTTATTTAGCAGCATTGTCAACTTACGTTTCGCAACATTTTTGGTGTTTTTTTAAATTTTTGGTGCGAAAAATTCTTTAGCGCGGTGCGTTTTTTTTTTAAATTTTGGTGCGCTTTTTAATTTTTGGTGGCACCAAAGCAAATTCAACACAACTTTTTGTTTCAGTGTGAGAAAAAATCTTTCTACAATAAAATACACCTGTTTGAGTGTTTTTTAATTTTTTCGAAAATGTGATGAAATCTTTATTTTTACTAATTTTTAATAATTCATAACTCATGAAATCTATACGATGAAAAAATGTATTTTAAATACGAATGCATGATAAATGAAATCAAATTCTTCAAAAATCTTTGCTTTAAAATCAAATTAATATTTCAAACATGTAAATAAAAATTCTTGTATAACCTGATGGTTTGGTCTACTGAACTGTAGACGAACAACCAGGGTTAGAGTACCAGTGGAATCCTAAAAAATTTTATTGGAAAAAATCAACTAGAAAACAAAGATATATAAAAAAAATTACCAAATATGTACTGAAATTAGCTCTTTTACCAATTAGTACTTTAGTTCCGAATATCATATTGTTAAATTTTGAGTGGTTAAATGCTTTTTATCTTTATTAGCTCATTTATTAAAGAAAGGCTTTTACTATTATTACTTTTACTAATAATCGTTGGTAAAAAGTTTTTATAGAATTTATGATATTAAAAAAGTTTAAATTAATTCAATAAATATTTGAAACTAAAATGAAATTATTAACTTGGTGCGTTTTTTTTTTTTGTAAATGATGCGCTTTTTTCTCCATTTTGGGTGCGTTTTGAAATTTCAAAGTTGACAACGCTTTTATTTAGCTATCGCAAACTTTTACATAAATTGAAAATGAGAATTTTATTCAATTAGACCCGTAGTTAAAACTAAACAGCGCTTAATTTGTTATGCTTAAGAAGGTTACACTAACACGACCATATTTATTACCAAGGATTTCAACTGGTCAGGTTGGCCGAGCGGTCTAAGGCGCCAGATTTAAGCTCTGGTTCCCGAGAGGGAGCGTGGGTTCGAACCCCACACCTGACAATAGTAATAAGAACATTCTTTTATAAATTTTTCTTAGAATTATTTAAAAAAAAAATATTGCGTCGATTATTCATTCCGTTCCGAGAATGCGGAAAAAAATTTTGTGCGGAAGCATAATTTGAAATTATTCATTCCGTTGCTGCGGTATTTTTCCTTTTTGCTGTATCATTTCTACACAGACAGTATTGTGGCATGCCGCAGGAATAAATAATTACATTTTACATATCGATTGATATTTCTTTGCGCTTAGTTTTCTTTTCCGTGAGGAACCAATAATACCACCCATTATATAGTAATTTAATTTGAGTTATTCAATATCAATAGAAATTAATACAAATTTAGATTTTAGAAGAAACGATGATCTATTTTCCAAAATATTTTATATTAAAAAATCATTACAAAAAACTCAGATATTAGAGCGTTAAATCAAACAAATAAAAGTTTATATTCGCCTGTGCCGAATCCTATATACCCACCAACAAATCACCTATTATGGAGATTTTTGCGCATTTAAGTGATTTTCGGAAATTTGCTTTATATGGGGACTACGGCCAAATATGGGCCGATCATCATAAAATATGGTACGACGATTTGAATGTATTTTTTCACTATGCTTGTCGAATTTCAACTTATAGTCATTTTTACAAAAGATTTATGTTTATTTAAATGAATGTCGGAAGTTGTCTTTGAATGGGGCTATGTAAAATCTATGGACCGATGCAAACAAAATATTGTTTTGAGATTTAACTTTGCATGAAACTTATTATTGCAGAATTTTGTTTAGATACGGCTTTTCTATAAACATTTATGTACTATAAAGCCTTACACTTTGATCTACACTCAGATCCTACTGGACCAATTTTGCCCATTTGCAATACCAAACATTTCGGTGGATCAAAGAATATTTGGTAAAAATTTCATTGTTCTATGTCTTTTTTCGAAGCTCTATAGTGCCGACAACAGACGGGCATGGCTAAATCGTCTTAGAATATTATAAGGAACCAGAATGTATAAACTGGTTCTACGACCATTATTTCGACGTGTTACAAACGGAATGACAAACGCAATATACCCCCCATCTTTTTATGGTGAGTATAAAAATAATACAAACATTTAAATACCATGGCGCATATTCAGAAATGATATCTAAGTTTAAACTTTTTTAAGTACCAACTTAAGTTATTCTTAGTTTATTACTTTCAGCACGAAAAGTTACAACTTAATTATAGGTTAAGCTGTAACTAAATGTCAACTAACAAATACATTTAAAGAACAGCTGATTGATTTTATTTCTTGTCGTCGATGATGTACACATATTTGGAAACCAATTCTTTAAATGTAGTTTTTTCATCTGGCGACCAATTTGAGTCTCTCTAAAATACACAAAGCAATAAATACTTATTTTTTTTTTAACAATAATAATAGTTTTACCTTATTTTCTTTGCTAATTGTGTCCATTTCGACCAAAAAAAAAATCACAAAAAAAAAAAGAAAACAAACTAGAGATGTGTTTTTCGTCAACAAAAATCTATTAAATGCAATGTTGCATTTCTCTTAACAGCTGAAAGCAGTTGCTAAGTCAGTTATGATTTGTGAATAAGATCTTTAACTATTTGTGAACTATTTTTTAGTTTCTGTTTAATAAGCTTCGACTTTAGTCACGATTTCTGAATATGCGCCCATATCTTTATGGCATACAACACCTAAAACAGTTTGTGAACTTCCTTAATATTTGAAAATTAATAACAACACAAGTAAGCAGTTGCAAACCAGCAATAACATGTCAGGTTGGCCGAGCGGTCTAAGGCGCCAGATTTAAGCTCTGGTTCCCGAGAGGGAGCGTGGGTTCGAACCCCACACCTGACAAAAAAAAGTTTTTTTTTGTTTTTTTTTTTCTTTTTCTTTTGTTATATAATATAATTTATGTTTTTTAATTAAAATTTTCTAAATATTTATAAAGAAACAAAATTTTAATTATTTGTTCAAGGCAATATCTTTACATTCCATGAATCAAATAATAAAGATTGCGCAATGAATGTAAACAAAATAGCTTCTCTCTGCGCATGATGTCATAGGCTATTTTTTCCGTATAATTTACCTGTAAAATATAACTTTTTCTAACAATTTAAAAAAAAAAATTATTTTTTGTAAATTTTTTGATTCAAAATAAAGCATTTAATTAGCCTGTTCAGCGATCTTGAAAGAAAGAGATTATTCGCATTTTAAGTGATCGAAAACTGATTTGGGTTCATCTAATGAAGTTCTATTCGAACGTTCGTACGAACGACAACTCGAATGAAAACGTAAGTACTTTCATACAAAATGCGGTTCAACTATTTCAAACGTATTGTCAACTTTGCGAACACAAGTGTCAAAACTACTCACTTGTTGTTTTGTTGTCGAACGGCAAATTATTAAAGTAATAAACTATTAAAAAAGTAAAAATATGTACACGGAAATAAATATAATGGAAAACAAATGGTAAGTACCTACCTATGTACAATTTAATAATTATATGATAATTTAAACGTTTAATTTTAGTTTTTTAGTTTAAAAAAGTCGACATTGCAACAGCTGCAGACATTGGTAGAACACATGGAAGATAATCCTGAATTGGCTAGAGGAACGCCTGTTTTTGGAGGTAGCAAGTTTGCAGTAGAGGAGAAATGGAGTCAAGGCATTATGCAACAATTCCACAACCGGAGGACTTACAAATGGAGGAAAGAAATTCATTCCCTACAGACTGCTGATAGCTTCCAGTGGCAAAAAAAAACGTAAAAATGGATATAATGCATAAATAGTACTTGACTCATTTACATATACTCTTTTTTACCTAACATAAAGTATGTTAAACGCAAAATGTTTCAGTTAGCCATTTCTAATTTGATATTTTATTTTATATCATCTGCCTCAAAGTGTTCGATACAAACTCTATGAGACACTTATAATTTTTTTCATCAAGGTGGCAAAATTGTGTACATTGTTTTTTTTTTTAATTTATTTTCTTTAGGAAATCGAAAAAAAAAATTAAATGTACGTTATTTTTTTTAATATTTCCACAATTAAAAACGACACACTTCATTTTAATACTTTTATTTAGCATTAAAATTTATATAGATGTTAAACAAATATAAAAATATTTTTGACTTGTGATCAGGGCTGCCAGATAAATTTCGGAAAAAATCGTCAAAATCCCGATAAAAAAGAAAAAAATCGTCATTTGGAATTATAAAAATCGTCAAAAAAATCGGAAAAATAAAAAGTTACTATTTCTAATAGTATTTTGAAATCTTTATTAAAACGAAAACATAAAAATTCAATTTTATATAGTCTCTTGTACAATACATATCAAAATACGTAAATTTTAACTTTTTACATAACAAATCACAAAAAATTTTATGTTAAACACAAATTGTGTAATATTCTCGTCAAGGCAAGTATTTTTGGAAGAGAAGGGAAATAAGAACAAAAGGGGTACAAACTTGACGGTACTGTCAATTTTCTTATTTCCTTTTGTTTTTTTTCATGCATGTTGATTTATATTAAAAAGTACGAAAATTGAATTGACATGTTTGATGAAATGAAATGGCAAGTTCAAAAGAGAATTGAACAAAAACTGGTCTGCTAAAACTGAATAGTGTGAAACAGTATTTTATAAATAAATTGTTGAATTCAGCATATTTTATTAATTCAGGTTAAATTACAATGTCAAAACAATTTATTTTATTAAGTTTTAAATAACATTTTGAGTATAGAATTCAACATATTTTCAAAGAATTCCGTTTTTTTGTTATTAAAATTTATTCGGCTGAATATGCTTTCGACGTTTTGTTAAAATAGGAGAAGTTTTTGTAGAAGAATTTCCCCGTGGAAATTCAGAAATTGTTTCCTCTTAAAATTTTAGTTCATGGAATTCAGTATTTAAAATTGATTTTTATGTTTACACATAAATAAATAATTTCGACTATTCTGTCTCAATATTATTTGCAATTATTTTACTTGAACTTAACAACAATAATTAAGAAAACACTACTATCACTTATGCTGTTTTCTTTTCTGAAATAAAATGTTACACCTTTATTATGTACATTTTTATAATGTTTACCCCACATTTTAAAGATGTCGCATTTTTAATGGTCAGAATAGAACATAAAATTACAACAGTGTAACACTTTTTTTTCATGTCCAGCTGTTTTTTGTTTGTTAAAAAAAGAAGAAGCAGGGAGCTAGGTAAGATCGCTTGAAAATGAATATTTATCAAAAAGACCAATGACACCTTCCCGACTAATACGCAAATTCTTCTTAAACTATAAAAATTATATATATAAACATACATTACATATATAAGAAGTAGGAGATATTGTCCTATGAAATTTGACATACATCAACTTCAGAGTATTCATTAATTACGTTCTTTACAAAGCCTTTCACTAGCGGTTGTGGATTTCTTTCCATAATCATATAAAATATTTTATCATCATCAGATGATGAAGATGAATCCAACAAGTCATCCAAAATTTTTTCAGCACATAAGAAAGTAGTTTCCATTTTGTATATTTTTTTTGTTTCTTAACACAAATACACATTCATAAACAAAACAAATGTCAGCTGCTGCAATGCCAACTTAGCCCTTTTCGGGCTAGATTTAGCCGGATTTTAGTCACTCAAAACGCGCAAAAAAAAGAAAATTGGATGTGGTTTTATATGGACTTTTTTCCATTTAGCCCTTTTTTCAAAAATGTTTACGCGTTTTGAGTCTCAAAAGTTGGCATCACTGGTCAGTTGTTTTATCGTGCAGTTCTCCCCCTCTAAAAATACAGAGTGTGAAAGGTGCACCATTTTTTAAATTTATAGTGTGACATTTATAGAAAAGAACACACTACACTTTAGCAGTGTTAACATTTTTTCAGAAAAGAACACAAAAAAATTAAAAAAGATGCGAAATGGGAAAAACGTGTAACATTTTTGCCAGAAAAGAAAACACCATTAGTTTTGTTTTTGAAATAGTTGTTGTCTCAAAAAAAGAGAGAATTTGGTAACAAAAACATTAATAAAACTAACAATTTATAGAAAATTTTAATAATTCAGGAAATCGTCATTTTCAATGAAAAAATCGTCAAATCGTCATTTTGCTATTTTTGAAACCACAAATCGTCAAAATGACGATAAATCGTCAAATCTGGCAGCTATGCTTGTGATGTCACAAGCAGCGTTGCCGTTTTTGGTTATTTCTAACCAAAATTGGTTATTTTTTTCTCAATGTGTACATGTGTAGATTTTTTCTGTTTTGGTTATTTTTTTTACTGAAAATATTTAGATTTTAAGACAATTAGTAATATATTGCAAGCAAAAGAATTGTGCAAAAATCAACAAAATGCCCATTTTGTTTGGTCTGCCAAAGACAAATTTTAAAACTCAAGCTGTGACATTTTAAGTAAAAGTGATCTCCATATTTATTGTAATATAATTACATGTTTTTTAGTATTTAAGAGAGTAACTTTCTAGTTCCTTATTTTATTGCCAATGAAAAATTTTTTGTTTTTATTATATACTTTTTATTTTTGTTTAAGACATTAAAAATTAATAATTAAACTTGCAAAACTTAATGTAAAGTATTGGAATTTTAAATTTTACAAATTGTAGCATTAGCTTATGTTTCTTTGCATTACTTTTTGCAAAATATGGCGCTTAGTTTTTTAGAAAAATTATTTTTTAGTATTAGGAGTTGTGTTGTAAAATACGTTGTTTTATGTTTTTTTTTGTTACCTTAAAGTACAAATTATAGTTAAAATTACAAAAAATAAATAAATAGTACATGCATTTAAATTTGGTTATTTTTTTTTTTAATTTGGTTATTTTTTTCATAAATGTTGGTTACAAAAAATTTTTTTTCGTGGCAACACTGGTCACAAGGAGAAATTTTGCTCTCACAGTGTTTGTAACTTTCACGCTGGCTCTCTATTTGCATATCTATCGTTATCTCTCTTTATATCCGAAATATATTAAATTTTATATATCATTTTATTTTTGCCACCGAATAACAGTTAGTCAGATTGGCCGAGCGGTCTAAGGCGCCAGATTTAAGCTCTGGTTCCCGAGAGGGAGCGTGGGTTCGAACCCCACATCTGACAAACATCAATTTTTATTTTTTTATTTTTAATTATTTCTTAATTTGTATTATTTGAGATCTTAACTGCGTTGATCTAAAGTCATCTGAATTTCCAAAAACTACCTGAATTATCTGATTCGTCTTTCTCTAGATTTTAAATAACTTTCTGAATATACTGACTTAAATTTTCCCAGTTGTTCAATTCAGCTCTTAAAGAGAGTAAAAGTACCTTTAGAATTTTCCGGCTTCAAAATCTACACCTGACTTTACATATACATGGCTATTTTATTTTAAGACCTTAAATATAAAAACAAATTAAAGTACATACGCGTCTGGGTTTGAGACAAACACACTTTTATTTATAGAAATTTTCAAAGTAAGTTGGTGTTTGTATGTCAAACAATAAGTACCAGCATATTTCACCTCTTTACTCACACACAAAACCCAATATTGACTCTGGATGGAAATTACAAAATTTCTGCTCCAATTCGTTATGAACAAAGAAGACAGAAAAAAACCTTTGTAGTGGCAGTAAAAAATTAAAATAAAAAATTCGCTACTAAAATAGAACAAAAGGAAATCATTTTTACAAAGTGACTCCTTTTCTATTTGTTTTCACATTTTTTTGTAATAGTACTTCATTTGTAGATCCTTTACGCCACAAAAGTCTATTCATAAAGTAAATTAAAGCAAAGCAAGTTCCGGTATAAAAAACTGTATGTATTTTACAATGAAAAAGGGATGGATTTTAACGCTTTGTAAACATTCCCTGTAAATGTAAGAAAGGTGTAAAATATAAAATATTTTTGGAAATGTTAAATGCGCACAAAATATGGGGATATAAAAATAAAATATGTGAACAATAAAAACATTTTGCGTGGGCAAGGTTAAAAGCTTAGGTATTCAAACGTATACCCATATGTTTGAAACCGTTATTTAAAATGTGTTATTTGTTGACGAGTTCAGTCACACAAGTTTATAAACCCATTAATGTCTACAGTGTTGCCATTTTAGCACTTTTAGTGCTAGATTTAGCATTTTGTTTCTCGAAAATGCATTGAAATTTTTAAAAATTATGCTAAATGCTTTTTAGCATAATTTGCTTGATAAAAAACAATTTTTTCTCAAACAAATTTTTAATTTTTTACTCCAAAAAATACTTTTGGAGAAATAAAAAATAACTTTTATTAATATTTCAACTAAATTTGGTGGTAAGTAAATGAACACGGAAATTTTTGAATTAATATACCTATGAAATGTAATCTATTAAAACAAGGCAACAATTTTTATGAACAAAATTAGAAAAAACTATAATTTATATTTATAACATTTGAAATAAAAATTGTATTGTTACATTGAAAAAATTTAGCACTTATTTTTTTTCTGTAGAACATTTTAACTCTTAAGCTATGTGTCCACGATCGTCAGATATTACAACGTTGTCATATCTAGCAATGTGCTAGCAATGTACTGACATTGAAAAATTTTTAACAAAAGGTAAATTATCAGTTTAGACGACTGTAAGAAAACTAACAATTTCATTTGCACACAATTGTCACACAATAAATTTATCTCTCAACCGAAATTGTCAGTTTACACGGTTGTCAGATTGTTGTGTGGCAGCTCTGTGTGTGTTTAAAAATTTTAAATATTGTCATGGAACAAAAAATAGCAATTGGAACCATTTTATCAGCTTATGTCCTAATGCACACTTTAATTTACTTCTTTAATTTTCTTCTACTGTTTTCAAAAATTTTATCAATGCACACTTGTTTGTTTATTTATGTACATATATACAGAGTTGCATTTAGAAATAATTTCTATGACAATGCTGCCATTGGCAGATGCATAAACTTTGCACATATGACAATGAAAAGTGTTTGACAATTGTCTTAAAACAATGACAAAATTGTGTGTTTACACGATTGTTAGATGTCTGACAATATTTTTGTCTTCTAATGTACTGAAAATGCTTTTTCTTACAACGTTGAAAGGCAAAAATTTTAAGTTTACACGGTTGTTAGACATTTTGTAAACATTTTTCGGACAACGTTGTAATATCTGACAATCGTGGACACATAGCTTTAGTTTTTCAAGTTTTAGCATATTTTGAAATTTATTCTCTGGCAACACTGAATGTATATTAGTCATTAAGAGAGCATTCAATTATTCTTCTCTTTCTTTTCTGTATAAAATTTTCACTTTTTAAATTAAATTTTTTTTAACTTTTATTTTAACCGGTTTTATTTTGCGATGACCTTAAAAGATTAATTGCCAATGCTGAGATTTTTTAAATAAATTGTACTTACATTGTTAATTAGAAAATCTTTAGAACAACAATATTATTTGTGATTTAATCTGAAAGAAAGTAATATAGTGTTAAAACAAATGTAGTATACAAAAAAATTTTTAAAATGTATAATTCTAATTTACAATAGCAGGGAAATTATTCAATTTATTATGTTACATATTTTTTTGGGAAATTTTCTCATACTGAAACTACTTTTTACATACATATTTCAATAAATTTTTGTTTAACAAGGATAAAAATTACCAATTCTAATGTATAATCAAATCAGTTAATTTTTTTATATTTGTGGACATTAAAATTAAACATACCTAGATTGTAAGATCCTTCCTGATCTTTCTAGAGACTTTATTTGACATATGTATGTATGTATGTATGTACGGTACGACTAAGGAACGTAATTTGTAGAGCGATTTACTGACAAATCAAATACAAATTGATTAGCTTACCTGGAAAAAACTACTGTCAACAAGTTATCTAATTTCAACAAAACAAATTTCATTGAACTATTGATAGAACATGAAATCTACTTCGACGATGCTTCACTGAATCACTAGAGTTAGACACTCTAATCATGTTTATGAATCATGGTGTTTACATGACTAATAAACTTGATTCGATTTCACAGTTGTTTTTAATAAACAAACAGAATAAAAAAAAAACAGAATTTACAATTTGTGGAAAATAATTTTTTTTTAATGGACAAAAAAAGTGAGTGGAAATTAGTTAGCTTATTTGAAAAAAAACATACATTCGTACGTATTTACTTTCTTTACTTCCAGCAACAAGAAAATAATTTGCTTTGTTTACAATAATATTAAATTTTTACAGCTAGTGCAGATAAACTTGCGATAAAAATTAGAGAAGAGTGCAATTTTTCGTGCTTCGCAAGTAGATTCAATATGAAGCATGAATAGAGAGCGAAGCTATACCGTGGAAACATAGTATAAACGTGCTTGAGAAGTTTTAAATTATATTACGTCCAATAATACATCTTCAAAATTTCTGAAATCTTTATAACTTATATTCTTTCTCTAGTAGACTCTTAAAAATTGGATGAGAACATTGGTAGCTGTTGCCTGAAATACTTCTGTAGTCTATGTGCTTCAAGAGCTTCTCAGCATGCGATATTAAGGACTTCTTCTAAAGATTGTCAAAAAAATCCAATTATTGACTTGTTTCTCGATCTCGCATAAATACTAAAAATAAAAACTTGATTTTATATGAAAATGTTTACGTTTTCGTTCGCGTCATCGTTCGGGCTTAATAGCATTTAAAACATAAATAAACGCTTCTTTGTTCAAACGGAAATTTTGAACAAAGCTGAAACAGACAATGTTTTAAAACATTTTACAGAATCGACTTATTATTTCTTACATGCGGTCATTTAAGGATAGTATATCAGACCTTTCTTTTAATATCCTTCTAGTAATTCGGTCCACTCGTTCGTTATCGTCTTCCAACCATAAAGCTATTGAATCCATTGCAGTTTATTTTGTTTTGAATATATCAAATAAAAATATTTAAATTTTTTTTTAAACAAAACACCAACTGCACAAAAATTAGTTTGAATTTTTTTCACAAATTTTGACATTTTATTTTCTCCTTCTTTTTTATTGTTTACTTTGCCAGTGCCAGTGTTGCTTCTTTTTATAATTACTTTACGAAAGCGTTTGCGTAAGAGATACAGAGTACCAAATTGTTGTCTTATCGCATCGAATTTTCGCATCGCAATAGAGAGTAACCCCCCTGAATTTAATGAATCCCAACCCATCTAGAAAGCGAACGAAAACATTCCGAAACAAACCGTAGCATTATATTCTCTCGTCAACACAATCTCCAAAAGACTTCCTCTATAGTTGAATGACTATTAAAAGCAAATGATGCAGTTGTCTGCAAAATAATGGATATGTTTGAAAATTCAAGGTGAAAGGAAAAAGAAGGGTAAAATAACGTAGTCTTGCGATGGCTTTGAATTAGTCTTGAACTCTTTGAATGAGATCCCATCTACATACAAATACATAAGTAAATGTTTGGTCACTTATAAAGAACTAACATACAAATTTATTATTTTAATGAATCACAAGAAGCTTTTATGTGCCGAGAAACATTAACAACTATTCCCACAGATCTTTCTGACTCCAAATCTTATTTTATGTTAACGTTAAATTCTGACTCTTTCTGACTCCAAATCTTATTTTATGTTAACGTTAAATTCTGAACACTTCCCTTCTGGATCTGATTGCAATATTTAATGTCTGACTAAACCTACATTTGCCAAAAATGGCACTAATAATGTTTGATAATTTTGAACCCCACACCATTTGAAAATACATATGTATATTATTTTGGAATAACAAGTAAAATAACACCTTATGAAATATGTCTGTTTCTCCAGATTCTTCAGGTATTTGCATTGCCATTCAAAATTTTCTACAATTTGATGTTCTATATTTATTACCACATTTCTTGTAAACGGTCCCATTGTACACTATATACAATGCTTAGCAATATTTAATGCTCTCCATTTTAATATGTATCATCAGCGTTACCGTCGGCAAATTTGAGAAAGTCGCACAAAAAGGGGATTTCTTAAAAATAAGTCGCTCAAAAAGTGGTTAAAAAGGGGCTATAAGGGGCACCACTTTTAAAAAGATGAAATAAACAGAAATAAAAATCGTATTTTTTCATATAAATGTTGTATATGATGTGTGTTTACATACATATATTCAACAATTTATTAATTTTTTAACATAAGTTTCATATAATAAAAAAAAATTATAAAAAACAAAAACAAAAATATTTAATTTGTTACAAATTATTACTAAAACTAAAAAACAATTCATTTTAAAAAAGTATTATCACATTGGTTATTATTATACAATTATTTTTTTCAATTGTGAGCCCCGGTAGACTAGGTGATAGTGTGCCGGACTATCATTCAGAGGGTTGCGGGTTCGTTTCCCGCCAAACACTCTGGTTGTTTTCGAATTTATTTTTAATTATGTATGTTTTAGTATTTTATTTTTTTTTATTAAAACTTTATTAAAAATTAGCAAAAAAATATTTTTTTTTTCTATTTCAGAGAAGTACCAAAAGTGTAGACAATGTGGTCCCAAAACAAATAAATATTTTTTGGTTGCTGCTTTATGTGCGATTTGTTGACAGTAAACTAGTAAAGTTTGATATTTTTTGTTAGTATGTACAACTTATACAATCAGCATTGAAACCATTCATACCAATCGTTAACCATTCGTACCAATCGTTAAGTATTCGTTGCTTTTGGGAGTATACGTTTACATTTGTACAAGACATGCAATGCAAGCATCATTTTTCGTTAGACTCCGTTTTGTGAATAATGACATATATTGCTTTACGGAATTGATTTATGTTTTCAACATGAGGTTCGTTTTTTGTGATTGTATTCAAAATCTAAAATTAACCAATCAATCCGTTCTCTGGTACCGACATATGTCAGTAGAGTGGATCTTCAATGGCACGCACATGTTTAATGTCTATAGTAATTAGCATTGTCTGGGGTATACTAAGTCACTAGTACTGTGTCCAGCGTTGCCGTTTTTGGTTATTTCTAACCAAAATTGGTTATTTTTTTTCTCAATGTGTACATGTGTAGATTTTTTCTGTTTTGGTTATTTTTTTTTTTACTGAAAATATTTAGATTTTAAGACAATTAGTAATATATTGCAAGCAAAAGAATTGTGCAAAAATCAACAAAATTCCCATTTTGTTTGGTCTGCCAAAGACAAATTTTAAAACTCAAGCTGTGACATTTTAAATAAAAGTGATCTCCATATTTATTGTAATACAATTACATGTTTTTTAGTATTTAAGACAGTAACTTTCTAGTTCCTTATTTTATTGCCAATGAAAAATTTTTTGTTTTTATTGTATACTTTTTTTGTTTAAGACATTAAAAATTAATAATTAAACTTGCAAAACTTAATGTAAAGTATTGGAATTTTAAAATTTACAAATTGTAGCATTAGCTTATGTTTCTTTGCATTACTTTTTGCAAAATATGACGCTTAGTTTTTTAAAAAATTATTTTTTAGTATTAGGAGTTGTGTTGTAAAATACGTTGTTTTATGTTTTTTTTTGTTACCTTAAAGTACAAATTATAGTTAAAATTACAAAAAATAAATAAATAGTACATGCATTTAAATTTGGTTATTTTTTTTTTTAATTTGGTTATTTTTTTCATAAATGTTGGTTACAAAAAATTTTTTTTCGTGCCAACACTGACTGTGTCAATAGTAAGTCAGTACAGTTTCACTATTGACATTTCCTACAGGGATAATTTGTAATGAGTATTTTTGCACAACAAAAAGCATCAATTAAAGCAAAATAAATCATTATTGAGCAAAAATAACAACAGCTCCAATTTTTTTCTTTCTCTCTCTTTCTCTTTCTCATTGATATCAACAAATAAATTAAAAAGCTATTTTTAGATCATACTATTTGTGCGAAAAGCATATAATGGCAACTGTTTATAAAAAGCATTTTGCGAACAGTATACACAAGTCAGATTGGCCGAGCGGTCTAAGGCGCCAGATTTAAGCTCTGGTTCCCGAGAGGGAGCGTGGGTTCGAACCCCACACCTGACAAATAATTTGTTTTTTTTTTTTATAAACATTTTTAATATTTTTTTACAACTACATATTATTTAATTTATGGTTTGTTAACTTTTAATAATAAACAGTAGGTATAACCAATAACTAGAAGCAAGTTGAAAATATGTATGTGTATTTTTATTATCCAACAATACTAAAACCGACAAATCAGTTGCACTTTTTCCGGTTATTGTACCGTTTATTGTTGTAATGTTTGTAAAATATTAAAAATTGTCATGCTACTTTTTTATGCATTAAGTGTGTTTATGTGACATTTGCAGCAGTAGCAAGCAGCAACAGCCAGCCACTACTGGTTATTGTATGATATATGTATGTATGAATGTAGTTGTTGTTTGTTGAAGTTGAATGTTGCATATTGTGGCAAAACTATTATTGTTTACAAAAAAAGTTATATTTTTACCTTTGGTTAGTTAAAGGAAAATTAAAAAAGAAATAACAAATTCATGTCTATCATTGTGTTAGTCGTTCTCCAGTGAAGGCAGTATACACGTACATATGTACATATATTTATTTCAATTTGTTTATTTACTTGTTTGTCACTTTTTTGTATTTTCAATGTAGAGAAACATGAAACTAAACAAAAATATTAATTTACACTCAAATGATGAAAATTTTAAAAATGTATGTTTCTAATGGCTTTTATTCAAGAAAAAAATCTTTAAAAAGAAATGGGGAAGTGAAATACTGTGTCTACTGAAATTTTAACTGACATGGCGAAAAATAGTATTGTCTGCGGTTACAAACAACGGGTTACGAAGACATAAAACGTTTATAAATATTAATAAAACATTTTTAAAAATCTTTCTACTGTTTTAGGTTTTGTATGTGTCGGTTTTATTTTGTTTTGAATGAAAATATGCTGATGTCATTAAGTATTTTAGCGGTTAAATCGTCAACAGTGGGTTTTTATGAAAAATAAATGAAAAAAGATTTAAAAATTTAATTAATTTAAAGTAGTGCTGGCAAATTCTACTACTTTCCATTACTCAATAATATTCAATACTTTTCATTTGGGGTCTCAATACTACTCGATACTTTTAACGGATTTTTTGAAAATAGTTTTTATCTGCAAATTGAAGTAGTTTCTT
Source organism: Bellardia pandia (assembly GCA_916048285.2). Lineage (NCBI taxonomy): Eukaryota > Metazoa > Arthropoda > Insecta > Diptera > Calliphoridae > Bellardia > Bellardia pandia. The sequence goes on from OU696529.1 coordinate 32,672,735, forward strand.
CTAAAAATAAAAATAGATCTTCAACTATTATTGGTTTTGTATGTCTTTTATTATTAAATCAAAAATAAATATAAAGCTAACTTTTAATTCAACGTTAACAACAACTTCAGAAATAATTAAAATAAATTTTTTGGAAAATTAATGAACATTGTTGTCTTTTTATACAGTGATGTATTTTTATGCACTATTTTACCCACTCAACTTGCTTAAAAATACAACTCAGAAAGTATCGAGTAACTACTTTTGAGTATCCAAAAAAAGGGCAAATACTCGGTACCCATTACTCAATACTTTGCCAGCACTACAAAGAACTATTGAAACATTTATAAATGACTAGCTAAAACCCGGTGTGCTTCGCTACCCGTATTTTTTTTGTATGGGAGGTACCACGCCCACTTAAAATTTCCAAAAAAAAGTAGCCTTTAGCTCCTTCCAGACATACAGAAATATACTGTGAAAATTTCAAGCAAATCGGTGATTTTTAAAATTAACTTTGTATGGGAGGTACCACGCCCACTTAAAATTTCCAAAAAAAAAGTAGCCTATAGCTCCTTCCAGACATACAGAAATATACTGTGAAAATTTCAAGCAAATCGGTTCAGCCGTTTAGCCGTCTATAGACTTCAAACTAATAATAATAAACATAACGACACACATTCACTTTTATATATATAGATATGACACTGACATTTAATAATGATGCTTAATGATCAAATGCGCTAACCAATTAAGCTACAGGACCCTTTCTCACTATATTTTTCCTATACAGTGGAATATTTTTGTAAAAAGCTATTTTAATTATATAAATCTTGAATTTATTTGTTGTAATATCTTAATGTGTGTTCACATTGTGTGTATTTGTCATATGGAATGTCACTTTTTCGCATGTCAAATTTGTACATATAGTCTGAACACCTTCAAACAATAGCATGTATTATTTCTATGTGTGCAATACACATGCCATTTTTTATTTAGAACGAGTTCTATTTTCTTGTGACAAACCATCTGACATCAGCTGTTTTTTATAACAAAAATTTTGTGGCGGCAAAAATTAATTGAAATTTTAATAAATATAATTTATAGTAAAACAAAAATCTCTCATTCCATTTTAAAATACAGTTTTATTTAATTATAAATTTAATTTTTATTATACACATACAGCAATCAGCTGTTTTAAGATTTTTTTTTTTTTTTTTTTGATAGGTTATATCAAATGTACTTAACATACCAACATTTGAACATGTAAATTATAAACCGTATGTGAAACTCAAATTTTGACATACACATGAAAACACATGTGGATAGAAAAGTGACATTACATATGACAAATACACACAATGTGAACACACCTTTAATGATAGTAACTCAAAATTGTTTAGAAATAAGAAACCAATTTGATTTTGTGATAGTAAAATAAATTAAAAAAAAAAATAACCTAAAACAATTAATATAAATTAGGAGAAAAAATGTGATAGGTTTTTAACTCTTCAGTTCTAATAGCTATTAAAAAATTAAACCAATATTTAAATATTTCTCAATGCCCGCATTGTACATTTAAAAAAAACTGTCATTAAAAAAGCAAAACTGGTGGAAAGAAGAAATATAAAGTAAGGAGGATATATGATATAATTAACTAAAATTTGATAAAATTAAAGAAATAAAAGAAAAGTCATAAAAATCACGTTCATTTTTTAAATACATACAAATTTATTTACATATTTATTTTTTTTTTTAATTTTTGTAGAAATCGTTTAAAAAAATTTGATTTGATTACAACCACCAATAACAGATGTTTGCAACAGCATTTAACCAATCATTTTATTGAATCAAATTTATACAATTTACAAACTTCCGTTACAGTAATTTATGATCGAACAATAACATACAAATTATTTAATGTCAATAAACTCTTCTATTTTTTTTTTGTTTTGCTTAAACACAAACAAATGAAATCAAAATGATAAATCAGTTGTAATTTATAATTTTAGGTTTTATTACTCTTATAATAACTAAAAAAACAAAACTGCAGTCAGTTTATATTGCACCTGTATGTTCGTTCACATTTATTATGTTTGGCTATATTTTTATACATGTTTTAATGTTTATATTAACTATTTTATTCGCTAAAGTGGTTGCTTTTTTACTTGCTAAAAATTATTTTTTTTTAATATTTACGGTTTGTTGCACATCTCCCACTCTGGGTTTTTGAATAAAAAAAAGGATGTAAAAAATTTAAATTTAGGTTAATAAACATAAAATTGCTGTTTTTTATTTTAATTTTTTAGTTTTAAATTCAGTTATTTCTTTGTTTTTATGTTATATGTTTGGATATTTTAAATACATTTAACACATAGCGGTAAATATAACTTTTATTGGGATTTTTTGGTATAAAATTTAAATTTAAACAAGTTAGTTAAATTTCTAGCAATAAAGAAACTACTATTTTGCTATTTCAACATATTTACTGTGAGCGTCAAAATAAACTCAACTAATATTGTTACGTTTTTACCTTTTAAAATGCTGGTTTATTAGCTTTAAATAAACCGGATTCCTTTTAATTGCAAAATAAAAGCGTCAAGAGTTTAAAGAAAATATAACTTAAATTACAGTATAAATAACACACTTAAAGGAACATGTTGGGAGTTTGCCTTGACAAATTCTTTTGATTGAAGTCAAACAATCAGGTATGTCATATAATTCAATTGGAATGGTTTCAATTCCGTAATTGCAAATCTATGGTTATTACTTTGCGTGCTTTAGATTCCAATCGATTTTGTTTATTCCCAAAAAAGTTTTAAATCTCGGTTTTTAACTTAAATATGGTAACGTTGTGTAAACCAAAACAAAAAACATATGATTTTTGCAATAAAAAGTAAAACAAAAGCGAACAAAAAAATTTAAATAAATGTGAAGAACATTTTTTAAAAAACGCCTGGAATTTCATTAGTTGCTTTTTTAAATGAACAAAGACATTAAAACGCAATTGAAAAGCTACAAAAAAGAAATTTAAGGGAGGCATCTAAAAACGACAAAACTTTTCTTGTTGCTGGCACCAACTTTGAAATTTTATTTAAATATCCATGAGATAATTATAAAATAAAATTAATTATTTAATTGTCATTATAAATTAGTAATGTGAGTTTTTTTTCAGTATAAAATCATAAAAAATAACAATTCCACTTTAGAAATCTAAAGCGTTTTCATTCCGAAAAAATATAGTTTTTCGTTTTTTTCAAACCACTTTCGATCGGAATTGAGTTCTTTGACATGGCTGAATATCTCGGAGAAAGTTCTTGTCGCTAGTTAAGTTAGATGGTAGTATAGATGATCAATGAAAAATCCCACAGTTTGAGAATTTTAAAATTGAAATTGCGATATCTTTAAAGTCAGGGGATACGTACACGAATTTTTGATTTTCTTTTAAAAATTAAAAACTATGAAGAATTATTTACTAATTTTTGCTTTAGGCAATCATGAGTTGTGATAGCCCCTCTGTAACAGATTGTAAAGAAAGGCTTTAATACTTCTTATCGAAAATCATAATTGGATTCATTTAAGACCTGAACTTATTCGGGTGAAGGCTGACTAACATACTCAACAGGTAGCAGAAGATGGAGCTCTGATAATAATTCTGTTACTTATAAACATAAAATTTAAAAGAAAACATGAAATATTTTTCAAACAATTGCAAAGTAGTATGTAGTTACAAAATTGATAAATTTCACAAGCAGCTGTTATCTTTAGCAAATGGTTACGGGTAACAAAGAATTAAAAATAACTATGAAAAATATGCCAGCGAAAAACAAAATAGTTGACATTTCTTTACTCAACAAATATATAGTATACACAATTGTTGTTAAATGTGATGATAGATGTGTAAAATATGTTAATAATATTTATCACTATTTATCGATTTTTATGTTTTTCCACCATTTATAAGTGAATATTACAACGAGTCTGTAGTTTTGTATTGTTCTGTTGTTACGAATAAATTGCATGACGATTGGTGACCTTCTGTTTCTGTCAGTGTGGCTATGTGTGAGTAAATATGTATGTATAATAATACATATTAAATATGTATGTATAATAATACATATTTACAAGTTTATTATTGGTTTTAACTTTTTGGCCAACCATACATAATATAATTGTGGGTTATGTTTGGCTTGTGCTTTACAATGTCAAAGTCAATATTCGATTTTTATTTTTTTTCTGCCTTCATTTTTGTAAAAAGGTGAATGAATGGTTTATAATCTTCTTATGAAATAGAGTATTTGTAGCAAAATGTTTTGTATTAAAAAAAGAAATTAGGTAAAATACTAAACACGAGTTCATTTATTTTTTCATTCCTAATATTTATCTCAGACGTGTGGAGACGTTGTTAAAAAAAAAACAGGAGTATACGTGCAAATGAAACCAAAAGTAAACACATTACGTTAACGCTTAGGAGAGAAAATTGCCCACCTGTTTCACTAAACAATCTGAATATGAAGTATTAATCTAATGGTGTTTTCTTTTCTGAAATAAAATGTTACACCGTTATTATGTACATTTTTATAATGTTTACCCCACATTTTAAAGATGTCGCATTTTTAATGGTGAGAATAGAACATAAAATTACAACAGTGTAACACTTTTTTTCATGTGCAGCTGTTTTTTTTTTTTGTTAAAAAAGAAGAAGCAGATAGATCGCTCGCGGTTGTAGATTTATTTTCAAATATTTCATCATCATCATCAGATGATGAAGATGAATTCAACAGGTCATCCAAAATTTTTTTAGCACATAAAAAAGTAGTAATATTTTCCATTTTGTATATTTTTTTTTTTGTTTCTTAACACAAATACACATTCATAAACAAAACAAATGTCAGTTGCAGCGATGCCAACTTAGCCCTCTTCGGGCTAGATTTAGCCGGATTTTAGTCACTCAAAACGCAAAAAAAAAGAAAATTGGATGTGGTTTTATATGGATTTTTTTCTATTTAGCCCTTTTTTCAAACATGTTTACGCGTTTTGAGTCTCAAAAGTTGGCATCACTGGTCAGCTGTTTTATCGTGCGATTCTCCCCCTCTAAAAATACAGAGTGTGCACCATTTTTTCAATTTATAGTGTGACATTTATAGAAAAGAACACCCTACACTTTAGCAGTGTTGACATTTTTTCAGGAAAGAACACAAAAAGATGCGAAATGGGAAAAACGTGTAACATTTTTGCCAGAAAAGAAAACGCCATAATACAGAAGGCCCCATCCAAAATTGTTGATATCATGGCGGTAAGTAAGAAATGAAAACATTGATAGAGACGTAGAAGTTCCATTGGTTAAAGATAAATTCAGAAAAATTCCTGAGATATATGTATATTTTGAAGTTACAACACCATCCGAATCCGCTTGCAAGATTACTTACTAGAATTCAAACAGGAACAAGACTTCGTAGAGCTGATTTACCACCCTACTAATTTAAAGCCCATTAGTCCATTATAGCTCTCTCAAACGAGGGCAAATAATTTAAAAGTTTAAGTATAAGATATGAATACTTATTGTAAGGCCTTTACTTCATAGACTTTAAATTCAATAAATAAAAAAAAATCGGCCACCATGATAAAGTCGAAAGACTACTATTTTTCCCTCCGATTTTTCTAGTTCTTTAAATTATTAAAACATAAACTCACCTATATGAAATCGGACTATTCGTTTAAAAATCAGAAAATTCAAATTATGAGAACAAATCCAACGGGTCAATTATGATTTACGATATTAATAGAAAAATATCTATTTTAGTTGTGATAAAATGTCGTTTAATATAAACTATAATTTTTTTTAATGACACAACTTACGAGTACAAATTTTTTTTAGGTGAACACATGCCTATATTTTTATTTAATTTCTCAAGAATTCTGAAACGTTTTAGAAGGCGTTGTTTGTGGCGTAGTTGAAAAAACAATTTAACTTTACTTTTTTGATAACAATTGTCTTTGATGTTTTTTTTAGAAATTAAATAAAAAATATAAAAACAACCCTTTCTATTGTTTCATAATTTAATTTATTATTTATAAAACAAACCATGAAATATTTTTTTTACAAACAACTGAGGACTGTACTGAAAATAAACTGAAACTACCGCCAGGAAAGTTGTGTTTAATTGTTGTAACCAACATCAACAATAGCAACAGTGTTTCTGTTTTTGGTGACATGATCATGTTGCCTCATTTATTTGCTACAATTTGGCTGTGGTTGTACATTTTTATTTGGGCTACAAAAGTATTTCAAAATTCTAAATGTTCTTTAATTATTTCCAGTTTTCTAGTTACAATTATAAAGCGTTCTTGTTCTACAATATAAATTTTATGGCTTTTCTTTGGTTTCTTATAGAAAACCAAACGAACCAAAAAAAAAGAACCAAAACAAGTTTTACTCTTACCTCCCATTAAGCCAAGTTTAAGTGAAGAAAAAAATGTTGAATTGACCATTTTCATCTATCTGTGTTTTCCTCATTTTACTCTTTTCTATAATGACCACCAGGCTGTCTGTACAATGTTGTATGTACATAGTTTCTTTTTATAGCCATACAAACAATTGTATTTTGCTTCGTTTATACTTATGTACCTACATGTATTTCGTTTTATTTCAGTTCAATATCAAGTTCAACAAGTTTTTTTCTGTTTTTGCATTTTCGTTTGTGATTTCTTGCTGTCTATTCACATTTCTTTTAACGGTGCATTTTATTTTAAACCAAATATCATGTTGCAAAATCTGAACTAACAACGCATACATATTATGTTAGTTCGTACGTAAGAACGAACATGTGTGTAACCCTCATTTAAACTTGTTTTTGCCTCTTGTTCTTTTGGCTTAGTGGTTGCAAGAAGTTGGCTATGTAACCAGCTTAATGACTTCTTTGTGATCATAATTAATGGTATTATCCACTGTACAAACTTTTGTGTATTAAAAGCGTGACTTCTTGACAAAAAACCAGCTTCACCTGAACTTTTTTACGAATGATCGATTTGTATTTTTATACCCTACACCACCATAGTGGCGAGGGTATATTGGATTTGTGCATATGTTTGTAACGCTTAGAAATATTGGTCCAACACCCAACTTAAAGTATACCGATCGACTCAGAATCACTTTCTGAGTGGAATTAACGATGTCCGTCCGTCCGTCTGGCTGGCTGTCCATGTAAGTGATATTTTTTCGGCCCAAGGACGGATGGGATTGAAACTGGTGGAAATCGGTCCATTATTTCACCTGGCCCCCATACAAAAGTCCTCCCGAAATTGGGGTTTACCGATCATAAATTTTTGAATTATGCAAGGAACCAAACAAATTTCATCACAAATGAGTGGTAAATGAAGCCAAATCACCTCTACAAATTTTGTGCAGATCGGTCCATAATTAGTCGTAGCTCCCATATAAGGCCCAATTCCGAAAACCACTTTAAAGAGCATAACTCTCTCAAAAATGTTGCTATCCAAAAACAGTCGAACTTCTCTATAGTGAACTTCTCAATGAAGCTCTCCCTGTTATGAATTGATTTCAAACACACAACTTTTTCGGTTCCAATTTCATTGTTTTTTATCTCCTTATAATGAATTTCCATACAATGAAGTTTTCTATACAATGAAGCAATTTTGCAGGTGTAATATTTGACTCACATGCGTTTTTGTCTCCATATAATGAATTTTTCAAACAATTTTCTGTTACGCATACTAACAACTCTGTGTACCGAGAAAGATGCCACCTATAATGAGGGGATTCCCAAAAGAGGAAAATAAGAACAAAAAAAAAAAAAGAAGAAAGCCACATCAATAACAATTTTGACATCAGTTGCCGGTGAAAGAAAAATGGAAAAGTGCAACCCAAACTAATATGCTTAATTATTTTAAATAAAAAGTGGGGGAAAATATAATTTCTGTATAATGAAGTTTCTATATAATGAAGTGATTTTCTGGCCCCGTCAAGATTCATTATAGGGAAGTTCGACTGTAATATTGAACGGAAATATATTTCAAGAATGATAAAATAAAGATTACGCCAACGCGCGTAAAATTTTAAAATGTTCTGCGCATTTAGGCCCTGTGACGTCACACATTCTGTGTTTCTATTGGCTAATTTTTTCTCACTTGTGTTTTTTACTCATGTTTTGCTTGCATTTGCTCACTGCACTCTTCATGTTTATATTTTTTGTTGTTTTTTTTTTGTTTGTTTTTCTTTTTTAAACAGATTTTATTTTAGAACTCTCAGAGATTTCAATTGCAAGGTTGCTAACTATCACATAAAACATACATTTTTCGCAAGAAATTTTAATTCTAACACATGAAACATTATTGGTAACCCTTAGAATGGCCCTTCTACGTCACATAACGGGAAATCATGCGCATGGCGTAATCTTTATTTTATCATTCTTGATATATTTCATATGCATGCAAATAATACGGTACAATTTTATTATGATCGATATCAGACCCTGCAACAAGTATGAACGAGCCGACTTATTCACTAACGTTGAATTTTAAGAACAATACAAAAAAGTATGATTCAATTTTATGCTTATTCACTTTTTATGCACACACAGAAAATTCAGCAACGAGTATAAATCATTTCCAACACTTGGTTCGAACTGCAATGTTTGAAAACAAAAATTCTTGTTTATACACAGTTTGTTTTTTGCATGTCGGCTTTGTTGTGCATGATCTGATTGGAATTGAACTAAAAACACACGAGCCACTTATAAGTAAAAAGCGGCTGGCAGAAAAATATGAAAACATAAAAAATGTGCATTTACTACCTATTTAACATTATTTCGTCGAAAAGAAAACTTATTTGACAAAGCAATGATAAAATTTGTAATATGTACAGTTTGTCAAATATATCTTTGCACAGCAAAAAAAATTAAAGAAAAAATGTAAAATGAGCTGCTTCATACATTTAACGACACAGTCGAACATTCATGTTCGCACAAAACAACAAATGAATAAAACTCATGTTCGGCTAACAACACGTTGGCTTTGATGTAAAACGAGCTTCATACATTTAACGACACAGTCAGAATATTCATGTTCGCAAAAAACAACCAGTGAATAAAACTGAATGTTTGAAACGAACGGTTGCGTAAACGAGCGTTTTGTGCATTTGAACAAAAACGATTAAAAAATCAATGTGCATGATTAAGTATACCCGAAAATTTAGTACTCGTTGCAGGTCTCTGGTGAAAACCAAGCATAAGATCTTACAGACATACATATGTAGTCAAGTTAATTAGAAACTCTAAAGCAGTTTAAATATTTCAATTGTAGGACAACATAAAATCACAAAACGATTATCTTTAAAAATGCTTAAATAAAAATGCAGTTATTTTTGAAAAATTCTATCAGATTTCTTGAATTAAACGATTAAGTCACCATTCACTTATGATGACAGGAATGCAATAGTACAAAACTTAAAACATGATAATTTTTTTTTTAAATTTTAAAATTTTATCAACATTAAATTTATAAATACAGCCTTTTTAGCTAACTTTAAATAAACAGCATTGTGTTCTGTGTTAGCTGTTTTGATAATTGCCACAGAATTTATATTTAGATAGCTTTACCATTTCATCATGAATAGACTAATGTCTAAGCAATACTTGCAAATTGTGTTCATAATAGCTGGTTTTAAGAGCTCTGAACTGATATACATATACATATGTATGTATATAGTCTGAAGAGCACCCCTTCTGTCATCTGTTCAACATTGACTTTAGATATTTCTATAAGATAATGCCTGTCTCTTATTAGACGTTACTACTATACAGTAAAGTTTTGGTCTGATTTAGCTCTTAGTCATTATTCGAAGGCTTTATGGTATTGGTATCAAATAAATCAAGCTTCGACCACTTACACATTATTGAGATATTTTCATTGTAAAGTTAAAGTTCATAAAACCTAAAAAAAATTAAATAAAACATTTATGTTAACAATGATTTCTCTGTACTAATAATTAATTTTCCAACAACATATTCTCCATGGTGTTACTATACAAGGCAAGTGCAGTAGCACAGCTGACTGACTTTGTTTACAATTTACTTATGTCAAAAGTTATACTTTTTCAAGTATTATTGACAGTACAGTAGGTAAATTATTTTATACGAACAAGATGCCTGTTGTTTCTGTATTTGTTGCCAATTTGCACTTACCTTGTATAACACCATGATATTCTCCAGATCTATCTTTCAGCGATTACTATGTTTGAGAAACTTTGGAAGATGACGTGAGAAAAAGAATAGTGTGATTAAAAATAATTTCAAATTCAAATTTATTTTCAAAGACAAAATTAAAAAAATAAATTTTGAATTTTAGAAGAAAAAAACTACCGTTAGCATGGTTATGTCTAAACATATTATTATAAGACATGTCGACATTTTGACATAAAATACTCTATTTGAAAAAAAATCATTAAAAACAATATAAAATTAATTATGTATTTTTATTACAATATATTTTATTTAAAATAAAGTAAATATGTATTACAAAACCTTTTCTGCTTAAAGCAAATGATTAATTATTGTTTTGAATTTGCCATCGAAATAAACAGAAACATATGTATTTGGATTACAAACTGAGATACGAAATTTAGCCTCAAAACACCATAAACTATTTTTACAACAAATGCAAACTTTTTGAAAATGAAAACAACAAATATGCAAATTTAAAAAACAAAAGAAAATTTTCAACACAATGTAACCCATTAACATAAATTACTTTCGCCATTACTTCTTTTGCCTTAGTTTAAAATTTATAACCAACCATAAATTAATGGATGATGATCACATCAAAGTTGGTAGTTGTAAATTACATATAGGTAATTTTATAACTGTGTATTAATAGTCTGAATATATTGTATTGAAACTGAATTCAGTTAAACATAAATTTTAAATAATCTATTATGCTATACACGGGTGTGTTAAGTGAAATGTTTATATTTAACAAGATCTCAACATTTCTAAAAAAAAAAATTTGCTATGACAAAGAGACTCATCTGCCTAAGGTATTGAAATTTAGCAACAAGTGAAAGTTTTTATCTTATGAACAACTTCAACAATTTATTTGTAGTGCATTCTTAAGTCGTTCCTGATCAATGTGATTCCCTAAACAACCACGTATAAAATTTCATTACAAACAAGATTGTGTATAAACAAAAAAAAAAAAAAATGACAGCTGCAAAAGTGCGTAATTGTTTATATAATTTTTTTGCAGAAACAGGATTTGAGTTGAATTGTAGTGCTGGCAAATTCTACTACTTTCCATTACTCAATAATATTCAATACTTTTCATTTGGGTACTCAATACTACTCAATACTTTTACGGATTTTTTGATATTGTAACGCATAGTTTTTATCTGCAAATTGAAGTGGTTTCTTCAAAAAATAAAAATAGATCTTTAACTATTATTGGGTTTGTATGTCTTTTATTATTAAATCAAAAATAAATGTAAAGCTAACTTTTAATTCAACGTTAACAACAACTTAAGAAATAATAGACAGCTTTATTTCGGCAGTTGGTTTAATTTTGTAGCTTATACTATGTTTCCACGACGACTTGAATCACCTGCTTCGCCTTCTGAATCATGTTTATGAATCTTGTTGTTTACATGACTAATAAACTTGATTCGATTTGACAGTTCTTTTTAATAAAAAAAAAAACAGAATAAAAAATAAACAGAATTTACAATTTGTGAAAAATAATTTTTTTTAATGGACAAAAAAGTGAGTGGAAAATAGTTATTTGAAAAAAACATACATTCGTACGTATTTACTTCCAGCAACAAGAAAATAATTTGCTTTGTTTACAATAATATTAAATTTTGACAGCTAGTGCAGATAAACTTGCGATAAAAATTAGAGAAGAGTGCAATTTTTCGTGCTTCGCAAGTAGATTCATATTGAAAAAGTAGAATCATATTGAATGGAAGTAAAGAAAGTAAATACGTACGAATGTATGCTTTTTTTCAAATAAGCTAACTAATTTTCACTCAGTTTTTTTGCCCATTAAAAAAAATATTTTCCACAAATTCTAAATTCTGTTTTTTTTATTCTGTTTGTTTATTAAAAACAACTGTCAAATCGAATCAAATTTTTTAGTCATGTAAACAGCATGATTCATAAACATGATTCAGAGAGCGAAGCAGGTGATTCAAGTCGTCGTGGAAACATAGTATTACAGATTGTTGTCTTTTTATACAGTGATGTATTTCTATGCACTATTTTACCCACTCAACTTGCTTAAAAATACAACTCAGAAAGTATCGAGTAACTACTTTTGAGTATTGAGTATCCAAAAAAAGGGCAAATACTCGATACTCGGTACCCATTACTCAATATTTTGCCAGCACTATTGCATTGGCGTGTGCCAATCAGTGCCGCTAGCAAAAAGGTCAAAATATGCATTAAAACAGTTTAAAAAAGCGTCGACGAAGAAGATTTAAAAACTTCAATACACATATAAAGAAAAGTTCATGATTCAGCGTAGCATACTCAGTAGAAAGACACTTTGTTATTTATTTTTCTTTTGGTTAAATGTTTCTAAACTTGCACATCATTATAAAACTCTATAATATGCATAACTATATAATATGTCAGTAGGTAGAATATTATGTTATAAAAATTAATTTGGCTAGTAAAAATAGCATATATAAACGCCTTTTAAAAATAGAGAAATTTATTTTAAAATGACACGTTCTTAGTAAATAATGACCTACATTTATTTAACCTTTAATATTTTTTTAACATTTATTTATATTTTGGGAAATGCAGATATTTTTATCTATTAATACAAAATATTGTAAAAACAAAGGTACAGAGAAGGAAAAAAATAAGAAATATAGTATTTATTAAGTGATTTCATACATGTTTAAATATATTTTAGAACTGCAATGAAATAAACAATTAATTCTCCAACATAACTAGTACACTTTAGATTGAAATTCTGGTCATCTGGGACGGGATATTCGTCCATTCGCTATGGCATGCTCGATATTTGGATCTCATTAAAAGACTGATATATATACAAACTGCGGTTAAAAAATCTCTTAGGTGAGTATATGATATCTGAAAAGGATTAGTCCAATAATACTGGGAGTCTCTTAACTATATGGTAGAACATTCACCAATGAGTTATTATGGATGCAATTATTTGAAAATACCTGGTAATAAAATAGCAGACGAAATATTTGAAATTTTCTGAATCTGTTCAGACCAGATGGTTCACTGAGCGTTTATTCTTAACTAGTAATCCCAATATCATCTAATAAAATACAACTTTTCAAAAACCTCAAAAAAAATCTTTACTAAATAACAATGACAAACAAATAAAAAAGTCTCAAAAGCAAACACGCATTTTGATTACTTTTAAACACGTTATGTATTTGAACAAAAGATATAAAAAATATACCGAGAATTAGTTGTGTGTTCAATGTTTCGTCATAATTGCCGGCCGGCAATTGTTGTTTTGTTAAAAACGTAAAATATCTGGCGTTTAAATGTAACCATATCAAACCAAATGTTGCGACTTTGACACCCAAACTCACACATACGAGTACAAGCTGGGAAGTAGTGTGAGAGAACGCACAATTTAACACCTTAAAATCTCCCCTCAAATTGTGTCTACTTCTGTTATTAAACAACGTCACCGTCAGTCACTTACTTTGGAAAATGTTTAAAAATAAACTACGTCACAGTTTGTATGACCAATTTGGTAAAAGCGAGAGGGAAAAACTTGTGGTTCTTTGGGGGGGACACCGTGCAATGACAAGACATAATAGATAATGACCAAAGCAGGGTTGGTAAACGCACTAATATTGTACCTATACTTTTTTAATAGAAAAAACTATTTGGCTTTAACAGATTCTTTAAATTCGATAAACCTTATTATTATTGCTTTGTTTTGGATATTAAACGACTTAAGGTACGGTCACATTTGGCAAATATTTGCCGAAAAAAACGTATACTCTAAATAAGATATATTTGAACTCGTTTATTTATTAAACAAAACTTTTCTTATTTAGGCCAAAGCACAACAAATATTTCATTTTAATTTATTTGATGCTGATTGATCTTGCAAAACTCCTGTAAGAGTAAACAACGTCAAACAAATTTGTGCTAAAACAAGTGGTTACGCTTTTTTGAGTAAATATTTGCCAAATGTGACCGTACCTTTAAGTTTTAAGCATTTAAAGAATTATGTACATCAGGAGTGCCCAAGCCCTATACTCTTGGTGCTCTTTTGTATTTGTAAAAACTCTTAGCTATAGGCTGTGTGTTTTGTATACTCATTACAGCACTCAGCACTAGCAATACGAAATACACAAACAACTTTGCCTTATTTTTGTCGTACTTCACTCTATACACGCAAGCGCAAAGCAAGAACACTTTCGTATGCTCTACTAGTAAACATTGGTGACTGCAATCGTCAATGTAGATTTTGTTTTTGTTTAACGTATGATAGCGTTTAAAAAAGTGTGTTGTTTCTTTGTATGTATTGGCTTTTACAACAAAAAATACTGAATAAAAATTAGTTTTTATTTAAATGTATTGGTGTTTGCTCTTACATAAGCAACTTTTGGGCACTCCTGATGTACATACATATATATTTAAAATTGTATTTTTTGCTTAAATACTTTTTTCTTTAACTTTCAGGAACATAAACTTTAACATTAAAAATAAAACCAAACTTAAAATTCGTTTTCAAGATTTCAACAAAAAGTATTATAACAAGTAAGAGTGGTATATTCGGCTGTGCCGAATCTTAAATACCCTCCACCTAAACGTAATAAGAAATACAAAAACTACACTGGTTATAGGACTAGAATATTCTTATTCTGTGTTTTCTATTCAGTCTTAGTGCAAATTTTATTAGTATTTGATATATTGTTTGAAAGACAATTTTACGACCAACATAATTTATGTTAAATATTTTGAAATTTTGTCTAATTTTCATTATTTTTAATTGATTTAATTACCAATTCTGATCATAATTTACAGAGTTTTTCTGATGTTCATAATAATCTTGAGTGTAACTTAACAAACAGAGTATAAATAATAATCTTGAGTGTAATTTAACAAGCAGAGTATAAAAAAGGGGAACAATTCGGTTTTAGTGATTTTGCTACAAAAAAAAAAAAAAAAAAAAATCAAATAGGGCTTTTAGAGGAGATACCAGCAAAAAAAAATTTGTTGGCGGTCAGGCCTATTTTCGAGGGGGCGGCCCGTAAAATTTAAAATATATATAGGCCTATATCTCGGGAACTACTGGATGTCTGATAATTTGTAATACATAAAATAAAAGGTATTAAAAATACCTTTCCAACGATATATATCATGATTATAAAATATGGACCGAATATGGGTTAAATCCGAAAAGAATATTTTTTGACCCGAATTTATTTGTTTTTGGAAATGGTTTTTATATGGCAGCTATGACAAATTATGGGCCGATCTCCTTAAATTTTGGAACAGTTATTTTCATGCATATGAGGATATTTCACGTCGAATTTCAACTTAATAACGATATATATATTAGTATTAACGTAGATTTCGGTAGTGGACCTTATGTGGGGGATATAGTCAAATATGGACCGATATTCTCAAAATCCAGCAGTTTGATTTAGGCATGTATGTAAATGATCCGTGTAAAATTTTGGATTGGTAACCTTATTTATAAGAGATTTATGAGTATTAAAGTGATTTTCGGAAGAGGGCTTTATATGGCGCATACGGTTAAAAATAGACCGAAATTCACAAAATTTTATGGGATAATTTTTGTATATATGTAAATGATCTGTGCAAAGTTTTGAGTCGGTACCGATATTTATACATAGGAAAAATGTCTTTTTCAGATGTGGTCCATGTATGGAAGCTATGACCAGTTCTGGGCCGACCACCATAAAATTTAGTACAACAATTTATTTGCCTATAAAGAGTGTTCATGTCAAATTTTGGAATTTGACTTTATATGGGGTCTATGGTCAAACATGGGCCGAACTAAAAAAAAAATCGTTTTGCGATTTCTTTTTGTATAAAACTTATTTTTGCTGAATTTTGTCTTGATATTTCAATTTTATAGGCATTTATTTATCATTAAGCCATATTTCGGGAATATATATATTTGTATGGAGGCTATGAGAAATCATGGACCGATTCTTACTATTTTCCGCACAATTTCTTCTTTTATCATACAAACAACGTATACAAAATTGCATGGTATTATCTGCAATATATTTCAAAATATTGCAATAAAATGGACAAAAAATATCAAATTTTTATGGAGGTTGTCTCACATATTGGTCCATAACTCTGGTTGACTTAAACCGATTTTGCTGATTTTAAATAGCAAACTTCTCGAAAGCATTTCTGACAGAATTATTGAAGATTTGGATCCCGAATATATCTGGTTACCTCAAAAAACTGATTTCAACAGACAGACAGACAGACGGACATGGCTTAATCGGCTCCGCTATCTATAAGGATCCAGAATATATATACGATCTTCGTTTCTCGAGAGATCAGGTTGTTCACTACCCTTAATTGTGAAACAGTGGAAGTCTATAGGTGAAATGTAATGTGGTGAAATCGGAAAGGGTGAAAAAACACATACACTGAGTTTGAAGCTATATATACTTTACAGGGTCGGAAAATTATACTGTGGAAATTTCACACGGAATGACAAACATATACACCCTTCTCATGAAGGTGAAGGGTGTAAAAATAAATGAGAATTTGCAATTTAAAAAAATTTTAAAATTCAGTATCTCAATTTTCCATGCCTGCTCTTTACTTTTTAAAATACTAGCATGAATTTAAAAACAATGACATTCGATTAAATGAACGAATATATGCATGTAGATCTGTACTCGAGTACACAAGCATCTATCTGTCAATATAACTTCCGTTTTGCTTTATTGTTAAACAATCTACGGTTGGTTGAATTCGGAAATTTATTTAGTTTTTTGTTTATATATATATATGTATGTATGTTTTGTTTAAACACTGTAAGTTGGGAAATAGGAGTAATTATAAATATGTATGTATATGGTTTTGCAAGGCGCATACAAATATAGTATAGTTTTGTTCTTTTTTTGTAATCTGTCCTTTTTACAATTTATTGTCAACTTATTGATTCGATTTAATGGTTTATTTAATTGAAATTTTTAACACGCTTTAGAAATAATAATAATTTATATTTAACTTAATTAAAAAGTCTCATAAAACTTGTGTAGTTTTTGAGTCACAATTAATTTTGAAATAATATAGAGGAAACGCTACATGAAGAAAAGTTGGGTTTTAAAAAAATTGTGGTTCATTCAAAAGAAGAAAAAGAAAAATGTGAAATTCTCTATATCTATCAGTTATACATATTAATTTGCGGGATACTTATACTTAGGGAAATACGTTGTTGTTTTTGTAGCAGCATAACAATTTAATTTGGGGCTTTTACAAGATTAAGTACAAGGAATCGTGGACTTGAAAACATGGTGAGTCAATAGACCTACTGGGCATATGCAAGTAGGACTGGCTGGACAATTAAACTTGTGGTGGTGGCATGGGGGCATGCTGGTCATAAATTAAGGATGGCACGGTCTATGTGGGACTAAAAGGAATTAAGCCTGTTGCTTCATCCTAATTTTAGTTAGTACCAGAAAGATTATTGTTTACGCGGCAGAATCTTCTCGGTCTCTGCTATGAGCGGTGGGCAACCTACTAGTACAACATCCTTGCAGCATCCTACTACCAAAGATTGATGGCGTCTGACATGTAGCTAATATATACGAGCTGCGATCTAGTGGATCTTGTACATAACTCAGTATGCTCTCATTGTTTATACGAAGGTCTTGTTTAAAATGCTCGGGGGAGTCTCCAACAGTCTGATTTCGAAATGTCGATGACTCCTGCAGTGACATCCCAGAAGAAACTGTTGTGTCAAAATGACGTTGTGTTCATTGACCGGTAGAACCTTAGTATTTACATGAAGTTGGTGTTCGGAGGTTATTTACCCTGTGACTGTCCAACATATCCGCGACTGCCAGTTCTAGGTTCTGCGGTCAAGGACTGTCAACCCAGCAACAACAACATTACAATAGAACAATACTTCTGTGTGATGGTTAAAATACATTTTCCGAAGATCATAGATATTCTAAGGAAGTACAATACATCAACAAAATCCGTTCGAAAATGGTTGATACATACATACTAAAGGGCTGCAAGAATACATTCATTTGTTTATCACACACAAGCATTTCAATATTCATTCAAATATTTAAATAGTTAAAGAGTGGTTTACAGAGTTTAAGAGTTAAAATATAAAAGAGAGTGTAGTCTGTGTTTTACTTTGTCATAACGAAGGCACACATTGCATTTACTCTTTTTCTTTGAACATTTATTTACTCAATTTGCAAATGCAAACATTCGTATGTATATGGTAACAGTTAGAATGTGTATAAGAAATACTACATAGTAAAATTAGTACTTGTTTGTATTCTTATTACAAATATATCTCTATTAAACAGAATTTTGTAACAAAAATTATAAAAATTGGAATAAAAGTATATTAAAATGGACCTTCACATTTTTGCGTTTTATATTTACAATTTCCATAACAAAAATTACTAGTGATAATAATAATATATTCATGTAAGGAGTAAAACATTCAAATAATATTATATTCGAAGCTTATACAAATTTTATTATGTCTGTTTTATATGAATATGGTTGTTGTTTTTCTGTACAAATACAGTTGGTTTTTTTCTCTTTCGCTTTGTGTGTTCATTCATTTGTTTTTTAAACACAAAATGTAAGGCACTACGTACCTAAATCGTGTGTTGTATTTTACTTTACCTACTTAAAAAATAAATGAATGTATTCATATGCCTTTTGAATGTAGTCATGCAGACCTTTAATACATACATATACATATATACTATCTCGATTTTATAACTTCGTTTTGTATATATGAAATTTATATCCATAATATCGTTCCAGAAGAATATAGAACTCAGAGGGTAAAAATTAAATAAAAAATATATCTTTTTAACAGGATGTTAGGTTGGCAGACGGCCGTGTAGTACGGCCCACTTTGGTCCATATTGCTGGTCCAATTGTGGATGAATATTGAACAAACTCGATCTATATTGTATTTTTGACAAAAGCAGGCAGACACAATCAGCGTTACCGTTGATGCGACTAAAGTGGCAATTTGACCCTTTTACAGATGCCTTGCCACTTTTTGTGTACCTTTTTTTGTTTTACTTGATACTTATTAGTTTTTTTTATTAATTTTTTTATTATATGCATATGTAAACATACATCATATACAACATTTAAATGAAAAAAATACGATTTTTATTTTTGTTTTGTTTATTTTCCATCTTTTTAAAAGTGGTGCCCCTTTTTTTTAATAAATCCCCTTTTTGTGCGACTTTCTGAAATTTGCCAACGGTAACGCTGGACACAATACAATCACAAATATGGCTACCAGCGCTGTCAACTTTGAAATTTCAAAATGCACCAAAATGGAGAAAAAAGCACACCATTTACAAAAAACGCATCAAGTTAAGAATTTCATTTTTGTTTCAAATATTTATTGAATTAATTAGAAATTGTTTAATATCATAAATTCTATAAAAAACTTTTTATCAACGATTATTATTAAAAGTAATAATAGTAAAAGCATTTTTTTAATAAATGAGCTAATAAAGATAAAATAAGCATTCACAATAGTATATTCGGAACTAAAGTACTAATTGGTAAAAAAGCTAATTTCAGTATATATTTGGTACTTTTTTTTATATATTTTTGTTTTCTAGTTAAAGTACTTCTATTTGATTTTTTCCAATAAAATTTGCTAGGATTCCACTGGTACTCTAATCCTGGTTGTTCGTCTACAGTTCAGTAGACCAAACCATCAGGTTATACAAGAATTTTTATTTCCATGTTTAAAATGTTAATTTGATTTTCAAACAAAGATTTTTGAAGAATTTGATTTCATTTATCATACAATCGTATTTAAAATAAATATTTAGATTTTTTATATGTTTCATTCGAATTTATTTTTGAGCACACTTCGTCAGGTATTTTGTAGTTTGAACAACATAAATTATCTCTTTTTAGGCTATATTATATTTATATGTGTATTAAACTGTTACACGTATTTAGTGACATTTTGTTTCTAATTTTATTTTTGAATAAATTCATGACACTAAAACTCCTCTCAACTACTGCGTTTGAGTACGGATGTCAATATGTGTATGGCAAAACTGGACAGTTTAAGGCACAGATATAATCTATGGTTTAAGGAATGCGTTATTGCCAATAACATTATTTCTATATTATTAGATTAAAGGAAGCAAAAGTACGAAAAGACTAAAATGTAGCCATATCGAGCAAAAAGTAATAACGGGCTAAAAGGGCTAAAACATAATTGTAAAACGTGCTAGATTTACGCGTTTTTAGTTTAGGACCAATTTTCTTTTTTCACGTTTTGAGTGACTAAAATCGGGCTAAATCTAGCCCGAAAAGGGTCAGGTTGGCATCACTGTTGTCAATTAACCGAATATTGACTCGATTAAGTTGCATATCTGAACACAGTATAAAGGTAAGTTTAGACGATATGTTGAATCAGCATATATATGCTGACAGCCATATGATTAAAATTAGCAGCAAATTCCTATGTCATATGTTAGACGTTTACACGATATGTTGAAAGTAGCAAATTTTTTGATGTCAGCATATGTCAGCAAATGAAATGTCAACATAAGAGTTAGCATACGATTATTGTGTTTATACGATATGTTGAATTTTATGTGGTGCTACATATGCTGAGTCGTATAAACATTTGTTTGTGAAATTAGTCAGTTTGACAACATTTTTTAATTATTATTCAACTTCTGTAATTTATGTGTAATTTTTTTTTAAATAAAATTTAATAATAAAAATATCAATAAAAAAAACATAAATGATGACGTGGAAGGAAATTGGTCTAGCTATTGCTTGTACAGTGCTGATTTTGGATGACGATGAAGTGGAATTAAAAGCAATAAGACACAGAGTTTGGGAAAAGAAATGGGTAGAACGACGAGAGGAAGAAGGTTATTGTGTAAAATTATACAAGGAATTGGTATAAAGAAATAGAGCATATTTTATTGTAAAAAACAGCAATAATATAAATAATAAAATATTTATATAAAAAATCGAGGTAAATTCTATACTAAATATGCAAATAATGCACGAAAACATGTAAAACATTTATAATAATTTACCCCCTTATTCATAAACGATTATTAAATTTAACAAACGTTTATTAAACAAATTTTTATGTGCAAATATGTCTTAATAAACGTTTGTTAAATTTAATAATCGTTTTTGAATAAGGGGATTATAGTTTATTTCCAGAGACCTGTGTCGATTAATTTGAACAATGCCGCCGGCCATTATTTACATAAAAAAAACTATCGGCGGCTGGGCTTAAAGGTCGTGATACACTATCCTACACAATCGTACGATTCATTCACTGGAAAATTTTACCGATTTTTATCACACTCAAAAAAAAATCGCAACAAAGTATGTCATAGGTGCCACACTATTACACAAAAAAGATGCAAAAACATATGTTTTTGCTAATGTAAACAAACGCAGTTTTCTGCCATTTAAATTAATATTTGTGTTTATTTTGTTGTTATATGTGAATATAATAAATTGTATAAACTATACAAACAATTAAAAAATGTTAAACGTCTATCATTTAGAATCTAAAGTTTAGATTATAATTTGTGATTTAAATCAATGAGCCGACATTGTTGTTTTTTTATCAGCTTTATTAGAAAATACAACTCTGATCGCATATGAATTTGCCATATGCTGAAAAGCTTGCATACGCTTTTCAACAAATAACATATCTGTCAACATACGCAGGAAATTTGTCAAACACTAATAATATGCTGTTTACACGATATGCTAAAATTACCAACATACGTTTGTTGATATTGTTAACAAACTGTTAGCAAATGTTGTTAAACATACGTATGCTGAAAAAATTTTGCGTTTACACGATATGTAAGCACTTGTCACAAATTTTTCAGCATAAATATGCTGATTCAACATATCGTCTATACTTAGCTTACGATGAAAATTGCGTATGCCTGAACACTTAAAATAATATTGTCAATTAATCGAATATTGACTCAATTAAGAAGCCCATTAAGCAGGATGGCCACGTATCAAACTGATTTGACAATCTCAGTTTTTTTTGATTGCG
Organism: Bellardia pandia; assembly: GCA_916048285.2. NCBI lineage: Eukaryota > Metazoa > Arthropoda > Insecta > Diptera > Calliphoridae > Bellardia > Bellardia pandia. The sequence continues at coordinate 32,695,019 of OU696529.1, forward strand.
TTAGTGAAAAAAATCTCACACGTATATATTGATGTGAGTTTGACGAAAATCAAAACAATTTAGATTTCACTGCCGCCGCTACTACAAACTAAATATTACCAATACATACATATTATTTGTCAAATCAGTTTGATATGTGGCCATCGTGTTTTAGACGATGCAATTTTGCATGCAATTAATTGATGTTTGAAGGCGAACGAGGGAGAGAAGCAAAAGGGGTAGAAAAAGTTGCACGACTTCGTTTGTCATGCAATTTTTTGACATTTCCTCTTACCATCGTTTGTGTTTTATTTATTTTGTTTTATTCTTATGACCCAACTATAATATGCATATGCTAGCTTAAGCAATCGCACATATAAATTGTATGTGGCAAACTATAATGTAGGTACTTAACGAAACTTTTCGTTAAGTTTTTCAACTGTCATTTGCAAAAAGCGAAACTGATCGCACATTCTGTACGGAATCAGCTGTTTGTTGTTGTTTGTTTGTGTTTTGAACAAAATGGAGAATATATATTTAGTTTAAATTTAATAGAAAATGCGGAAAAAATAAGTGCCTTTACAATAAAAGGGACCCTTTTTATTTTAACAAAAATGTCTTTCTGTCGCGGTTTATTTCTCTGACAGAACAAGAGCGTCTTCTTCTTTTACAGTTATTTCTTTTAATGTGCACAGGCCTTCAAGCGCTAACTTTAAAATTTTTATATTATTAAAATTTTAAAGTTTTTTCTCCATTTTTGCAAACACAATACGAAAATTAACAAAACATATGTAAACGTTTTTTATTATTTACAATGTAGTGCTGCCACAGCTGTACATTTTAGTACTTTTGCCGATAAATTAAAAAAAAGGAAAAATTATGCGTTTCGGGTACGAAGTTTTCTTTTAATTATAAAATAATAAAATAATAATATTTATAAAAATAGTCATTTAATGGCTTTTTGTTACAATAAAAACATTTTTTTAAACATAAATGAGCAACTGTGGACAAAAAGTTTCAAAGTCACGTAAGCACATTGTAGCCACCTGAAAGTTAACTCTGAATTGCTTTTGCATTTGACAGCCTTTTCGTTAACTTTTGCAATTTACTTAAGCTTGCTTATGCATATTATAGTTGGGCCTTTATTCTGACTTTGAAGTGTGCGTTATAAAAATTAATGCGCAAGAACATTTTCAATTACTTCTTCTGTATTAAAATCTTCCATGTTTTATATTTTTTTAAAATTTTTGTATATTGTATTTATGTATATGTATGTATATTCCCTGCCAGCAATTGGAAGTTTCTTTCATCGTCCATCGTCAAAGGCGTTACGTCTTACTCACTTCCAGACGTTAATTGGAAGATAACAATAACAATTTACATTGCAGTCGTCTTTTAATCATCCAGACGACGTTTGGAAGATTGTTTGTTGTTTACAACACCAGCCGAAAATGACATGTCCCGTTATAAAAGAAATGAAAAGAATGCAAAAAAGAAGTTTTCGACATCATCGAAATTAGTTTTATTTTGTCATTTACTGTGGTCGGTCAGTGGTAAAGTGTGGTTTCGATTTGTTATTGTTGTAGTTTTTACATATTGGTCTGTAAAGGCAAAGAAAAATCAAAAGCAAAAGAGAGGCGAATAAAATAACTTCTGGAAGTTACGCTGAAGTGACTTCTTGAAGTTACGCTGAAGTGACTTCTTGAAGTTACGCTGAAGTGACTCCTGGAAGTTACTTCCGCGGGGTACAACTTCTCAATACGGAAGACGCTTCTACGATCAGAAAATGGTATCGCAGAAGATGAGTTTCAACTTCTTAGCGTCACTTCTGAGTCACTTCCGCAATAGAAAATGTTGGCAGGGTTATTTTATATACATACATACATATGTACATATATTTTTGTATATTATATTTACATACCTATATTTTAAATTAAATGAGAATTATTCCTCTTGCGAGTATTAATCAACAAATTTTTCAAAAATTTTAATCGAAGTTCACTTCAAGTTAAATATACAATTTATTTGAAAATAAATTGTATACACTACATTTATTTTTGAATATTTCTGTTATATGTTTCACATAGCCTTCCGTTGGAAAGCATAAATGTAAACTCATACAAAAATATTTAAAGAGACACTAGCAAAATGTAATGCATTCGATTAAAATTTTTGAAAAATACCTATATTTTAAAATTTTGTTTTCTTTGTTGCTAATGAAAAACTAAAGAGGAATGTGTAATTAAACGTCAAAAAATTGCATGATTTGTTGGACGTAAAATTGCATCGTATAAGTGCACAATATTTTACGTAGCAATTTTAAAAGAGAATGGAAAAAATTGCATGCAATTAATTGCATCATCTAAAGGGCCTCTAAGAGGGCATGCAAAAAAATTGCACCGTCTAAAGGGCTTCTAAGTTTCATATCTGTACACAGTATAACACAACAAAAAAGTAAAAAATTAATAACGGCATTTTACTGTTTGAATTCAACAACAAAATCACATAGGTACATGCTGGTCGTATGTAGACTCTTGTCAATGCTTTTTGTTTGTTTATTATGAATAATTTTTAAAGTTTACATTACAATAACAATTTGTTTGGGCATATCAATAAAATAGATTACAAACAAAACTGCATCATTATTTTTTTATTCCACGCTTATGTTCTCATAAAATGTCCAATATTGTGGTCTTATATATCCTTTTGTCGGCCACAGTAAGTAGGTACTAGAAATTATTTATTTTGTTCTAAGACATCTAATTTTGATTTTTTTTCTATAGTCTATTAAATCCATAAAAATTAGTGAAAAACTTAAGATCCAGTGGTCCCTCAACTGTAGCAAACTGAAATGTTTCTAATTGGAAGTAGATACCTACTTCCTGTATTTAAATAGGTATATAAACAAATTTAAAATTCCAATTTACAAAAGCTAAAACAAATTTTAAAGCAATCATTTCAAATAAGTCTCGGGAATAACTCACACCTTAATCGTCATTAAAGGGAAACAAAATCATTAAATTAAAGAAAAAAAAACTAAAGGGGAATGAATATAAAAATAGAACTATAGAACTACAAAAACAACAACAAAAAAAAAATGCAACTTGACTTACCTGTTGTTGTTAAGAGGTGTAGAAGACAAACAAGAAGAAGAACACGTATAATAGTTGAAATAAACGATTGGACGATGAAAATAATAAAATGACTGGCTTATAATTCTGATGATGTTTACTAAATATAGATTTAATCTATTAAACACAGAAGATGCTGCTCTGACTGTTATTGTACAATCTTTTTCACAATCATATAATTTTTAACGATTAAATTCACCAATATTTTTTTCCAACACTTCACAAAATTTCCTCAATACTTGTAATTTTTCCTCTACGATGTTTTTCTTACACAATTTTCTTTTGTTTGTAAATGATTTAGTTATGAATATCTTTGTTGCTAACACGTTTACAAACACAATTAATTGCAAATTTATGATTTCGTTTTTGCCATTACAAAACCAGCGCTGCTGCTGCAGATAATTAATCTATGAATGATGCGTTTGTTTGCGAGTCTTCCTTGTAATTAACTCTTAATTTTTTTTTAAAGCTAAAGACTTCAACGAATTACCTATGTTTTTTTTTTAAATGTACCAACTGAAAAAGTTGGCAACTTTACTTTGAAACCACTTTTTGTAACACGTTATAGTTAATTTGTTTAATTCCCATCCGCTTTTTAATGCTTTCCCGCTGCTAGTTCTTCTGCAACTGATTCGTTTGCTTTTGTATTTTAATTTGATTTGTTGTTTAAAAAATAAACGAAAAATAAAAGCAAAGATAAAAAAGTTAGTTTTTGTACTGAAAATGTATTTAGTTGGAGGAGCACTGCTTGTAAATGTCAAAGGGAGAAGAAAAGAGAGAGAGCAAGCGCAACTAACTAAAATAAATAGGGAGTTGCCATATCTTTCAAAGTACAAACAATTAAATATTTTAATTAGCGTTGTCAACTTGGTGCATTTCGCACCATTGTTGGTGCTTTTTTAAATTTTTGGTGCGAAAAATTCTTTAGTTGCTGCGCGGTGCGCTTTTTTTAAATTTTGGTGCGCTTTTTAATTTTTGGTGGCACCAAAGCAAAACTTTTTGTTTCAGTGTGAAAAATCTTTGTACAAAAAAAAATACTTTAATTTTTTTCATATTTTTCATACTGCAAAATTTTTTATACAATCAATTTAACAGGCCACAAACAATGACTGACGACGTTCATTCATAACGTACCAAAAATCATATGGTAAAGTGTGAAGATTTTACATATAAACTTAATTATAGCTTTAAAACTGTAAGTAAAAGAATGTTTATTAAAGAAATAGTTCTTTCATGCATGCATAAAATTTTCAATAATTCTATTTGATGTCACAGAGCAATAGGGTAAAAAGGAAAAAAAATTTTTTGCTCGTGTAGTGAAATTTAAAAATAAATGTGGTAAAATATCGTGGTGAGTAAAAAATCGTGGTGAGTATAAAAAATCGTGATGAGTAAAAAATCGTGGTGATTATAAAAATTCGTGGTGAGTTTTTAGAAATTCACCTCAAATTCCGTTATTCAAAATTTTTCAAGGTCATTGAAATATGTCATCCTAAAAGTAGGCAATGTTATTTTTTATAGAAAGTTTCTACAGCATAACTTAAGGATGCCAAAAAATATTTGAGTCAACCTGCAGCCAAAAAGTCAAACAAGGTGATCCAAGTAATATTAGGCTTGTTACCAGTGTTGTCAATTCCGAATAGCATAGCATATTTAAGTATTTTTACTATTAAGCCTAGTACTCTGTTCAAAATTTCAAATGGAATGCTGTCAAAATACATATTACAAAAATCACATGAAATTTTCATGAAAAGATGTTGCAGAAGTAGTATACTATATTCATTTTGTGAAAAACATATGAAATGTATCTGGCAATATTATTTTTTCACAGCGAAATAATTAAAGTGGCAATTGTTTCACGTGAAATTTTCAATAACAGTTGACTGTCATCCAAAAGCTCTTATGCCGCAACAATATCTATTACTTGTTGTGCTGCTGCACAAGCGGCCAGTAGTATTTGTTTATTAATTTTTATTTGACGCTTTCGATTCAACACAGATTTTTAAATATTTTAACTTTTATTTATTTTCGATTTAAATTCACAAAAGTACATTAGCTACACGTCAAATTTTCCGTATGAAATAATTAATGTTGCTCAACATTTTTCCCAAATTTGAACAGAGTACTTTTTTAAAAAGTTAACCCTGCCTTTACACATGCAAGTACTTGCATGCGAGTACTGTGTACGTATTATATACGAAAACTTATTCGAAAAACTCGATTAGCTCTGCAAGTAAAAAAATGTGAGTGTATTAGTAAAAAATGTGAGTGTATTGAATTTTTCGAACTGTTACTTGCATGTGTAAACCCCGGGTAAAAAAAAATTAATTACATCTGGTACAAAAAACAAATTTGTTAAGTTTATTTTTTATTTTTGTTAAGTTTTTTATTTTTTATAAAAACACTGAATGAACTGTTGAAGACTGTTATTAATATTATATTTTTTGTATGTGAAATTTTTCAATAAACTTTTATTAAATAAAAAAGGAAAATCTAAATTTGGTGCAATTATTTTCAAATGGCGCGTTTTTTCTCCATGTTGGTGCGTTTTGAAATTTCAAAGTTGACAACGCTGGCTATAAAAGTTGTTTGGAATGATGAAAAATGGAATTTAAAACACTCTTTATCTTATTACCATGTCATATTTATTATTTTAAACATTAATGTAATTTATAATGTTGCACTTAAATAATTACAGAAATATGTAACAAAAACTAATGTTAATTTATTAGAAAAAGGTTTTAAAATAACTGTACAATGTCGATAGGCAGATAATAAGTACATACAATAACGAAACCGAACTTAAAAGAATTAACAAATTAAAAAACAAAAAAAAAAACAGACTAATCAACAAAATATGTATGTTTGTATGTTAAGGTTTTGTGTTAAATTTGAATATATTGTAAGTAGTACTAACTAATCGCTATCGTAATCGTTTTTACCAGCTACGGTTAACGGTCGTCGGGATTCATCTTCCGAGCCATAAACCACCTCTTCATCTGAATCATTGATCATGGAAAAGGCAGGATTATCTTTAGTAACAGATATTTCAGCTGTAATGTAATTAAACATAGTTTTAATGAATTTTATTTAGCTTTTGGATTTTGAAAATAATATAGAAGTCTGCCTCTACCTTGAGAAAATCTACCACTGGGTGCATAAACATAAGCCATTGTAAATAAATAAAAATTTAATAGACCATAGAAGCACATAAACTGTGCTGAACTCTTGTAGTTGGTACTCAAAGAGGCCACAAAATTATCTTCCAATATGCCGAAACCGAAACGGCAAGTGGTCACCGTTATGGTAATCGTTATAACAAACAACATAAGTAAAGTTAAAAATTTCAAACGCATATCTGGAAAAAATTTTAAATCTTCAATTAAATTTGTATGATTTTATGACTAAAGAAATATTTACCAAAAAATGGCATTGATCTTAGTTCCGTGTACGCTCTCAGTATCAGCATTGCCAAATACAAAATGTACATTAATCCCGCAATATAGAAAAACATTTTAAAACCCTATAAAATATAAAAGTAATTAGGATTTCTGTGTGTAGGTTTTCTTTGTAGAAGTACATACATTATAATTTTTGGTATCCACAAAATGGCTATAAGTGGGATCTTTAAGCTCATTACATTTCTCCCAGGTGGCCAACACAATGGCACACAGCCATATGGGCAAAACCACTATAATTTTGGGCAAATAAAAACGCACAAATCTTCTTTCATTTTGCCTCAGACCATGATAGATGCACAACCAAAACATTAGCAGAGCACATAGAAATGTGGCCTGCAATACGGCATCCAACATACCCGGCAGCCAAGAGTTCATAAGAAATATTAAGGGGAAAAAGGGATCTAATGAATAGAAAAAAAATTATATTAAAAATGTTTCAATTATCATAAATACAATATTCTTTTAAATATATAATTAAAACATTTGAATCCATATCTACTTACTATCATATAACAGCATCAAAGGCAACAAAACCGATATCCATTTCTGTTCTATGGACCAATCATAAATCGGATATTTACGCAAGGTATGAGCATACCAACACTGAAAAGCAAGCCATATAAATTAAACGAAAAATCTCCGATAAATAAATTACAATCAAAAAACTTACAATAACAATAAAAGTAAAGAGCAGAAATATAAAACGAAACCAAATTTCTATTTGAGTAAATTCCGGACTATACGTTTTGAACTATAGTTATAATAGGGAAAAGAAAAAACAAAACTTTTTAATAAATTGAAATTTTAAAAATACTTCACAAACTTACATAAAATGTTATGCCTTTAATATCATATTTCTGATGAAACGATTCCAAACCCAAAAATCTCACCGTTATAATGTAATGAGCATATTCCAAAAACCCCAAATGCATAATAGTGAATTCCTCACAATCATTACGATTACAAGACAAATGTCGTGTTCTATTATGCAAATTAGCAGAGTTTAAAATACTCAGGGGTTTGTGTTGCTCGGTGATGCCGTCAATGGCCACACTGACATAGAAACGTTTGTCATATTTTTCATCTGTAAAATAAAACATAAATCTTAAGATATTTTTTTAATGGGCAGAAAATTATAAACATTTTAAATTTCAATAATGCTTTCAAACAAATTATACTATTTAAAAATGATTTGCTTATTTATTGAGATACATCTTAAAAAAAGTTTTTTTTTCGAAATTTGTTTCTCCGAAAAGAAAACGGAACTAGTTTAACAACTCACCATCATTATTGTTGGTCACTAGCTTGGCTATCAACCATAATTGCTGCGAATAGGTAGTCATCAACGGCGATTTCATGGCAAAGGGTCCGGTGGCCAAAACATTTGAGGAATTGGCCAAAGAAGTGCGATTTAATATAGTTTTGGCGGTTATTTCTGTGGTGCTAGTAATAGAAGGTCCGGTGAGACCGATAATAATGCCCAAACCAAAGCAAGTAAAAAATCCCAGGAAAACCATAACAAACTCCCTTTTATGCATCGAGTACAAACGCATGTGTACCGATCTCTCACAACGATCGTGATGATATGCTGGTGCTATATATTTATTGAATTCACTAAATAAATCACTAAATTGAGACAGGGAGTTTTTCAGGCGCAACAACAGGCCGCCTGAAGGCAAGTGATAAGCATATCCCAAGCCACTGGCATCAGAGGGTGGTTTGGTCATTGCGCTGTTTTCAACAAAATATTGTTGTATTTTCGTTTTATTTACTTTTTGGTGTTGCTTTGTTATTGGCCAAAAGGACAAAGACGTTTAAAAAAGGATTATCTAACAATACAATTTAACTTGTTCAAGGTTTTGTTTTTATTAACTTTTTATGTAATTTTCATTTTAATAATTTTTAAAGCATTTAAAATTAAATTATTTGTTTAGTTTATTATGTCTTGGAGTTCTTTCTGCTTAATTTTCTACATTTTCAAGGCTTTAGACACTTTTTCTTTAAATTTCTATACATTTTTAAATTTCATTAAATTTTCGTTTATTTTTTATATAAATCGTTGTTAGTTTAAATTGTCCAGTTCAATTTAACTTTTAAGCGTAAATTTTTCCAAGAATTATGTTGTTTTCGTTGCCAAAAAATTATAAATATTGATTTTATTTTTTTCGTTCTTGTTTGTAACACTAGACTAACATATGTTTCCTTTTGTGTATTATTTTCTTTAGCCCATTATTTGGGGTAGTTTATTTTGACAAATGCTTGCATACTTTAAGGCGCATGCCCATTTCTTATCATTTGATAATACTCGCTGGCATGTGCTTGCATGTTTTTGTTTTCTTTCATTAACAAAAATACATATGTATGTATTTGGCTTTTGTTACATATATTTTTCTATTACACCGGTTTTTTTTTATCGGTGGCTTGCGGTTTGGACCATCTAATAGAGAGAAGAAGAAATTTGTTTTGTAAACAATAGAGGGGTTTAAAGTTAAACAAACTGTTGCTTATATGTGTTAAACCCCTTTTGGCTTTAAAGGTAAATATATGCCATAAATTAAGGAAACACATAACAAACACAATTAAATTGTGGAAAATATATTAATAATTTGAAGTATTTCTTTTTTTATTAACTGCTTTTTCGGTTAAATCTTAAAACTTAAATTCTATTACATACAAAAAATAATATTTATTGAATTCCTATATTTTCTAACCAACGTTCGATTTAATCCCAGAACTTAATTAAACCATCCCAACCAGCTGTTGCCACCTTACTCGCTTCGTGAGGATGCCACAGTGTGCTAATGCACACCCCCTCATGAGCTTGCCATTTTTTATACATTTTCGTTGTCTTCCAATCCCAGATGTAACATTTGCCATCGCCATCTCCCGACACCAGATATGACATGTCAGGTGAAAAGTCTAATTGACAAGCATAACCCGACACCATATGGCCGCTAAACGATTTTTTGCGATTCATTTTAAAACGATTGAGGGCAGAAAATATGACCACTTTGTTGTCGAGTGATTGGCAGGCCAACCATTTGCCGTTGGGGGCGAGGGTAACGGCCGGCATTGAGTGCATAGTAGGATCGGCAATGTATTTCATATCGACCGGTATGTCCCATTCCCATATACGCATCGATTTGTCATCTGAGGTAGTTACGAAACGGCGATTCTCGTCAACGAAAGTGATGGTATTGACGGCGCCTAAATGGCGATCATATTCTTGTACGATATCACCACTGCGTGTATCCCACTGAAAGTATAAGAAGATACAATTTAAATTAGGTCATAATTGTAAACATATAACGAAGAAATATTTTAATAATGAGATTATGAGCATGTTATACGTTATATGCGTAATACTCGTAAATTTCAAAACTTTTTAAATTAAATTTCAAGTTTATTACTTGTAAAATATATATTTCACAAGTTCTTTTCTACTTATTTGACACACATGTCATATGAATCCATAGTGAGTCTTTAGATATATTTTAATAGATTGAGGAACTGTCGAACTGGGCACAAAGTTCTGTGACGTTACAATTCCGATCAATGACAGATGAAGTTTTGCTCTTAGTCCACACTGGTCCAATATTAGTTCGGTCCATAATAGGTAATATCTCCCATATAGCGCCGACTTCTTACTTGTTTTGTAATTGTGTTTGTGCAGCGTTTAAATCAACAAAAAATCATGGAAGATATAAAACTTTCGATTTGTGTTAAAAAAATAACGATTGGCTTGTGTCTAAAGTAATTTAAATCCATTTATATTTGACACTATTTTTGTAAATTTAATTTTAAACTTTGCAATACATAGTTTCGTACTTGAACAAACCGAAGTTCAAACTGACTATAATTCATACGAATTTTTTAAGTTCCATGTTAATTTACTTAAACTTTCACATCTACTCTTTGATTTATTTTCCAAGCAATGAGGTCACTCTTAATATTTATATAAAAATTTTCTTTCTATATATTTATATCCAATATTTCGTTATCTCAATGAATAACTTCTTCAGGGATTTAAAATTTTAAATTATAATACAATAATAATTGAAGTATAAATAATAAAAATGAAAATTTTTAACAGAAAATGAAAAGTTTACAATTATGTATGTATATGTATATAAAACCTGTTTGGAATAATAATTGAAAAATTAAATATGTAATATTTTTAGTTTCTAAACTTATTCTTATCTTACAACAATCATAAATGCTTGCCTAAATCTATGTTATTTTCCTACTGCTTGGAAAATCTCTAAAACTATTCCAATTCTCAAACAAAACAAGTCTCCTGAATCTTTCATATATACATATAAGCTTACTCTCATCGTTAAGCAAAATTTGGATTCAGAAGTGAACATAATACTTCAAAACCATTACTAAAAATTTCAATATTGGTAAATCAACTGGTATGGTTTTACTAGATATAAAAGCTGCTTTTGATTTAGTCTGGCACAATGGCTGTATCTTCAAATTGAAAAAATTTAACTTTCCTATAGAAACTATAAAAATTTTACAAAATTTCCTTGACAACAGATCCTTTAATGTTTTCTTGGGTAAAACTTCGTCACATAGGATCAATATTAACGCTGGCTGTCCTCAAGGGTCATGTCTGTCACCAATTCTTTACAACATTTTTACAGCTGATGTTCCTGAACTTTCAAATTGCACAATGTCAATATTAGCTGCCGATACATCAATTCTCTGCTCCGACATTCATTCAGTGGATATAATTCATAATTTACAGGTTGCTCTCAATAGCTTGAAGAATTATTTCAATAAATGGAAAATTATGATAAATCCCGGAAAAACAAAAGCTATTTATTTTACGAGAAAGCGGAAAACATGTTTTATTCCCCAAAGTTCGTTGCGTTTTTTAAACTTCGACATACCATGGGACAGCAATGTCAAATATTTGGGTGTTATACTTGATACTAAAGTTAACTTCAATAACCATATACCATACATTGTAAATAAAATCAACAAATTGATAAGAGTATTGTACCCTCTAATAAATAGAAAATCTCAACTAAAGAAACTAATTATTAAATGCATATTTCATCCCGTTATGTTTTACTGTGCACCAGTCTGGTTCTCGTACGCTAAATGTCATATAAGTATGCTTCAAGTAGCACAAACAAATTACTTAAGATGGTATTCAATCTACCATGACATTATTCCACTCGTCGTCAACATGATATTGCTGGCTTCGAACTTGTCCAAAATAGACCAGTCAAATTGACAACAAATTTTAATAGCAGATGCTCAACTTCTCAGCACCCAGACATTAATGAACTTCATTCAATGTAATTTTACCAGTAGTATAGTTTTTTTTAATCTGTTTCAAATAGGTTTTTGAAAAATTTTTGCCTTCAATTCAATAATAATTAATCTGTATATATTAGAGTTCATAGCTCATTATTAAAAATAATAAAAATTAAAATTTTTAACAGAAAATTAAAAGTTTACAATTATGATATACAATATATGTATGTATATGTATATAAAACTTGTTTGGAATAATAATTGAAAAATTAAATATGTACTATTTTTAGTTTCTAAACTTATTCTTATAAATTAAATATCTGTAATTTTGAGCTACATACATTGTCTATATCTGTTTTAAAATTAATTCTCTCTTCTATCGGTGCATTAATAATCTGTAACATTTCTAACATAAATCGTCTTTTATAATTTGTTTCTGTATTTAATTCAGTAGTACATATTTTCAAAATCTGGAAAATGATATAAATTGTAACAGTGTGATGTTAATGCATAAATACATATGTATAAATTATTTAATTTTAAAAGCTTTTAAATTAAACTAGTTTTGACAACTAGTTTCAAATCAATATCTTGGTAGGTTTTATTAGTTCTTAGTCAAGTATTCTCATCTCTAAATAATACAACAAATATCTATTTCATTCACCATTTAGCTTTTTCTTCAACCATTTATCAAATTCACTTATCTCCCTCATTCCAATAACAAAATAGAGCAAAGTTAGAAAATTATATTACTAATAATGCATTAGTATTAGTGTTTGTTTTGTTTCTTGCCTAGTGCGTGTTTCCCTCCGTTAGTTTGTGAAAATTAAACAAAAGTGTAATAAAATGCAAGAAATTAGAGAATTTTTTATAAATTTAACAATAAAATAATATTTAATATGTGGTTGATAAAAACTGTTTGATCTTTTTTAAAGTAAAGTGTTAAAACTAGTATGAAACAAATTTATACCCCTATTGCCGTTCTCAACTCAACTAAGTTTGGTCGTCTGTCAGTCAACCCGACTTTAACTCTACATTAACTCTACTACATTTAAGTTGTGAATGGCAATACCGATTTATGAAAGACGACCAAATTATTAAAAAAGTTGTGAACCGCAATAGGGGCATTAATAAAATTTGCAACATCATCCAACCATTTTTGCAAGTTTCTTGTTGTAATTGAGACTTTTTAAAGATTGTTGCTGTTTTTAAGACTCCTTTTAATTGGAGGTTAGATTTTTGTTTGTATTTATTTGTGCAATTCGTGTTGTGTGTTGTTTTTAAATGAAATAAATTTAAATTATAAGAAAAATAGTAAAAAAAAAATTAACAATTTACTACAAAATATGGCCTATTTTTAAAAAGTTAATTTGAGCAAGTGTTTAAAAAATAATTGTTATGTGACCCTGACAAAAAAGCGGAATTTATTATCATAATTTACATGGAAGGTAAGTCAAAACAAGGATTTATTTGCAAATAATTTTAGTACATATGTATAAAAAAAGATCAACAAAATAGCTTGTATTTTAATATTATTGATGGTTTTGTATTATCTATAATTTAAAATTACCTGATCTGATAAGGTATTTTGGTGCAATTAATAATAAGCATTGTGAAACAAAAATTAAATAGTGAGTGATATTATTTATTTCACTCGGAAAAGAAAACTAAACAGAAAGAAATGTCGAACGATATTTAAAATGTAATTATTCATTTCTGTGGCATGCCGCAATACTGTCTGTGTAGAAATGATACCCCAAAAAGGAAAAATACCGCAGCAACGGAATGAATAATTTCAAATTATGTTTCCGCACAAAAAATTTCTTTGCCCAATCGCGGAACCGAATGAATAATTCGACTCAGTATTATTTTAATGTATTGCAAGTTTATGTTCAAATCTAGACTTGATTGCAATAAAATAATACGCGCAAAATCTGAAGTTATTGTTTTTATTGTTAATGTTTCTTTTGCGATTTCAAACACTTAACAAATGCTCATTGTGCTAACAAGTGCTGAAAAATTATATGGCTGAAAAATATCAATTTTCTGGCTACTACACTTTTTGTACAAATGTGTACATATGTATATAACATAAATAGATTTACTGTGCATATCCTTTTAAGCATTCATATTAAATTTTTACTATTACTCCAAATTCTTCAATTAAAAAAGTTGATAAAGTTATCTACGAAGTACTACAGCGCTAAGCAGAGTAATAGAAGAATTAAAAACAACAAAAGAATTAGAAACAAAAAAATTATTTGTTGGGAAAAATAACACTGTCCAACAAATTAAGAGTTTTTGAATGGAACAGAATAGCGACCCCATAATTCTGAAAGGGTATGTTGAGTAGATCATTTTTGTAGAACAAACTTATGGTCCAGCACGTCTGAGTTTTTTTTTACAGTGGGTCAAAGTTTTCATTTTTTGGTCGAAGGGAGCATTATACTATATGAATAAAATGTTGTAAGTTAATGTCTGAGAGAATTCTTATGGTCAGAGTTGTATTGTGGAATTGTATGAGGATTATTTTTGTGGAAGATCTTAACCCTCTAACTGGTCTCTTTATGGGTCAATTTGACCCTTTTTTCAATAAAATCAAAAAATATCCTTTAAAAAAGGACATTTAAGGATTAAAATATTCTACGAAAATGTTTGGCGGAAAATTTCAGTGGGGGTCGCCAAATACACCATTGTTGTAAATAAAGCTCTTTACGATTTGTAAGCTGATTTGTAAGTCACAGTTGACTAGACGCGAGAACTCAGTGTTTGGCCTAGCCGAACTTGACGATGTTTTCACCTGCTTTGTATGTGTTGGCGTGTAATTTTGCCAATTAATCGTAAAGAGCTTTATTTACAACAATGGTGTCTTTGGCGACCCCCACTGAAATTTTCCGCCAAACATTTTCGTAGAATATTTTAATCCTTAAATGTCCTTTTTTAAAGGATATTTTTTGATTTTATTGAAAAAAGGGTCAAATTGACCCATAAAGAGACCAGTTAGAGGGTTAAGATCTTCCACAAAAATAATCCTCATACAATTCCACAATACAACTCTGAACATAAGAATTCTCTCAGACATTAACTTACAACATTTTATTCATATAGTATAATGCTCCCTTCGACCAAAAAATGAAAACTTTGACCCACTGTAAAAAAAAAACTCAGACGTGCTGGACCATAAGTTTGTTCTACAAAAATGATCTACTCAACATACCCTTTCAGAATTATGGGGTCGCTATTCTGTTCCAAAAATGGTGTTGGACAGTGTAATCATATACGAATTTCATATTTAAACATTCATAGTAAAAATGTTCTTAAGTTATGGCCGAATTCTCGGTCATTAGTTAATCATTGGTAAACTAAAATACTAACTATTGTTTAACTATTACTTGTTATTCTTATGGCAAACTAAGCATTGCGAATAAAGAATCATTAGTTAAGCCTTTGTCATTAGCTAACTAAAGACTGTGAATTCGGCCATTAGACTGCTATATTTTAGGGATTTAGAATTATTTAGTTCAGAATTGAGGATAGTTCACATGTGACACTTTATTGTAAATACCTTCAACAAAAAGGATACTATAAAAACACTTAGCTACGTATGAAGGATAAACTATCCTATAGCTTATATATTCTAGCTTTTCACGCACAATAGTCCCTCTAGCTAGTCCTAGGTTTAACTGTGCAATGACCCGTAACAGTATCCATTAGCACCATAATGCTACTTAGCAATATACCATAATGCAATTGGGACGAACAGTTGGATCATTTACGATCGGTTTTTCCTAAGCAGAATTTTTCTCAAAACAAACCAACGTTAGTGGACGTTGATTTCACCAAATCCTCACTTTCAAGGATAGTTCCCAGTCATGCTTTGCAATCTCAACCCCGTTGCTCAATACTCCAGTTTAGTATTATCTTACACGCACACGGTTCCTTTTTTCTATAAAATTGGCTTCACTGAGAACCCATGGGTGAAAAAACTCTTATACGCATTTGTATAGCCGTTTTCAGGTTCAGTTTTACTCTCTTAAAGTTTAAATATGCCTCTGGTTGTCATTCCCATTACTGCTAAATGGGACATATCTTAAATGTTTAGACTTTGTTTTCTTATGACATTCAGTTCTAATTGCCTACCACAATATATTATTTCTCTCTATAGAGTTCCAACAGAGGCAGTAGGCATTACGTACATTTTGCATTCCTTTACAAATAAAACTAATTATATTCCTGCATACTTTCACATATTTGTTTCAGTGGAGCAATTTTTGTTTTATGTGAAAAGTTTTTATAATTTGCACACATTTAAGATTTATAAAATTTGTATAGATTTAACAGAGACGGACTATAATTTTCAAAATTAGTTAGTATTTTGTTTAAATATAATTTTGATCACTTTTAATTCCTCACTTGAAATGTTGAAAATATCTCATTGGCAATAGTTAACAAAATCATTAAGTCATACTCACGCAAATAATTTTCTTATCCGATGTGCCGGCAACAAACAAATGTTGTTTAGTATTGTCCGGGTGAAATTTAACACAGAAGGGCATTTTACGAGCGGTAAATCTTGAAACAACTTCACCAGTTTCAGCATCCCACAATTTAATATAACGATCATAAGAAGCAGATAAAAATTTAGTGCCCTTATTATTCCACGCAACATCTTTGATGGCTTGTCTATGACCATTAAAAGTGCGTATACAACGGCGTTCGCCGTATACCTCCCACAATTTAACACGACAATCCATTGAACCGGATAGCAAAAGATGGGCTGTTTGTGGAAACCAGCGTATTGCAGAAATACCCTTCGTATGACCAGTCCAGGTGTGTATATGAGCTTTAGGTAGGAAACATTTTGGTGGAGGGGCATTTGTACGCAGATTGACACCCAAATCGTGGGGTGCATGGAGGTAAGAACGTCCCTGATAATCGTATGCATCTTTGACTAAAAATAAATAGTATGTTAATTAAAACTGTAAGTATGAATTATAACATACGACAACTTACTATGCAATATAGATTTCTCTTCCAAAGGCTTATCTTCAGGTATGCGACCTCTTCTATGTCTTTTAGCCAATATTTCATCGAGCTCAGCCTTTTCTTGATCATTCGGCTTGGCCACAGTTTGTTCATTTTCATATCGTCCCCAGGGGCCTAAGAATCCTTCAATATCATCCGGCTTATCATTTTTCTCTTGCTTTCGTTTCTTTTTTAATTTTGGGCCTTCAAACACCGTCTTGCCATCATCATCGTAAGCCGACTGCAGGTCACCCACAAACGTTGAACCATCTGCCACTTCATCCACGGATGGATCTAAGGCGTAGCCATAAGTATGAAAAGTTCGGCGTTGATTTTCAAATTCAAACGCATTAATATGAGCCTTTTCCACATAACCCGCTAGTGTATTACGCGGTGCTTTTAATTGCTCTGTTAAACTGGGATTTTCAGGTCCCTTGACAGGAGCGTACAGCTCTTCATATTTGGCATTGTATTCAATTTCTTTGACGGTAGGATCTATGGTACGTTGTACTGCCACAGCACCCATGGGTACCACCTCAGGAGCTGCACAAACTGCTAACGATTTGGCTACCGACAATTTGGGATCTATAGGTTTTAAATACTCGGGTATTTCTTGTGTTTTGTTCTCCAATTTATTGATGATTGGCTGTTTCTCCTCATTATCAGAATGTTCTCCTTCAGATGAACTGACATAATTTTGTAAACTTAACATTTTTTAAGAAAATTTTCAGATTTAAATTGTAAAGAAATTCATTAATTTCTATTATTTTTATAAAATGCGTATAACAAACAGAAACGTTTTGTGAAGTAAAAAAAATTGTTGACATTTCTCTTTGTTTGACAGCTGTATATGACATGGGAAGGTAGTGCAGTTTAAACAGTGTTATCTACAATTTAAATACAACTCTGTTTTCATTGGTGTGTTTTGCAATACTGGAACCGTTAAATTTAAGAATGAGGAAGATTTATTGTTGTAAAAATTAAAAGATAATGAAGCTATTTTACAAAAATTTTAAAAACATTTATTATAAATAAATAAATATTTTATAATTTCTTTATTTAAGCAATAAGGTCACTTTTAAATTTATATAAAAAATGTTTTATATATTTATATATATGTATGTATGTATTTAGATCCAATTTTTCGCTATCTCAATGGATAGCTTCTTCAAAGATATTAAAAATTTTAAATTATTATTTTATATATTAAAATATTAAAAAAAAGCTCGAATAAACAAACTAAATAAATAAAAAAAGTTTACTTGTTAAAATAATTTAATTTTCTTTTATAAAATTGTAAAATATGCCAATGAAAATAATATATAGTTTCAGTTTGAATCAAGCAACCAAAAAGAAATATTGTACTTATTCTTAAACTATATTATTTAAATTTTGTTCAGGTAATTTGTAATATGAATATGTATTGTGAATATTAAATATAAATAAATATATAGAATTATTTAAAGTTTAAAAACGTTTAAAATTTAAACCAATTAATACCATAGCTGCCAGATTTGACGATTTTTTATTTTAAAAATAGCAAAGTGACGATTTGACGATTTTTTCATTGAAAGTGACGACTTTCTGAAGGAAACAAATTCTGAATTTCAACGGGGAAATTCTACGGGAAATCCTATTTTAACAAAACGTCGAAAGAATATTCAGCCAAATAAATTTAAACAATTCGGAAAAAAATACGGAATATTTTGACGATTTTTTTCCTAAATTCATCTGGCAGCCCACCACCCTAATTTTTTATTTTTTTTATTTTATTTTTTATTCTCATTTTTCCTATTCAAATTCAATGTTAAAAAAATAAGAAAGGAAAAAACTCCCGCACATTTTTTATTCATGATTGGGCTGTATATCATTACTCTCAATTGAGAGCAAATAGTTTTATAAATAAATAAAGGCAGATTTAATATACATAATACAATATACATACATACATATAATAATATCTGTGGAGTTTTGACAAAAGAATCTAACTCGAGATCGGACAATTTTCCAGTTTTTAAACCATATGTATAAGTTTTAAAAGCGCATCTTTCTGTCTTTTCAGTGTGTTTCTAGATAGTTTAGATCGGAAGATATAGAACCCCCCAAATCAACCTATCTCGCAATTTTTACAATCTGCTTTTGACAAAAGAACGCATATCGAAATATGTTGCTGGGCATAAAGAAAAATATTATAACGTAATTTTTACAGAAGAACCTATTTGAATATGGGTTTCCAATAATTTACTAAAATTATTTTGACAAAACAACCTATTTGCACTCATGTTCTTTTATCAAATTCATAAACGAAAATAACACGTTCCCTTCTAAAGTTAAGTTCTTTTAATAGTCATTTGATCACTAGCATTCATTGTGACAAAACAACCTATGTTAACATGAGTGCTTTAGTGTAGTGGGAATTAATGAAATAAGAGGAACCTATATCAAATCAAGTTGAAATATGTTGTTTCCTAATATTGAAAAACAAAAATAATTTACAGAAGAAGACAAAAAAAAAAACAAAGGTTCCAAAGTTTTGGAGGAGCAGTGACTCTCTCGCAAGTGAATACATTGACTACAAGAATTATAGATTTACAAGATTACAGCAATTATCAGCATTTTTAAAGGTACCTACATCACGGCTCCAAAGAGTTTGGCAATTTGTATGGAATTTTCAATGATTTTAGAATTTTTGACTTTTCTGGAGGATGCAGTGTTTATCGAAGGAATTGCACCTTTGTTCAACTGCCGATACTTAACGAATACAAGTCAGCCAGTTGTAAAAAGTCACACTATCAACGACAGATATGTCAGTTACGACAAAATGAATAGTACTCTCTTTCTGTTTTTCATTCAAGTTGTGTTTAAATTAAATTAAATAAAATGTACCACACAAGTGCCCAAGATATTGATGAAGAGATTGATATTGATGAAGATCCTTTCCATGAATCTGATGTTGATGACCCCGATTTTGTCCCGGAGACGGATTCCGATCTTAACACCACTACGCAGGAAATGGCTCCAGATATTGAGTCCAATGTAAGTAATTGGGATTTCACCGTAATTGAGGAAACCCAACTATTCGAACTTCCAACCACATCAGCAGTTAAAAAAAAGAACAGGCGTAACAAAAACTTAGGAAAAGAATATGTGACCTATAAAAGGAAAATCGTCCCTGCTAAACAAATTAAAGCACTTTCAAAATGCAAAAGGTTGTGTAATACTCACCTAAATTTTGAGGAGCAAAATATGATTTTTAAACTGTACTGGAACTTGGGTGATTACAACAAACGACGGCAATATCTATCAGGCTTAATTGATATTAAATTTAAAAAAACGCATACTATTAATAACTTTGGAAATCGGCAATATAACTATTTGTATAATTGTGAAATTAACGGTCAAAGGAGAAGAGTATGTAAGCAATGTTTTATGAAAATATATGCCGAAACTGCTCAAAGTATTAAAACTGTTACTAAGTGTAAAGTTAAAGAAAGCTCCGTTGAAATTGTTCAGAAATTGTTTCCAGAACACAAACTGTCGACGGAAAAGTAACAGGAAGTTTTAGATCACATTAATAGTTTTCCGAAATATGTGAGCCATTACAGCCGTCGTCATACAAAGCAACTATATCTTCAGTGTAATTTAAGCATGGCAGAATTATACAGATTATACACAAACAAATTTTCTCAACCTGTTTCGTTGTCAACATATCGAGAAATATTTCAAAAGCTGGACATTAAGTTTAAAAAGCCGCATTTGATGTATGCAACAAGTGTGAGACTTTAAGAATAGATATTAAAAATGCATTAACTGAGGATGAAATAGCAATGCTTAAATTAAAACAACAAAATCATCACGAAGAGGCAGACATGGCATATAAATGTAAAAAACATGATAAAGAACTGTCTTCGAAGGACAAATCTATTAAAATGTATACTTTTGATCTGCAGCAATGTTTGCCAACACCACACTTAAATGCGGCAATGTTCTTCTACAAAAGACCACTGTGGACATTTAATTTTACGATGCATGACGGAGCAACAAACAGAGCGAATTGTTATATATGGAATGAGACCATTGCAAAGCGTGGAGCAAACGAGATTAGTTCCTGTATCTTCAAATGTATTATGGAATTACCGATACAAGTGAAACATGTTATTTTGTACAGCGACTTCTGTCCAGGGCAAAAGCGTAATTCTTATATTTGCGCCATGTTTGAAAAGGTTTTAGAAGATCATCCAACTATAGAATTAATTGATCACAAGTTTCTGGTTGTTGGACACACGCATATGGAATGTGACACGGTTCATTCCCAAATAGAAAAAAAGAAGAAAAAATGTGTGAATTCCATACATCACCCACATGACTGGGCTACTTTAATAGCAACTACAAATCACAAATACAATGTAATCGAGATGGTTCAAGATCAATACTTTGACTTCGGTAGCTTATTAAAGAACAAATACACGTGGAGAAATACTAATACATTAGGTGCGTGTAACACTACTTATATTTGAATATGTTTAGTATAATTTTTATTTGTTGTTTTGTAAAGGTGACAAATTTGAATGGAAGCTAATACGTTGGATGCGATATGAGAAATCTAAGTCTGGAATTCTACAGTACAAGCTATCTTTACAGCCGGACGAGGATTTCAAGGAACTAGACATAACACAGCAGCGACGGAAAATAACAAATTTCGAATTTAATAAATGTTATTCTGCTCCTTTGCCAATATCTTCCAATAAAAAACGTGATTTACAGTCCGTTTTGCCATTTATAAATGCAGAGTTTCATAATTTTTACAATAACTTGCACGTTGAAGGTGAAGTACAATTAGAAGATGATTGGGATATTGACGAATATGATTAGCTGTAGAGTGAGTTATTCTTTATTTCTTCTGAATTATAAAAAATAAAGCAATTTAATATAGATAAATGTGAACTAAAATATATTCTAATATATTAACTATTTGTTATTTGTATTTTTAATTCAATTAATTTCAACTATTCTTTTTCATACCTAAAAATACATGGAAAACATAACTTTTTATAATATTCGTTTAAAATAAACTGAATTCTATTTAAGAAAATAACATAAGTCACTGAATTTTACTTATTTCATTTTAATAAAAGCACTAGTCCCGAAAAAGGTTGCGAAAGATTTGTTACTTTTCAGTATAAAAAAAGACTTTATCTAGAGAAGGGTTGATTTTTCGATCAAAAATTATTTTGACAAAACAACACATCTCGGTTTTTGGACATTTTCTCGGCAACGGTTATATCTGGAAGAAAGATGCAAATTGGGAAAACAAAGGTATTTAAATTCTCCACCCCAAAAATAGGTTACATTTGCTTAGATATGTTCTGGGACGATTCTGTGACCCTATAAAAGTGTTTTTTGGTCCTCCTGTAAAATTCAGTTTTTCGACATTGGTTGTTTTGTCAAAATGCCACAGATATGGTACTAGATCAGAACTAGAAACAAGTTAAATCAATTGAATACATAGATTCAACACAATCTAGATCCCGACATCTCAGATAGATTGTCCGTTATATATACAATGAATAATCAATTTGAAGATGTTTGATAAAAATGAGCCTCAAAACAGGGTTGTCCGGATTTCGGAGTAATGGTGGTATCAACTAGTTTTTTAATCAAAACAACAGCATCCAGGAATGGACTCCATTCGTTGCCAAATCTTTGAGTTACAAATTCCGTAACACATTTACATTCACCCCTATCGTGAATGAAAATTCCTCATGAGATTTGTTCCCTTTTACTTTTTTAACATTGAATTTTAATAGGAAAAATGTGAAAAGGGAACAAATTTCATGTGGAATTTTTATTCACGATAAGGATGATTGTAAAATGTGTAAATTCTAATTACAATAATTTTATAAAAACATATTTGCCTTTGTCTTGAAAACTAGCAAATAAACACTCATGCCCCTATTGCCGTTCTCAACTCAACTAAGTTTGGTCGTCTGTCAGTCAACCCGACTTTAACTCTACATTAACTCTACTACATATAAGTTGTGAATGGCAATACCGATTTATGAAAGACGACCAAATTATTAAAAAAGTTGTGAACCGTAATAGGGGCATCAATTTTTTCCATTTTTATTTTGCGGCTCATTTTAACAAGCTCTGTTTAGTATTGCAAAGTGAAAAGTAATAAGACAGATGTGAAAAGATGATTACATGCCTTGTTGAGCACTTTGAACTCTCACTTTGCAGGAGACCGCAGAGAATGCAAAGTCTTTATGAAGAGTGAAAAATGTTTGCAAAAATTTGCTTAGTGCAATGTGAGACTTGCAAATAAATATTGTGGAACAGAAACTTTACCAAAAAATGCAATTTGATAAGTGCAAAGTGAAAAGTTGATAAGTTGTTTATGGAATAGACCCTGGTTTCTAAAAATAATAAAGAAATAAAAACTCCGTTTTTTAAATTTTCAATAAAGATTTTTATTAATTTCTTTTGTAATCTTTTTATATTTTGTGTTTTTTTTTTTTTTGTAATTGTAAATTTTATAATTATAATAATTTTGTAAATTTTTTATATAATATGAATGACAAAAAAATTCTTACAATTTTGATTAAAATACATAGAATTATGTATAGAATAATATAGTTATGTTTTTGTTTTGTATTTTCATAATTATTTGTTTTTATTTTGTATTTTGTTTTTATAATATATAACACCTTAAACATTTAAATATTATTTTTTAGTATAATAACTATGACATTAATAATAATAAAAAACATAAAAAATAACTTAAATTTAAAGATAAAAAAAAATTATATAAAAAATATATCTATGGAATAAAAAAAAAATACAAAAATAATATAAAAAAATAATACATTTTATATGTACAAAAAGAGTAACAAAAAACAAGAGTTAGAATAGTAAAAAAATAAAAGAAAATATTAACAATTATTTTTCGGTTTTTATGTAATAAGGCCCTAGAAAAAACACAAATTTTTCCTTTTTATTTAAATATATATTTTTGTTTTGTTTTTTTATTTATTTATACGTATGTACTATATAAATATAAAGGAAAGTAAGATGTGTAAAAATGCTTAAAAATTATGAATTTTTAATAACATTTGTTCGTATTTTAAAGTTTAGAGATATTTTTTGGTTTTTAAAGCGAAAATTATGCTAAATATTTTATTTGTGTGGTTGTTTGTTAAAGTTTAAGTTAAAGTTTTTAATGTTATTTTTAACAGCTAAATTGTTTTTTTTTAATTTAAGTTATAAGTAGGGTTTTTTTGCTTTAAGTGTAAGTGTATTTGTGTTTTATAGTACAAGAGTGTCTTTGGATTTTTCTAGCTTTTGTGTAGAGTTTTTTTTATAAACATATTTTTTATTTGAAACAGAAAATAATAATAATAAAATTGAAATATGTAATTGAGTTGTTGATAAACTTAAAAACGAGCTTAATTGTAATTAAGAGTAGGTTGTTAATTTAAACTTATTTTTAAGGAAAAACTATTTAAATAAATGCATTTTATATTTTTATTATAAAAAAAATTATTGAAGTTCTGTTATTTCATGTAATTCTTCGTTGTATTGGAAACCTTGTTTTGAGTATTTTGATTTTAAAAGAAGTTTTTGAAAATATTTTTTTTATGTTAATGTTTATGTTATGGCATTCGTTGTTTGTGTGTTTTTTAATACAAATTTAAACAAATATTTTAAGAAAAAAATAATTGAAAATATATTTTTAAGTATTTAAGGTATTTTTTGTAATGCTGTGTTTGTTGTTTCTTTTAAAAGTTTTTAATAAATTTGTGTACAGGTTTTTTATTGTCCTTAAGATTTTCTTTTTTTAAATATTTTTATTAATTTTAGTTTAAATTACAACACAACTCGTATTTTTTTTAAATATTTTTTGTTTAGGTTTAAGAAAAAATCTAAGTTTAATTATTAATTTGTTTATAAACTATATTTTTGTTTAATTACTAAAATATTTATGTGTTTTTTATTTTATTTCTTTAATTATAATATTTTAATTTAATATTAATTCTTTGTTATTTTAATATATAAGGCCAAATGAATAAGTTAAGTTAGTATTTTAACTTTTGTTTATTTATAATTAAGCTTAAATTTTATTAATGTTTAATTTTAAGTTATTTTTTACAAATTTGATTAAAAAAAACTTTCATTATTTTTGTTTTCTAGTTTCCTATCAGATCTACAAAAATTTGTTTGTGAAATAATGAAAGTTTAATGGAATGGTTGGTATAGTTGTTTCATTTTTATCATTACTTTATTAAGCCAAATTAGTTAATTTCATTTCAATTACAAATTACACCAAAATGTTTGTTTTTTTAACTTAAAAAAATATAAAATTTATATTTCATTGATTTTTAAAGCGGTGGGCAATTTTTTATTTTTCATTCCTGTTTAAGGTTATTGGCTTTGTTTAAAAATATATTTAATATTAAAAATAATTACTGTTTGTTTGAAGGTTTTGTTGTTTAACAATAGAAATAAAGTAACAATATTTTGGTGTAATTTTTCAAAAATTGTTTTTAATACATATTGTCTTTTTTTAATTTTTTATTAAAATGGTCCAAAATTTATAAGATTTGTATCATTTTTATTAAGAAGAAACATTTGCAGCGTTTGAATATAAGCCAAATTGTTTTAAAACTTATAGAAAAATATTTAAAACATAATTGCATTAGAAAACCCCAGCGTAAGTTAATTTTAAAAAGATTCTTATAATAAAAATTGCAAGTAAACATCAAATAAACAAATTTAATTATTTTCAGCTATTAGATATTTAAAATTCACTTATATTTAGCGCTTAGCAACACTGGAACAACAACAACGCAAGAAATAATTTCTTTATGGCAATCAGCGTTGTCAACTTTGAAATTTCAAAACGCACCAACATGGATAAAAAAGCGCACCATTTACAAAAAAAAAAAAAAAAAACGCACCAATTTAGGAATTTCGTTTTTGTTTCAAATATTTATTGAATTAATTTGAAATTTTTTAATATCATAAATTCTATAAAAAACTTTTTATCAACGATTATTAGTAAAAGTAATAATAGTAAAAGCCTTTTTTTTAATAAATGAGCTAATAAAGATAAAATAAGCATTTAACCACTCAAAATTCAACTCACAATATGCTATTCGGAACTAAAGTACAAATTGGTAAAAGAGCTAATTTCAGTACATATTTGGTACTTTTTTTATATATTTTTGTTTTCTAGTTAAAGTACTTCTATTTGATTTTTTCCAATAAAATTTGTTAGGATTCCACTGGTACTCTAATCCTGGTTGTTCGTCTACAGTTCAGTAGACCAAACCATCAGGTTATACAAGAATTTTTATTTACATGTTTAAAATGTTAATTTGATTTTCAAACAAAGATTTTTGAAGAATTTGATTTCATTTATCATACATTCGTATTTAAAATAAATTTTTTCATCGTATAGATTTCATGAGTTATGAATTATTAAAAAACTGCAATTAAAAATTAGTAAAAATAAAGATTTCATCACATTTTCGAAAAAATTAAAAAACGCACCGAAATACACAAAAAAAAAATGTTGCAGTGTTGAATGAAATGGTACTCAAACACATGGTGAAATTAAATACCAGGTGACCGCATTGCTACAACAATTACAACAAGGCAAGAACAACAGGCATTTTTCTATATGAAAAACTTTCGTCACTGTCAAAAAGTTTTTTTTTTTATATAACTTTTTGACATTTTCAAATTCACCATGAATAATCAGCTGGCGCTACGCTATCACCTAGTATTTAATTTCACCATGCTCAAACAGGTGTATTTTATTGGAGAAAGATTTTTTCTCACACTGAAACAAAAAGTTGTGTTGAATTTGCTTTGGTGCCACCAAAAATTAAAAAGCGTACCAAAATTTAAAAAAAAACGTACCGTGCACCAACTAAAGAATTTTTCGCACCAAAAATGGTGCGAAACGCACCAAGTTGACAATGCTGATGGCAATATAAAAGAATTGTTGTTTTCATTTGTTTCTTATGGTTTATATTGTGATTTTATGCAACCATATTGCGATAAAGAGATTGAAATGTAAACACAATCATATGAAGTGTTTGTAGCCAAATCTTGCAAAATGTTTTTTTACAACAAATTACACATTATTGCTATTGCCACTTTAATATTACACTTTAATGCCCCTATTGCCGTTCTCAACTCAACTAAGTTTGGTCGTCTGTCAGTCAACCCGACTTTAACTTTACATTAACTCTACTACATTTAAGTTGTGAATGGCAATACCGATTTATGAAAGACGACCAAATTATTAAAAAAGTTGTGAACCGCAATAGGGGCATAAGAGAATTCTCTTTTCTTGTAATATGGCGGCATCAGGATAATAAAAAAGAAATTGCATTTTCAAGCTTTTGCCTACTAAAATGCATTGAATAACGAATACCACTTATAAAGCTTTGCTGGATATAATGCTATTTATTATAAGCGCAATGCACAGTATTTTGCAAGACATTTTTTGCACCAATTAATAACAACTGAAATACTAAATTATTTTACTTTAACTGAAAATTACAATAAAATCTTTTTGTAATAAAATTAGAAAAATACTTTAAATTTCTAATAAAAACTAAACAAAATTATATTAAAATTAAATAAAAAAGTTATAGGTATTTTTATATGTAAATATTAATGAGTATTTAAGCAAGGTACTGGGTCATTTTTGAATTATGCACTTAAAATACAAGTATGTATTGTATATTCATTACAAAACGAAAGGAAGCTCTAATTGATACATTTTTATTCAAAAATATATGTACAAAATTAAAATATCAAACGAAAATAATAAAAATAAATTATAAAACTAAATTCGTATCGAAAGGTTTTTGCTTCTCTTAACAAAATGAATTCATTGCAAGAATAAAAAAGAAATGGTTGAATAATAGAAATGTACATGAAATTTATTGCAAAATACGTATTTCAGCAAATTAAAACTAATGTTAAAAGAAAAAGTGCTTGCACAAATTTGTGAATTTCTAAAGATACGCTGAAATATTTTACAAAAAAATACTTTGTTTTTTTTTTTTTTTTTTTTTTTTTTTTTTTTGTGGTATTGAACATGAATTTGGTATGAATTTCGTTATTTAAATTGTATTTTAAGTACGCTTTTAAGTGCGATGTTACTTGGCATTATAGTTATAGTAATTCAGCTGTAAAAATGTTTAATTTTTCGTAGGAAAAAAGTACGAAAAATATTTACATTATCATAATAAGATTTAAAGCAACTTAACCCTTTTTACTGAATATTATTATACAAAATTCAGGCTTTGAATTGGGAAAAAAATATTTAGAAAAAAAAAAACAAATTAAAAATATGCCTAACATTACCTTTATGACATTTAGCTGAATAAACTTTTATGTACATACATACTATGTAAATTGATATACCCATACATAAATATTCAGCTAATAATTCATATAATGCTGAATTACTTCTTGGCTTGCATTTAATTCATTAAGAGTTTGCTGTTGTAAAAGTCAAAAGGTGAAGTTGTTGTTGAAGCTGTTGTATTGAATTGTTGGGACGGTAAATTGTTGTGCAATGGCGGTGTTTGAAATCTGGGTGCCATAAGTGAACCACTAAATAATGCTGGATTGCGTGGCATTTGTGCCATGGCATGTGGACTATGCATTAAAGGTGGTGGCAAGTGAGGACCTGGTCTTTGGGTAAAACTGGCTGAATTCAGTAAATTCCAGTTGTTGATCAGGTGATGAGGTCTTACAGGTTGTGGATGGTGATGGTGGGGAAATACCGCTATGTTTTGGGTATGGTGTTGCTGCTGTTGTTGGTGTTGGTGCTGCTGTTGACGTAATGCAGCCGCCACATTAAGTTTTTTGCGAAAATCTTGCATATTGAGTAAATTGGCTGAATTACGCCGCGTGGACGTTCTCCCACTACCACCTCCACTACTCGTTGTAGTAGTGGTGGTAGTTGTATTCGAGGCGCAGGAAGTTGATTGTGCATTGTCGCTTACCTATTCCCTGTAAGGTTTGCAATACGAGTAACGGTGGTTCATGTGCTGTGAGTAGGAGCCGGAATGTGAGAAGCGTTTTAGGCACTTGGAGCATTGGAAGGGCTTTTCACCACTGTGCAGGCGTTTGTGTTCGGTTAAATGATGTTTGTGCTTGAAAGCTTTGGGGCAATCCATACATTGGTAAGGACGTTGACCTGAAATGAAACAATTAACAAATTAATAAAATGTCTTTGAAAAAATCGGCTAAAGCCTCAGTTAACCGACTGTAACGGAATGTTGTGTAATGACGTAAAAATGTAAGGAAATTCTATTTCTTACAGATCCATACATTACGGTGTTGCGTTACTTTACATCTCCATAACCATTTGCATTACTTTACACATAACAATATCCATCAGCTGTTTCTTACTGTTGCAGTTACATTCCATTACAGTCGGCTAACTGAGCCTTAAATTTATTGAACTTACCGGAATGCTCATATTTATGTCTCGCCAGTGAACTTTGTTTAGCAAAAGCTTTATCACATTGATCACAAATGAATGGCAAATCAGGATCTCCAGCATGGCCATGAGTCTCAGCTTTAGCTCTTTTGGGTTTGGGTGGCATTAAAGCGGCTGCAGCTGCCTGTTGCTGTTGGGCAACAAAGTCATCTTCATGGGAAATTCTAGAATCATCATCACGCCAAGATCTCTTCTCAGAACCGGGACTCAAGCTATTGCCCCTAAAGTCAATGGAAGGACCACCCAATTTAATACTGTTCATTAAAGGATGTTGACGAGCATAGTCCGCCGAACCGGGGGTCATTTGGAAAAGAGCTTCCATCGGCATTAAAGATCGCTGTGCAGCAGCCATGGCAGCTGGCATCATATAGGGGGGCAACTGTGAAAATGAGGGGAATGCCGCAGCGCCACGAGGTGTTGAAGTTTGCTGCGGCGCCATTAAAGGAGCTTCAATTGGTGATGGTGTCTGTCTGATGTTATGAGGCAAGTTGGGAGCACCATTTGCTTGGGAAGGAGCAGCAAAATAAAGAGCAGCAGCGGCAGCAGCAGCCTGCTGTTTAAACGCCGCCGGCACTGAGGCAGCCGAAGAAGGTGATTTAGTGGGTGGTGTCATTTTACGGCTAAGGTTCATGGCCTCCTGCATATCTCCTACAGCAGAATTTTGCAAAGGCGCAATACCATACAAGGGTGAATGTTGTTGCTGTTGATTGCCGCTGCCCTTTTGTGGTTTAACTGACAAATCTAAAGGCAAATCTTCAGTAATGTTGGACTTATTACTATTTACCGCTTCAAGGGAAGTGTCAAAACTTTGAGGTACTGCTTGAATGGGTGCCACTGGAATTTGCATGGGGAATGTCACTTTATTGCTGTTGTATTGCAATTTGCGTTCACGGGAACGATTATTTTGGAACCACACTTGCACAACCCGAGCGTCTAATTGCAAACGCGAAGCTATCATGCGAAATTCTTCACGGCTGGGACGTGAATTAACCGTGTAATGCTGTTTCAATTGTTGCTGTTGTTCCTCAGTAATGGCGGTACGTACACGAACCTTGCGTTCGGCATTGCTTTCGCCACCACTTGAGCAATCATTACGTGAAATTGAGTCTCTTTCATCCTGTTCATCTTCAACATCACTGGAATTTATGAAGGAATTTGAGTTGTGGGACTGTTCCAATAGTTGCTGTTGCTGCTGTTGGAATTGCTGTTCCAATTCGTGTTTTATTAAGCCACATAAAACCTTTTCATGTTGCACCAGCTCTAAAGGATGATTGAATTGTTTGTCACAACGACTGCACCTCAAAATAGATGGAGATTCTTGAGTGCCATTTGAGCTGATGTCAACTTCTGCTTCCTGTGGTAAATCTTCAGATTCCTCTGGTGTTTCTTGCTTAATAAGGGAAATTGTTTTTGGTTTATCTTCTTCTGGCACTTGTTCTTTATAATTATTAGTCTCTAAGGGTATAGAAGATTCTCGTGTTGGTTGCTCTTGTTTAATGGGAGAACTAGTAAACACTTTTGAAATTTCTTGTATTGCTTTGGTTTCTTCTTTGGCTTCTTGTTGTTCCTGTTGGTGGTTTAGTGACAATTTGGCATTTGTGTTTAATTCATCTACTTTATGTTCAGTTTCATCTAAATCCATAACCAATTTGGGTTCATCATGATTATCTTCATCATTAAGTTCTAAGGCCTCGGACGACTCATCATCCTCTACATCCCCATTGGTAATATGCACACGTTTTTCAACCTCATCTTCTCCTTCATTGTGGGAAGGAGGCGGTGTGTTGGCTTCGGGCTCGTGCTGTTGATGATGTTGTTGCTGCTGCCCAGCAGCAGTTAATTCCAAAAGCCTTTGTATACTATAGGGATGTATGCGTGGATCCAAAGCCATGCTGTAGAAGGGATTGGGAAACGAGGCTAACAAAGCCGCGTTCATGGCCGAATAATCACCATACTTGGGTAGAAGATTTGTATAAAAGGGATTGTTGGTATTGGTAGTACCATCACCAGCAAAATAATTCATGGGATTAGTTAAATTATTCGTGGCCGTAGATGAATCCGACTTCAAAATGGGAGAACTCCTTTTGAGGGAGGATGGTGAAGTTAAACCCGAATTCTTTTCCAAAGACTTCATTAAACTGCGATTGTTATTAAGTTTCAGACCCATGCTAATGCACTTCTTCGAAGTCATGTGCGAAGAAAACGAACCGGAATGTGAAAATCTTTTGCCACAATTATCACAACCAAATGGTTTTTCTCCGGAATGTATGCGTACATGTTCCTTCAAATGATGCTTAAACTTGAAAGCCTTGTCACATTGATTGCACTTGAATTTGCGTAATAGAGCAGATTCATCATGGCTGATCATGTGACGCTGCAAACGGTAAACATTGGCGAAAGCCTTACGGCAAATTTTACAGCTCTGCAAAGAGAAGAATATAAAAATAAATTAGTTAAATGAAAATTTTAAGATTTTGTGAAAAAGATTGCATAAGAAACAGACTAAATAATTCCTAATTAGTCTACACGTGCTGAACAGATTACAATTTTTTTTTGTGATTTACGTAAAATAGCGATAATATGTATTATGAATGAAACTTTTTTAGTTAGTATTGAAAGCTACGATGAAGATAAGCCACTGAATGTGAGAGATAAGCGGGGTTTTTAATTATAATAAGGTATTTAATAATGTCTATGTTTCTGTGTTAGTTTTTTTGGACAAAATTATTATATCTACATATGTATGTACATATGTACGTTATTTAATGTTAGCAGTTCATGTTCTTTCAATATATGTAGAGGTACATAGGTACGTTCTTTAAATATAAATGCGATCCTAAACTGTTTAAAAGCAATTTAATTTATAATATTTGTAATTTAAATAGGTATTTACCACATAATAGCCCTTCGATATTTTTATATTCATACTGAGTTTGCCAAATTTTACGATCAGATACATACATAAGTAAAACATAAACTTAGAATACTTTTTTTTAATATATTTAAATCACTTTAACGACCGGCTTGAATAATTCTTTACACACCACAACCTGACAACTAGTTTCACTTTTTCTGATTGTATGATCCCAAATTGATCTTATTCATTGTAAACACAATTTAAAACTGTTAAAGGTAGACAAAATAGCAAAGAAAAGGCAGAAAAAATTCAATTTCAAAATTGTCAACAAACAGCCACCAGCATCATTATAAAGACGATAATCATCATTATCACACAGTAGTACCGTTTTATTTTGTTTATTTCTTTAATTGTCAATTAAGCTTTGTTGGAGGTAAAAAATATACAACGTATGTACATACATACATTTTACGAGTGTGATACGATACGAACAATAAATACAAAAATCAACGTGTAAATAACATAAAGGTGGGGAATAACAATATAACAACAAATTATTATTATGTAGGTAAGTTTGTATGCATGTGTTGAAGCAAAATGTAAATTCAAAACAAAAATAAGAGCGAGAGCGAAAGAGTTTAAGAATAACAAGTGCACCAGTGATGGAAACTTCAATACTATTGTACTATTTTCAGTACTTTTTCACAACAAAAATACCACAGTACCACCACATCATATTTAGTACCCTTTGTTTGTTTTGCTTTATTCCCTGTTTAGAAATCCAGCGTTACTATTTTTATAATCATTGACAATATTGGCTTCAAAACAAGAACATAAGGAAGGCACAAATTCGTTATTCATGTTATTTATTTGATCTGGGATAAGCTAATCTACAAAAGTAAACAGATGCATAAATAATTAAAGTTGTTTTTGGTACTATTTTCATAAATTTATTATGTTTCGTACATTTTTGTAATTCTCATTTCTTGTTTGAGATTTTATGTGTATCATATGAGTTTGAATACTTCAAACAAATTGGTGAACGATCTATTAATGATATGGCATGAACACTAACAAAATGCAGGCATGCTCATATGTTTATTATCTTAACCCACAAAAAATAAAAATTTTTGAAATATATATATTTTTACATAAAAATTAATTAATTTTTAGTTTGTTGTTATAATAGTTTTTTTTATTAAACTAAATTAATTTTATTTTTTAATTATTTTTAAAAAGATTTTTAATTTTATTTTTGAATAAAAATTACCAAAATGTTGAAAAAAGTACTCGTTTTGTTGACGGTCAGTAGCATTTCATTTTTTCATTTTTCCATCACTGAAGTGCACACAAGAAAGAGAGTAAGTAACAATGGTAATTTTTTCTTCTTATTTTAAATGCGCTGTGGTGTTTTTCTTTTTAGTTTTTAAAAGGGGCTACTACAACTACAACAATAATAAAACAAGTAATTTTTGTATTGTTGCTTTGTGTGTTGAATAAATAAAAACATATATAAATGACGTTGTTGTTGCTGGTTAAGTCTGGCACAGACAGAGAAGGGAAATAAGTAGGAGTTTAATGACTTGAAATAGGGGAATTTAAAAGCAAAACAAGAATGGGTTTAAGGTAGGTAGGTTTATGTATGTGACCATATTGTGAGAATAAGCAAAAGCAAAATCTAACAAAAACACGGTGGTAAATAAAAAACAAAATAAAATAAGAAAACAAGATGGATCAAAACAATCCGGAGTGTGTCGTGTTAGTGATGAAGAAAATAATGAATACCAAAGAAATCTTTACATATTTCTGAGTAAAACATAAAAATTGTATTATGTACATACATACATATGTACATACTTTTAAATAAAATTAAATACTTTTAAAAAAATTTGCCACTGCACAAAAAAAAACAGCAGATTTGAATAAAAATAATTGTCCTAAAGATTAATTAATTATTAGGTATAGAGTTTACTCTAGCAAAGTAATCGGTAACCAGTTACCAGTTTACTATAAAACACATAAATACATGTACCTACCTATGTACATATGTATGTATATATATTTTTGATTGATTCACAATATTTTTAATAGATTTCCTTAATTTTTCTGCAGAATTTATAACTTTTCTTAAATAAACAATTCAACAAAAATAAACCCATTAAAACTCAGCACACAAGCATAATAAAAAATTTATCAAAGTAAATTATTCCAAAAAACATAATAACATACAGTTAGGGACTTAAGTTTTCATTCATCCCCAAAATTTCATATTCATATAGGTATTTCCTAACCAAAGAGTACCGAAAAAAATTTTAAACCAAAAAATTCAATTCCATTTTAATTACTTTTCCAAAGCAAACAATTTTATTTTCTTTAAAAATAACGGTAAATATGAAAAAAAAACGTGAAATAAAGAGAGACAAAAGTGTTCATACACTACATTCACTTCTGCTTTATTTATAACTAGCTAAAACCCGGTGTACTTCGCTACCCGTATCGTAAGGAAATAAAAAGTTTAGAGTTAAATAAATATAATTATTAAGTTATTAAAACCTACAGTTTTCCTTTTAAATTTAATCTTATTACTTAATATTCCTTTTTTAAGCTAATCAGGCCTAAACTTTTCCAATGTAATTAAAAACTTTTATTTACACTTTTTCCCGACGTTTCGTAGATGTTTTGTCTACTTTTTCAAGGGATCATCTCAAGGTGAATTTAAATACAAGGTGACAGCGTAGCGCCAGCTGATTATTCATGGTGAAATTGAAAATGTCAAAAAGTTGTTTACAAATAGTCAAAGTTTATATAAAAAAAAGATGTTTTTGACAGTGACGAAAGTTTTTACACAAACAAAAATGCCTGATGTTCTTGCCTTGTTGTAATTGTTGTAGCAATGCTGTCACCTTGAATTTAAATTCACCTTGGATCATCTATTTAAAAATCTTATTACATTATCTTATTATGATTTACAATATACAAACAAACAAACACACATTCACTTTTATATATAGATAATGGTTTCAAATGTATACAAATTTTAACATTTACTTACCGCCTGGGCCACGATGTCGAACGATAACGTTCGCTTAGATAAGAATTAAGACACAAACCTGATTGTGGAATAAACAAACTTGATTGAGTAAAAAATAGATACGAACAAAAGTTTGTCTCTTAAGTCTTATCTAAGCGAACGTTATCGATCGACATCGTGGGCCAGAGGGTTAATATTGTTGCTAGTCAGCGCATTGGTGTCCTAAATATTAATATTGATAACTGATATAGCTTTCCCTATATATAATTTGTCATCATATCTGTGGGAGGTGCCACGCCCACTACTGATAGTCCACCCATTCTTGTCCTAAATATTAATATATCTTATTGTATAGCATATATGTATTTAATTTTTTTTAATTATCATCATATGAGAGGTGCCACGCCCCCTGTCGCTACTACTCCCATTTTTCCGCAAATATTTAAACAAGCAATGGAATTGCTCATGCAAAATTGGAGTACTATAGCTATTATAGTTTCCTAAGTATTTGATTTTTAAAACTAACTTTGTATGGGAGGTGGGCATGACCCACTTAAAATTTCAAAAAAAAGTAGCCTATAGATCCTTTCAGACATACAGAAATATACTGTGAAAATTTCAAGCAAATCGGTTCAGCCGTTTAGCCGTCTATAGATCCCAAACTAATAACAATAAACACATAGAAACACACAATCACTTTTATATATGTATATATATTTATAATATAAAATGAGTTGCAGTTCAAATTCTGTCAGTTTTCTGCAATTTAGGTACCTAGTTTACGTGACTTATAAATTTCATTTTAGCAGTTTATCAGCCAAATAAGTTGTTACAAATTAACAAGATGAAGCGTAATGAAGTTACAGCCATCCCTAAATACCGGCGGCAAGCATTTTTTAACTGTCAAAATTTCTCATGGGATGACGATGTAAAAAATCTTGTTATTTAAGAACACAAAAAAGGAAAGTCTTACCGCGCAATCCGTAAACTTTTTAACAAACATTTTGCTACGGTTCAGTGCATTATAAAAAAGTCCAACAACACTGGCTCTGTAGAAACAAGCCAAGATCAGGACGCCCAAAGAAACTCCTGGCGAGATGTCGAAATTTTAAGAGACGTGGCAAAAAAATCCTAGAATTTCAGCGCCGAAAAGAATCGAAAATTCTACGGATAAAAAAGTTCATCCAATAACAACCAACCAACCAACCAACTTTATTTACTATTTACTAGGGTATTCAATTAATCGGGGTTTTAGTTTAATCGGTTAATCGAGCAAATAATTAATCGGGTTGAGATTTAATCGGTTAATAATCGGTTAATTAAGAATTATTCGGTTAACCGAACAATTTAAATTTAAATAAATAGATTGGTTAATATTAAAATAAACACTTATTTTATGTTTAGAATTTATATTTTATTAATAAAAAAAAAACAAATAAAACGTAACAATTCATAAGTAATAAAAAATTAAGGTAAATGAGATCCTTCTTTGTACATATGTATATGAGTTAAACTAAGGTTTTAAAGGGATCTTGTGAAATAATCTTTTAAAAAAAGAATATTATTCAAATGTATAGCTTTTAAACGGGTTTTTTCTTTATTTTTTATAATACTTGACTTGGAAAAAACTCTCTCGCTGATTGTGGATGTTGGAGAAATCGAAAGTAAGGCATTATAAAGAATATCCAATTTATCAGTTCTGTTCTTTGTTTTTTCTAAGCATACAAAATCATCCATTATACCATTGAAGTCCTTTTTAGAATTTTTTACATTTTTAATACTATTAATAGTTTGGTTTAGTTCTA